>JARWLC010000001.1:59576991-60776991 GCA_033318265.1 Phyllotis vaccarum | reverse complement strand
AAGGCATCCCCAGACCAGCTCTTTTCCCCAAATGAACCAATGTCTGTAAGCTTATGCATGGGCACACACTCATACTAAAGACCGTCTTACAAAAGATGTGGAATCTAACCTACCCCTGAATAAACCAAACCTGCAAAACTTGGGGATGACAGTTGCATCCATCCTGGGTAGACCATCAGGTAGAGCAGGCCACACAGTGATACCCTAAAGTGTGCTCCAGGACACCCCAATGCCTCCAGCTGATATCTCCCCAGACTATAACTGCTTGAAACACATCCTGGCCTGGCTGTTTGACCTGCAGATTCACATTTGGCATCTGATTCTTCTCCGGTGCTGATTTTAGAACACCAAGCCTAAGACAAAAGACCAAAATAAGCCATAGATATAACTGTGCATCCTTTTGATGTGCGTATGCTCTAAAAGCAAAGCAAGAGAGAGAGATAAAGGGGTGATGGGGCACCGCTGGATAAGTCACTGTACTGAGGTCACCTTAGCAGGGTCTAGAGGAAGTAAAGAGTGCTGTGACAGTCTAGGAAGGTGACCAACCGTGGCCAGCAGAGACAGGGAATGCCACATAGGAAGAAAAAGAAGGCCATTGGTGGCACTGCAAAGAGCAACTGAGGAGGTTGGGAGAGATGTGATCATAAGTTTCTGGCTAGCTGTAGGTTTGTATAATGAGGATTGTTTTAACAGGGATCCCCCCCCCCCCCCCCCGCCGCCACAAAGCTACCAATGTTCCAAAACACCAAAAGCAGGAATATATATTTATATATATCATAAAGAGTGACTCTTGGGGTTGATGACATGGCTCGGTGAATAAGGGGTTTGCCAGGCAAGTGTGAGTGCTTGAGGGCAGATCTCAGTATCCTCATAAAATATGCAGTGTGGTGGATGGAATACAGACCTATAGTATCAGGACTAGAGAGGAGGGAGAAAGGAATGTCTCTGTGGATGTCTGACCAGCCAAGCTAGAAGAACTTATGAGTTCCAGATTCAGTGAAAAGACCCTGTCTTTAAAAAATAAATAAATAAATAAATAAATAAAAATAGAAGCAAGAGGGATACGGCTCTTTACCTCATCCAGACACGTAGATATTATACATATATTCACAACTGCTGTGAGACTCTGCTTTTGTACATTGTAAATATTTGTCACTCCTCTTGGTTTAATTAAATACTGATTAGTAGCTAGACAGGAAGTAGAGGCAGGGCAACCCGTAGCTAGGAGAATTCTGGGAAGAGCAGATAAACAGATGACAGTGAGATGCAGAGGAAGCAGGATGAGATGCTGCGTGACTAAGGTACCAAGCCACGTGACTAAGCATAGACAGAAGTATGGGTTAACTTAAAGTATAAGGGTTAGCAAGTAATAAGCTTGAGCCATAGGCCAAACAGCTTGTAATTAATGTAATCCTCTGTTTCTTTGGGACTAAGGGACTATGGGTCCAGACCTCGGGGTTAGGCCAGGCCAGAAACTTCCAACTACACACAACTTAGAAAGACTGAGTCTCATATGGAGATAGTAGAAATGGTCTACGTGAATGTCCTACTTATATTTATATAGTGGTATAAACTTTATATAGTGTTGTAACTTTATAGTTACCTAACCAAGGTACAAACTACATGTTGTAGTAGAGATATATGAAGGAGACCGGCAGGAGAGCTCATTAGTGCCTGTCTGTATTTTCGTGGGGGATTTCCTCTCTTCTTTAATGTTTGCTCTCATCTCTATGTTTATCTAACAGATATTGACAAAAAAAAAAAATCAGCTTTGTTCCTGAGGAAGTCTGGGTAGGTGAGGCAGCTCAGTGTCGAGGATCATGGGCATCTTGCAGCTAAATCTCAGCCTCTACCATGCTGATCCTCTCAGGCATGGATGGTTCCAGGAAGAACACAGACCCCCTCTCAGCATGGAGGGGCTAGGAGTGGGGAGGAAGGGGCTCAGGCGGGGCAGGGTGAACTGCTCGGATCTCAGTACTGTGAAGGGGACAGCAGAAGGGGGCTGATAACACATCTTATTGCAGGAAGCCCAGACTAAGGAGGGAGTAGCTGCCTCCCCTTGCCTGAGTTCCTGGAGTTCAGTGTTCTTGAATTAACTGGGTAGAAGGGGAAAGATAAAGTTGAGTTTCACAGCTAGTTATGCAATGTAACACTTATTAACTAAGCTGTGGATGACTCAATCTCACTCCAAAACAGGTCGGGGAGGAGAACTTGGTTTCCTTAATTCCCATATCAAGTGGATAATCGCTGATACACAGAGAACCACACTGCTCTATTTAGACTTTTATATAAGATTGAACCAGGTGATTAGGGGACAGAACATCCTGGTATGTTTTCCTGATGCTGGAGGAGGGATGCAGATGTTAAGTGCCAGGTAGCATGGAAGGGCTCACTGAGAAGTCTCCATATGAAATCTAGAATGCATACATGTGTCATTTCATGGTCAGATGGTGGAGGTGTACCCTGAGGTCTCAAAGGGAATAAAAGTGCACTGTCCTAAATCCCTTTGCTAGCCTCCCAGAATGCTCCACTTTCCCATAGAAGGTACTGAATCCTCCCCCACAACAGAATTGCTGAGAATCTACTCAATAGCATGCAATCTGTCTTCTTCCTTCTTCAGCTCATTGGAGTAATTTGTGTCAATATTTTACTTTGGAGAGTAGAAAAAAATATCAGCACCTACCAGCCAGCCAGACAAAACAATAACTTAGCCGTGAACAGAATCTGAGTCTTCTTGGACAGTCTATACTGAAGGAAAACATTCTTTGTGCTTCAGTTGTCTAAATTGGCTCTTCATACTCCACCCAAAATATATTAGTTTTGACCTTCTAAATCACTGTGGTTCAGTTGTACCAATGGGATTGTTTTTTATTACCAAATTAGATCTGGGAGGTAGGGTGAACACAATCTCTATCAGTCAGGGACCCAATGTCATGGCCAGTTGCCTATTTGTTTAGACACAACTTTGGAGATTTTATCCCATCCAAACAGTGCTGGAGATAACCATACAATGGAGACCAGATGGGATACCAACAACAGCTTCAGCCCTGTGTGTCCATTAATTGTCCTCATAGTCCAAACCCGTACTCCATGGTCTTGCACGGTAGTGAGGAATTTCTGTCTGTCACTATCTCTCTGTTATGTTTTGCTTTGCACAAATTAAATCAGTAGCTAAAAATTAGAGATTTCACTGGTAGCCCCAGCTCTGTCACAAATAACCCAGAGAGGATCAGGAAAGATATCCAGAGTGAGTGACACCGTAATGGGGGTATTGGCAGGGTAGGCTTAAGTGACAGCAACTTTCATTTAGAAGGATATCTATCAAATGAAATCTCTGAAGCTAAAGTATTCAAACAAAAAGATATAAATCTTGAAATGATGGTTAAATTGATGTAATCCACTATGGCAGGTTTCAACCCGTCTGTTACACCACCCAAGGCCAAGTTAAATCAGGCACTGTGAGAACGATGCTATCTCCACCCCTGGTTCTGACTAGATAAACACAAATGTCTGCAAAAGCACCAGGGCCTGGGCCAGTTGTCAACTAGAGACAGTCCCTGAAATGAGGGATGATAGCTTCTCAATTCACCAGTCAGTCACATGATAACTGTTAGACGAGTGTGTATGTGTGATCTGTGGGATTAAATTTCACTTGACTGTTAGATTCAGGTGACTCAATGGATTCTGACTTGGGTGTTTAGAAAAATAGGTAACCCAAGTTCTTCAGATAAAACTGTAGCAGCTGAATTGTTTTTATTCTGAGACAAACAGCAGTGGTATGAGCCAAGTATTGATTAATTAAAGAGCAACTTTACTGAGAAAAATAGTTTTCCATTTCTACTTCACCAAACCCTTTGTTACTGACCATCTCCTGATCACCGACCAATGTTCTTTTTGGAGTTACGATGCCATCAGGATCATTCAGTTGTCAAAAATAGTCTTCCATCCACCAATGAGATAAATAATGTTGATAAACTTTGGTTTATATAAGCGGAAAGCAAAGTCATGCAGGAAAAATATGTCAGAACTGAATGTTTTCTTCAAGAATATTTGTGTAAAATCACCTGCATTGTGAAATAAAATTAATTAAACAAAAACCCAACAGTGACTGCCAGTTCCTAGTCCAGGGGTGACTCAGGAATGACCATTTCAGCCTATGGCAAATGAAGAACTGGACAACATAGAAGTCAGTGTGTGATGCTAACTGCCTCGCCAAGACTAAAATGACACATGGGGTACACAGAGGCTCACACCTCTGGGCTAACTCTGGAAAGGCTAAACAACTGAGGGAATTCTGAATGTTCAATGTGGACTAGTCTGAGAGTTAAAAACCCCAGAGGGACTGTCAGTTAAGGAGGGAACATCCCTCTAGCTCTGAATTGCTTGAGCTCGGCCATGTCCTCAAAGTGAATAGTGACAGAAAAGTCTCCTCATGCTTAAGGGTAGGGCAATACACATTTAGCCTATTTGTACCCAACTCTGACTGATTCTATTCTCCCACTTGAGAGAAGAAAAATACTCAAATTGAGTTTCTTCAAATCTGCAAAAAGTAGTAACAGTAAATGAAAAAGGTAAAAAAAAAAATTGTCTAACTCTTATTTTTTTATTTTTGTTGGTCTAATACATCAGCAAATTGAGTTTCTTCAAATCTGCAAAAAGTAGTAACAGTAAATGAAAAAGGTAAAAAAAAAAATTGTCTAACTCTTATTTTTTTATTTTTGTTGGTCTAATACATCAGCATTTGTTCAGACTCATAACAACAATGATTTTGGCTGCTTTACTTATGCACACAATGTGTAAACAGTAACAAACATGGCAGACACTATGAACACACACCAACGGTATATGTCACACGTATGAGTTAAAGCACAGATTACCAGTGGGTAAAAGAAGATGACTGGAATCTAAGTCACCAGCAGGAAGTGCCCTGGAGAAAAGGAATGTAGATTAGAGGGTGCTGGACACAGGCCTTAGTCAAATCAAGCAGCAGGGAGTGTCTGGTTAATTTCAAAGTCAGGAGACTTCACAGCAATTGTCTAGCATAGAGGGGAGGTTATGTCAGGATAGAGTGATTCTCCAGGATGATGTGGCAGAGCAACAAAATGTAGAGGCAAAAACTGACAGAACTTCAAGAAAACAAGTGTCCTCAAGTCAGAAATGGATAGCACCCCCCCCCCCCCATCCACCCAGGGAAAGTCACCAGCGACAGAATTTGACTCATCTGTGCTCTTAATCAGCTATGCATTTGTTATGTACAGATGACCTAATCAAATACCAGCAAAATACAGATTTTCAAGCTCACATGAAACATTCTATGTAGATAGACTACGTATCCTGTGACAAAGTAGATGTCAGTGGTAGAAATAACAAAATTGTGCATGATATTATGTCAAAACAAAATAAAATTAGATTAGAAACATAACAAAAAGCAATTAGAACAGCAAAAAAAAAGTTGGAGATTAAATAATGTACTTTTAAATAACATTTAGGTCAAAAAATATAAATGATTGTGAAATATCCTGAACTACATAAAAGTTAAAACACAATTTATCAAAGTGTTTGGGATTCAGCAAAAATAATATTAAGAGAAAAGCTTATGCCTTTAATGCATATAAAAAAAAATTTAATGTGAGTTAAGCTCTCACCTTAGGAAACTAGAAAAAGAAAATAAATAATTCCAAAGCAGAAAGAAGAAAACCAATAATAAAAATTACATCAAAAGGTAATGAAATTGAACATAGGACATTGAATTTTTTCTTTAATTAATGAAATAAAAGGCTAATCCTCTGAAAAAGATTTTTTTAAAACCTGGGGAAAAAGGAAGAAAACATAAATCACTAACAGAAAAAAAGAGACATCATTACAGATCCCACTGATGTCAAGATAAATGAATGCTTTGACAATCACTCTAAGCCTCCATCAACCTTGATTAAATGGCCCATTTCTTTCAAGGCAAGGGCTCTCAGAACTCACATAAGGTGACAGAAATAATCTGAAGGGCTTATATCAGATAGGAAATTAAACCTGTTTAATATTATTTCAAAACAGTGTTAGGCACAGATGGGTTTGCTGGCGAATGCTGCCAATCATTTCGGACTGTGGAAACCAGTAGCAGACAGATTCCTTTTTCATTCCTGAGATCAACATTTTTGTTTCCCATAATGTTTTAGCCCCTAAAGAGGCTATTAGTTTTCTTGAATGGCTTTGAGATTTATTGATTTTGTTTATTGGTTTGCTCTCTACAAATGTCATGGATCTGTGAAACATTTCATCACTACCTTTCTTCTGTTCCCTTTAGAGTAACCCCCCCTTATTTTCTAGTCTTTTAGGTGGAACCTGAGAAGGTCTGTGGTAAACCTTTATTCCTTTCTAATATATGCCTTTCTGTGGGACCACCATTGCCTTACCATCAGAACCACAGAAAAATCTTTTAAGAAACAATAATTATAAACCAGTATCTCCCATGAACATTTGAACAAAAATCTACAAGAAAATATCGGTAAACTGATCAATGTAAATAATCAATTGTATGCTATTACCAACCGGGCTATAAGTCATGACATCAAAAAAGATAACAGAAAAAGATCACTGAAAAGGCAGGAAAAAAAGCATTTTTTCAAAAATCAAACACATTTTAAAAACAATCTCTCTGTAAATAAGGAACAGAGAACTATGCCAACCTAATAGAGATATTCTTCAGTTAACATCACACCCAAGGCTGGGAAAGGCAAAGCTTCCTACGGAGCACTGAAATAAGGCAAGGGCCCTTGTTCTCCATTGCACAACTTCTTTGCATCAGAAGTCCCCTCAACAAAGTAAGAAAAGGAACACAAAAGGAATTTTGTCAGGTCCCCTCGACTATCAAGCAGTCCCTGATATGAGGGGAGTATGAGTTAAGAAATATCCGAAATAGAAGAATTAAATGGAGACAGGAAAAATAAAAGCTGGAAGGGCTCTCATCAGCAGCCCCAAGTTTATTTCTGGGGGAAGAGGAATAAAAGACTTCCATCTCTCAAGGACACTGTGGTTCAAAGTACAGATAAGCATAAACAGCTTCCTTAATTCACAAAGCATCTAGGAATCATACCTTATGGCAAAACTTCCTGATATACAGCCTTGGGGAGTAAAACATCTGGTGACCACATCTTTAGCCAAAACATCCTGCCAGACAACCTTGCAGAGTAAAAGAAACTTGGACTCTCTGTCCTTGAGTCAAGATAGAGTCAGGCCATAAGCTGGAGTCATTGTGTGCTCCCACAGAATTGGACACATCAGAAGGAAATAAAGCCACTACCATTCAGAAATGACCCAACTGTCTACGGGGATTGCCTATGAAGAGAAGTCAGCAATAAAGCCCTAGAACTTTCCAAGTATCTGCCACATGGACGTAGTGTTTGAAGTTAAACACATTAGATCATTTGTAGCCACACACAGCTCCCATCACCCAAGCTGGGTATTTAGGTCTATATCTAAATATATCCATCTGAGAAGAACAGCTGGAGGAATGAATCAAAGATGACCATGGATGGAAAATACTCCATGCTCGTGGGTAGTAGTACTTAATATTGTAAAGATATTAATTCTTCCCATGAATTCAATACAGCCTCAGTCAAACTCTTGGAAGCTATTTTGTGAGTATAGACAAACCAGTTTTAAAATTTATATAGAGACCCTGAAGAGTCAATAACCCCCACTCCCAAAAAAGCTTTTAATCCCAGCACTTGGTAGGCAAAAGTAGGCAGATCTCTGTGAGTTCCAGGCCAGCCTGGCCTACAGAGTTCCAAGACAGCTAGGGATGTTACTCAGAGAAACCCATCTCAAAAAAAGAAAAAAAAAATCAAGAATCAATAGTACATTGAAGGATACAAACGTGCTCTGGCTTCAAGGCCAGATATAAAAGCTACAAAAATTGAGGTAATGTCATGTTGGCAGAAGAGGCAAGCTGATGGATGACTGGACTAGATTTATGTTACACAACTGTTTTGGTGTCTGAGGGCAGAGCCCAAGTCTGAGAAGAGTCTAGGAAAAGTCTCCGGAACATGTCTGACAGCCAATAGATTCAAAAGTTGGTTTTGTGCCAAAACTTCAGCCAGTAGAGTCAAAGCTTGGAGGTTTAGCCAGTAGTTTCCAGGAATCATCATTCCCCATACCCTTTTACCCAATCCTGAAGTGCCAAGCCATGTGGGGATTCAATAAAAGCTTCAGAAGTTTCGGAGATATCAGAAGGAATCTACCCACAGTCTATGTGGGGAATTAATAAAAGCTCCAGAAGTTCCAGAGATCTAACCACAGTCAGCTTGGAGAATCAGAGAGTGGTAATTCACAGCACAGGGAGTATCCTGGGAGTGGTGACCTAGGTACGCCCTTAATCCCAATTGAGTCGAGGTTATTTTAGATTATAGAAGGAATACCAGGCTCCCAAGCAGGCAGTGGTGGGGCCGGTAGGCAGTGGGGCCATGCCTTAATTTACCATAAGAGTATTTAAGGCAGGATAGAAAGCCCAGGAGAGGAAGCCAAGGTAAGCCAGGGCAGAGGAAGCTGGAAGACAGCTGGGGAAGATCTGACTGAGGTGTTTATTCTCTCTACTATCTCCTACTTCCTCAGAGATCTATCCCTGAGTCTCATTTATTCGTGCTACAATGACATGTAGCACCCCTCTTACATATGCTTTTCTTTAAAAACCCCTGAGCCCTGGGCGAATTCCTTTGCTGCATCTGAACAAAGGATTTTGACCTGGGTTCATTTGAACCTGACCAAACAATAAACTAACACTCATGTGTTTACAAGAAAATCAGCTCCCTAGTTGTCTTTGGGGTCCCTCGACACGAGTACAACAATAAAATGCAGTCAACTGTTCTTTATTGGAGGGGTAAAGATAGTCTAAATGCTGACACACAATCACAGGCCAAACCACACCATAAAGCTACAGACACAGACATATATGCCCTTCAGAACATGAGCTCACAGTGAATCTTAGACCTGTCTATCAGATTCTAGATAGAGAAGGTCTACATGGCCTGTGTTTAGATGTAACCTTTTAATCTAATCATCATTTATACTGGACACTAAAAGTACATATGTGAAAAGGACATTGATCATCTGGACTTCATTAAAATTAATTGTTTCTGGTCTACAAAAGACATTTCGGGGAAATGGGAAGATAAGCAACAGAGTAGAAGAAAATACATCTGATAAAGACTCTTATCTAAAATATACGACGAACCCTTAAAGTGAACTACTAAAGAGAAACTGATCCAAACTGTAACAGACACCTCATCAAAGAGACACAGATGGCAGATATTCATGTAAAAAGTGTTCACAGCATGTATGTCTGGGGAGAGGCAAACTAAAATAATATTGAGATTCCCCCTACATACTGGTCAGAATGACCAGAATACAGAGAACTAATGTCACTCAGCATTGGTGAGGACATGGCACAGCAGGCATTCTGGGCACTTCTGGGAAGAAGGCAAAACAATGCAGCCACTTTGAAGAATAGCTTGTTTTCAAAGGTGAGCACACACTTATTGTACAACCCAGAACATCTTTTCTCAAAGAAGAACTTAGCTCCACACAAAACCTTGAGATTAGGTGTTTGCAATACCTTTACTATAACTTGGAAACAGCAAAAGTGTTTTCAGTAGCATGGATTAAGGAAACCGTGGTGTGTCTAGACACTGCAACACTACAAAACTCCAAGAGGATGCTCTCAGACTTCGAAGAAAAAGGTGGTGTGTTTCAGTAAGTGAAGGAAGCTCACATAAAAGGCTGTGCGAACTTGCTGTCTGCTTTATAGTATATGAAAAGACAAAGGCACTTTGGCTGATGCTATGATGGCCTGGCTACAGGTCCATCCATGTCAAGGTACAGGTGACAAACTCAGAATGGTTAGCACAAGGCACGTTTTTCTGGGCCTTCACCTTTGCTCTTTTGGGGGTCACCATCCAGTTCCCAAGTAAACACACGGAGGAGACTTAGTCTTACTTAGGAATGCCCTGCCTTAGCTTGTTTCCTCCCAGCTTTCCTTAACTTAAATTAGCCTGCCTGTCTTTTTCCTCTGGGCTTTTATCTTTCTCTATTCCTGTATACCTTTGTTTCCATGGCTGGCTGTGTGGCTGTGTAGCTGGCTGTGTAGCTGTGTAGCTGCTTGGCTGGCTGTGTGGCTGTGTAGTTGGGTGGCTGGGTGGGTGGCTGTGTAGCTGGGTGGCTGGGTGGCTGGCTGTGTAGCTGGGTGGCTGGCTGTGTAGCTGGGTGGCTGGCTGTGTAGCTGGGTGGCTGGCTGTGTAGCTGGGTGGCTGACTGTGTAGCTGGGTGGCTGACTGTGTAGCTACATGGCTGGCCCTGGAGTCTTCTTCCTTCTCTGGCTATATCTCCTTTTATTTCTTTATTCTTTATCTCTCTTCTTTGTGCCTCCCAGATTTCTCCTTCTACTTTATCCTCTCTGCCTACCATCCCCACCCATTTCTCTCTCCTGCCTCGCTATTAGCCATTCAGTTCTTTATTAGACCATCAGGTGTTTTAGACAAGCACCGTAACATGGCTTCACAGTTAAACAAAAGTAATACACCTTAAAATAATGTTCTCCAACACAGTACTAATAAATATGTACCATGTGACAACTATACAGGCTTGGCCACTGTAACGATGTGATTCTGTTTAACCCCGAATGCTCATGTGGGACTGGGGAGACTGCATGGGTGGGGGTGCACTTTACTTTCACTGCGAACCCCAAACTGCTTTTTAAAGAGTCTATTTTTTAAGAACCATCAGTTTAGAACACTACAAAGTCACTTATAAGTCATTCTCAGTATCAGAAAAAATGTAAGTAAAAATGTAAAGGAATAAACACTAACGCAAAGACAACTGTAAAGAAAATTCAATGAAGTGTCTCCCGTTCAAATTTTTCCATGTGGGAAGAGCTAAATGCAGGAGAGTGACATCTCAAAGCATCATGTTCCTTAGTCACTCTGCATCTACGGCGGATGCTGTGTGGTCAACACTAAGCAGACTATGTAAACATTTTATATTTACTTGTTTTAAATAATAGAGACTTAGAAAGGGCAGTATCAATATAGACTTTATCAGATATGGTTGAGAAATGTCGATGGCCTGAGATGGCTAAGGCACGGCCTGTGACTCTTCTTCCAGACGAGCTCTGTAGCCTTCAATGGAGAACAAACATCCCTGTTCCCATCACCTCTGGAGTCGGGCTGAGCACCTACCTGGATGCAGCACCCAACACTCCTGTACTGCTCTGCATGTATCAAAGTGACCATCCGATTCCAGGGGGAACTGGCTGCAGGGCAGAAATACACGTGCAGTGTCGTCCTGGATAATGCCAACAAGAAGAGATAAATGGACGCTTGTGACTTGTGAGCTGCCTCTCTCATCTAGGGAATGACCCCAAATGGTCCCAGTCCCAATACTGGGGGAACCCGAATTTTCTGAGTTACTTTTAAAGTGGCTGCTGTGGAATATTAATTGAATATGTGTTATATTTGTTTATGCTATGGATTATTTGTTTTAGTGATGCAAAGATGTGTTGGATCCTTTTATGTTGCATTTGTTTAACTCTGTGAAGCTGTGTTACTTTGCTACCCTAAAGTACCTGACTGGTATAATAAAGAACTGAATGGCCAATAGTAAGGCAGGAGAAAGGATAGGCGGGGCTGGCAGGCAGAGAGAATAAATAGGAAGAAAAGGAGGAGGAGGAAATCCGAGGCCAGCCACCCAGTTACACAGCAAGCCATGGAGTAAGAAGTAAAGGAAGGTAAACAGAATAAAGATAAAAAGTAGATGGGGTAATTTGGGGTAAAAACAAGCCAAGCTAAGCCCAAGCACTCATAAGTAAAAAGAAGTCTCCACGTGTGTCATCATTTGGGAGCTGGGTGGTGGCCCCCCAAAAAGTAAAGAGCAAAGAGTACAAGCAACCAACCACAAGTGACCCCATACACTCTCTGGTACTGAAAACCTGTTCCTGACCTGTAACATAGGTAGCAAAGTGGGGATCATGCAGGTTATGCACAGCGTGCCTCCCACTCCTAGAGAACACCATCCATTTCTCAGCTGCAGCCTTGTGACCCCTGGCCCATACTCCTTTGTCACTCCTGGCCTTGTTCTGGGCAGTCAGTGTCCTGCTCATCCTTACTGCAATGGCGTCCTGCCCATGGAATCACCTACCACCTCAGCTGGTCCTCACTGTGTGAGGCGATAGAAGCCAAGCCAAGCAGCTTTATTATAGTTCACTGGGTTAAAGCTGTCGTAGCTGTTTTCTCTAGGCTACTAACTGACATGTCAATGCCTCGTCAAATAGCAGCTTTGAACCTTCTCTGGATAAGTAAGGCATAGAGAATGAGGGAGATGGACTTATCTTGGAGCTTTGCCACCAAGACAGCTTCTGGGGCATCTTACAGCTGAGTTCCAGGGCTGATTTCCTCTAACAGTCAGCGACCAGGCTCTGGTGGCAATGAGCAGTGTGTAAAAAGAAGCCTCATAGCTGTCCTGTGGGGACTTCCCAGAGGAAGAATGTCACCTCCAGAAAATCTTTCCATAACCAGACCTGTCAAAACTCCATCCTCCTCAGCACAAGGCCTTCCTCCATATCCTGACACCCATGAAAAGCCTTCCTCTGCTCAGATGTCATGGCATTTTGTCCTTCTGGTGCTATTTTAAATATTTGGCTTGCACTACAACCAGGGCTGGACTCTGACCCCTTAGGAACTTCATATCTGTCACCCCAAGAGATCTGCCACCACTACCAGAATGTGGCTGTGGTTCAGAATCATCTTGGTTTTTCTAAAATGTCAAAATGCCCCAAAAAGAGATATTCTAATAGGTTCCGGTAACAAAAAAATTATTTGCTAGAATCCTAGCTGAGCTTTTATCGTTTTTTAAAAAAATAAATAATATTCAAAAGACTGGTATTTAAAGATTTCTTTATGTAAGTCACGGAAGTAAGCAGGAATATGTAATCTGATAAAATAGCATTTAAGTTATTAACAACAATTAGCTATGGTAGAACAGGATGCCTTTCTTTTTTCTGCCACTGAAATGGACAAGCTGTCCCTTCTGAGCAAGGTTACATAACGTGCCACTGAAATCCTACCTGTCTCACCATCAAAATGGCCTTCTGAGCCCAGGGTTGTGATTCTCCAATTTCATTGCAAGACCTGCCCCGTCATTTCCATGAAGGCATTCATCCCAGGTCCTCATCCTACAGCCCAGTGCTGTCAACAGGTGCAGCCAGCAAGTGTGCCACGTGGTAGGAGCCAGATCCTGGAGATGAAAGTTAGAAAGTGACACACAGACCCATGATGCCCAGGCTTACCACTGTTTTCAAAACCAGCGGGTTGTCAAAGCACTTCATCTTGCGCTCATGAAGCAGGTTAACTCATGATGGTGACCATTTAGTCTTATGATCCTTTAAACCCATAG
Source organism: Phyllotis vaccarum (assembly GCA_033318265.1). Lineage (NCBI taxonomy): Eukaryota > Metazoa > Chordata > Mammalia > Rodentia > Cricetidae > Phyllotis > Phyllotis vaccarum. The sequence continues at coordinate 60,763,557 of JARWLC010000001.1, read as the reverse complement.
ACTACGGGATGGAACGTCTAAATCACAGCTGAAAATGTCATCAGGTGCTCCCTGTCTTCCCAGCTAGAGCTATAGACACCTCACCTAAGTGACTCCATGACAAAGTATTGAATGATAGGCTGGCCAGAGACCTCATCTCTCCCACCGGGTCACAAATAAATGTAGAATCAGGATTTAGGAGGCCCAGGGATTTGTTCTAATCTCCTGTTTATACAAATGAAGAAAATGAATCTGAGCAACGCATACACCCTGGGAGCCTGCAGAGTGTGTACCACTGAAACAGGGTGGGAATCTGGGCTTCTCAGCAGAGGATGTGGAATGTAGCAGGCAGCCAAGAATTCTGGGTCTCACCCGCTGTGTCACACAAGAGAGCAGGCAATCTGCAAGTGCGGATTCTAGACCAGAGCACCACTCTGGAACATGTTAGAAAAGGTAGAATCGTGGATTCCTCGGCAGACTTAGTGAATCACAGATCAGGAGTGGAACACAGCCTCTTGTAAACTGCTTTAGATGTTCTGATGTATATTCTTATCTGAGAAAACCCTGCTCCTGGTAGATATTGCTCTGTCCTCTTTGCTTCTGGACAGGAACATTCCTAGTGCTCTGAACACCTCATTATGAATATGCTGTCAAGGTCACACTCAGGAGAATTTGAGATTGACTTCCTCTTCTGTCCAACTCTTCTGTCCCAGCAATCCAGAAATGGACAATGCCCTGTCATCTGTCATCTCCATCTGTGCTACCTCCCTTGGGGACCCCCATGAGTGACACATTACCTTCGTCAGCATCACTATCACCTTGATCACTGCCAACATTTATATAAGGATGGCTATATGCCAAGCTGTTCTGTTAGAACTTATAAATATTAACCCACCTCATCACAATACACATATCATAAGGTTGCTACTGTTCCTTACATTATTCCAGTTTTACAGAGAAACTGTAGCAAGGAAAAACAAACCAATCTATAATAATCCCAACACTCCAGAAGTTTAGCATCAAGTTTTAAACCCAAGTAGACTAATAAATCATATGCAAGAGAGGGCAGCCCAGGGCGTGGGTAATGCCTGCCCATTCCACGTCCTTATGTGTCTTTCTGCCTGCAATGGACCAAACCACAGCAGTTCCACATAGCTTGCTTCTCCTGAAGGGAGCCAGCCTAAGCTCCCTTGACTAAAATTCTGTTATCCAGCCTTCCTCTCATTTGGAAAATGGCTTTTTAGTTTTTACTAAGCCACATCTTTCTCTCCAAGGGCCTTCTGTGGGATCCCCTGCACAGATTTAAGCAGGCTCTTCTCCCTGACAGTGGGACCTTTGTTATAGTGGTTGTTACCCTGAGCTGGATTTGCCTGCCTTTCACTCCAGGAGCCCCCAGTTTTTAAGAGTAGAACCTGTCCTTTCATTGCTGTGTGAGTGAGTGACACAGGGTGAGGGAGTCTGTCACCCCAGAAAAGGCAAAAGGCAGACTACTAGAGAAGGAACTGAAGTGTTCTTGCAATGATGATAGCTGGTGGGAATCAAATGCACACCGGATCCCACCAAGGGCTAGTCACACAGCCAGCATACAACAATGCTATGAGCCTCTGCCCAGGCTGAGCTTCATTTGAAAAGCTTACGACACCATCATAAGCCTTCAAGCAAGGAATCACATGGTCAAGAAGCCTCTAGGTCAAACCAAAGATTCCCAGTGCTCTTTGTGCTATGACTTGAGCTTGGTTTTCTTTGCAATGCTGGAAAATGAAGTTGTGACTTCCCCAGGTAGGTAAGCGCTCTACCACTGAGCTACCCCCAGCCCATGTGCCATGTTTCTGAAAGTCATAATAGGAGCCTCATGAAAGGGATTCTGATGATAAAGACTTGAAGACATAGCTAGAAACTGCAGTAACTGGAGGATCCACCTCATGAATTACATTCACAGAGGCCACGGTAGTGATGCAGGGGCTGGGGAGCTTGCTCAGTGGGTGAAGTGCTCACTACAGCAAGCAGGAGGGCCTTATTTTGGCTTCCCTGCACTCACATAGAAGTCAAGTGTCTTGGGTATACCTGTAACCCTTGCCCTGCTGAGGCAGAGACGGGGAACCTAGGATCACAGTAGCCAGCCCATCTGAACAAAATGCTGAGTTTCAAGCTCAGTGGGAGAGTAACGTGAAGAAATGATTGACCAAGGCATCTGATAGTGACTTCTGGCTTCCATACACACCCACGAAGGCACCACCCCCCAACATTCCCCCCTCCATGCATGCAAGCACAAATAGGCGCATGCGTGCATGCACAATATAGTAATGAAGGGAGAGAAAGTCAAAAACTGATCTAAAAGAAACATAAAGGGCACACTTGAGTCTTCATCAGCAAGACTCTGCCCTAACAAGGTTGTTATGTGTGTGTGTGTGTGTGTGTGTGTGTGTGTGTGTGTGTGTGTGTGTATGTGTATATATAACCTGCTTCTTAAGCCCAAACTTTCCTTCTTCCTTGAAAATCAAGCTTTCTAAAACACATATTTGTTGTTGCAGTAGCCTACATGATTTAATAGTGCCTCTAGCAGCGCTTGCCTAATTCAATATATCCTCCACTGATTTTGATAGATAGCTGTATCACAATGACATCATGATATTACTAAACACAAATCAAAAACTTGTTGCTTCCAACTACAATCCTATACTAGACTCCCATAATCAAGGCTAGAAATCAAGCTGAAGTCACGACTGCCCAAATCCCCTCACTAAACTCAAACCCCGATGTCCCGATGTTTGTGCGTCCTGAGAAATGAGGATTAAAGAGAACACAGCCAGGCTTCCCATTTCTACCCTAGAGAGAGCAAAGTTCCCTGCTCTCAATCCTTACACCGAAAACAGTCAGAAAGAACATATTTACTGCTGTATCTGCCTTACCAAGAAAATAACTCCTGCTGCTGCTGACACGTGTTCATTTTGCAGTGCCAGGAATTGAACCCAGGTCCTCACACACACACCGCTGAGTCCAGAAAGCAACTTTAAAACAGTCAGCATGGTTTCTGTTCTTTTCCTCCTGTTTTTCTCCACCTTTCTCTGTCTATACCATCCTTCCATTCTGCCTATTACAACACCCACCCTCTCTATAGAGTTAAGTGGGACCCAATTTTAGGATCAAATAAAGCCAATCAGAAGCATTCAACTAAGTTGTTTCAATGCTCTCCTATCACGGTGTATCTTGCTGTGCCATGTATAATTTTTATACTTATGAGCAGATATAAATGCACAGTATGTGTATAGAAAGATACACCTGCAGTCACTACACATGGGAAAAATAAGAGGCACCTAGACTAGAAAAATGAACCTAGTGACATTTTGTTTGATTGATAGCCTTGTGTATTAAAAAAAAATGTGTATTACACATTTTTTTTTAGATTTTTGTTAGAACATTGCAGTCACTTCAAAATTATTTAGGGGGTAAAATTGGCTAGGTTTTAGCATCCAATCATTATTCAGTTTGCCAAATGATAATAAGGAAAAACATCTCAAAGGGAATGATCCACGACTTTGAGATGTGTTCTGGGAAACACTCTGAATCTAATTGCAGCCGATCAGCTCTTAATGACAAAGACTATTCTGAGCAATATATCATGGGATGGTTTCATTGTCATTGTGCAAACACAGAGTAAGCATTTACAAATGACTATGACATCATGAGGCAATGTCAGCCCACAGGATCCCCATAGTGCATGTGGTCCTTCACCACCCCTGTAATACCATGGGTCCAAGACTGAGTACAAATGGAGCAAACCCAAGTGCTAAGAAACAAGATAAACCCCACATTCCTACATTTACATCCCTATGTGTACATCCCAACAGTGATGTTAGCAGTTGGTGCTGAAGATTCCCCTTCTGTTCTTCTGGGGACACACTGCTGTAGCGCTTCATGAGTCTTCATCTTGCCAGGTTGCACATTCACAACATATGCATCTGCAAATACCACAGACTGTCCCAATCACTGCAAAATTGTGAACCTGAATCCAGATTAGGAAGACACCAAAGGACATAGAAAACCTTGGTGGGAGAGGTAAAACACTTGCAAGAAGTACAACTTAGAAGCCAAAGTCTGTCAGGCAGGCAGTGTGGGGGACAGCAAAGATGCAGACACAGTGCAAGCACTTCTCACCTTAGGACCTTCCTGAAGATTTGTCACCTCAGGGGCTCTCTGTTGCCATACACCTACTCAACCTCCACATTCCACACTTCCACCGTCCCCTGCTCATGGGTTCCCTGCAGGATACAATGGCAGGAATTTACCCTGACCATGGTGTGAGCTGGACTAATTTGATTTCACATCATCTTGCCGATTCGATTCAGATCTTCTGGGTTCTTAACTACTATCTGATCCATTGTATATTTATTTCTTTCCTTCTACTGGAATTCAAACTCCATAAATCAAGAAATGTTATTGTGCAAGATTATGTCCCACCCACTGGTTTAATAAAAAGCGCTGATTGGCCAAAGGTAGGCAGGAAGTATGGGTGGGGCTACCAGACTAATAGAACTCTGAGAACAGGAAGCACAGAGCAGAATGCCAGAGAGAAGCTGGAAGAAGCAGAGGACAACTATGTTGCTCTAAAGAAAGGTACCGAGCCACATGGCTGAACAGGAAGAATCATGGGTTAGATTAAGGATAGAGAGAGCTAGCAAGTTATATGCCTGGGCCTGGGGCCAATCAGCCTAAAACTATTGAAAGTATCTGTGTGTCTCTGTGGGACTGTGGGACTGTGGGTCTGTGGGTCCTAAATCTTGAGGTTAGGCCCAAAAGTCCAGGCCAGAAACCTCGTACTACATGTTATTTGTTTGTGTTTCTAATGAATTCCCCAAACCTGGGGCATTGCCAGGCCCATCGTATTTAACAAATATTGATTAAATAAGTTAAAAAGAAATCATATGTAGTTTAAAAATTAAAGAGTGTGTTATTCAAATACGAAGGCGGCAGAAATGGAAAATTCATATAGGGGAAGGGGGTTCATCAATCTGGGCAGTCCTGGTATAATTTGGGGGAACCTGGACTGTCCTGCCAGTCCTAAGTGGAAGGCTCCTAGGAGAAGCCAGTGCCATCTGATCTACTTTAATTTGTAGGAAGGCCTGTGCCTAACCCAGCCTGGACAAACAAGCTGTCCAGCTTTCCTTAACAAAAAGATCAATGCATGATGCTCAGAGCTGAGGCAAATATCAGAAAACTCAGGTTTCTCCCTGGCCACCCCATTTACAGAATTTGTATTTTTACAGAGCTGCTGAATTCCCTCAGTGTTTTAGACAACTGGACACCTGTTCTGCTGGAAAATAAGAGAATTGTCTGCTGTGGATATAGTTTCTTGTTTTTCTCAACTCTGAAGAAGATGGATCCTTGAGTCCTGGAAGGCCCTGGCTCGTTGGCACTCACGTGATGGGTGTGCTTGTCAACACAGAAAACTTGGTAGTTGGAGTCTTGTGGGATGCATCTGCCTGACCTTAGATCGCATCTCAAACTCCCCTTGCATTCATTGCCATGCCTCATTCCTGTGTGGTGGGAGAGGCGCAAGACATGAGAAAATTCATACAGCAAATATTGTCTATGGGAGAGAATTGAGTTTTAGCCAGCTGTTGCTGCGCACAGAGTTCCACAAGACAGTATCCACTGCTGTATAAGCTCAACCCCTACTGAGAGGAAGCAAGTCTTCTGAAAGAGGAAGACAAAGAGGACAGAACCAGAGGACCTGAGGCACAGGGCCGTGTTCTAAGCCATCCTCTGCTTGGATGACTTTCTAGAAGCTGAACTTGTTTTAAGGAATATTCATTCCTATTTAATTGGTTTAACTATTATTTGATAAAATTTATAATAAGCTATTGCTCCAACTAGCCGAAACAAGCTCCTGCCTGTGTGCTCTGATTGATGAATGAATAACTCTCCTAATTGGCAGTTGAATTTTCTTATTTTAAAATTATTTGCCTTATCTTCTTTTCACCCCGTATGAACTACTTTCTTTTCCAATACTTGGAAATCCAATAGCTTATGCATTTGTGGAGTTCATGTTCTTCACAGAACTGGGAAGGTGGAACGGTTGTCATCAGTGAGCTGTGCAAAGGGAAAAAAAAAAAAAAAAAAAAAAAAAAGGCAGAACAAACCTGAAGGCATTGACGGGGACACAATGAAGAGCTTAGCAGCCTGAGTGGCTGTGTCCTGCCCCCAGTAGGGAGTCAGGCCCTTGGCTTCCATACACACTTCTGTGCACTAGCTCTCAATCACCATTGGTCTTACAGCTTCTGTCTCCCAAATTACGGCTGTTCTGATGTGGGGTTATGGTCTACCCTCCTCCACACTTTAGGTGTGTTCTGAATGACTGACTCATGTCCCTTTGGAATCTGAAATGCTAACTCAAACAAAAAAGAAGACAATGCTCATTTAATTTTTCTCATAGCAATTCAGCAATTTGACATGGGAAGCTCTCTATGTGGTCTAAGCGTGTAATTTGTATGCTTTTTTAATGTTCTTGACTATTGCTAGTTTTATTGTTTAAATTTTTAATAATCTTTAATTTTATGTTATTATATAAAAAACTTGCAGAAATATCACACACCAAAATTAACCAGACCCAAAGACTGTGTACTCAGTTATAGTAGCCATTCAGAACAGAGGCTGTGGGGCTTCATATTGGATTTTATACTTTCTCTATCAAATGTATTTTTATGCACTTACCCACCACCAAAACCATAAACAAACAAACAAACAAATAAATCTATGACTGGGTTAGAAACAGAAGAACTATCCACTTACATACACTTTCATAACTTATATCTGTCAACTGCTTTGGTACCTCCTCATCTCCCTTCAACTTACAACTCTGCAAAATGCACAGAGTTCACAGACAAGCGCACAGGAAAAAACAGGCAGTTTCAATGCTTTGCCAAAGCTATGAGGTAAGCAGTAACTGTCCCCATCCAACGTGACACCCAGCAGGTTAAAAGGGCAACAGATTTCCAGCCTCCCACACACTCATCTTTTGAAAACCTTTATTTTTTTCATTTAAGATACACAAAGTAATAGTATTTAACAGATATATTTACTCTTAAAACTGACCCAGCAACCAAGAAAAAATTTCCACCAACTCTCATGGATGATTTATTGTCATTATTAATTATTATTATTATTATTATTATTATTATTATTATTATTATTATTATTATTATTTCTGTTCTATTTTTCCCTCTACTTATAGCCCAACACAGAATGTACTTGCTTTGGTCATTCCTGATATGTTCACTCCTGATAAGTTCATATATTTCTTATCTATGTAGCTGGTTCCAGATAGCATATACCCTCTGTGTCTTCTTTAACATGATTCTGGGGCCCATCCGTGGTGTTTTCTATATTAATAGCTTGAATGGAGATATGACATTTTCCTCTATTATATGTTGAAAGACATTCGTGCTATTTTTAGTTTTTAAGCTATTGTAAATAAAATTGCTATGAACAAATTGTATAAACTTACTTTCATTTCTTCTTGGGTAAATTTTTCTTGACTGTTAGATGTGTGTTACTATGTGTGAGGTGTGTGTTACTGTATGTTAGGTGTGTGTTAGATTTTTTTTTTAAGGAATTTACAAAGTTGTCATACTATTTTATTTGGCTACCAACAACATTGCATTCTAATTGCTCCATATTCTTGCCAATACTTAATCAATGTTTTCAGTCCTTTAAATTGTATCCATCCTGGTAAGCCTGGGTTGCTTCCTCTTTACATTTCTGTGATTGCCAGTGGTATTGAACATACGTTCACATACTTGTTAGACATTAGTACGTCTTTTTAAAGTGTGTGTTGGGGTCTGTCATAAATTCTTTTTAAGGTATGCACTGTGGTATTAAGGATATGGCCACAAATTGATGGACACAATTTGTGTCCACAAAAAAAAAAAAACAACTTATCAATGCCACTTCAGAGAGTAAGTCATAAAAACATTGTCTCTGCTGTCATCCTCCCCACTGTCTCCACCCACCCCCCACAGTCTAGGAGAAGCCCCAAAGGCAGAGTAATGAGCAAAGGGGGTCAGGAGGCCGGTGGGGGGGGGGGCATGTGTCTAGGAGCTGAGGTGGATTGTGCCAGCAGCCACATAAGAGGGCTGAGAGTGAGTCCTGCCTGTGGAACCCTGTGACTTGGCCTCAACCAGGAGTTTAAGGTCAACCTCTGGACCTGGGTACATAGAAACAGGGACAACAAACATCAGTGTTTAAGTTTCTTATTTTGAGGGGTAACTCCACAGAGAGCACAACACTGCTCCAGAGGCTCCATCCTCCACCCTTTTATCCATGAACTCTTTCTGCACCTCACGAGTATGATGGTCTCTGTGCTGCCTTGGTCACTGAGGCTTTACATCGGTCCTTGGAACCAGTCATAGAAAGAGATGGCCCCGCAGTTAAGAGCACTAATTGCTCTTCCAAAGGACCTGAGTTCAGTTCCCGGGACTCACATGGCGGCTCACAGCTGTAACTACAGTTTCAGGGCTGTTATCTCTTCCCTTAGAGCCTCGGTTCTTCGAATTTTCCTATGCACCCTCAGTGTAGCCACACCCCTTCCACCAAGCTGGCCTCCTGGAAGAACATGCAGCTATACGTCAACCAAGGAAAGGCTGAAATACTAATAATATTGTTGTTGCTTTTACAATGTGATTGATTCAGAAGCCAATTACTAGTATGAAAAGTCAGACTAAGGAAACTAGTCCATTGTACAATTATTTGCCGTTTCCTCAACAAGGTTTTACAAGTTTGGATTCAGCTGGGCTCCACAGCTTGTCTATGCCTTGGTTTCCTGAAACATGAAGCGAAGAGCTGGGGTTTTAACTTTGAGAATTCTGACCAGGGAACTGGGTCAGGACCATGTCAGTGATGGAGCTCCATCTTAGCCCACGCTGGGAACTGGAGGGTAAGAATTTCCTAGAACCGTTTTGAAAAGCAATCTTTGGCGATGATTCTTTAGTAAGCTTGTTCTGTGTTGATATCTTTGTCATCTTTTTGCTACTCACGTTTTGCTCATGCCTGACTGGCAGCTGCCTCTGTTGTATTCATTTCTTCAGGTGTCCTTTACGAAGCACCTGAGCTGAAGTGGCCAGTGGTCCAGGATGTGTCTGCATGTGCATGGGGTTGTGCTCATAACGGGAATCTGCAGGACTGCACCTGTCATTCTCTTACCCCAGTTTGGAAGGTGGTGTGACAGCTCCACTCTCCTCGCCACCACCCGACCTGTGTCACTATTCTAATCTGCTCTCAAAGCTACTCTATTCAACTTCTTTTGTCCCTGAAATCTTTGCAAAAGCACAGTTTCTCTAGCCATGTCTTAACTGTGAGGATGAAGAGTGAAGTCTGAGAAACGGTAGCAGGAGGTGGAGGTTCTTGCCCTTTAAAAAATAGGACCCTAATAGTGCAGGAAATAAAACAGGCAGTCATCAAAAGGAGCCTCATCAAGTTCAATGCCTTCTGTATAGCAAAAGAAACTGTCGAATGAGTGAAGAGGCAGCCCGCAAACGGGAGAAAGCCTTTGCCAACTGTACATCTGATAGGGATTATTTTGTAGAATATACAAAGCAATCAAGAACAAACATCAGGAAAACAACTCAATTTAAAAACGAGCTGTGGAACTTGTCAGGGATTTCTCAAGAGATGAAACATGACTGATTAGAAAATGTATTAAAGTTGTTCAACAGCCTCAGCCATCAAGACAATGCAAATTAAAACTATCTTCTAAATCCATCTCACCTATGTCAGAATGGCCATCATCACACATACAAATAGCAGGAAATGAGGGGGGCCCTCACAGGTGTCAGGCAGAGAAGTGAACCGTGGAAAGAGATGAGAATGAAAACCTGGCGTAGATTGACTTTGTCACCCTGGATCAGACTCTGATATTTAAAACAGTACAATTTGGGAATAGGTTTCCAGGCAACAGTCATTCCAATTCCAGGTGCACAGTAAAGCCTTAAGTGTGTGTCTTAGTTTGGGTTTTTATTGATATGAAGAGAAACCATGATCATGACAACATTTATAAAGAAAACATTAAATTAAAATGGCTCCCTGTGATTACAGTTTCCAGAGGTTCAGTCCTTTATCATGATGGGGAGCATGGTGGTGTCAGGCAGATAGGGTGCTGAAGTTGAGAGTCCTACATCTTGTAGGCAACAGGAAGTTGACTGACTGTCATACTGTGGGAAGATGAGCAAAAGAGACCTCCCCCACAATGACACACTTCCTCCAACAAGGCCACACCTCCTAATAGTGCCACACCCTTTGGGGACCATTTTCTTTCAAACTACCTCACTCTTAACACCAAAGTCTATACTAGTCAGGGTTCTCTAGCAGAACTTATGGAATGAATCTATATACATGTGATTTTATTTGAATGATTTACAAGCTGCAGCCCAGAATGGACAGTCCAAGAATCCAGTAGCTGCTCAGTTCCACTAGCTGGGTGTCTCAGCTGGAATGGATGTGCTAACAAGATCAGAGCAAGCAGGTGAAGAATGCACACTTCCTTCTTCCATTGTCCTTATATAGGCTTCTAGCAGAAGGTGTGGCCCAGATTAAAAGTAGGCCTTCCCACCTCAAGACCTAGATTAAAGGTATGCTTTTCCACCTCAAAATATAGATTAAAGGTGTGTGTCATCTAGACTTAAGATCCAGATCAAAGCTGTGTTGCCTTCTTGCTGCAAGATCTGGATCACAGTGTGCCCTCCATTTCTGGATTATAGTGCATTCTAGATATAGTCAAGTTGACAGCCAACAATAGTCATCACAGTGTGTCTACAAAGAAACTCCTTTACAAAATACAAGTGACCATGAGGGTGGGTTCTATAGCTTAAGGGCCTAACTTGTAATGTGGTCTCTGTCCAACAGCATAGAAGTCAACAGGCTATAAAGTTCGTGTGACTGGTGATGATATATGGAGGGAAGAATCTGAGATAATCATTGTGGGGAATTAGGGTGAGGTCTGTCCCTTCTAAGAGCAAAAAGGTCACGAGGTCTTAACAATCTCCTCTCTCTGCTCTCTGGATGAAATGCAGGGATTTTTCTTTGTGTCTTCTCCATTGAGGAGACACCACTGCATGCTTGACATTCTTGGTTCTCTTCATGCTTCTGTGTAAGTACAAGACCTTCAAGTCCTCTATAAGGAGAGCTGGTATGGATGTGTAGAAAAAGGAACTGATATATTGTTGGTAGGAGTGGCAACTAGAGCAGCCACTTTATACATCAGTCTGGAGGTGGTGAGCTACCCAAAACTAAGCACATATGAGAGAGATTTGTGGAAACAACCTAGCTTGTAGGATAATTACAAAATCTAATTATTTTTTAAATGGAGTTTAAATGAAGATATTTTATATTGTTGGACAATGCTGTTCTCAGAAGACAATGTTTATTAAGTGAAAAGTCTCAGTACCAGGCATGGGGTATCTCCCTGTAAGTTACTGGTCCATGAGGCTCCAGAGGCACCCTAAAGGACAAGGGTATTGTCATTGTTCTTGTCTATATACTATGTGGTTAGACCCTATTGCTGAAGACAACATAATTTGTTGAAGGACATAAAAAAAATCAATCTTGAAACTTCTTGCTGGTTAGTTTTATAGTTCTGGTAGGTGCTATGCAGGCTGATGGGGAAGAAAAGAAATGAATGGTCTTACCCAGCACTGGACTCTGTGTGTTACAACACTGACCTACCACAGAAGATGTGCTCACTGATGCAATAGTAGCATAAGGTTTATTTGAGTAACTAGCTAATTTTTAAAATTAGATTTGAAGCTTTCTCTATAAGAAGAAATTCATGGCTGATATTGTAAACCTTGCTGTGGAATAATTCTTCTGTACACTGCATGAACATATGTTCATATGATTGGTTTAGTAAATAAGCTAACTGGCTAATAGCTGAACAGGACAAAGGTAGGTGGAAAACCAAACTGAGAATGATGGGATAAGGAAGAGTGGACAGAGTCGGAGAGAGCATGCCATACTGAGAAAAGGTACCAAGTCACACGGCAAAGTATAGGTAAGAAAGAAATATGGGTTAATTTAAGTGTAAGCGTTAGCTAGTAACAAGCTTGAGCTACTGGCCAAGCATTTATAATTAATATGAGCCTCTGTGTGGTAATTTGGAAAGCTGCTGACAGTTATTTGGGAGCAAGTAGTTGAGACAGGAAAACTCTGCCTAGAAAACTGACTCAAAAATCGAATTTATGAAGTCATAGACCCTACGAGTCACCTACTGTTGTTATCTGATAACTGGACATACTGTCAAACTGCCTTCTAAATATTTATGTTTGTATCCATAGATTTGTGCTACTCCCAACCTTGATGAGAGAAGCTTCTTTTTGCAGTGGGCCATGGTTAATGCAGAGACTCATTAAAATACTGAGAATAAGTAATCATGAGTGTTCAGCCCAAAATGGAACATCTGTATAATCCAATTTTCTAAGGGATCATTGTGGAAGAAAGATTGGAAAGAAAGTGAGATTAGAGAATAGGACTGACCGCTGTGAAATTCTGTCTTCTGAGGATGAGCTGGCTGTTGTACTCATGAGCTCAGAGCAGCTACAGTCAGATGCTTAAGAACTACCAAAGACCAAACCAGATGAAGTGCTGACATGTCAGAAGCAGAGGTTCTGAAGACCCATTTCTAACTAAGGAGGTACTGGCAGTTGATGGCAGCTAAGGCAAGCAGAGCCATTTTTCCTTGTCAATTGGGCCACTGTTACGTTCCATGTCCACACATTCACTATATGCATGTGGGTAGCACTAAGTGTACTTAGTGGGATATAAAAGGGAGGAGAAGGAGGAGGAGGGGGAAAAATGACAAAGAACAGGAAGTTGGTCGGTAAGAATGTATTGTGAGTTCTGGGAGGGGTTTGGAGAGAACAGTATGGAAGGTAGATATGATCAAAATATATTGTATAAATATATTAAATTCCCCAAAATATCTACAATTAAAAAAAAAAAAAACAAACCAAATACTCTCTGGCTTCTGTAACCTGGAATCATCCAAGTGAGGAATAGTCAAAGAACCAGAGACGGCTGTGGGGACAATGCAGGGCCTGTGACACTAGGGCACTGGGTATGGGTTGTGTGAGGAAGAGTGGCTGAGGCTGGAACATGGAGTCTGTCTTATTCATATTGAATTTGAGATATTTCTGAGACCAAGTGGATAAATGAGGAGATCCTTGACCTGTCATTCAAAGAGAAAGTCGGACTAGGAAGTAAACTCCAAAGGCAGGGCCACGTGGACCATGGAGCTGGCCTGAACAAAGAAGAGCAGGAAGGGAGTGGGAGGCAGGGAGAAGCCTTAAAGTAGGAATTATTTATTATCGACTGATTATATAAAAGGATTGATATTTATTAAGGGCTTATAAGAAACACTCACTGATACAAAGACTGAGCCTTAGGGCGATTTGTGGAAAGTTGAACTGTTCTACACGGTGGCAGCGGTGGGTCACAACCCTCCCTCCAAGAGCACAGCCATCAAATGAACAAAATGTGCCCCAGGGGTGTGCCCCAGGTTGTAGCCCGGCCTGGCCATGCCCCATACCTGGGTCCTCAAGACCTAAGCCACACCTCTAAGTCAGGGTAAACAGTGCCTGATCCCACTACAGAGTCATTAGATTTCAGTATTTGGTAGAGAAGCGGGTGCTTGAGAATGAACTGAGGGGTCTGAAAAAACAGACGGCGTCTCAGGAAGGGAAAGAGAAATGTGAAGTTGAGTAAAGCACAGAGCCGAGCTAGCGGCTGCTTTGTAGAAGGTAAGTCTCGGAAAGGGGAATATCGTTAGTGAACAGAAAACATGAAGTAGAAAAAGAAAGCGAGCCTGAACTTCCTAAGTCAAAAATAGCAGCCAACTGGAGACCTTCTGACTCCCCTCGAGGGGCGAACCTCCACTTTCAGATTTCCCCCTCTTCACCTACAAAAAAGCAAAATCACTTTCTCCTGAATGAATTAACTTTCTTCACCCCTTGACATTTGGAAGTACAACAGTGTTGTCTCTTGAGCAGGATTCTAGAGGTGGGGTTGCCTAGCCTCGTGGAAAAAAAAAACAAAAAACAAAAAACAAAAAACCCTTCACCATCAATATCAACCTTAAGAGGCCAGGCCAGGCCGGGCCAGGGCCAGAGCACCGGCTCCATCCAGGCATCTCCACAGGTTGGAGCCTCCAGCCTCTGTAGGAGCCCAGCCAGCTCATTTCCTTGTCACTCCGGCAATAGAGTTGGCGGTATGTAGAAACGCTCTCACACTCAGCGATAAATAGCTTCAAATTGAGCCAAGAGGCAGGTCTCAGCAAACCAAACTGGAGGGTGATACAGCAATACCCACCTGAGCTTCCCTTCCATCTCCCACACTCCCACTAGGAAGCAAATCCAGGGCCTCACACACACAAGCAAGAGCTCTGCCAATGAGCTCTTTATCCACCCCTTACTGTCCGTTTTGAGGCAAGGTCTCCCTGAATTGCCAAAATCGACCTTGAACTGACTCTGTTGTCCAGAAAAGTCTTGCATTTGTGATCCCTCCGGCCTAACATTACAGGCCTGCTCCAGGCCTAACTCCAGTGTTTACATGAAGTTCTGACCATGTAGGTCTGAGGGGAGGGCAGGTAGAGTGTTAGGCTAGAAACCACCTAGAGTTAGGCGACTCCACCTTTGCTTCCTGGATGCCACAGTGATCAGAGGACTTGGACCTAAGAAGCCTCTAAAAACCCCTAATGTGTTTATAATTCTAGATCATTGTTTTCATGTATTGTGAATGGGCCAGAGTCCTGAGGTTTCTCTGAGAGTTCATGAAGCAGATTTACTTTCTCATTTCAGCATTTAGTTCAATCCACCCCCCACCCCCGTGAGTGTGTGTGTGTGTGTGTGTGTGTGTGTGTGTATGCGCGCGCGCGTGCTTTAAGTTATAACATGATGTCCTTTCCAAAACAAAAACTGTAAACCATGAGTTAATTTCTAACTTTGGCTTTATCCTAAGGGAGGTGTTGTTGTTATTTTAATGACCCTTTGATGTGGGATGTCTTTCTATATGCTGTGAATATACTTTTTTACTATTTGTTAATAAAGAAGCTATTTTGGCCTATGGCAAGGCAGCTTGGAGGCATGGGGGAAACTAAGCAGAGATAAAAGATAAAGAAGGGCAGAGTCGAGGAGACACTGCAGGCTGCGACCCAGAAGGCAAGGTGTAATGGAACTCCAGTAAAGCCGCAGAACACGTGGTAATACAATAGATTAATAGAGATGGGCTGAGTTAAGTTGTAAGAGCTAGTTGGTAATGAGCCTGAGCCTTAGGCCAAACAGTTTGTAATTCATATAAACCTCTGAGTCATTATTTTATAAGCGGCTGCAGGACTGAAGATGGGAAAGATTCCTCCAAACCTCAGGCCCGGACAGGTCAGGAAATTTCCGGTACAACCCTTACCACATCCCAGCGGTGAGAGTTACCCTGCCCATCAGCATCCCTGTGGCACTCCCCGACCAGGGCCTGCAATGGCTCCTCACAGACAGTCACTAGCCCTGCCCTCAATTTTCTCCAGTCATTTTGAGCAAGTCTGGGTAGATGCTGCTTCTCCACGTTTGACTATCAGAAGAAAGAAGTGTTCAGTGTGAGGACCACAGTTCCTTTGCAATTCCCCACAGGACCTAAACACATCTGCTTCTTAATTCTTCCACTGAAAGAGCAAGAGGGCTGGGGGAAGAACAGGGACCCATGAGTGAGACGGGGTTGCAGCTCAGCTCTGTCAAAGGCCCACTGGTGGTGGGAATTCACCCAGGGCCCAGAGCGTTCCTCATTTCTAAATGAAGAAGGAAGGCAGCATCCAGTTAATTCTGTGAGACCTAAAGTTTCTTTTGTATACTCTGCCCAGCAATTTACCTTCAGACTTTCTCCTAACACTCACAGCACAGGAGATGTGATTTCAGGCTCATCTCTGGTTCTGCTGGTTGCTTCTTCCACCGCAATTATTCATATCATTTTCCTTGAAAGCTGAAGTGGTTTGAATGAGAACATCCCCACCTCCATGTGCACAGATAGTAGAACAGTGGGGGTGCTGTTTCAGGAAATTAGAAGGTGTAACCAGGCTGTCGGAAGTACATCACTGGGGGCAGGCTTTGGGGGTAAAAGTCTTAACCTACTACAAGTTCACTGTTTCTGTATCCTGCTTGCGATTAAGAATGTGACTTCTCAGCTTCCGGCTCTTGCCACCGTGACTGCCTGGTGCCATGCCTCCCTGTCCTGATAGATTCTTCTCTTCGGAATATGATGGTAGTGTTTCATAACAGCAATAGAAAGGTAACTAATCTGCATGCCATGCCCTAGCCAAGAAATTTCTTTGTATCAGTTCATTTAACACCCACTGACTAAAAGCCAATGAGAACTTGTAGAGGTGAGTAGAGAGACCAACATGAGCTTAAGGTAGAAAAGCCCATTTATTAGATGCTGATTTATTGATTTATTTAGCGATTTACCTAAAGCACTGCTTGTCCTGTCTCTTTCTCAGGATGACATCACTTGCAACCTGGAACGGAAGGACCTGGAGAAATAGCTTTATCAAAGGGTCGGGGTGTTGCCCCTAACAACTTGTCAACACATGCTCCTGTAGAGTCTTACTTGCTTGCCCACTCCACTTTATGGTTTTAGAGTATAAACCAAGGATGCAAATTGAGCCTAATACTGAGGCCTTTAGGAGATGTCCTGGCTTCCATTCCCTGGTGGAGTCTCCTCTCTTCCACTTTCATTGGTGTTGAAGTGCAGATTCCAGGGAGGTTCCCTCAAGAGGCTGAGCTAGCAGGAAAGCTGTGAAACCACTTTTGAGGTTCTCCAGGCAAGGATGGTGCATAAAATTACACTAGTGGGCTAGTGTGATGATGAGGTGGCCAGTGCTGCTCTGGCGAGTGGCTAGCCCTGCCTATGCCACTAACATTCTTAATACAGGACACCAAATGCCACTACAGCTCC
This sequence comes from Phyllotis vaccarum, assembly GCA_033318265.1. Lineage (NCBI taxonomy): Eukaryota > Metazoa > Chordata > Mammalia > Rodentia > Cricetidae > Phyllotis > Phyllotis vaccarum. The sequence goes on along the minus strand of JARWLC010000001.1, from coordinate 60,746,598 downwards.
CCTGAAAATGCCATCAATTCAGCACTATCTCCTGTGAGAAGTCCCTTGTGACCACAAGTCTAAAGAAGGTGCCAGCCATCTTGTAAGAGAGATTGGGAGAGTATATGGGTGGTATATGGAAAGCATTCCTGAAATGCAGGAGCAAGAACCCACCCACAGACAAACCAAAAAAAAAGATTAATTTCCTCAATGGATATTCAACTGTTATAATCCCTGTTTTCCAAACCAGGGACCAGAGATTTAGTAAAATGACATAACCTGCTTAAGATCACAGAGATGGAAAACAGCCAAGTCAGTTTGTATATCTCTGTACCCTCCAGCTCTGCTCTGCCTTGCCCCCTCTCCAGGTCGGCAGTCTACCGAATTCACCACAGTCAGGTGGCCTTGAGCTGATGATGCAATTCTTCATTGTTACTGCTATGACTGTAGTAAGTGGTTTCTGGCCCTGACTTTCAGGCCTAGCCTCAAGGTTTAGACCTGCAGACCCCCAAGATGCGCAGAGACACACAGATGTTTATAATAGTTTTCAGCTGATTGGCCTCAGGCCCAGGCATATAACTTGCTAACTCCTTACCTTTCATTAACCCATGACTCATCCTGTTCAGCCATGGGGCTCGGTACCTTTTCTCAGAGCAGCATAGTTGTCCTCTGCTTCTTCTGGCTTCTCTCTGGCATTCTGCTCTGTGCTTCCTGTTCTCAGAGTTTTCTTAGCCTGGTAGCCCCGCCCACACTTCCTGCCTGCCTTTGGCCAATCAGTGCTTTTTATTAAACCAGTAGGTAGGACAATTATTTATAATGAAACAACATAATCTCTCACATATGACTTTCAAAGACAGTCTATGATGTTGTGACTCAATGTTCAATCTACTCACAGGGAGTCACCTACAAACACCTTTTGTGGTTTGTATACAAAAAAAAGAAAATTCCCTCCAAAAATTTGTATGTTGGCCTCAGAAGCAAGCTGTGTTGAGAGGGAGAATATAAGGAAGTGATTGGCTCATGAGGGCTCCACCATTATGGGTGGATCAGTTTATAGAAGGATTAAAATTCTGAGTACACTCTTTGCGAGATGGTGGTACTGTGGGAAGTGAGGCCTGGTCGGAGGAGGTAGATGTATGTCTTTGAAGGGTATCTCATCCTGATGTCTGCCTGTTTGTCTGTCTGTCTGTCAACCTTGCTTTGCCAGGACCTTCCAGCATGAAGCACCACCTCACCACAGCCCAGCACACCTCACACTGCAGCCAGCTGTGTAGACCAAAGCCACTGAAAGTTGAACCTACACAAACCTCTCCCCAAAGTCAAGTCCAATGTGTTAGGGATTTTGTTATAATAATGAGAAACTGACACCTATATCCATGCATACTGAAGGAGCTGAAGAAGTATTTCTACTTTTCAAATCAGTTTAGATTGGACAGAAATGAGAAACAGAAACAACGTTGTCACAGATAGAGATAGAGCCCGAGCCCACAACCAAGAGGGAAAGGTGGAAAGTTACCACTGTGCAGGGAGTGCCAGCGGCTCTCCAGATCTCCACCTGCGACAAGCCCAGCACCTGTGAAAGGAAGACTGCCAGGCTTCTGATGGTGGCAGGTGCAGGGGACACCCCACACTTTCCCCTTGTTACCCTCAAAAAGTATAGGCCATTCCTGAGTGTGCTGCTGTAGGAGTCAGGGAGAGAGAAGGGCAGCTTGGAGGTTAAATGTGTGGACTCTCCCCAAACCACACTTCATGGTTCCAAGATTCCAGCATCGCCTCCTTCACCACAAAGCCCCAGCCAGGACTAAAAAGAAAAGACCTAACTGGTGCAGGCCTTCCTTCTTGGGTGTCAGGGCCCTTTTCTAGAGAAGGAAATATGCAGGTCTAAGGGCTCAAGAGTCCACCGGAGGTGGATGACAACAAGAGCCCTCTAGGACTCATTCACAAGGAACAGAAACCCAGCAACTAGCTTCTGAAGGAACCATGCGTTAGCTGCATCCTTATGGCCTCAGTAGAAACCTTCAAGACTTCTGTCAAATTCCAGGCTTTCATCGATTTCTAAACATCATTCTGATTATTCTGAACCCATTTGTATAGCCTGTTCCATCTCACTGGCACAAAGTGTATGCTCACTTGTCCTTAGTCATACGATTCAGATTGAAAACACATGTCCTGGCCTCCAACCCTAGCCAAACTCTTTATTGCAATGATCATAACAATTTGCCTCAAACAAGCAATAGAATGAACCGAGCTTCCTTCTGTGGCCAGAAACTTTCGCAGTGCTGAGTTCTCCTAAAACAGACAGCCTATTTACCACGGTGCATGTATTGCCAGCACCAAAAAGCCTCAGAAACAGTTGGAATTGTCATCTTTTCCTGAGGACACAGATGACAAATGATCTCTAGGCACAGGAACTTCTATCCCATCCAAAAAGTCTCCACATTTGGTGAGAAAGATAGGGCATATAGGACAAACACTATAAGAATTTTAATAAGATAATTACCTATTAATGAATTATCTATCATGGATGATTAAGAATGGTAACTAGGTTTCTGTTGGCGGTGGTTGGTTGGTTTGCTGTGTGTGGTGGTGGATGATTGGTTGTTTGCTTTGGTTTAGTCTTGAACTTTAGAACCTTGCATGTGCTGATCAAGTACTTTACATGAACTACATCCCCAGAGGATGGTGCATTTTAAAAATAAAGCACCTTATATATTTACATAAAGATGTACTTATATAACCAGTACTATGTTCAATGAATGACCCCTAATAGTAATTAATTAACCAAGAATAATTTTAGATGTAGATATTTTGGTGGTTATTTTGACATTATTATTTATTTGTAGGCATTTTAAATAATGATAACCTGATGTGGGAATGTCTTTCAGTATGCTGTAAATATAATCTTTAAATAAAGGACTGTTTTGGCCATGACAGGCACTGTAGAAGAAATAGGTGGGGAATCAGAATAGGTAGGAAAGGAAGGGCAGAGTCAGAGTCAGATAGAGCCAGGCACCCAAAAAGAAGAAACATGTAAGGAACACAGGTGAGCCACTGGCCAAATGGCAGGGCAGATTAATGGAAATGGGTTGAGACAAGATGAAGGAGCTAGATAGCAATGTGCCTAAGCTATAGGCCAAACAGCATGGACTTGATATAAGTGTCTGAGTCATTTTTGGTGGGGGGGACTAAGCAGTGGCAGGTGGCTAAGGGGTCTGAGACTGAAGATCTGTGGGTCTAGACCTCTGGTCAAACAGGAACAGAAACCATATTGTAACAGATGGTACCCAATGTGGGACAAGCACCCACATAAAGCCTGAGAAAGATTAGAAAGGGCTCTAGATCAAAGAAACTGAGCCAAAGCCGTTTTCAAATTGTGTATCTGTGATCCATTGTACAGAGATTGCATGGCATTCGGGGCACAGACAAAATGGCGGTGGTAGACTGAAGGCAGGCAGTGTAAGCTGCAACCAGGCCTGTTCCTGAAGTCTCACAGGAGACTCAGTAGCATGTGATTGATTTAAGGGTTACATTTATATTGAACAAATAGGAAACAGAGTCAAAGATGGTTTCTTAGTAGCAGCAGTCTGCTTTGTTTTCTGGTGGCGAACAGAGATGTGCCCCCCCCCCTTTTAAGAGAACTTACTGATTCAGCTTTTTCTGCAACTGTTAATGAGCTAACTGCAGAAAGACAATTGATTGCAAAGGCTACTAAGTTAAACAAGAATATATATTTTAAAGGTATCTTGATTTTGAAATTTGTGTCTAAGGATAATGCTTTGGAAGAGTTCTGCTTTTGTTTCCATAGAAGACGAGAACCTGTGGATTGATTCCAGGCAAATATGGTTTCATCAACCAAGACCACCTGAAAATTCTCTGACAGGAAGAGATGGTCACATCAGCTTCAGGGTTGCAGACTATGATCCAGTCTCAAGAACCTATAAAATTGCCAACGCTCCTTAATCAGCAGGAAGTAGTTAAGGAAAACTATGCCCAAATTCCCAAAATATTATTCAAAATGTTTGTTTTCATTATAAATGGTTAATGGTCATAGTTAATCTTTTTCTAAGAGGAAAAAGAGGATAGGATGTAGAAGTGATTTTTTAAAAAATAAGTTACTGAATTTACTTAGATCAGAAAATCAGCTGTAAATCTGAAAATGTTTTACATTAGTATGGACTTTGGTTTACTGATACAAATTTAAGGTCAATTTTGTTATACTGTATGTATTTTTCTACTCTTGTTTAAGGTATGATGTCTATGTAACTCATTTAAAATTATAATGTATAATTAAGAAATGCATGTTAGTTAGAATTTTAGGTATACAAAGATATATTTCAATTAGATAGGTAATCTTCAAACACTTCAGAGATCCATAGAATATGGCATTTAAAATATTTTAAGAATTTAGACTTTTCTGACAGGGAGACAAGTCTGCTCCTGGCAGCACCAATCTATTTCAAGAGAAAAATGGCCGTCGAAGAAACTCCATATGGAGTTTACTTTCTTTGTGGCAGTGGTCAGCCACTGGACAAGAACCTGTCCTTGTATTGACTGCTTAACAGTATGCTGTTTAAACTGGACATGCATGCTTCATAGGAAAGTGACCTCTGAACTTTGGCAGAACAAGCCAAGACGGTTCTTCAGGTTCCTACTTTGCAGAGAACACTGTCAGACATTCTTCAGGACTCAAGGAGAAGCGACTGATGAACTATACCAAAATAGGCAGAGCAGGTTTCCTGCTTCACTGAAGTGAAAAGAGACTCTGGGCCTGTAGGTTGAAGATGGATTCCTCAACTTTACAAGGGAACTTTGGGTGACTGTCCAGGCAGATAGGTGCTATCTCTGTCATTTCTAGATTTTGGAAAGTTGCTTGCACTTCTGGTTTATTTGGGCAGATATTATATCCTTCTGTGGTCTTTGATATAGTTGAAGATTAGATAGTTATAGGTATAGTTTTTCTTAGCTATTTTAAAAGGTATATTTGGATATGAAACTTTAGATTCACAAGGATAAGGTAGATGATAGAGTATTTTCTTTAATTTTGCTAAATACAAATGAACTAGACATTATAACTGTAATTCTTGCTTGATAGCTATCTTGTTATACATAATTTTGTTATGTTAAAATTGAAACCTTCCTTTTTGATTAGACAGAAATGGGGAGATGATGTGGGAATGTCTTTCTGTATGCTGTTCATATCAATCTTTAAATAAAGGACTGTTTTGGCTGTGGCAGACATCGTAAAAGAAGTAGGTAGGGAATCAGAATAGGTAGAAAAGGAAGGGCAGAGTCAGAGTCAGATTGAGCCAGTTACCCAAAAAGAAGAAACATGTAAGGAACACAGGTGATCCACAGGCCATGTGGCAATTCAGATTAATGGAAATGGGTTAAGATGAGATAAGATGAAGAAACTAGCTGGCAATCTGCCTAAGCCATAGTCCAAACAGTATGAACTTGATATAAGTATCTGAGTCATTTTTGGGGGACCTAAGTAGCAGCAGGCAGCTAGGTGGTCTGAGACTGCAGGTCTATGGGTCTGGACCTCTGGCCATATGGAGCCAGAATCCACATTGTAACAATAGCCTGTATTATTTATAGTCTTGATTGGCTTAATTTATTTGTAAATTTTTATTATTATAATGAAGTAGTTGAGGTAGGTTAATTTTATAAAGAAAAGAGGTACATTTTAGTTCATATGTCTGATCTAAGATCTAGTGTTGTCCCTCAGGATGATATTCTGAAAGAGTTCTGAGGAAGCAGGGAGCATCAGGTGTCAAGAGGCAGGGAACCTGTACACACATGCACATGTGTGTGTGTCTCCTTGGCACCCACTCTGTTCTTATAAAACCATCTGGATTCAGCCATGGAGCCTCTACCCTCAGGACTTTGTCTAAATCTAATCACTTCCCAAATGACCCATCCTTAAACACCATAGTCAGTCCAATGTTTCACCCGTTTAATACTTTCATAAGCTCTCAGTGGGGACTGAGTATCAACATAGAAACCTTGGGCTGGGGGCCATATTCAAACCTTATTCAAGCCACAGTAGCCTCCATGGGCTGAAGCTGGTTGGGTTAGAGAAGATCAGCTGGACAGAGGAACCAAAGCCTGTTCGTCTCTCTAAGAAGCAGAGGAACTGAATTTACAAGTCTCAAATGGACCTCACAAGAGGTTCTTATGCCAACACAAGAACTGTGTTGATTACCTGAGAATACACTGCACACTCCAGAGAGTAAACCCTGCCCTCAGGCTCTCCTCAGCATCCTAGCCTTCCTTCCCTCCAGTGTTTTTTGCACTGTTATAAATAGCAGCCATATTATCTGGATGAACAAGAAAAATTGTATGCAAGATCACTACTGACAGAAACAAGGCACTGTGGTGGAGGAGCCCCCAGCCAGAAGCCATTATGGCTACAGGTTCCTGGCTTTGTTTTTAAATGTCATTTCAGCAGCCTTGAAATTCTTCCAGGAATATACCACCACCTGCTTTATGCTCCTCCAAATTCTGTTCAGCCTTTAAAGTCCAACAAAGTCCTTCTTCAATGTCCCTCCCAGATACCATGGTCACTGAAACCTCCTCATCTGAAAAAGAAGAAGTACTTGCAAGATGAGACAAGTCCATCAGCTCTGAGTGGTACTTATCCATGAGCTGAGACAACACAGTTAGTTCCTTCAAGTTATTGTCTACATCAGAGCTGCCCACGTTATGTTTTGGGTATACCCACAGCCTAATATTAGTCATAATCAATCTCTTGGCATTAAGGGAAGCCAGGAAGAGCTTTAGGCAAATGGGGTGGGCAGGGTCTGCCAGGCTCCCCACATTGCCATGAGACAGCTTGGCTCTCATGAAAGATGGATGAGAGCAATCTCCAGCACTTGCTGGCTAAATCTGGCATGCTAAGCACAGTGGAAAAGTGTCTCTAACCAAATCAGCTGTGCCAGCAACCAGTCAAGAGGAAGCCTCTGCTCACCACACATGAGACCAAGAGCACAATGTTGCAGAGTAGCTCATGGTTGACCTGTTTATAGCAATGGGTGTGGGAATTACAACAGGCCAGACATGAGTGTCTACCAGGTATAAATTTCTATCTTTGCCTATTTTGAACATTTTGTTCACTTAAGGCTAATGCTACCTATTAACAATAACAATATCTTAAATAAGATGGATTAAATATATATGAAATTAATATATATAATTAAATATATAATTAGATAAATATATAATGTAATATATAGAATATATTATATATATATGAAGGAGTATGCCTCACAAAATGGCAGAGTGGGCAGCTACAAGTATCTATACTGGTTACAATAAGGTTTCTTGCCCTGTCCAGCCAGAGGTCCAGGCCCACAGACCTGCCATCCCAGAGCACCTAGCCGCCCACCACTGCTTAAGCTCCCAAAATGACTCAGACACTTATATTAACCTCATGCTGTTTGGCCTATGGCTCAGGCACATTGCTAGCTAGCTCCTTCATCTTAACTCAACCCATTTCCATTAATCTGTCTACCACATGGCCCATGGCTCACCTGTGTTCTTTACATGTTTCTTCTTTGAGTGTCTGGCCCGATCTATATGGCTCTGCCTTCCTCCTACCTATGCTCTGATTCCCCCGTCTACTTTTTCTCCGGTGCCTGCCATGGCCAAAACAGTCCTTTATTTAAAGATTGATGTTCACACCATACAGAAAGACATTCCCACATCACATACTTCTCCCATAGCAGCTACTGAACTGGTAAGAACTATCAGAATCTACAATTTGAAGTACTACAGGCTAGTCAGACCTTTACAGCATCCAATGACATGGCTGATTAAGGAAGGATTAGTAAATTCCAACAACCATCAACATTATGCTCACCAACTGCCACTTCCCATCTGTCCAGAAGAAGGAAGCCATACACATTCTGCCTACTATCCCACTACAGCTTGCTGGTACTTCCAGTCAGGAGGAAACAGGACTTGAGCAACACTGTGAATCAGCAAAACTTAACAGACACTCATGGAATAGCACTCAGAAGCAGAACAGATATTCTTTTAAAATTCACAGGGAACATTTTCTGGGATGCCAAAATTTGATGCCAAAAACAATTGCCAGTGGATTTTTGAATTATACCATACAATTGAATCACAATACGGAGTGAAGATAGTGATTCATGACAGAAAGAAATTAGATAATATACCAATATGCAGAAATTATATTATTACTATTAATTAACCAGTGAGCAAAAAAAAATCACTGGAAAAAAAATATAAAGTGCTTTTCAGTGATAAAAAAATATATAACAGACCAAAACTTATGGGGAATTGTTAAAACAGTGATTACAGAAAAAGGAATAGGTGTTGGTATTTATTTTACAAAAGAATTATCACAAATCAGTAACTTGGTTTTCCATTTTAAGGAACGGACAAAAAGAATAACAAACTAAATTCAGAGATAACAGACGAAAAGAAAAACCAAATGGAGACTAGAAAAGCATCGGGAAATCAAAGCAGTCATCTGTTTTTTATAGAGTCAACAAAGTTAGTGAAACTTCAGTGTATGAAAAAGAAAAATAAAGCCAAAACTGGATAGTGGACATGAATATTGACCTTACAGGAACTGAAAACATTAGCAGAGAGCACTGTGGGCCGCTGTCCACAGCAGAGCCACAGTCATGGGAACAGGGAGGCAATCACAGAAACTTCACACACTGACTCAAGACACAGAATATCTCAACAGGCTAACAGGAAAGAGTTTAACAGTCACGAAGCTCTCTGGGGGAAACCTCTGACATACTCATCTGATAATGACTTTGAGCATGATCCATAGCAAGGATCCTTTGGCGAGGATGTGAATAAAGGGGAACATTGGAATACTGGCAAGGAAAACGATGTGGAGTCTCCTCAAAAAATTAAAAATGGAGCTACCATAGGACACCCCTCTCCCCCAGGCACAGAGAGAAACAACTCACAGTCTCATTTATACTCAGAATATAAAAAAAACCAAAAGCACAGAGGTAGAGAGTAGAATGTCAGTTACCAAGACCCGGGGGTGGGACCTGGGGGTGGGACCTGGGGGGATGTCGGTCAAAGGGGATAATGTTTCAGTTATGCAGAAAGGATCGCTTCCAGAATTCTACAAGTATTATAGTCAGTGACAACATGCATGCAAGAAATTCAATCTGATGGTTCACCTAAGCCGGCTGGATCTAGCTACAAATGAACAAAAAAAAAAAAAATAGACCCCTACTAATGTCCCGCTAGTCGGGCTAACCTGCCCCCAACACTAGACAACTAGAATTTTAAAAATTACTAAAAATCAAGCTTGCCTAATGACTTGAAGACATGACAAGGTGACGATGGGCTTGATCAACTTTCAAAGACACAGGATGTAAAATGTAGAGAGGAACTCATGTAAGGTTTGTATAAGGACAAACATGAGCAGAGGGGAAGACCTAGGTTCTGTGTAAGACTGACCTCCCATCACTTAGCCAAAGAGAGAAGTGAGAAGAGGTCATGTCAGGCCTGAAAAATTGTTTTCTGTATTCTATTAGCTTGCCTGCCCTCTTGGGCTGATGCTCGACTTCAAAAATTGCAAAATGAACTTCTTCCCTTTCACTACTGAATCTCCATGCTCTAATTATGAAGAAAGTATATTTGTTTCTCACATATAAAACACCTAAAAATTCCTGAGAGTGAGCAGTATGTGAAGGTGATAAACATGTCAATTAGCTTGATTGAGACATTCTACAATGTATAAATACTTTAAAACACTATACTCTATGCACAGCTGTTTAATGTATATTTACTTGAATTTTTTTAATTTATATTTTTAATAAGGAAATTTAAAAACTTTTCCAATAAAGTTAATTCTTGGGATGAATGAATTCTCTCAAATATTTAAAGGAGAAATTATGTCAATTCAACTCAATTCTTTCTAACAGAAAAGGGACCAATTCCAGACACATTGTCCTAGATTAATATTACTTGATACTAAACCTAGACAAAGATACCACAAGAAAACTGAAAAGAGAAATTATTCTTAGTAATATATATTGTTATATATATTAAAATATATATTATATATATTATATATATAAATTTTCAAGAGTATTGATGGGCTCGATTCAGTAGCACATTACACAGATAAAATCGTGTGGTTAGATGAGTGTTTCTTGAGGAATGTAAGGGCAGCAATTAATGCAACATGTTATGTTAGCAGGATAAGGATAGAGACACAAGATCTCATAAGATACAAAATCCCCCATGGAACAAAAGTCAATAGTTTTACATATAAAATGCACTCAGCTAGTGGGGAATGGAGTGAGCTCCCTCAGCAAGATAAAAATCTCAGCCTGTATGAAAAGCCAGCTAAGCCATTCCAATGGTGAAAGGCAGAGATTTTCCCCAAAGATCAGGAATAAGATAAGGATCCTTGCTCTCAACACTTCCATTCAGCATTGTACCAGAAGCCCTGGCCAGAATTATTAGGCAAGAAAAAAGAAGTTAAAGGCATCCAAATTGGAAAGGAACAGACAAAATGACTTCTGTCTGTAGATGGTTTGTTTCTACACATGGAAACCATCAAAGCCTACATCCAAAAAGAATTGCCAGGGTTCACAAATGTTGTCCAGTTACTGGGCACTAGTCAGCTCATTAAAAAGGTTTCTACACACCAGCAATAAAAAAACCAGAAAGGGAAATTAAGGAAACAATTCCAGGAAGGTGGGCACGGAGTCTCACCCCAGCTGTGGTGCTATTGGTATTTGATTACTGCTGGGGACAGAGAGTTGTTTTTTGTTAATGATGTGAGCCCTGGTATACCAACCACACTTCAGAGCAGGCTCCACACCTAGAAGTAGTGGCCTAACACAGACTGGACTGGGGGGGGGGTGCATGTCAGGATTTGGGAGGGATATTTGGGGGAGGCATGAATATGACTAAAAATGTTTTAAAAGGGAACAATTCCACCTATGTGGAATACGAATGAATTTTATCAATGATGTGAAAGCACTGCACACTGAAAAGTGCAAATGTTGCTGAAATGGCAGGGCCTCAATAAGGAGAAAGATATCCCACGTTCATGGATTGGGATTTAACTTCAGGAAGGAATGCTAGCCAACCTTTTCTGTAGACTTCTGGTGTGGCCTCTAGTGAAGTTCCAACGACCTTTTCAGAATGAAAATTGGATGCTCAAACTCATGTGAAATTGCTGGGGGGACCCTGAAGGTTATCAAAAGTAAACAGAGTTGGAACGTGCACGCTTTCCAATTCCAAAGCTAACTCTGATGTGACCATTGCAGGACAGTGACACTAGCCCAGGAACTGTTTGTGAGGTAAAGGAAGACATCCAGAACCAAGCTGGGAGGCTTCAGCTTCAACAGAGAAAGGAGCAACCTCCCCAACCAATGGTGCTGGCACAGCTGATTAGCCACGAACAAAAGATGACATTGGACACCATACTGAGGGATACTCCAGGTTCAAAACTGGATTCAAATTAAATCCACAGCCTAAACATAAGAACAATTACTGCTCCTGACTGAGTTGAATTCAAAAAGATCTGCCAACACCTGACTACACACGGTGCACATACATACACTCAGGCACACACAGTTAAACACAAAATAAATAATTTTTTGAAGTTACTGAATACTATGTGAATTTCATCTGATAAGAAAAATAAACCACTGATGGTGGCATATGCCTTTAATCCTAACACTCGGGAGGCAGGCAAATCTCTGAGTTCAAGGCCAGCCTGGTCTACAGAGTGAGTTACAGGACAGCCTGGGCTACACAGAGAAACTCTGTCTTGAAGAAGAAAGAAAGAAAGGAGGGAGGGAGGGAGGGAGGGAGGGAGGGAGGGAGGGAGGGAGGGGAGGGAAGGAAGGAGGGGAGGGAGGGAGGGAGAGGGAGGGAAGGAGGGAGGGGAGGGAAGGAAGGAAGGAAGAAGGAAGGAAGAAGGAAGGAAGAAGGAAGGAAGAAGGAAGGAAGAAGGAAGGAAGGAGATAAAGAAAGGCAGGAAAGGAGGGAGGAAGGGGGAACCAACAAGACATTTTGATAAATTCTGAAGTTATATTAAAATTGTCGGGAAAAGAAAGAGCTGTGAGGTCTTTCAATGCAGTTTCTATGGCTGTACACGTTCAGTCCTGCTAACATTCAGTTAGCACTTTGTAGCACATCACTTCTGAACAGTCTTCTCACTGGTGGTTGTCAAGACTGAAGAAACCAGAGTTACAACGTCTTCATTAGGGATGGCAGGAAGCCACTTCAAGCATAATCGTAAAACATTATGTTCCAAAAAGCATTTCAGAATCCTCCCTAAAACAAGTGAAAAGATTCTTTGGAGTCTTCTCATGATAACCACACATTATTTCACATTGGTTCCCGCCAATCTCATACAGGGCTAACTCCCAACTACTATATTTGCCCCAAACTCCCCAAGCTTATTGTTCCTCTGTGCCCGTGATGTGAAAAGTGCCAGGGAGTTGAGAGTTACCTGTAAGTTAAATAACCTTAAAGTTATTTAAATATCATAACTTTTATGTTCAAACTTGTCTTTCCCAAGAGAACCAGTTTGCTCAAGTCCTTCAGATGTTGTGTTTCTTTTAAACTCTCCCCTGGCCAGCAGTGTTGTGCAAACATAATCCTTTCAGGTTAGTGAGGGCCGGTCCTGGAGCTTGCCCCATACGAGGCCACTACCATTTAGAAAGACACACAGTTAGCATGTGACCGGCTAGAGAATTTCCAGACATTTTTCTGGCTTCCGTGCTTTTCTACCCATGTCCTCTGGTTCCCAAATCTGGGAAGACTATGAGCCTCGGGCCACAGAGAGGCAAATGGCAGTTGCTGCCAGGAGATATGTTGCCACATGGAACCTGAATCTTCCCTCATCTCATGAAAACATGATCCTTTCCTCTGCAGCTAAAATCAGACATTTAAGACAGAACAGTCTTCCAAAATTTAAAATCTAATTGCAACGGAGCCTCTTCCTTCAACACTCTCTACTCAGAAAGACAAACTCGGTGGATTTGTTAGCTTTTTTCTAACTATGAAATAAATGGAGACTTCACCAAAATTGAAGATATTAAGATTTTAACTGTATCAACCTGCATCACTGTAAGAAAATCCAGACGGGAATTTCTCCTACTAAGACAGGAGAGGATGGGGTTGGGACCACCTCTGAGGCATGAAAGGAGAAAGCAAGTTCAGATTTAAATACGGCTACACATTCCTATTAAAGTGAATCTGTGTGAGGTTTTAAAATTACACTGCACTAGGCAATCTATTTACATAATATTTTCTTTTTTTGAAAAGTACACAAAATCAAGGTTGTGAACTATCATTCATGGAACAAGAAAAGAGACAAACAAGGGAAGCTCATTGCCAAGCTCGGTCTGTTTTACCTCAGAGGCCCAGAGAGGAAGGAGTCGGGATGCACAGGCTCAGGCTCTCTGTTCTCAGCATTTCCACCAAGGCGCTCCCACAGACCTCAGAAGCACACACCTAGTAAGAGCTAGCCACATGCTCTTATTTTTGGCAGGCTCCTATGCCTCCATGTAGTATGTTCCTGTCCATGTTGCCATGGGATTTACAGGAACTCACACTGTCCATCCCAGATAAGTGGTCCTCAGGATCAGGCCCCAAGAGCTGTCATTGACACCCATGCAGTGTTACACCTGGTATGGGGCCATGTCTGCGTTTGTTTGTTTGTTTGTTTATGATATAATAGCTCCTACTTAGGTCATTAATTTAAAGGGAGCTGATAATGGAGGAGAATGAGCAACAAGCCAGCATCCCATCAGCGGACCAGGGCGAAAGAATGGATATGATTTTCATGAAGCTGAGAACATTATTCTTCACAGCCTCCTAACTATGCCAGTCATGGTAGAATATTGAAAGTTAGAAGCAATTCTTTAAAATCATTTTAAAATTCAATCTTTTCTTTCAACAAGTGTATTTTTTTTTATCATAGACATGCCCCACCTCAGATACACTGAGCATGAGGCATTGGACAGAAAAATAAAAGTAACAAACACGGCACGTCAATCCCTCTGTGTGGTAGGTGGGAAAACTAAAATTCCAAAGGCCATCCATGTCCCAATGCACAAAATGGCCAATGAGCAAACTCCTTATGCCTATTACTTTTCCAGCTCATGGTAGTCCACAGTATCAAATCCAAAGTACATCTTATCCTGAAAAAAAAAAATTCTCATTAACCAGACATTCAGGAATGGAGGAAAGATGATCTTTGGGTTAAATAACAAAACAATTTTGTTGACAAAAATCCATCCACCAAAAACCTATTGCATTTCCAGTTTGTGCATGCCAGTGCCTCATGTGATTATAAAAGCTCTACCATTGCTTACCAGTATATGACAAGATGGACAACGTCTATACCTTCTTAACTTTTAAAGCATAATGTTATAAAATTCAGACAATATTAGTAGCAATTAAAACAAAATTAGTACTGCTTAAGTATGATAACCAGGAATTGAAAATCATACAAATCCCCCTCCATCAGCCCTCTTCCTTCCCTGCATGTGCTGGAGAAACTCCTCAAACAAGGACCTCTATGTACCTAAAGGTTTGTTGAGGGCCATAGATGCCAAGAAAGTTTTCCATCTTAGACTTGGGGCTCTAAAAATCATTCCAATTGCAAATGAAGATAACATAGGAGCCATGACGTGCCTATGGGGAGAAGTTGTGTCTACACAAAAAAACCTTAGGCTCACTCAAAGCAGTAGAGCTTGATAATTGCATGAATATGTATCTCCTTGGGGGCTACTAATGCCCATTGGTAAGCTCAGAGAAGGCATGCATATCATGGTGAGTGACTTGGGCAATCTGCTAATAAAATCAATGCACATGTTCAGCTTAAGACTGTCCCGGGGTCTCACAAACAGGGGCCCAGAACGGGAGAGGCCACTGGTTACACATTCTGTGACTAATTTCTATCTGTCCGACTGTGACGTCAAGGAGAACACAGATCTGAGTCAAGCTTGCCTGGAGTTCTCCACTCTGAAAGAACAACCAAAGTGAACTTTTCCCCTCTAGGAGAGTGGTCAGGCTATCACTGGTAGAAGATTCCCTCAGAAACCCACTACTCCATCTGGACTCATAGTCCTTGCCACAAGGGGAGATGACTGAAGCAAGAAAGGAGTTGGAATCACTGAACCGAAGCAGAAAATCAATCTTTGGACACGCCAGTTAGTTTCTTTCTACATGTCTGCATTTTAAAATTTGCAAACAATAAAATATTTGCACAAATACAACCAAGCTAGTAAGATGCAGAGAGACATGGGGTCACTTGCTCACTAACCACACACCACCTTCCAGATGTCAACTAAACAAGCATGGCCTTCACCTTGTCTTTCTTGGGCATCCAATGCATTCAAGGAGTTCATCTGACAGAGAACTTGTGGAGGAGTAGGAAGTCACAAAATCCATTTTGATCCTTTGGGAACCTCACAGTTACTCACATCTTACTCATCTGTCACATTCTCTGCGGTGAAGCCATGGGTTAGAAAGAATGAAGGGGAGCACATGGTATGCAAGTCAGATGGACTCTTTCTAGAAGACACTAGCATAAAGTTCAAGAGTCATATCCCAAGGTATTCCTGTTTCCAAAAGTCTCCCAGAGGTTCAGCGCCATACTGCCTGGTTGTGGGTCTGTGAAGATTCCCATTTGCTAGATGATATATTCCATCTGTAAAAGCCATTCCACAGGGTTTATCAACATGGCCTGTTTTCTTTGGAGCGCACCATCCTGAAGAAAGTAACTTAAGAAAGACCTAAAGCCCCTGGCTCCATTCCATGCTTCTCTACAGGTTCCTCCAGTCTTCTCTATGACCGTCTCTGCTCTCAGATAGTTTTGCATTTTCTTCCATAAACAGGTGGTAACCTTGGCTCAACAATGTGGCTTACTGTGTGCTAGGGAAAATAAGATCTCAAAGACGGCATCTTAGGATTCTCCTGTACTTAGAGATACTTTAAGACGAAAGCAAAGAACACCAGTACCCATGGGACACAATTAAAATAGTCTAAGGGGAAAAAGATTTCAGCCTCAACATTAAAGAACTGAGAGATTTTTAAATAAGTAAATTAATGTGCCTTGAGGGTTTGGAAAAATAAAAAGAAGCCAAACTCAAAATCAGTAAGCAAAAAGAAACAAGAACATGAAAGAAATAAATGAAGAAGAAATGAGAAAAACAATACAAGGAACCAATGACATAGAATAGGATCTTTGCAAATGTGGATATGTGTGTGCGAATATATTAAACACACACACACTTAACCAAACGTGGATATGTGTGTGCGAATATATTAAACACACACACACACACTTAACCAAACTAACACAAAGAAAGACAAAACCTTAATTGATAGAATTAAAGGTGAAAAGAGTTATTTCAATTGATAACAGGAAGTTCAGAAAGTCACCTTAAAAACAGTAATTGATTACACTGGAGAGCCTGGAGGCAAAGGGCATATCTCTAGATGCACGTGGTCTATCAAAATTGAGCTGAAATGAGGCAAATATTTGGGCCAATTTAAACAAATCATGAGATTGATTTGGCCATGAAAATATTCTCCAACCAAGAAATGCTCAGTCCCAAATGAATTCTACCACAGTTCCAAAAAAGAACTAATAACCAATGCCTCTCAAAATAGCTCATTAAAAAGGAAAGAAAGAAATATTACTAAATTCTCTTGCAAAAGCATTATTCTTATATCAACATCAAATAAAGATGAAGCAGGAAAATAATAGGCCAGTGTCCCTTGATGAGTGTAGATATAAAAATTCCCCTCAAAACTGATATACATAAAGATCCTAAAGTCTCTATTTAAAAAATCTGTTGGTGTTAATTGCCTATTAAATAATAATTTTATAAGCAGCTACTTAAAGGCCACTCATTTCAGTAGATTTCATTTCCTATGTATCTGAGTAGAACTGTGCAGAGCTATGTGTCTGACCTTTATGCATTATGCATAAGTTTATAGCATTAAAGCTGTGTAAGTTTACATGTCACATGGCTGATATGTGCTCTCTTCCATACAAAATGTCATAATGACCAGTGAAATTCTGACATTTCTGCTATGTTTAATTTGTGATACTCATATGGGAGACCCACCAGTTGGACAGTCCTGCTGTATGAAGCCCTGGTATATTTCTGTCTGCCTTGAAGAAATGAATGTTTTCTTACTGTGCACAATAAGTACTCCTACTTCAGCACAAGGGTGTGTATGTGCTCTGCAGTATTCAGTGTGTAGTCCTGCTGACCTACGTTATGCTTCGAAAGTGAGTATATTAACAAATAAGAGATTTCTGTGTAATAGTGCGAATTGGCTCCTTATATGCTAACTGCCATTGGCTCCTTATATGCTAATTGCAGCTACGGTCCTGATGTAATATATAAGCCTTCTAAGATGCAAAGCAGAGAGTACATTAGCAAGCTAGTGTCTTCCAAACCAAAACTGTTAATTATACTGTCTGAGATGGTATAAACAGGAGATATTATGAGGAGAGTGAAAGGGACCCCCCTCTGAAGTCCAGCTGAAGCCTTTCAACAGCTTAAAATCTAACATTTCAAGTACAATTAATGTTTGCTGCAAATATTATTGACGTGGGGATATTTGTTTACTCATAAAATATTTTTGTCAACTCTTTTGAGAACTTCATACATGTTTTCATCTTATTTACCCTCCACTATGCCCTATAACACATCCCAAAGCCACACCCACTTCCCCCTCTCTCTTTAAAAAAAAATGACCAATTGAGACAATTTTATGCTGCTTATATGTATTGTCATGGGCATGTGGTCAACTTCTAGCTAAGACTGACCTTCTACACCTTTAATGAAAACTGACTCTCATCTCCAGAAGCTATTACCATCAATAGCTCCTTCATTAGGAGAGGAGGCTTATGAGCCCCTCCACACTCCATACTTGAATGTTGACTGGCTTGATCTTGTGCTAGTCTTGTGGGGGAAACCGTAGACACTTATAATCCTTAAGAACAGAAATCCAGCATGTCTAGGAGACATTGTTTCACTCTGGTCACCCCCCCCCCCAGCTATAATTCTTAAATCATTCCTCATCTCTTCCAACATGGCCCCGAGCCTTGAGTGAGAGTGATTATAGATGTCCCATTCTACAGACACTGACTCTCTGTGCTCTGACCAGTTTTGAGTTTCTACATTAAGAAACATCCACTACGTACAGACATAGTTCTGATAAGGTCTAAGAGTTTAACCAATCTAGCACTATAGACATAGGAATTTAGAAGGTAGTCTTATACTATTTCCAATTAGAAGAACTACAGTGAACTCCCCAACCATGTGTTCTCGGACAAATTTACAGTTCTGAACATGAGTTTCTTTTGTGGATTGGACTTTAAATCCACAGAAAGCAGTTGGTTACCCCATAATATTTATGCCACTGTTGCACCTATGGGCATGGCATATCTTTCCACTTCAGTCATACTTTAGTTCAAAATGTCTACAGCTGGGTAAGACTATTAATGAAATGTTTATGTTAAGAGTGTTAAAGTAACAATACATCATCACACTCACAGTCTATGTGTATAGAACCTCCAGAACAGCTTCACTGGGCTTCTAGATGGTTTGCGGAATCTCACAATTAAGAATAATTTTGTTTACAGAAAATATGCTAAATTCCTGTATCTCTAAGATCTAGAGTTCTAGTATATCAACTATAATCACATCGGGATTTTATATATATATAAAACATCTTAGGACCCACCCTGTAACCACGCTGAAATTCTTTAGCATCTCATCTTTTTGAAGACAGTAACAACAATCTGTGTATAACTATTACTCTTCACTTTTCTTACTTTCTTCCCGAGTTCCTCTTTCTCTTAGCCCTGGTGTCTGAAAGCATAATAAAATCTCTTTATACTGTATTTAATACTAAAAATAATTACTCAATAGATTTAGTTATAATTATATGCTAGGTGTCATATGAAAGATCATGGGTACACACATGAAAACACATGTATAATCAGTAAAGGAGAATAAGCTTGGCTTTCTTGTAGATAGATAGATAGATAGATAGATAGATAGATAGATAGATAGATAGATAGGTAGGTAGGTAGGTAGATGGTAATGATCAAAATCAGCTTCCTCTCACCCCTAAAGACAGAATTCCTGCCCAGTTAGACACTGGATGCTTCCATGTAGTGACCTTTCTTTTCCCAGCTTCCTGCCTGGAATAGAAGGTTTTATCCAACTGCCCTGTGTGACAGTTATTCTTTCTTTGATTGCAATGTTTTCTGGAGTGACGATTCAAAGGCCAGATCCACACTGATGAAAAATTAAAACTAATGTCTCTTAGGTAATATATAAAATATTGTTCTAAAATCCAACAAATCAGTGTGCTAACAAGGAGTGCATAATTCCCTAAACTTAAGCATTCCCCAAATTCTTCAATAGTACCAGAATAAATTGTTCTCTGCTTTTTCTAGACAGGCCTAACTAATACAAACTACCACCATGGATTAAGACAATCCTTCATTTAAATAAAAATATTTACTGAATAATTGTGCCAGGTATAACAGGGAACAGAACCAACAAAAATTCTTACATTTATGAAATAAATGTTGGTAATGCAGTATCAGTGGGTCGGCTGTGTGCTCATATTGGCCTTCACAGCACCATGGCAAGCTGGAAATGTGTGCATGCTGCTGAGGCGTGGAGGTGTGTGTGGGGGGGAGCTACTTCCTATAGGAAGTAGCCAATGGCAATGCAACAGAGTCCAAACCTCAGAAGATACTTTCTTCATGCAGACGCACTTGATGAATCAACTTTTGTTTGATAAGGGAAAAAAATGGACAATCTTATAGAAACTGAAAAGAACCCAGAAAAATGCTAGGTGCTTGTACAATCATAACAGATGGCTACTTTTTAAATTGCTTATTTGCTTGCTTAAAGAATATGCTATAATTTACTAACATTTGGAATAAAATGGTTCTTTGTGGCTCCTGAAATGTTACTATCTCCCTATTATTTAAACTCACATTGGCAGCTACAGGTTAATATTGGCCAAAGCATTAAAATTACACAAAATTGCACTTCACACAGCCAAGTAGTTAAGTGACTGCCAAATGCACTGGACTGATGACCAGTCTCAGCCCACACAAATCCTCAGCCGGCCTGGCACAGGGCTTCTTTGGTTTAGTTTCCAGCCCCACCATTTCCCAAGGCTACTTTTAAACTACCTTCTTTGTGTAGCTAAAAAGCAATAAAGACGGTATTCTTTAGTAGGAGGGAATGGTGTGAGTTTTCTTTTGATAAACCCAGAACATCGCTTCCAAGGTTATTATTTTTTCTTAATCAGGAGGTAAAGAAAAGGACTCCAATGACACAGGCCAGTGACAGAGTTCACCATTGTGTTTTTTCATGTCTTAAGGCCATGCCTGAATGATGACAATGTAATCTGTTAGCAACAAATTCTGGAAGTGAGACATTTGGGTTCTCTAGTGTACCTAGTTTGCCTCTGGTGATTTTCTGCCTGTCCAATATCATGATAAATGTGTTATTTTCTGAGAAACTAAAAAGTTATATGATGAACTAACTACATAGAAAAAAAGTGGTCTAGACAATGGGAAAAGCTGGATTTCAGAGAGCAATTATTCACTTCCCACTGACCAGGAAAGAGCAAAGGCCAGTGTTGGTCCACATTGATTCACCAGGCATGCCCCTTCTCTTGCTGTACACACAGTTCATCAGCAGAAGGCTACAGTAAAGTTTGCAATCAAAGGAACAACTGCTGGTCTCTGAAGCCTCTGAGGTCCTGGTCAAGATGACTTCATTCCACAGATAGCTTTTCCTGAGATTTTTCTTCACAAGGTAGCAAGGAGAGTCATCAGAGACCAGGGGGTAAACAGCTGAACTTAAAAATCCTGGTCATAAATGTTGTCTATAAAACCCCAGCTTTTAGGCTAATAAGGCAGGAACTAGTATAAGTTTCAAGAGAAAGTTCTAGCAACATAAAGAAGAGTCTAGACTTCGGGGGAGTAGAAGATTGATCTTTAAAATACGTGTATGTGTGTGCACACACACATGTGGGGCGGATTTTAACTGGAGTTTGACCACAGTTCCTCATAGATTCAGTAATAGTAATCAAATAGTCGGTGATCAAAGGCTTTCTGATGAGGAGTGGTCCAAAAGGAGCTCCATTCTATTACGAACCGGAGAAAGAAGGGCCGCTGCACAGAGCTGTGTGAGATCTATGTGTAGCAACAAATGGAGGGTCTTTCCTAAGTCACAAGCTCATCATTACAGCGATATTCAAAAGGCATCGCCTCCCTGACACTTCGTAAACTGTGACAAAGTCACTGAAATGCTTGAAACTTGAGCAGGAAGGAGAGAGCTGGTGGCCCATCCCTCAGAGCCAGTGAGTCTTGCTATGCCCCTCAGCGTGTGCCTGTTTTGCACGGCCAGTGACACTGGATGCTGTCCAGAAAACTGATCTCTTCACTTCAGCTGGGGCAAACATTTTCATAAAGAGAGAATTCTCTAAGATCCAACTCTTAGGTCAGCTTGAGAATCCTTAGTAATACAAACCATTTACTATAGTTATCCACTATACATAAAACATACTCCCAACAGCTAATAATTCTCAAAATGATGTCACCAAATCCTCAGACAGGACCAAACCTCTGGCAGAGCCTCCTCATTTCATCGGGCAGAATAAGAGGCCCTTGGAATGTCAACAGCTGTGACCAGAATAAGAAACTATTTTGTCTAAAATTAGTGAGCTTCTGCAAGGGGCTTTTTGTTCTGTTGAAAGGCAGGGGGTCCCGGCTGTTCTATACTTCAAGTTAGGACACTGACTTTGTCTCTGAAGCCAATCTGGTATGATGGATTGACTCAGAATTTTGCTTGGGTTTATATAAACATCACGACTGACCTGGAGTTTCAGATGTCACAGTTTGAACTAATGACTAAATGTATGAGCAATGGCCCTTCTTCCCTGGTGAGCTACACAGAAAACACAGTGGTGTGGACACCAGCACTGGGAACATCCCACTGAACAGGGAAGAAGCATATAGTAAAATATATATGCACAGTGAGGCTCAAAATAGGTTCCATAAAGACATGATCTATCAGATGAAATAATCAACAGAGACAGAGGGTGCCTAACCTTGAGACACGTACAAAGCAAACCAGAGTAAAAAGTGACCCTACAAATCAATTTCACACCCTTCGGTATGCTTCTTATCTGGGCTTATTTTGCACCTCGGGACACTGAACAAAGTCTGGAGACAGAAATTCTGAGTTTTCCTAGTGGAAGGAGATGAAATTTCTACCCACAGAGCAAACAATTTTTGAACCCAGGACAAAAATTACCTGTCCCTAAATGTTGACAGGATTGAGGGTGGAGAACTGTACCCGAGCAAAGTTTAATGGGAGTCACATCCTTTATTCCAAAATGCCTAACAGCCTTGTACTTATAAAGGAAAATGGAGTAGAAGGTAATTAATTAACAAATGTTTTATTTGGCCTAACATATTCAAAGTTTTCAGTTTCAACACCGCATCGATATTTTCAAATAATCGGTATATATCACACATTTGCCCGATGTGGACCTTGTATAGACAGGGCAGATCATTTTGGATTTGCTACATTTCAGATACTAAACAGTCACACTTAAGTGTGGCCTCCTAAAATATTGTAATATATATTTCATTTTGTTGATAAAGAGTTCTCTCTACGATCTATAAGACATGAGCGAATGAATTGTCCTAGCCTTTTAAATGGGCCTTTCTGTTTTAAAACAATGTCATGGTAGGCACAGATCTGACTCAGGAAGAACATGTGGGCACACAGACTGTCTGCCCCAGGTCAGTGATGAACATCCATGCCCTTAGCTGACTGGTAAAGGAGAGGCAGCAGAATGTGACCTAAGAGCGGTCTGGGAACACTGAAGTACGCGGACCATCACATCTCCAGACTTTGGAATGCATTACCACTGGTTACCTTACAGAAATGCTACAGATGTTTAAGGTTTTCCTTTCTGCCCAAACCTTAGAAGAAATTTGAGTTTTGATGAGTTCTGTCAAGTGTCAGGTCAATCTGCAGCTGTGTGTGCTCAGCCTGCACTGTGCATAGGCCATTATATTTTGCAATAAAGGAGGATTAAAAACAGTTCTTGTGAGTTGCTTACAATCTTCTTGGGAAGGGGAATAAATAAATGATAGCATATGAAAGCGATTTTAGGACATTTACAAAGCAACATTTTACTGAGTGTTTCTATAAACATGACTCCATCCTCTGGGGTGGTTGTTGTTGTTGTTTTTAAGGAATACGGTTCACTTTGTTGACGTAGAAATAGCTGAACATCATGGAAACATATTAAAACTTACTGGCTCCAGGTCAGCCAACTAAGCCAGTTTCAAACAGTTGACTGTGGTTTTATTTGGCACACCCATAGGCAGTTCGTTGAATGGTTTATGCTTTAAAATAATTCCACATGTGTTATCTTTTCAGGGGAGGAGAAATTTCATGGCTAGATTTCATGAAAATATCTATGGCACCACAAAAATGTCACAAAATAGAAAATCCACGTTCTTTCTCACCTCTCCTCTCAAATTACAGAGTCAGAGAAGCACACGGCAGTGGCTCTTCCGGGGCGGTGGGTGGGAGAACATACTATTGCCGAGCACTGGAGGACCCAGACCACAGGCTAAAGCCTTCGTTTTCTTTGTCCTCAGAACCTGAGGGCAAAGAAGGAAAACAACTATCATTTGTATATATTTATCTGGCATTTTTGTAAACAAGACAAGAGTCTGAGAGGCATTCTGAAGACTTTCAACCAAGTACAGAAATAGTTGTGAGTGTGGACACAACACACATGCACTGATTTAGTCTGTGGAAATGTTACCTTGAGTGTGCAGCTAGGCAAAGACAGCGGCAGTGTTAGAGCTGTGCCAGAGGTGGTCAGGCCTGGTTCTGCCGGATCCCATTTTAATCCAATCTTCTCATAAGCTGTTTTCTAAAAGAAAAATATTTGCTGTAAATAATAAAAATAAAGTGTTATCTCTGTATGAGACATGAGAGAACAGTTTGTCCTAACCTTTACAAAGGTGTTTTTGTTTTGAACAATGTCATAGAAGGAATACACCTGAGGACACCTTCAGCTCAAACAGAGATGAGTGGTCGCAAGCTGAACTCTCTGGAGCATTTGAAACTCTTTACAATTCAACAGTAAAAAACTAATGTTCTGATTGAAAAGTGGGCAGGGCACTTAAAAATATTTCTTCAAGCAAGGATATGCAGCTGTCTGATGAACACGTTGAAATAGGCTCAGCATCCATACCACCAGGGATTATGATACCGATACCTGGAGATGGCTTGTAATATATGAGTAGGTCTACATACAGCTTAAAATGACTCTAGAGGCAAGCTTTATGTTCCCAAACTGTGTCCCCAACACCAAAAGTAAACCTCTGTAGCAGAGTTTCAAATGAGCTCTGTGTGCTGGCTAGTCTGATGTCAACTTGACCCACAAACTAGACTTATCTGAAAGAGGGGAACTTAAACTAGGAAACGCCTCTGCAAGATCCAGCTGGAAGGCATTTTCTTAACAAGTGATGGATGGGGAAGAGCCCGGCCCACAGTGGGATGATGGTCCTGGATTCTGTACGAAAGCCGACTAAGCAAATCGTGGAGACCAAACCAGTAAGCAGCACCCCTCTGTGGCTTCTGCATCAGCTCCTAGATTCAAATTCCAGCCCTATTTAAGTTCCTGTCCTGACTTCCTTCAATGATGGACTATGATCTGAAAGTGTAAGCCAAATAAACCCCTTCCTCCCCAGCTTGCTTTTGGTCATAATGTTTCATCGCAGCAGTAGAAACCGAATACCTAATAAGGCGGAGTGTGAGGCCTGAACTTATAAACTTGACACACCTGGGAAAAAGGAACCTCAATGAAAGAATTGCCTCCATCAGCTTGGCCTGTGGGCATGCCTGTGGGAACACTGTCTTGATTGCTAAATGATGCAGGAGGGTCTAGTCCACTGTGCACAACAATATCCCTAAGCAGGTGAGACTGGGCTTTATAAGTAAACATGAGTCTGGGTGTGAGCCAATGAGCAGTGTTCCTCCACTGTGTCTGCTTCAGCTCCTGTCTACCGAGGTTCCTGCTTGAGTTCCCGCCCTGACTTCACTCAGTGATGGAATGTGGTGTGGAGCTATAAGGCAAGCAAACCCTTCCCCCCCCCCCCAGTTGCCTCTGGTCAGGGTTTCATCACAGTAGCAAACCTGGGCAAGCACATGCAAGCTCATTCATTGTGTCTTGTCTCTTCTTGTTATGATCCTGTCCTTACTTCCAGAGAAACCAACAAGCTGGACAGGAAGCCTGGTTGGCCTGGTCATCTTCCCTACCTGCCGGCTCCCAGATCAGTGCTGTCTCTGCTTGACATCACACAAACGATTCAAACACAGGTTTCACAACTGAATCACAGTCTTCTACCATGGCTGCTTTTCCTCTTCTGATTCCTACGCACATAAGGCCACCACAGCCCTCTTAGTCACCCAGTCCCATAGCCTGCTGGGTTTCTCCTCTATTTAGCAATGACATAAACATCATATCATGCTCCTAGTTAAGTATATTGAACTGGGGGTCAGGAAGATGCCTCAGCAGGTAAAGGCACTTGCCACTAAGCCTGATGACCTGATTTCTAGTCATCAGACCCATATCATAGAAGAGGTCTTCTCCCATAAGTTGTCCTTACAAGTGAATATGCAGACATGGTAAACAAACCTTAATAAAAAAAAAAATTTAACAACAATAAAAAAGAATATTGAATTGGAAAAGTTGATGTTTTAATGCAGTTATAATCCAAATTCCAATAGGATTTTCTAGGTAATCTAATGAGCTGTTTCTAATATTTTTGAAAGTATAAGACAAACTGTAGAGAATTGTCTTGCTCCTCTCAGTTTATTTATGTCTCACCCGAAATTAGAATATAACATCTGAGGTGGACCCCAAAATCAGCAGATTGGAGGAGAAACACAGCTAGGTAGATAATTCCCTTTCAAGTATAGCTGAGTTATTAATTGCTAGGCACTTGAAAATCTTCAAGAATGTACTGAGAAGCTGAACGCCTGTAATTCCAGCACTTTAGAGGCTGAGGTAGGAGGATCATGGGTTACAGGTCAACTTGAGATACATAGTAAAACCTTATATCAAAAAAAATAATTTTTGTATTTTTGTCAATCATTGTTTTTCATATATGAACTGCCTATTGGTCCTAACTATAAAAGGCACACCACATACATTTTTAGCTCATTTTTTTTAAATTAAGTAAACCTTTATGTCAAAACATATACTTGTCAGCAAACCCTGGCAGGCTTTGAAGTGGCATTGGATTTGTGTGCCCTACTCCCTTTGGGCTGCTTAGATTCAGGGACAGGGTCAGATTCATCCCACAAAACCTGTTCAGTTCAACCAGTTAGTGTTTCTTGGATATATAATTTTTAAGCTGTTAAACAGCTGCACCACAGAGAGAATTTTCCAGAAGGACAGAAACCAGAACCATGCTACAGGCTTCCCTTTGCCCTACTTTCCACACCATTTTTTATAGTGAACCTGTTATTTTTCTGGATGGCCACAGTCTAGGAGGACTAAGTATATGAACTTTCAGGCATGAGAGAGAATGATCCACAGCCTGCAGGTAAAGAAGGAGATGGGGAAAACAAAGGCTGACTTCAGAAAGGAGAATTTCATACAGGCTAACATGAAAAGCATGATCCATCCCCAAACCCCACCATGCCTCTCCCCCATCCATAGCCCTACTGAATAAAGGTTGGTAAACACAGGACAGAGGCAGACTTTTGAGAACAGACTTTAGAAACGGCACAGGGTGTCTACTTTAAAACTCTAATCTGCGGAGACCTCTTATATATCCTCCACATACCTTGAAAATTACAAAGTAATTCCATTCCAAATTTAATAACAATCTTTGGGGTTCTGTGGGCTAGGCTTTGCTTGGATTAAAACTGCCTAATATGAGACTTGCACTCTCGATTTCCATGGAATCAGTTAGGCTGTGTCATCTTCTACTTGAGCAAAAATATAATCATGTGCCATTGAACCGTGAGTTCGCTGAATCATGAGAAAGTGAAATTTACAGAAGCATGTAGGGACTCGCCCAGAGGTAGAAGAACCACCTAGGAACTTGGCAGTCAGCCTTCCCCATGACTAGGAGACTGGCACCGCTGTGGCTAAATGTACACTGTTTGCACACCCAAAAGTGTCTTATAGAAGATTTTCAAATCAAGACATACCAAATAGGAATTGTTCCAACAAATAAGTTCTCCATGAGTACCTCTCCCAACACCTGTGTCAGCACAGTGCTCCAGGCTTCACAGTCAAAGGACTCAGACACGAATCTTGGAGGTAGCTTCCCCTTGTCCCCATCTTATTTTTTCCCCCCTAACCCTAACCCTAACCCATGTGTGTGTTTCACTTTATCATCACAGGACATCTACAGAAGTAATGTCAACAAGTTAAATCTCAGGCTCATAAAACAAAACAAAAAAACCAAGTTCAAGCAGTCGGTCAGTGGTAGGTTTTTACAATATTCCATGGCCATTATTCATAAGTGATGATGAGCCCAAAAATGTGGCCTCTTTAAACACACAAGTACCGGTCTGCAATCCTCACACCATAATACTATTCCTATAAAGATTTTCACATACCAACAAATTCCCCTCTGTTCCATGGGGGATGCTAGAGAGAGGCAATCCTCAATTAGGCTTCCGTAAATTAAATCTACACAAAATGGTTTCAAAGATAGCCACAGATTCTGGGGATCCATTTGGTATACTAGACACATAACTGACTAGCTTCAACTTGATTTTCTTTTTTAAATCAAAGTAAAGGCTGCCTAACTGGTATGTTCATATCATAACATGCCAGCAGCAGCAGCACCACGTGCCACAAGTAATTAACATGAGGTCGGAAAGCACAGTGCTGGGGAACAAAATTTTCCACTAGACTTTCTCCCTTAGAGAAGCACATGTCCTAGCTGCTTAAATACAGTGCAGCACCCTTCCATTGGCTGCCTGAGGCCAATGCCTCCAACTAGCTGCTTGCCATTTAGGGTCGACTAGACCAGCAGACTGGCAGAAGGAGGAGGTAGTGTATTCCACGGGCAGCCTCAGCTCGCCAAGTGTCCTCTTAGTCATTTCAGCTTTTCCTGTTTGTGACAACCCTGTTCCACCCTGGGAATGAAGCTTTTCCCATAACTTTCAATCCAAAACCAAAAGGAAGTCCTTAGGGAATGAGTTCTGATGGCTGACTTTACCAAAGGTTAAGAACATGTGCCCATCAGAAACACCTTTGCTAATATTAAACGTGCTGCTCTCAAGATTCCTTCAGCCACTCAATGCCCAGGAATCTCGCTCACTGCCTTTACCTTATGGGACCCAGTATGGCATTCTCCCAACTGTTTGCCTTCTCTACATTACTTCCTCTGTCCTTCCTTGCCTGTCTTCCCAAGTAGGATTCAGCTCCCAGCAAGTCCAACCCCCAGTGAGCCCTCCACGCCCAGGCACAGTCAGAGCAGCATGGCACTCAGAAGAACCATGTACATCCTCCATCAAAAGACCTACCTCTCTCTCGAGACAGATACAGTTGCTTAGGATCATGTCCTTCTTTTACATTGGAATTATTTTTGTCAATGCAGTTTGGTGCAGGATTTGTGAGCATTGAGGAAATGGTCCCTGATGCCTCTGAATTGTCACTGCTTGCTTAGAATGCAAAATTCAGATGTCCCAGTGTTTAAGGCAACCTAAGAAGCCAAGTAGCTCTTCCTGAGGCTCTTTGTTTAGTCCTGAGAGGATCGAGGTAACAGCCGTGCTAATAATTTTAACCTGTCCCCTGCCCATCAAGCCAGGGTGGCACCTCTATCTGGAGCCATCTGAAATGCTATAGAGCATGTCAGCAAGTCAGCAGTCACATAAGCAACTAACATGAACAAGTTGGTGAGAAAAGTAATATTTCATGCCAACTTCCAAGTGAGCAGTTAGCTAATAGACGTGCGCCTAATTGCATCTCTTCCAATTTGGTGGCTTCTGTAGAAGTTCAGAGCATTGATTCATTCATAGTTTTGTTTTGCCAAACTGTTTTTATACTTTATAGCCATGTAGTAAACTCTGCCTCTAGAGGCAAAGAGGGACTCTTCATTGTGAACATTGCTAAACTTACAGATACTGGTATCTGAATCCCAAATATAATATGAACTTACAACGTATTTTTGAGATGCATTTGTTAGTCTGTTACTCGGTTTGGGGCAAGATCACTTAAAAAAAAAAAAAAGAAAGAAAGAAAATAAAGAGGGAGGGAGGGAGGGAGGGAGGGAGGGAGGGAGGGAGGGAGGGAGGAAGGAAGGAAGGAAGTATTTTGCTAGAATAAAATCATTCCCAGCTTTGCTTCAGAGAGAAGCCCACCTATTCTCACATGCTGCTCAGTCCTGGATTAGAGAGGCCCCTGGGGTTCACGGCAATTGTGAAGATCCAGTATATCAGCCTCTGAGTTACCAATTGTCTATGTCCACCATCTGTAATTAGAGTCAAATGGAAGATATTAGAAGCTATGACCAGCCCACAAAGGGATATATATTGTAGTAAATACAAGATGGGCTAGTATTAAGTCAAAAACACACGAATCTACTATGGCATTTAAAATAGAAAAGAGATGCTAAAATTTTTTTATTTTAATAATAATAAAACTTTATTATTTGAACTATTGAGTTTGTGTCTACTAAGTAAATTGTCCTATATTATGTGTTTTTATTCCTAGGAAATTGGACTTTTGAATAGAAAAAATATACATATTTATACATCTTAATATTAATTAAAATGTTCTTTTTTCTTACTTATTTTCATTCAGAATTGTGTCTGTTTTAAATTTCCTGTAATACTTCTACTTAATTAAATCAAATATGCTATTAGTGGAATATAAATACCAGCACTTTTTAAAAGCAAGCCATGTGCCAGTATGATGCGTAGCTAAATTTGAAACTCAAATACTTTGTAAACCAACTGGCTTAGTTATTGTGTTGTATTTTTCCATCACAGACAAAAGCAATTTTGGACTATCTTATAAATTCCGAGTCCAGGGAATTCCAATGAGATAATGTCAGTGACCTCGAGTACAAATAGCCACGGATGGATTTTAAAGTATGATAAAGAGAAAGCTGCTAAGGGTGTCTTCTCAGACTCCATCAAGAAACCTGTTAAACCAACAGAAGGATGAGGTAGAGTGTGGACTAAGTGTGGACTAAGAAAGCAGTATTGTAAAGCTTGTCACCTAAAACAGGAAAGGTTCTGTAACTCCAGAGAGAGCCTGTCTACGAGAAGTTTGCCCAACATGGCAAAACCTCCCATGAATAATATCCCTTTACCGTTTAGTGACCCAACGCAAAGTCACCTTGTAGCTCACCAGTTACTGTTCAATTTAACGTGGTTTGTGCTGTTGCTATTGTTTGTTTGTTTGAATTTGGGGTTTCATTTGGGGTTTTTTATGATTGTATCATTTAAGTCAACTAAGTTTTTCAAAAGCATGAAGCGGAGTTCATCTGGCTACCACGTATACTGGAATATGGACGAAGGTTGGCTCTTCAAAGAGGTTAGGCCATGGGAGAAAAAAAATACTCAAACCACACTACGTGTGTTTATATACATGGCTTTTCAAAATCTCCCTGATATTTGTCAGAAATGCAGTTTCAATTAGAGAGAGCAAAAGGAAATCAACTTCAGTTTGCTAACTGACCCGAGGCATCTAATTTATGTGCTTGTTCATTTGTTAAAACATGTAAGTGAAGAGCTATTGGAAGCCATATGCCATTCGTTATGAAAAGCACATTCCTTTAGTCTTTGTAACAAAAACCATATGGATTTCTGCAAGTTAATTATATCATAAATGTGCTGTAATAGTTACAGGGAGAGGGTAAGGTCTATAGTGTTTGGAAGACTTCTTTTTAACTCAGGTTCGCCTATTTTACCTCAGTTTCTCGATGTCTAAAATAAAAATAATAACGTGATTCATAAACGCTATCAAAATGTCTTCCTACTTTAAGATAAAAACAGCTTTATAAATTGACTGTAATTCAGTCAATATATAAATACAGAGTGAAAGGTTTTTCTTAATATTACTGAGTAGTTCACCAAAGCCATCTCTCTCCAAAGCTCTGCCCCACTTCAGTCAACTTCTAGAATACTAATCAGACTGTTTAAGTGATGGTAAATGGTATTTACAAAAGAGCTCTCCCCAGCCTGCCCTGGCCTCCTCCCCAGCCCCAGCACATAGATGTGCACACCAGGTCCCTGTGTATTCTCAAAAACTGTGCTCTCCTGCCTGTAAGTCCCGGACCACGCCAATCTTCCCTGACAGATGGTCAGAACTTTCTCAGGACCCCCATAGTCCTCTACTCTGACCTTTAGTAGCACTTGCTTGGTATATTTTTAATTACTTACTTTGGGCAATAACTATGTAAATCCCACCCTCAAATATAGGCTCCTGAAGAGAAGTGTCTGTGGCCTATAAAATAGTAAGTGATCAGTAAATACTATTTATGACCCATCCTTAACAGTCAGGAGTAACAATTTGCCCCCAGGGATCTCATTTTTAACTAGTTTCCACATCCCTGTCAACCAATCAACCCTCTAGCTATAACATTTTTTTAGTAGCCAGAAAAAGATCCCAAGAGACTTAGAATGTTCTTAACTATCAGAGACAAACTTTTCCACTGCCCTATCCTTTTGATACAAAAAGAAAGAAAGAATTTTAGAAAGTTTTCCATCAAGAACTCAAGTCAGTCTTCTGGTTAAATCTCAGCTTACCGAAAAATTAAGTAAATAAAAGTCTTTGTTCTAAGTGCATCACAGTCTTATAGAGTCTTCCAGACTGCTGGGGGTATAAGCCACAATAATCATTACTAAAATACCTCACATCAAAATCTCATCTGGATATTTAAAACAGTACTCTAT
Source organism: Phyllotis vaccarum (assembly GCA_033318265.1). NCBI lineage: Eukaryota > Metazoa > Chordata > Mammalia > Rodentia > Cricetidae > Phyllotis > Phyllotis vaccarum. The sequence continues at coordinate 60,714,619 of JARWLC010000001.1, read as the reverse complement.
TGATATACTTCCATTTTGTTGTTATTTGATTGATGGCCAATTGATTTATACTTTATTGGAGACAGAAAAACCTCTATCTAATTACATGGAATTTAGATTTTAGTGAAAAACAAATGTCTAAGGAATCCTCTTTCAACAATGAAGCTACGTACCCGTGTGCCAAGAACAGCAGGACAGCACAGATGTTTGTATCTGAGATGTGCCCTTGGGACTTAGAGAAAATCAGAGGATGGCTGAAGGTCAGTGAGGACAGAGGGCAACCAATAAGTCTGACTTACACATGCTTCAGAAACGCTGGTTGAGGGAACTGGCTTTAGGAGCTCAATTCAGGAGCTAGGCAAGCCATCCATCTGCCAACTTGGTAAATATTCTTCAATGCCATTTTCATTTCTAATTGTCATTACTGACACGAGTCTTCTGTTCAAGACCTAGAAGGTTATGAAGAGAGACAGGGGAGAATAATGGCTAGAAACATGACAAATGCACAATACACGTATGGATAAAAATGTTAAAACTGAAACCCATTTTTTTTAACAATTAGTAAGCATTTGTTTTTTTAAACAATATCTGCCTGAGGGTCAGTATAGTTTAGTTTTATCAGAATTCTGAGAAATGACATGATACCCCAGCCTGTGAGGGGAAGGCTTTTGGATACCTACATTTCTTCCAGGAGAGGACACACCAACTGCTTGTTTCTCTTTCTGCATCTATAGATTCCAAGCCACAAACCACTGCAGGCAAGAAAAAAGGAAAATTTTACAGAAAGAAGTAAAGTGGCCTTTTTAAGATGCGTATGTGTGTGTGTACACATGTGCTCTCTCTCTCTCTCTCTCTCTCTCTCTCTCTCTATATATATATATATATATATATATATATATATATATATATATATATATATACATGCACACACAAGTGAATGGATGAACAAATATGCATGTGCCTTGTATGTGCATATGGGTTCCTGTGTGTCTGACACAATGCTTCAGTGAGCTAAATCATCTGCTTCCACATCACCATAGTAATGTTGAGATTATAGATTTTGGCTACCTCATAATTTTCTTTATTTTCTAAAGTTCTTTTTATTTTATAGAAATATATCCAAACTGGACTCACAGGATTGGGGTCCTTGATCAAGCCCACCTCTTGACTGGGTTAATAGTCCTTACCTCAGTTTCTCCATCAGCCAGCTTCTTTCTTAATAAAAATATTGAGTGTAAATAACACTATAAACTATATGTGGGCTTCTTACATGGCTGGCACTACTGTGGGATGACCCTTCGGTATGCTGTGAATATTTATTACTCTCATTGGTTGGTGATAAAAGCTGTTTGGCCTATGACAAAGCAGGATAAGGTTATGTGGAACAACCAAACTGAGGACTCGGAGTCACCCAAGAAGCAAGATTGCAGAGGACTGGTAAAGCCACAGCCACGTGGCAATACATGTATTAATATAAATGGGTAAATTTAAATGTAACAGTTAGTTAGTAACAAGCCTGAGCCATCAGCCAAATATTTATAATTAGTAAAAGACTTTGTGTGGTAATTTGAGAATAGGCAGACAGGACAGAGCACTCCACCTCTGTTTATATAGCACCTAAACACAGTGACTTTCGGAGAATCATTATTACCAAGCCATCATTCACCCACCCATTTAACAGCTATAAGCAGGCACTGTGTATCAGATGTTGTCACTAGAATTTATTGCTGAACCAAACTCAGTCCCCCTGCTTGTGGAGCTCAAGACTCAATCATGAAAATAAGTGTGGTGATATATTTTATATTTAATAAAATCAGCCTGGAATATCAGAGGTCAGAATCGCCTACAGTCAAGCCATGAGGGTCAGAGAATGGTGACCTACACCTTTAATCCCATCACTCAGGATACAGACATCTTTCTGTATTTCTGTAACTTCAAGGCCTAACAATCAAGCAGTAGTAGCTCACACCTTTAATCCTAACTCCAGGATTATGATGCAGAGTTGAACCCGAAGTGAAACAACTGGGTGAAGAAGATATTTAAGGCAGGTATAGGCAGATATTGAGGGATTCTGTAGAAGCAACCAGCCAGACTGAGAACCCTGGAAGACAGCTTTTATCCTGAGAAGTTGGCTGGGTGAGAACTGACTGTGGTCTGTTTCCTCTCTCTGATATTCCAGATTTTTCCCAATATCTGGCTCTGAGTTTTCATTAAACACCAACTAGAATTTGTGTTTCAAATAAGAACTGATCACATAATCACACAGAGAGAATTACAAACTGACATATTTAGAATTATAGCATATTTCCACCGTGACCTAGAAAACACCATGTTTTCACTATTGGATGCCCTCATCTGTTCCCTAATTGGTGTGGCAGCTCTTGTTAAGCAATGACTGATTCTTAAAAGATAGTTTCACAACACAGAGTGCTATTTCTCAGTTTCAGCTTAAGATAATGAGTAGACTTGTGATTTCCAGATGTCACTGAATCTTCACTGGGTGAGACAGAAGAAATGTTGGCACACATTTAAAAGCAGAGAAAGAAGTCCAGGATTAAATAGCTTTCCCTGGAAGAATCTTGGGCCAGGTTACTGGCTGCATTGTTAAGTCTAGCCTGGAGCACACATGTTAAATGAAACAAGCCAGAAAGAAATATTACATAAAATCCCCAAACCAAGACCCATAGAGACGATGCATGGAATGGCGGCTACCAGGACTAGAGAATGGGCATGAATAAAGAGTGGGAGAACAAGGTAATGCAGTCAAAGAGAAAAAATTCCCAGGCTAGAGGAGTAATGTCAAGAGATCTGTTGTTGTCCTGGTTGGTTTTTTGTGGGATTTGTTTATTTGGGGTTGGTGGTGGTGGTTTTGTTTTTTGTTTGTAAACTTGACATAAGATAGTGTTATCTGTGAAGAAGAACCTGAATTGAAAAAAGTCTTCATCAGATTGGCCTGTAGGTAAGTCAGTAGGGTATCTTCTTGATTAATGATGGATGAAAGAGGGTTCCGCACTCTGTAGGCAGGGCCATCCTTGAGGAGGTGGCCCTGGGTGATATAAAAAAGCAGGATGAGCAAGTCATGGTGAGCAAGCCAGTAACTTGTGCTATGGCCTCTGCTCCAAATTCCTGCATGACAGGCTACAACTGTAAGCTGAAATAAACCCTTTCCTCACCTAGTTGCTTTTGCTGTGGTGCTTTATCACAGCAGTAAAAAGTCACTAGAACAACAGTGACTATGATTAATAGCAATGTTTTTATTACTTGAGAGTGTAGGTTTTTAATGTTCTGCCACTAAAATATATGTAAAGTAATGTATATGCTAATTAGCTCAGTTTAGCCATTTCACCATGTGCATTTTAAAAACATCATAACCATAAACGTACCTAAGTTTTTGCAAATAAAAACATCCTTTATCTGTGGTGACAATAATAACTGGATCATCACATTTACTCTATGCCACAGGACTAATCTCAGCACTTTATAAATATCAGTTCATTTAATCATTGCATTACCTCAAGAGAGGTAATAATCACAGTGGTGCCATTCCCATTCTATAGATGAAAAAATTGAGGTACAAAGGGAATACTCACAGCTAGTAAGGAGAGCCAGGATTCCAGCCCTGAACTGATCTGATAATGGGTGGTGCTGCTCACAATCACTCAAGGTATCTCTGGGAACATGTCAAAAACTGTCTCAATAACTTAATCTGTTCTCCCAGTGACATTATCTTTTCCCATATCTAAATAATAAATTCTATTTGTAAGTCCCTATAAAAGTCCCAATCTCAGCAAACAAAATGTTCAGTTATTTTTTTTTCAATGAGAAATTTGGTGTACTGAGATTTTCTAAGGTGATCTCATAATTACTTTCTAAAAATACGAGGCTCAACCCCCTCGAGTTTAAGGGAGAAGTCTAATCTCCTCATCATTGAACAGGAACTGATTAGAGGTTTGATAGACAGCTCTGCCCTGTAGAAATTGTTCTACTTAACACTCATTACTACACAACGACATTAGTTAAACTCTAAAGGTGAAAACCCAGATCTGAACTGGTTGCATCCAGGGAACTCTCAGGACCACACCCTGTCATCTCCAGCGAGTCCTGTTGCTTTTCTGGCTTCAGTTGGGCCACATTTCAAGAGTGAAAAACAGGAACATGGGCAAAGGAGACGTGTTCAGGCAGGTTGACATGGAGAGGATGCCTTTGGCCATTTCCATGGTGTCAATATTTTCTTTTCTTGAGCTGAAGATTAAGTAATCTTCATGAATAATCTTCCTCAATTGACTTGATAATTCATATAGAAAGGTTCTTTTTAAGTATTATTTCTTAAAATATCAGGAGGCCATATTGAAATAAGAAATTCCTATACTGACTGTAGATGAGTTTGGTTTCTAGGAATGCCCCCCCCCCCCCACACACACATATCCTACATAAACAACTGATGATTGACAAACACACTTTGCCTGACAACGTCTATGATACTGTCCAACATGGCTTAGTTTTCAAAGAAGGTAGGGAGAGACAGATGATGGAGTTAGGGGATTTTGTTTGTTTGTTTGGTTGGTTAGTTGGCTGGTTGGTTGGCTATTTGTTTGCTTGTTTAGTTGGTTGGTTGGCTGTCTGTCTGTCTGCCTGCCTGCCTGCCTGTCTGTCTGTCTGTCTGACTGGTTGGTTGGTTGGTTGGTTATTTGTTTGTTTGTTTGGTTGGTTGGATTGTTCATTTGTTCATTGGTGGTAATTTGATTGTTTGTTTGTTTGTTTGTTTGGTTGGTTGGTTGGTTGGTTGGCTGGCTGGCTGGCTGGTTATTTTTTATTTGTTTATTTGGTTGGTTGGTTAGTTTGTTGGCTGGTTGATCAGGTTGGGTTTTACAATTAAGGTACTTGAGATGAGTATGACATGAAGGACTGAGTGACTCACTGACTCAGTTTGCTCCCTGGCAGGTGAGTGGGAATAATAAAGGGGAAAAATAATTCTTGGTAACCTTGATTTTCTATCTTGGCAACCTCAATGAAGGTACCAGGTCTTAACCTCACACCCATTCAAACTGAAACAGCCATGCACATCACTGAAGACCCATGCCTGTCTTTCAACACAAGACCTAGGAAGTGACACCAGACAACTCAAAGGTGACAGCTCTGGTTTAGAGGAGCTGAGTGGTGTCCTGGGAACGTCTAATCAAACAATCACAGAAAAGTTTCAAAACAATAAGCCATAAAATCAAATGACTCAAACTAGGTAATAAATGAGAAGGCATGTCTGTAGAACGCCAGGCACTCTACAATGCACCTCACACATATTTTGACCTCCTTCACAGATGAAAAAAGTCGAAGCTCAAAAGTTATGTGTGGTTTTCCCATAAACTACACATCTTGGCCACGAGGAAAAAGAAGTTATTAGATCAATAGAAACTGGAAACATTCCAAGATATGGGCCAAAGACTTAGTGCAAACCAGTCTACTGTTAGTCAGCTGGAGAGAAGGGTAGCTGAGACGCCTAAATTTTGCAATTTGAAAATAATGAGTGATATAATGAATGTGTATGCAGAACTTTATTGTAACTACTGTGTCGAGTGTGACTGAAAGGAGAGGTCAGGGCAGGCTGACCGAGAGCTCCTGTGGGTTGAGCACCAACTTCCCTGAGCATTGGAACACAGCCCTTTAAGGCAGGCTGCAGGAGAGTCTCGGGTAAATGCACTTGCTGCCAGGTGTTCCATTCTGTAGAAGAAAAATGGGAGGGCCTTGATCACAGCAACCCCAGGAGGATTTGTCCATATCACACCAAGGTGAGCTCCACAGGAGGCAGACAGCACCGAGGGAGGGGACTACTTGGTGCATCCGAACAGGTCTTTCCCCTGACCAAGAGAATCCATGAAGAATGACTCCTGTGGGTGGGCATCCAGGCCACACCCACTAAACAGAGAGAGAATGGGGTAATGTCCTGACTTTAATGTCATTAGTCACCAAGTGACAAGCCAAACACAGGGTACAGCAAGTATTGTCTGCTGGGATGATGGACATGCTGTCAGGGGTAATCTGGACATGCCTACTTGTGTACGTAATAATTTTAAGCAACAGCTGGTTTGGGGCCACACAATATGCAGACTGCATGCATCGCTTTTGTGTGACTTCAACAGTGGACCTAGCACATATTTCAGGGAGACATACTCTAGTTCTAATTATGGAAATTACTGAGCTGATCAAATTACCCACAGCACGTCTTGCATGACACCAAAGAAGCAATTCTAGTTAGGAGCTTTGATTTGATGATTAAAAATTGCCAGCCATCTCGGTAGGCCTTTGAAGGAGGTACAACCAGTGATAAAAGGACAGACAAGGGCAGTGGGAAGAGGCTAGCCCTTTAATACCCTTTAATACGCTGCAGCTGTGGCTATTCGTTCACCTTAATTGTCACTGCTTGGCTTAAAGAATCATCATCATGAGGAAAAGAAAAGGACCGATAGTTCTCTATAAACTTCTTAAATTATTCTTTTATATGGAGGCTTATCAAATGCCAAAAAACTATCATATTTATTAGGCTTTTGAATAAATATGTTACTCAATTATAAGGGATTTGGAGCTGGCACAGTGGCACACGTCTATCATCCGAAGAAGGATCTGGAGTTCAAGGCCATCCTAGAGTATGTCCACCTGATGTTGACCATCTCATTGGCTGTGCCCTGGTCTCTAAAAATAATGCCTAGACACTTAGACTCTTGACCTTTGCTCCCCTGTGCAGGAAGAGGGGTGACTTCCTCCTGAGGGAAGAAGTGAGGGGGTGGTTAATAAAGCATCAGGGGAGAGGGCCCCAACCGTACTTGAGGTAGAAATTCTTGTTGCTTTTGCAAGGAAAGAGAATGAAACTTCTAAGAACTCCAAAGGGCAAAGGGAAAAACATTCAGTAGCATGACAGACGTCACATACATTCTTGTCACTGCACGCTCCAGACATGGTAAAGACACCACCCATGACCATGAGATCCCCACTTCACATCTAGTTTTACTCTTCAGCTAGGGTGAACGGCCAGCCTACTTGTCTCGATGGGCAGTGCCCACTCATTCTTGACATCCTCCTGCTTTGCCTTCTGCCTGTGACCCCTCTATTTACATGAGCATAGATCACAATAGAGGCAATCTACTTACTGACAGCGCACCTTTAAAGATGCCCAAATCCCAACGGAAGATCCATCATTAGCCCAGATTCTCCACAAGAGTTAACAACTGGATGTCAGGCCAGAGGGCAGAGGTCAAAATCTAGGTTTTCTGCCTTCCTCTGGCTGGCCAAATTATAACAAAGGATAAAGAACAAACGTATGAATTAAGTTTCTTTCTGCCTACAATTTACTAAACAATGTGAACTGACTTGCCTAAAAATGGCATAAAGGTTAACTTGAAGTAGTTTGTATTTTTCCTGCCTTTCTTTCTGATGACAGGCATGTCATTCATCTCCTGTCCTATGCTCAGACATGTCCACAAGACCAGACCCAAGACAGTGACTCTTCTTCATGGATAAATGACTAATGAATGCTTGCCTGAGCTTCCTCTTTGGAATAAAAAGGTTACATTTTGGAAAGGGGAAGGATGATTTGTCATTGTAGAATTTCAGGCTTCAACAATATATATTAAAAAACTAAGTTCTGAAGGAAGGTCACTTAAAGCCTCAAAAATCATGCCTTATTCAAAGCTTCATACCACACACTGCTGACGTCTAAGACAGGCCATCATTTTCACGCTGTCTGCAACTATATCACTGGTGACTATTTCTCAGCTGTTATATCAGTGTGTTTGTTTACTGTCACGTCTACATTTACAGGTAGGTTGAGGGGATTCTGCTCTTACCCACAAGAAGCAAACTCATACAGGGATGTCAGCCCCGAACTTCCCAATCTGTGACTTTAGACACTTCAAACTCCTCCGCTGGCACATTCACTAATACGTATCTACTTCACCAACAGAGACTCTGGAGGAGACAGAAGAAAACTCCTTGAGGTGCACCCACCTTCCTGCCTGTCTCTCCCATTCACCACTCACTGATACCCTAGCAAAAATAAGTTGGCTTCCATGCATTTCCATGCAAACAAAACCTGTAATGGTTGTAAGAGGAACACACTTTCTCTTCCTGTGTTCTCTCAGCCCAGGAAGAGCTGGCACATGCCAATGTGACTGCACCGTAGGCTCAGAGTCAGATACCTCGGTGTCAATCCTTCTCTCACTATTTCTGGGATACACCAGGCAAGCATCTTGACTATTCAGAGCTCTACCTTCCTCAATGATAAAATGAGTTAATAGCCACTTTGCAGATTGATGTGAATATGAGATAGAGTGCAGAGCATTTTTTTTTCAGACTGCCACGTACATAACATAGACTTAGAAATTCTTAACTCCTAATTCATGCTCTGTACTTCTTTGTTTGACCCTCTCCTGTTCAACACGGAATTTCTTAAAGGAACACACTGTGCTCTGTTTCTAATATTATCTAGTTTCTCAGAGCAGACATGTAACTTTGACACTGTTCCTTCTTTTTCCCCATAGCAGACCTGATCTTCAGCCTGACGACCTTGTCCTCTGAAACACACCACAGTCAATTCCCCTTCCCTGTCTCTGCTATAATTACTCAGGACCATATTTTTTCTCCCTAAACTACCATTATAACCTTTTAACTCTGCTGTATATCCATCTTTCTTGATTCCAACAGTCTTTCATATTCCCCATTAATGTGGATTTTTTAAAACAGCAATGTGCCCTGTTCTTCCCTAAATAGTGTCATCAGGGACCACACCATTAGTTCCTGGACACCATCCAGATCCTTCAACACAGCATTCAGGGCCTGGGAGCACAGTCTCACTGGCCCTTTCTTGCTCTTAAGCACTCTTCCACATTGAAAGCTGCCCTCCTGCCTGCGGGTCTTTGCCCATAGTGTTCCCACAATAATATTCCCCTTTCCTCTTTGGCTGACTCTCACAAAACCTCTAAACTCAGCCTTGCTAGAGACCCTCTCTGCTCTGTGCACAAGACACGACGTGGTTAGAGGTGTATTTGCTCTCCATTAGTGAAATCTGTGCCCAGGGGAATCAGGGCTTGTCTAGCTAAGATCTCCCTTTGAAATGTCCACTTGGCCTGAATAACTGACCATTGGTAGATACAAGCACTCTTGGGTAACTGCCTTCTAAGTGTATTCTCATGACAACCCTAGAACATAGATGGCATCTCAAGTTCGTGACAGAACAACCTAAAGCTGTGCCAGTATCTGTGCCCAGTGACTTGCCAGTATATTCGGGAGGTAGATTTGAGTACGGTGAGGAGCTACTGATGTAGGAACAACTTGTTCCCAAATCCCGTCTTTTCACCTATGAGCTGTGTGGTATTTATATCTTCAGACTTTCATTCATCCTCTTTGAGTGGAGAGGAAAATTCAGCTCATGGAATGATACGAAGTAAATTAAAAGCATATGAGTAGGAAACTAGCAAGGTCCCAAGGGAACCCAAGGTCATCCAAAAGCTCAGCAACCAACTCCTTCTGCAGGTCTTACATTTTAAGGGCAGAACATCTCAGCCTGAGTAGAGGACAAACACGCTATCTAAAGTCGCATCGGAATCTAAGCTTCGGCACAGTTCCTGAAGAGCAGTAAGAGGGTTCTTGTCTGCATGAAATCACAGACCCTCACCCTCTAAAAAACAGAGACCTTGCCAGCCATCAACTATTGAGGCTGTGGGTGAAATAAAGAAGTCTTTCCAAAACCACACACACACACACACACACACACACACACACACACACACACACACACACACACACAAACAAACATTGATGCTAAGCCAAGTGACACGCTTTTTGAGGTACTACTCCCTTTTTCCATAATTTATTTCAGTGGTCTAACCATGGCTCTAAGCTCTCTTGAGTGTGAATTCAACTAACACTTTGTTAATTCTGTAGAGTATCACTCAGGCACCGGTGTGAGAGGGATGAAGTTTTCCATTTATTATAATCTTGAAACTGTGGACATTTATAAAAGTAGTGGACCATTGGTAAATACTAGGCAGTAGAAATCAAATTTTACACTCCATACTTAAGTTTAAAAGTACTTCATTCAAGCCAGCTGAGGTAGCTCATACCTGTAATCCCAGAACTCAAAAATGATGACACAGAAGGATCGCCATAAATTTTAAGCCAGCCTGAACTGTTCATCAAGTTCTGACAATTCTAGGCTAAGAGTGAGGTCATGCCTCAAAAATAGATAAACAAATAATAAATAATCAAAATCACAAAAGTTTATTGTTCATTTAATGGGAGAAACTGAGACAGAGAAGGATTGAACTACTTTCTTGGGCAACATGCCTAAGCGGCAAAGCCAGGAATCTAAGCTCTCAGGAGACTCTGCTATTCTGATGGACACCTACTTATCCAAAAGCCCTGGCTATTGGGAGCCAGTTGGAATAACACACCAGCCTGTTTCAACAGTCTTACTATGATACACCAACTTCAACTTCATTTTGTCCAACAGAGCGAGGAGATAAATAAACCTGTGTATAGCTTCACGTTAAACCAAATATGCGAACATTCAAGGCAGAATAAACTGATGTCTGGCCAGGCACAAATGAAGAAGGAGAGTGTAGCTGGAGATTGGGAACTGTTCTGTGACAAAGGTGGGATTTGAGGCCACCTGCTTTATAGCAGAACCTTAGCCCTGGGCTCCCAGGGTCACCCAGCTGCTCTCATTAGAATTTCCATTCTATTCATAGTGTTGACCCAAGTCCCAGCACCTGTTGGGACTTTAGCTTGCAGTCAAAGGATCTGGCAGGCCTCTCTGTCTTCATTGCTGCCAGGTTGTCACCTTTAAATATTTATCTTTTCATTATCTGCCTCTTACCCTTGACCTTGTTGGATTGCTACAGGAGATTCCCCACAGCACTTTCCCTGTCCATAGAGTTGGAACCACAGAAACGGCCCAGATGAGGGCAAGAAAGGAGAGAACTGGCGCCCGGATTCAACAAGACCCTTCCTGCCTTCTGAGGACAATAGAATCTTTAGTCAGAGTATATCTTTGGAGTTTGGATGTCAAATCATATTTGTAAAACTACATCTAAATGAACACATCAAGCCCAGGTTTTTAGTAAAATTGAACCTTATTATTAGCCCTTTTGGAAATGTGCTTCAGAAATGCCTACCTTAAATCCCAGTATTTACATTTGAGTGGGTTTAATACAGTGTGTTGCTGTTAGTCTTGTCTTGGTTGGATGTTCAGATGGGCTAATAATAATCTGAAAACACTTGTCATGAGTGTAGAAATAATAACACATGTCCCTCATCTCACATTTAACCCATTGAACTCCCTGTCCCGATAGGTCTTCTTGGTTTTATGAGGCTTTGAGTTACACCCTAAGAACTAAATGTACGCCTGTAATTCCATCACTCCAGAGACAGAAACATGAGGATTCAAGTTTAAGGCCATCCTTGCCTACACAGCAAGCCTCACTTACACAAGACCCTTTCTTAAAAAAAAAAAAAAAAAAAAAAAAAAAAAAAAAAAAAAAAAAAAAAAAAAAAAAAAAAAAAACCACTAAACATCCAAAACTCAGCCACAAGCAAATATCCTCTTGAGATCTGCACACTTGTACTCAGTACAGTTGTGTCTTTTATGTAGCCCCATTTCACTCTAGCTCTAGAATAACAGGAGCCGTGTGCTTACACATGGTACAGTCACAATGGTGCCCTGTACATCTTACAAATTAGCCTCTGTGCACCACTCCCTTTAGCCCATCAGCTTCAAGATGGCCAGAGCCATCTGTCAATCATTAGAGTCCAATCAGCCCTTTTCCGGATCTGCCCCATGAGTCCTAACTCCACAATAAGGGTCAGGGTTTATCAGTGACTCCATTGAGAGTCATCCCCCATTACGGTTCACTCTCCTACCCACAAGCTCTTATTTAGCATTGTGCTCTTTGCCCAGTATACCCTTCAGTGGCCTCTTCTCTTTATTGCCCTCTAGGAAAACATTTCTATTTGCTTTGTAAGTCCAAATCAAACATCTACAATCTTGGCCCTGTTACTCCTACACAACACCCTCTTCATCTGGGATCTCACTACTATCCCTGCCTATCTGTAACAGGTCTACACAGGACTGGGTTATCCATTGGTATGGCCTCAGCTCCCCACACTCTAGAGTCCAGAGGTCAGGATTATTTCCTTTCCAGATGTGGTGATTTGAAGGAGAATGGTTCCCATGAGCTCAGAGATTCAAATGCTTGGTCCCATGGAGTGGAGCTATTTGAAAGGATTAAGAGGCGTGGCCTTGTTGGAGGAATTGTGTCACTGAGGGTGGGCTTTCAGGTTTCAAAAACCCACACCAAGTCCAAAGTCAATCTCTCTCTCTCTCTCAGGATTAGGATGCAGCTCTCCGCAACTTCCCCAGCACCCAGCCATGATAATAATGGACTAATCCCTGAAACTGTGAGTAAGTCCTAGATAAATGCTTTTCTTTCATAAATGGTCATCCTACCTTTTCACAGCTATAGAAAACTAAGATATCATCCCTAAACTAAGTATTTCCTACACAGTAAATTCTCACTAAGCACCAGTTGAAAAACAAACGGATGAATTAAATCAGTCACATTCATCTTCCACTGAAAAGCCACAGACACCCCAACAGCTGCCTTTTCCCAGATGTATTCCCTCACCACCCGCTCACCCCCATCACATTCCTTCCTATAGGGAAAAGCCACAGAAACTCCCTCCACATTCTTCTTATGTGGGTTCTCTGATGAACCCACATAAGAACTTTATTAATCAAAAGTCTAATTAACAGGGGACAAGATGAATTCTGGAGATCTTCTCAAGGGAACGGAGTCTGGAGAACTGATGGAGAAATACTGCATCTGTGAGCCACTGACAGAACCAAAGGGTAGGTGCACTTGCATCATAAACTCTAAGGATGTTACTAAGAACTAGATGAGGGTGGGGTAGGCATGTAGGATAAGGGCTACTTCAGTTTGTTTACTCAACTTAATTGTAGCTCCAATTCCAGTCCCTTGAGGCTGAGGCTACTCCCCAGACCTGGTATGGGGAGGATACCCTCCTGAGACAAGCTTTATGGTTTGCTGTTCTTAGGGAACATGGGTCAAAGGTCTTTTCTGAACTTACAGATCTTTGGGTGGTTTCAGCTTGAAATGATTGGTGAACTCAATTGGCACATTCTGCCCTTAACTCCTTTACTGCCACGGCTGCTGTCCCAAAACCTTGCTGTCTAGTCAGTACCAAAACCTGATCCGGGTTCAGCAAAAGACTCTGTCTCAAAAACACAGGTAGAAGTAAATTGAGGAACAAGCCAACATTGATTCAGGGCCTCCACAAGCATATACACACCCACAAACTTGCAAACATACAAATCCACCCACCTCACCCAAAATATAATTTGTTCCAGGAAAGGGTTCAATGAAATCACAAAGCTGATCCTCACAGTGTTTTCATAATTTTCCAGGTGCAAAATGTTGAGTCAAAAAGTAATACATTTCTGACTGTAGGGCTCTTTAAGCTGGTGAGAGGTGCTGGCAAGTTCCAGCTCATACTTCGTGTTCTGTGACGGCTGCCAAACCTCCATCAGCTCCTGGGGAGATGTTCTCAGGCCCCAGGAAGTCAGTGAGTCTCACACTCACACTGGACAGGCCATTCTTCTAAAACTGCTGATATAGAGACCATTTGAAAGTAGACATCTTTTAGTTTGTAAAAACTCCAGGCACATCCTAGTTCATGCCTGTAATCCAAGCCGTTGGCAATCTGAGGCAGGAGGATTGCCATGAGTTCAAGACCAGTGTGGACCACATTCAGACAAGCCTGGGTGATAGTATGAGATCCTGTCTAAACAGCAAAACAAATAGATCCTGAAAAATAAATCAATTATTTAATTAAAAAAAGAGCAGGGCGTCACTTTCAAAAACTAAGAAGGCTTTCAACACAGCTGGCCTGATGAAGCAGGCCTGAATGTTACATTTATTTGTTGAACTATTCCTAATGTGAGGAGTGGGGATTGAATCTTGAAACTTCAGTAGGGGCTATATGGAGACCTCTCTCCCAGTCATCTCAGCATTTCACAAGTCAGAGTGTAGATGGGAAGGTGGTGGTCTCAGAAATTCAGCACACATCCAGCTCAGTCTCCCAGAAACTCTCAAAGCTCACTGAATGTGTGCAAGGTTCTTTTAAGAAGACAAACCAGGCAGTGTACCTCTCAGAGAGAATAATCCTTACAAAAGGATATATGCTCCCCAGTACCCCACACATGAGGACACAATAACTTCCACTTAAGACAGGTATGCAAGATTATACCTGCCAAGCCATCCCTATACCAAGATGTCCCCTTGAATTTGCCAAAGCAGAGAAACTGAGCAGGAATTATTATGTCATTGGCAGTGAAACTTATCAATTTCTGGGTCAGAACTGAGAATAAGACAGTCTACATTTCTTCCCTGTGACCACTGCTTTGTGAGAGTGCCCAGACTAAGACATGGATACAAATATTTTTGTGGTAGTCTGAAAGAAAATGACCCCCAAAGGGAAGGGCACTAATGGGAGGTGTGTCCTAGTTGGAGTAGTTGTGACTTTGTTGAAGGAAGTGTGTTACCGAGGGGGGTCAGCTTTGAGGTCTCCTATGCTCAAGCTACACCCAGTGAGACAGACCACTTCCTGTTGCCTGTGAGACAAGTTGTAGAACTCTCAGCTTCTTCTCCAGCACCATGTCTGCTTGCATGCTGCCTTGCTTCCCACCATGATGATAATAGAATAAACCTTTGGACTATAAGCCAGCCCCAATTCAATGTTTTCCTTTATGAGTTGCCGTGGTTATGGCGTCTTTTCACAGCAGTTGAAACCCTAAGACAGCTCTTAAGTTCATATCTTCCAGACCCATAAGAATACAAAAAAGTATTACAGATTAGAAATCTAGTGAGATCATAACAAGATACATTGAAAGCCACAGATATGCCATCAAAATTAGCTCACAGAATCACTCTGTGGAAACACAAAATGCCACTTCCTAGAAAGAGCTGATGAGCCTATTACCAAAACTAGGATCCTACATGATGGATGAGGAGATACAAGTCGTCTCTGGCAGACCCATTTGCAGCAAACTGATGTTCTCCATCGTAAAGTTCCCTGATGCTCAAGCCTCCAGACACAACATAAGACATTTGCATATAATGGACATCATCCACAGCTGTGGAATAGACAGTGGCACAGAGCTCCAAGTCAGGTTCCCAGAAGCTCCATCCCTTCTAGTGAGTGTGGGATTCCTACGCTCCCTGACACTCGAACCCCACAAGAGCAGAATCCTTGCAGCAGAGACAGCTCTGGGAATCACAGCGAGTAACTCAGTGCCATGCAGGTATTGAACTCTGAATAAAAGGAGCTCAAATACAGCTGAGCTGACAGTAACAACCAAGGATTGTTCTGACGCAGGGCTGAGACTGGAACCTCTTTCCAATTTCCTCATGGCCTTCCAGCACCGAGAAAGTTCCTGGTGTGTAAAGCTTTGAAAACCATTAGGATTTGCTGATCATTTCTAAGCAATTTGTTTGGCAGAGCTTCACCATGTGTAAGCACACACCTTCAAGGTTACCAATATCAACAGATAAAGTCTGCTTTATTTCAGGTTCTCCAATCATTTTCCCATTTCCTTTCATGAAAGGGGACTAGGCATAGAAAGCCAGTGTGATAAGGAAAATCCCTGAATGATTGCTTTCATTAAAACTGTGTTTGCTGGAAAAGTAGATGATAAAACTGTCCTATCTCTGGGCTCCAGCTGTACAAATTGACAATAGCCAGCACCTACCATGTATTTTAGCAAAGAAGCTCCCATGGGATGTTTCAGGCTTGGGAAACTCCTAAGATGTGTCCCAAAAAGCAAAGCAAAGCCAAGGAAAACAAGACAATTCATCCTGATGTGGCAGCAATAAACTATACATTGATCTGCCGCTGGAACCGTGATGATGACCCACACAGCCCATATTCCTCATTGATCTGCCGCTGGAACCGTGATGATGACCCACAGAGCCCATATTCCTCATTGATCTGCTGCTGGAACTGCGTATGAGATGAGACCCACAGAGCCCATATTCCACTCACCTCTGAGCAAACAGAGTGGGATTTGACTCTACATCTTATAAAACCTAAGGACACCATCATTGCCCAGGGACATTAGGCACAGAGCATCTAAAGTTAGGAATCAACAGTAACCATGATAATCATATGAAGGGAGTCTTTGGGGGGGGCATTGTGGTCAAAATAAGTGTCAAAAATTCTTATTCAATCAAAAGTAAACCAAGAAAACTAATCAAGTTTCTTTTTTGAAGAGCTATCACAGAACTGTTTCCGAATGTGTCTGCCAAGAAAGAAAAGCCATCTGTGGGGATTGTGAGGCTGATTTCTGTGCAGAGGACCAATCAGAACAAGGTTTTCAACAAGAAGGAACACTTTGCAGTGTTTTGACTTAAGGTTAGAAATTGAAAATCATCATCCAATACCACGGAAACTATACTGTAAGAACATACTCTTCCGTTAGCTCCCTAGTGAGCACATTACATAATCATAACCCACACATTTCTAACAGTGCCTACAGGGTCTGAGTTCACATCAACGGTGAAGGGGAAAACACCATTTCTTGTCAGACCAGAGGTTGGAGATCTGCATTTCATTTGCTAGGAAAGCTTTAACATTTGATCACGAAAACACGGACGTCTTTTTCTTCTCCAGGCCACTAGTCCCCACTGCTCTTGCTGAGCAGGCAAGAAGTTTTAAGTTTTCTTACTATGAAATTACTATTCACTTACCATATAAAATTTGTAAAATACTGATTTTTAAATGAAAATAACAAATCATTATGAATAACACCAAAAATTGGAGATAAATCTTGACATATTTCCTTTCATAATTTTTCTCTCCTAATCTTTCAAAATACTAAAAATTTTCTCTTTGTGCACATACATACATATACACACACACTCAAGCACTGGAATATTATCTGTGGTCATGCATGGTGGATTAAAATCATGTGCTCATTTTCTCTGCCTCTCACTAAAAAAGAAAATTTACAAAGAGAATTGAAGAGTAAATACCACCATTTCTTTTTTGGAGATAAAAATTAAATGCAGTCATGGAAGCTGCATGGAACAGAAAAGGCTGAAAGTATCTCCAGCAGATGACTTTGTCAAGAAGGAAGAAAATCCACTCTAACATTCCTCCTAATTCCCTAAGACATTACCAGACGTGGCAGTGAGACACAGAACTGAGCACACACTAATTTCAAATGTTTATCAGCAACAGACATCCAGGCCCCAGTATGCCTGCCCTTCTCACCCCAGAAGACAAAGTGAGCAACTTCAAAGACTAGAATTATAAAGCTGAGAAATTAAAACAAAAAACTAAGAGCCCTGCCCACCCCACCACTACCAGCCAAACTGCTATCTGTAAGGTGTGAGATCGTGGACTCCAACCATGAATAAAGAAAACCCAGACACCTAATAACCAGAGTGACTACTATCTGTGAGAAAATTGACTGAATAGCCGATTTCTTGCTGAGCATCCCACAGTCATGTCCCCAGTTCTGGAGGGCCTTGTGGAATACTCTGAAATGAGACTGGAGAGACAGAACTCCAAACCTGGGAGCTAGGCTTGCAATATAAAACTAGATAGGCTTGGGCTGGGAAGATGGCTGGGCAGGCATGTTAGCATTGGGGTACTGGTTTAATCCCCAGAACTGACCTAGAAAGCCAGGAGGCCATGGCAGCCATCTGTCATCTCTGTATGAGAGGGATAAATACAAGAATCTCAAGAAATTTAGCTAACCAGGCTAGACCAAACAGCAAGCTAGGTTTCTCAAAAGCCCCTGCCCTGATATATAGACAATTATAAAGGAAAACTTCTAATGTCAACTTGGGGACTTGGGGCCAATACACATGCAAACATCCATATATACACATGCAACACACACACACACACACATTTTTTTAATTATCCCTTCAGAGAACCCCCATTCACTTTGGAAACAAGAATGAATCAATAAAGTAAAACTGTAACAAATATAAATAAATATACATAAGACAAAATACTACAAACATCAAAATGAGAAATAAAATCCAGGGCAGGAGGAAAGAGATGTAGAAAAATTCAAACATTTTTTTAACCACCAAAACTCTGAAATGTTATGGAAGAAAATAAAACTAGTAAAACAATGAATATATTAAAGATCTTCTAGAGATTTGAACAGAAAGGCAAACAAAACCTTAGAAAAGAGAAATGAATAGTCTTAAAAGGTTAAGCCAAGAAATCAGTATCTGGCTGGGAAGGGTGTCAGCAGAGGAAGTAAAAGAGGAGATGAGTGTGTAAACAGAGTAGTAGAGCGCCGTGGGATTGTGCTCTTGGACATTGTAAATATTTGTCACTGTAAGTATTGGTTTAATAAAATGCTGATTGACCAGAAGCTAAACAGGAAGTAGAGACAAGACAACCAGACTAGGAGAATTCTGGGAAGCAGAGGAGCAGAGCAGCAGATGTCAGCCAGACGCAGAGAAAGGAAGATGAGATGCTGCTCTGAAGCAAAGGTACCAAGACATGTGGCTAAACATAGATAAGAATCATGGGTTAGTTTAAGAGTTAGCAGCAAGTCATAAGCCTGAGCCACAAGCCAAACAGTTTATAATTAATATGAGCCTTTGTATAATTATTTGGGAGTAAATAGCTTCAGGACCAGCTGGTCAGGGCAAAGAAACTTTCGACTGCAATAGTGCACTCCTATATATGAAGATTATTCTAATCACTCTGCTTTTAGACCAGTTTTATGTTCACAGCAAAACTGAACAGAAAATGCAGGTGTCTGTGCCATTCCCACCTGCTCTCCCATACACAATTCCCCAGTAACCACACCCCTCACCAGAGAGGCACATTTGCTACACTCCATGAGCTCATATTGATATTTTATCATCATTGGACTAGTTTTTAAATATTTATTTCTTTATTTTATGCATATGAGTGCTCTATCTGCATGTATGCCTGCACACCGGAGAGGGCATCAGCTCTCACTATGGATAGTTGTGAGCCATCATGTGGGACTAAGAATTGAACTCAGACCTCTGGAAGAGCAGCCAGTGCTCTTAACCTCTGAGCCATCTCTCCAGCCTCTGTTGGACTACTTTTGAGCTTTAAACATTCTGTGTGATGGTTCTTTACCAAATACATCTTTTGAAAACATTTTCTTCCAGCCGATCACTCATGTTCTCATCTCCTTGACAGTATCTCTCACAAAGAAGTATTTAGTTTTATTGACATGTAGCTTATGAATTCTTTCATCTATCTTTGTGCCTTTGGTGCTATAGCTAAAAAAAAAAAAATTGCCAGACACAACTTCATTCTAATGTTCTCCTATGTTGTTTCCTGTGCATTTTATGGTTTTGCATTTTTCCATGCGTGTCTGCTGTCCACTGTAAAACTCACTCCTGAAATCTATGAGGTCTTTGTCTACAGGAATGTTTGCAAGTAGATGTCAGTCATGGCAATACTTAGCAGGAAAGCATTCCTTTTTGAACATTTACTATGATATTAGCTGTAGAAGCGTGGGGGGGGGAGTATATGTATATGTGCATGTGCCCATGCATGCACACGTATGGCTATGAACACCTGTGTGCAGGTGCAGGTGTGTGCAGAGGCCAGAGATCAATGCTGCATGGCTTCCTCTTATACTCTCTCTTATTCTGTGAGGCACTGGAGCTGGAGGTCACTGATCTGGCCAAATTGCTGGGTAGCAGGCTCTGGAATGTGCTTGTCTCCATCTCCCCAGTGCTAGGACTTACAGGTGCCTGCCTCCTCCGTACCTGGCTTTTCACCTGCATGGCAGAGATTCAAACTAGAGTCTTCACACTTATGCAGCTCTTTACCCCATCAAGCTGTCTCCCCACTCAGATGTAGAATTTTTAATAAAGTTTATCAAAACAATTTTTTCAAGTTTTCTGTCTATTCCAAGCTTTTGTCATGAACAGGTGTTGACTTTGTCAAATGTGGTTTCTGTGCCTATTGACATAATTATGTGATTCTTTTTTTCTCGAGGTAAATTGATGGGTGGCTTTGATCAGAACAAACTCTGTATGGGATACAGCAGGGATATGAAGGGGCTTCTAGATAAGAGGAGCAGAAACTGGCTATGGCTGCTAATAGATTAAATATCTATTGAGGAAAACAAAACTACATTTTCAGAAGGAAATAAGAGAAAATAACCTCATAACTTTGGGATGAGGGTGGCTTTTTAATCAAGACACTCCCAAAATATTGCTAAGTAAGAAGGCATGAAAATAGAAAAGTTCTAAATATAAGGCAGTAAAAAGACAGGTACCAGATGGGGAGGAAGCATTAGCAAAGCATTAAACTGACAGCTGATTTGTATCTATGTCAGCAAAATGCCCTTGGAAATCAAGGGGGTGATAAAAATTGAATTTAAAAAGAAATAAAGAAAAAGATACGAATACACAACTTCAAATAACCAAGCAATAGTAGTCAGCAGAGATGCACACATCAAAACATTCAGAGGAAAAAACTTGAAGGAAAAATATTAAATCCAGTAATTTGGAGGCTGGAGAGGTGGCTCAGTGGTTAAGAGCACTGACTGTTCTTCAGGGTGATTCTCAGTACTCAAGAAGGTGGTCCACAACCATCTGCAACTACAGTTCCAGTGGGCCCAACGCCCTCTTCTGGCTTCTGAGGGCACTGCATGTACTTGGAGCACAGGCAAAACACCAATACATGTAAAATAAAAGTAAATTGATGTTTTTTAATTCAACAATTCTAAGTTTACTAATCTCACCAGTGGAAGGATTGTATTCCTAGAGACATCACTTACCTACAAAATTATTCTAAGTATTGAAAATGTTATGGACATTCTTTGGAATACAATACTGTCCTTTATTATGGAAATGTCATCCCTACATTGCCCTTACTTACCACATTCAAATGGGGACCTGTCATCCATATTCTCATGAACAATGTAGACAGAGAAATTTAGGGGCTTTCACACTTAAGAAGCAGAATACAGATATGTCTCCATAAATTTTTCTCCATACGATATAATTTTTTAATAAAAATCACACATACCCCAAAGAGAAAAGTTTGCATCTCAGAAGCCTATGCATGGTTGGGTGCCTGGCATGTACATTAAATTTAACTGTCTCTACAAATCAGCTGTTAATAAGATGACAGGCGGGGGGGGGGGTCAGCTGTTGCATGAGGCCTTGCACCTGTGAACCTACTGAGACTACTTTGAAATTAGCCCCATCCAGAACAGTTCTGATTACTTGAATGTTGGTTCTGATAATCAATACACTGCGTTTTGCTGGGGCTGAGAACCAAATACCCCAGGGACACTTTATTTCCCGTTCTGAACTCTATAGAACACTCATTTTGAGTTCATGTAATCCTTTTTTTTCCCTTTTCTTATCTTCTGACCAGTTTTCATTTTTCCCTTAGCAGAGGGGGTCTAACTCTGCTCCACCTCCTCCTCCTCTGCCCAGGTAACCCAGGTGACTCAGTGACTGTGTTCTATCCACATCCTTGACTGCATCTGTCCATCTTGCATCTTTCTTGTTCTAGCTGACTTGCTCATTGTCCTTTTCTGTCCATTCCCAAGTCAAGCTTCTTTCCTTTCTTATGTGTGTTCTCTGCTATTTTTAGGACCTCAATCTAGAAGAGCAACAAATGGCACTCCGGCTCCTTTAGGATTGGCATCAGACATTCTCAGAGTCAGTCTGGAACGTAGGACACTGTATGGGCTTGGACACGTGCTTCAATCTCTTGGAACATCAGTCCTTCAACAACCATTCCAATAGCTACTTTGGCTAATTTGAGGATAAATAATGTGTGCAAAGTTCCTGATGTTTAGCTAGTACTAAATAAATGCTCTCTATTATTCTTGTTTGACTTACATTATTTCTAACTGCTGGCAATCCCATCCCCTTACTTCCCCTTTCCCTTTCCTCTGGCAGAAGGGCATTGACCCATAACCCAAATGGCTTCTTCTCTTGTTCAAGGTAATATGGGTACCGCCCAGAAAAGAAGAGCCTGTCCCATCCACTCAACCAACCCTATGAGTCACATGATTTTGCCAAAAGGCAATTACAACTAAATGAGACTGCAGACCTCATATAATCAACCATGCTTCCTGCCTACAATGAACACGGAGAAGTGTTTTGTCAAAACTTGAAGACTAGGTGCTGTAGTCATCCCAAGGGCTAGTTCTCCTTCCGGATACTTCCAGGCATCTCTCTAACCACAGCCAGCGTCTCCAGACCTTGGGTTCATGCAGATGCACTCCTTGGCTGGCTGAGCTGTAAAACCCTCTCCTTACTGGCATTGGTTCAGTTCTCTGCAGAATTCAGTGCCCTGGGGTGATGAAACTTGGTTGCAGCTCACAGACAAAAGTCCATCTCCCATTCCAGAAGAGAGAGGAGACCAGGCCTGAGAGGGTCCGGGCCAAAGGAATTCAGAAAGCCTTTCTCTTAGCTCAGCCTTTTCCCTGAGCTCTCAAACCTCCCCCTGCCTGCTAGCCTCCAACCTCTCAGAAGAGCTTCATTTTGTCAGCTCTCAGGCCATACTGGCTCAGTCCCATGTTAGGATCCTATAGTGTTAACAGTAAACCCCAAAACTGTGATCATTGTGGAGGCAAAGATAAAAGTTAATGAAGTATATATATAGACGAAATCTTTGTTCTGATCAACATCTATCAACAATATTAGAGCAGAATATCATCTACTGGCATTACATAAAGACATTGGATTTAAAAACATACTGATCTTTTGGGAACAGTTGAATGACTGATGTGAGACGTCAGCATATAAAAACGATCCATCTGTGGGGAGGAAGGAAGTGATAAAAGTAGATAGTGACCAAACCTGTTATAAAATATGCTCGATGGAAAGTGTGTGCTTATGTGTGAAGATGTGTATGATACAGGTGTGAGGGGGGGTGCACGCGCATGTTTAGCCAGAGCTGTAATTACAGGGTTACTAAAGATGTGAGGTACATAGTTAAGGGTTTGTCGGCACTTTTATTGTTAACACTTAGTGAGATTAGTCACTTAATTTGTTCCTTCTTAATGCCAAAAATGGAAGGCAGCTGTTTGTGCACTAAAATTCCCTTTTAAAAGATAGTTCTTTCTGTTTATCAGGCATAGTTTGCCCCCTGGGGAAATGTATTTTTAAATTGCATTGTCAAATGAAGTGAGTAGAAAGGACTTTGGTCATTACTTCTAAGTAATAAGGAAGATTTGACATGGGGAAACGGTACTGAGGGCTGACAGAAAATGTCTCCAGGGGTCATAATTATTCAGTCCCTTGTCCTCCAGCAGGGAAGGATTCCTCAGAGTACTCAGTCCCTAAATTCATCCTAAAGCTGAGAGTGGGGGGTTGGAGGGGGGCTCACTGGTGTTCATAATGGACAAGAAAAGTCTGATGTAGTGGCTTATATCAGATTCAGCTGCCACCAGGCCAGGGAACCACCACCTTTCATGGGACAGTCTTAGCCAATCAAATCCAAACCCTGGACCTGTTACCACCCAAGAGTTACTCATCTTCCATGATAAACTTCCAGAATTTGCTTCCACTGGTGAATTCAATAGAAAGTTAGAAGCTTAATTAAAGTTTAAACAAAGGCCATATTTATCGCTCGTTCTTTGTTCTGACTTGTCAGGTTTCTCCAACAGAGGTAATATTTATCTCTCCTCTGTGGATGTTTTGAAGACATCATCATTTTTATTCCAGGGCAGCTAGTCATTTTGTTCCCCGATTCAAACAATGATCTAATAGGAAATCTACCAGGTTGCTTTTGTGAAAGGGGTATTTTCTTAATCCCATAAAATAGCCCCAACTCTTAATACAGTTATAGTGTTATGACTGAGGTAAAACCTAAAGTCATAAAGCAATTCAACCATTGCAAATCAACACACCAAAGGTGTCTGTGGTGTGCAGTTCTGAGAAACTCACTGCCCAGCTGTCAGCTTCCATGGCTCCACATCAAGTCAGAGTCCTTTCAAGAGTCCCCCAGAAAATGATGTAGGGAAGCAAAGCAACACTACAGAGCCTGGTCATATATCCAGTGAGGATTCCTTCGGCCATCCTTGGGGTAGCAGTGGCTCCATCTTTCAGTCCCATGACTTCTGAGTCTGGTCCTACATCTCCGGTCCCTTTCTTGGTGATCATTCCTCTGTGAGCCTGTGCCAGAAGGCTGATTTCTGAATACTCTAACCTGCAACACTAACAAAATTAGAAGAAATGGAAATGAACTTGAGATCCGCACAATGGATACATATTGGGAGGAAGGTTGAATCTGTTGAATTCCCTGAGGAAATCATGATGGAATATATCTAAATTCTGAAGCCATATTAAAAAAAAAACCTTATCTATTTTTTATTCTCTATATGTGCTGATATTTATAGGCTTATACTAGTTATGTTAAATGATCTCTTAATGTTCTTAAAATTGACCTTTTGCGAAAATAAACTTATAACTAAAATTTAAACATAATTTTAGCTGGGTTTGTTGGCACATACCTTTGATCCCAGCACTCTAGAGGCAGAGACAGGCAGATCTCTATGAATTCAAGGCCAGTCTAGTCTACAGAGTGAGTTCTAGGCCATCTGAGGCTATATAGTGAGTCCTTGTCTCAAACAAACAAATGGCATATAATTTTAAATATTATATTAATCCCATCAGTTAAGAATAAGACCACTACTACACTATAAAATCAGATTTAAAGCAAGCTTTAATTAAGTACTGACTAAGTAGATAAACTCTGCCAGGTCCATCTCTGGGTTTCCAGAAAACGGCTTCAAGTCATGGTTTATAAGCACTTAAAGTATTTGCCATCAAGTCCAATCGGGGGCAAGGATGTATTTCCTGCCTGCGAACCTCCCACACACATGTGATCAAGAACATCTAATCTAGTTGGGTCAAACAAACTTGTTGTGTAGGGGAGTGAAAACCTGTGGCTTGTTATCTCCCATAAACAATAGCCCCCAGCATTTCAGGAACTGTCTTTGGGTTTCAGATCAGAGGCATTTTTGCTTCATAGATCTCTAAGGCGTAGTAATTAAAACTTAAAATGAAACTTCGGCTCTCATAATTGATTACCTATGGACACAAACACGGGGCTAGAAATTTGAATTCCAGATTTTTGGTAGAATATTTTATTTTAAAAATAGCCTCTTGAGGATAGGCAGTGATAAAGAACACATGTAGCTTTTTAAAGAATGCAAGAAAATTTTTAAATAAAATGCTATAAAACTTAGGTTAAGAGCACTTCCATAGATCCTGAGCAACTACATGGTGACTCACAACCATCTGTAAGAAGATCTAGTAGCCTCTTCCAGCCTGTAGAAATACATGCATGAAGAACACTGTATACATAATAAATAAATAAATCTTAAAAAAAAATACTAGAAATCTTTATGATGAGCCTGCTACCATCTCAAGTCAAAGTGGCCCGCCTTCCTTCCTTCATTTCCTTTACAGAGATCTTTTAAGACTAGCCAATCCTCAAAGACCTGTGAGGCCCAACTCCAGTCACTGAGGAAAAGATATAGCACCACCTGAGTTAGAACCAAACTAAACATACATCCTGTGTCTGTGTTCACTCTTGAGAATGTAAGGGCTGAAGCTAACCCAGAAGCCCCACTTGCCCAAGGACAAAGAACTTCCTGGAATGCTGAAGGCTGTTGTTCACGTAAGAGAACGCATCCCGTGTTTCTACTTCAGGAAGCAGGGTTGGTTGCTTCAACTGCACAGGATGTGCTTGATCACACATAAGCAGGAGGTACATAGGTAGGAGCTACATTAGAATGTATGCTTGCCCCGGACTGAGAGAAATTGGAAAGCACCATAGCCTTGTGGGGTTTGCTGTTCTGACCATCTATCTACCTGACCTAAGTCAGCACCATTCTCTAGGAATCCCAGCTATGGACCTTGCCCGTGTCTATCTTCACGGCCAGTATTAAATAAAACCTACTTTAACAGAAAAATCATGGGTTTGATCTTTCTCCTCAATTTTTCTGATAAAGTTTTACCCGACATTTGCCTGTCCAGACACTTCGGTTGGGGCAGCCGTCTCTTTGTTTGCCACCTGAACTGATTTCTAACAAGAACACCAGGGTTCGGTTCCCATCACCTACATGGCAGCTCATAAAGGTCTGTAACTCCAGTTCCAAAGAATCGGCACCCTGTTCTCATCTACTCAGGCATGCATAAGGTACACAGACCTTCATGAAGGCAAAGCATGCATACACACCAACATAATTTTTTAAATTTAAAATAAAAATTAGTAAAGAAAATAATAATAATAATAAAAATCCCTCCTAACTCCTCCCAAAAAGTCTTCCTCCTATTTTTTAAAATAAATATGCAAGCAAAAGGCATTAGGGTTTTTATTAAATATTTCCTTTGTCATTGGGTTTTTCTCAAAAAAACTTCAGAAGCCTATGTTAGAAATAAACTCAGGATCACAGAGACGGGATCACCATTCTAACTGACGTTAGAATGCTGTGGTAAGACGTTATTTTGATCAAGACAGAGCACTGCTCACCAAATGGGAGGAGCAAGCACTCCGGGACCAGACCTTAAGTATACTTGGATTTTCACTCTTCTGTGAGTAGTGAGTGTGTCTTTACCTAATAGGTTGGAGTCCAACTCCATGGCCTTTGTAATTGGCTAATCTTAAAAGACTAAGTGCACAGGAAATGGGAAAGGTTTATTGTTCCTAGGAGAAAGGGGTAGTTGCTTCATATCAAGGGTCAGGAATGCAGCAGGCACAAAGGCTTTATGGGTAGGGAAGGATAAAAGGGGTTTTTTTGGGGGGGGACTTGTAAAAAAGATTTGCATTGTTTGCTGTAAACATAAGTTTTATAGTGTTCTTGATAGAAAAGATTTAGATATAAAGTTTTGTGTACCTAGAAAATAACGCATTGTGGCAGACAGTAGCAAGCAGTCAGGGTAACTTACACATCTGAGTGTTATCAGCCACCCCCCTACACACACATAAAATGTCCCTGCACTTGATGAAGGACCAAAGGACACATTTATGACAGAGCCTGACATTGTTCCTGCTGTGAACAGTCCCCCTGACTTCTACCACAGTGAACCTTCACCTACATTCTGCTGGTGTACAAGTGCGAAAGCTTTTGGAATAAGGGTACATCTGCCTCGCCCCAAGGCCAGAAGTGCTCTGTACCACAGATTTGGGGGAAGGCTCCCCTCCCCAAGGGGGGGGGGGAGTGTTTTCTAGTAAGGAGAACTCCCAGAGTCCAAGTCTCTCTTAAGATATTGCTATTCACTTTGATTTAGATAGATTGATGGTACCAAAAAGGTCTCCCAACAAATATAACTGAGTCTCCTTCTGGGAGCCCTTGATAAAGGTGCAAAGTGAGACAATGCAAGGGTGCCAAAAATCCATCAGAGACCTCTCAGGTGACACTCCTGGCTTCCTGGGAACTGCAATTTTGAGCTGTGGAATTTTCCATCCCTTTTCCCCCCCATGGTCTTTGCCTCCAAGTGTCAATTGGCTCCCCTCAGTCAATACAAATCGTAAGATTTTTAAAACTGGCATCAGACATATGCATTATTTATCCATTCAGTTTCATCTCAAGGGAATAAAGAAGTAGTTTTATTTTCTGATGAAATATAAATAAATTAAATATAAGGCTGACCCCCCCACCCCCAGGACTGAGCAAAAAATTCCATTCACGGCTGATGTAAATAAAAGACAGTTTGCTTGTGTGAACGGGGCTTTATTAGAGTGTAGATCTGTGCAGTTTTTCTCCCATAGTACTTGTGTGTAAATATGTAATAAATCCAATGTCTTTATTAGTTTGTGAAGCCTTGTACACCATAATAATGCCAAGAACACCCTGTACTTTTCTAGTAAGTACTGACTAAAAGGACACTTTGTTGATATTTGTGGTACATCCTTGACCCCCCCAAAAATTTTTCTATTACAGAATTGGGGTTTTTTTCTGACTGTAAATACAATGGAGCACAAAATTCAGTGCAAGGTTATTGTACATGAAGTAATTGTATCTGTCTCTAGGTTGTTATTGATCAGGCAAAGCAGGTGAAGGTCATCTACCCATCTCCAGCAGGCTCCTCTGTCACCAGTGGGAAGGACATTCGCCGACCTCAGCACACCCCTTCCTATCTGACAGAATGTAGTTGAGTCACAGAATGCCTATCCAGAAGGAAGGAAATGCAAGCCATGGATACTGAGGTGAGGGTCAGTTCTGTGCACTTACACAGAGAGTCATTCTATGATGCAAGAGTAATCTTTGTCTTCCTGGAGATAACCCAACACCATATCTGCCTTAGAAGGGTTTGGGGGAGAGGAGGCTTAGGAATCAGCACAGGTGGGAGCATCACCTACAGCTCAAACTCAATCCACTCTGCTCACCTAAAGAATGAAATCTGTAAATAGCAACAGTAACACTGAGCAAAACGAGGAGGGTGTGAGAACAATGTTCACCTTACAAAAAAGTCAAACACCGCTCTCACATGTGACCTCCTGAGCCAACGCTCTCTCTCATCAGAAGGACTCATGGCTTTAAGTCAGAAGTAAACAAACTATGGAGAGATCTGTCTGCAGGCAAGTGGAGACAAACCGAGAGCTAGGTGTGTGAAGAAGGTGATGAAATGGACATACTTTCCTGATTAATTCATGAGGAGGAAAATGCATGGGCTGGAACAAGGGCTTAACCCCTTTCTGGTTACATTGTCAAATATACGTGTGTGCAAATGTGACACTTCTTCCTACTGCTGACACCTCTTTTATGCTACTACTTGATTTGTTTCAAGACTTGATAGGCACACCATGCTTTCACTTACCGAAAGACACACGTTTAAGCATCTTTTATTATTTTTTAAAATGTGTTAAGAGTCAAAGAAGTTATAATCTGTGATAACTCAGTTCCAAGCTGCTCCAAAACATTTCATTGAGCTCACAGCTAGAAATCACTTCTGGAACCTGAGGAGCAGTGGGTTGCCTTGTCACAGATGAAGCTGAAGAAGACTGTAAATTCAATTGGCATACAGAGCGTCAGGGATGTGAATTCCCAGCATCACCCACACTGTTGATGCTGGCCTTGTGTTCATTTGCACGCAGACTTGTGGATGCCGCCACCTTCCTCTTCCCCACAGTCCGATGTTCATTCCCACCTGATTTGGTCTGGAGAAATGTGGAGTAAAGGACAGAACTGTGGCCTTTTTGTGGCATTTTTATTAACATTAATGTAAGCATTTGCTAACGCAAATATTTTATGGATAATAGGAGGAAAGAGGAGAAAGCTGGGATGGTTCGCTTCCCACTTTTTCTCTAGATGTCTTGAAGGGTCAGTGTATCTTATGCTGTATGTAAGAGTGATGGATGACTTTGCTCATCACTAGCAAAAGCAAGAGGCAGAGAAAGGGCAACCTAAGTCCTTCGCAAGCACAATGGAACATAAGGATTGCTAAATATGTAGAACCAGGGTGAACTCTAAAAAGCAACTGGTTTAAACTAGTTGTTTTAGATATGTGTAGTTGAGGTTCAGAGGTGAGAGACCAAAACCTGAGCACTAGAACTATTATGCGAAAAAAATCATAACTAAAAATATTTTCTGGTTTTGTTTTTTTTTTTTACATCTATGTGTTTATGTGTACAGGCACATACATGCCATGGCCCTCAGGAGGAATGTCAAGAGAACCTGTGAGAGTCAGCTCACTCTTTCTATCATGTAGTTCCAGAGATAAAGCTCAGATCTTCAGTTTGCTAGCTTGCACCTTACCCAGTGAGCCATCTCGCTGGCCCCCACTATTAAAAAAAAAAAAATTGAAAGGAAAAAGCAAAAGTGTAAATATCTACTTATGAGACTTTGTTAGCTGTGTTGCCTGAAGCAGGCTTCCTCAATGCCATCATGTGTAAACTTGAGATAATGATAAGTTTGCTAAGAAAACCAAACCAGTTAATACTTATAAAGCACTCAGACTAGAGCCTGGAAACAAGTGTTTAATAAAATCTTTCTGTGCTGTTACTGCTGCTGTTACAGCGCTAAACCAATCCACACAGGACTTTGTCACGCACGGTCTGGTTGTTGATGAACTAAATACTACAAAGAGAGAAGTAGAAGCCCACCCTGGAGCCCTGGAATGTAGCTTCCCTCATAGGCAGACAGAGGCAGGGCCCGGGCAGAGTCCTATCTCCATTGCAAAAGCCACTCATTTTCAAAAACACTTAAGTATCGGTGTTCATGTTTTACTAAAGCACTCCAAGAATGAAAGCCCAGCCTTCTGAGTTCCACTTTTGTTTTTGGAAACCCTGAGTAAGCCTCTCACATGCTCACCTCTCACATGCTAGTCCCCTGTGTGATGTGAACAGCAATCACACCAAGATTGTTTTAAAGACAAAATGTACTTGAGTTCACCTTTGCCTTGTCTATTTATGGCATATCATGCGTTCCTTGAAAGCACACAGTTTTGCAATTCTGAACAATTTCCTTACCTTAAAATCGCTAGGGGAAAAAAAGATCATTCTTGATTGCTTTCAAGAATTTTGAATTGATTATGAAATAGGGCCATGTGGCCAGAATATTTGTGTGTGGGGGAGGGGGGAATGTGTTCAGAAGAAAGAGCTCTAAACTAGAAGGTTTGAGTTCCAGCCTGGCTTTCCCATAGCCACTTTGCAGGGCTTGGTCCGGGCACATCATTTCCACTTCCGGGCAGTCGGTTTCTTTTCCTGTAAAATGCACACTTGAGGACCTCTGCTTCCATAATTCAAACTGCCATGTATTCATTGCATGAGTCATTAAAACCTGGCAGATTTTATGGGATTATTTAGTAAGCAAAATGTCTCATAAGCATTCAAGAGAACTTGGATCTGATTCCCAAAACATTGCAAATTGTGTTGGGCAAAGACTTCAAACTTTAAAAAAAAACTCATTTCTTGCTTCTATAACAGTATGAGGCTGTGAGCAGCTTTTATACTCATGGACACATGCTCCCTTACTTTTTGGGGGGCGCTCAGCAGAGAACAGTATCATCTCCTTCAAAATGAAAGGAAAGCATAGGGACATACTGCATTTGTATAACACTTTTAGCATTTCACATTGTTTTTATAACAGTTTTAGCTGTATTGCCCCCTCATTTTTCTCTTGGCCAATGTAATCACTTTGCAAAATAATCCAGGCTCAGGAATTATTGTTACATTGTATTATTGTTCCCATTTTACAGATGAATAGAAGTAAGATAACATGCTTTTGCTTAGCACTGGCGTTCCTCACATATGAATCTTCTACACTCAGATGAAGCCTGACTGGATCTAGAGGTGGCCTTTGTACTGAAGTTCTGGGCATGGTGCCACCTGCCTGCATGTCATGGAAAGGCAAATCTGTCTCTCACGTGTCTAGAACAAAAAGCTCTCCTGCCAACCACCTAGCCACCGTCTGTGGCCCAGGACAGTACTAAAATGGTTTGGCACTTTTAAAGGACCTATCTGGAAAAATCAAGTTTCTAGGTAGGAACAAGTTTATTGATAGCTAAATCTCCTCTGCCTCCCAGAACCTGAGGTTTTTCATCATAAATGTTTCTCCTATAACTCGGTGGCCACTTTGGGAAGGTTGTGGAGAACATTCTCACTGGACTATTTTTTCATCCTGAGGTTTTAGTCATTACGTTTAAAAAAAAAAAAAAAAAGACAGAGGAATTCACATCCTAGACAGAAAAATCCTGCAAGGTCCTAGACATTTTTATATCCTTGGGGATAATAAGAAGAACCTGAGGGGTTCAGCCTTTCCCACTGAGTTACTGAGGAGTCACCAACTGTAATTTGCACATGCAGGCTTTTGACAACAAAAGTGCCACTCTCTGGAACAACCCATCAACCCCATGCTGAAAACAAAGCCCCTTTGTGCACAGAGCATTTTCCCTGGGCAAGGCTGGTGGCTTAGGAAGGAAGGATTACTATCACTCATTCTCATGTTCTCTCTCTGCACAGCAGTGTTATGGAATATTAGCTGATGTCATGTTGTGTTTGCTTACGCTGTGGGATAACTGTTTAATGATGCAAAGATGTGTTACATCCATTTATGCTGTGGAACATTTGTCTAATGAGGCAATGATGTGTTGCGTTGTTTTGTTGCATTTGTTTAACTCTGTGAAGCTATGTTACTTTGCCTGCCTAAAATACGTGATTGGTCTAATAAAAAGCTGAACAGCCAATAGCAAGGCAGGAGAGAGAGGTAGGCGGGGCTGCCAGAAAGAGAGAATAAATAGGAAAAATCGAAGCTCTAAGGAGAAAAGAGAAGAGGAAAGAACGAGAAAAGGAGGAGAGGAAGGCACCAGGGGCCAGTCACCCAGCCACCCAGCCACATAACTACATGGCCAGCCACCCAGCCACATAACTACATGGCCAGCCACCCAGCCACATAACTACATGGCCAGCCACCCAGCCACATAACTACATGGCCAGCCACTCAGCCACATAACTACATGGCCAGCCACCCAGCCACATAACTACATGGCCAGCCAAAAAATAAGAAGGAAAAATGAATAAAGAAAAGTAAAAGCCCAGAGTCAAACCATAATGAAAGAGAAATGGAAAAATTTAAGTTAGAGAAGCTGGCTAGAAACAAGGTAACCTAAGGCTGGGCATTCGTAAGTGAGAATAAGTCTCCATGTACTTATTTGGGAGCAGGGTGGTGGGTCCCCAGTGAATATATTTAAACAAACAAACAAAATAACAACAACAAAATCCCCTGCACCATGGCCTGTATGGCTACACAGCCCCTTTTTGCCAGTTCTCAGAGATGAACAGCGACACTTTTCTCTGGATACTGAGAAATAAACCTACATCTGAATAATGACTCACTGAGAGTAGAAGACATTAGACATCATGCTTGTCACATGCATCACGACAAATGTTGTTCTACATAAACAGTCACAGCCCCAGTCACCAAAAGATTAAATCAAGGGATGTGATTGTGGAGGACCAGGCACAGTGGAGTGATGGCAAGTCCTTGAATGACCACTTAGAATCAGTCTTTTATTTCCACCTAACAATTAAACACAGCAGAGAAGTAAGGCAGAGGATGAAGCTGCCCTGGAAATGCCTCTCATTCCACCACAGTACTTAAAATAATGAGGAAAGACCCTTTTCGTAGTGGTTTCTAACCCAGACTTTCCAGCCTACCTGTGTGGCCCGGACCTGCACAGTCCAGTCCCATAGTCCCACTGAAACACACAGACACTTACATTAATTGTACGCTGATTGACCGGGGCCCAGGCATATAACTTGTCAACTCTTTACCCTTAAACGATCCTATGATTCTTATCCTGTTCAGCCAAGCGGCTCAGTACCTTTTCTCAGAGCAGCATAGTTCTCCTCTGCAGCTATGGCTTCTCTACCATCTCTGTGGCATCTCTGCTCTGTTCTTCCTGTTCCCAGAGTTTTCCCAGCCTGGTAGTTCTATCTATACACACTTCCTGTCTGCCTTCAGCCAATCACTGTTTTTGTTAAACTAGTAGGCGGGACAATTATTTACAATGTAACATAATCCCACTACGGACTCTCCCTCTGCTTCACACACTCGAACTCTCCGCTACCTGGGAGCTCCCAGCACGATGTTCTACCAGCCTGGTACCCCTATCCCAGCATCCTTTTACCTATTAGCTTCTACCACAGAAAGTATGATGAGAGGTTCATGCCCAGGCTTTGGAATCAACAGCTCTAACCCCTTCCTCTATGCATCACCAACTCAGTGACCAAAGGATCAGTAACAAGCCCCACACTGTCCCTACACTGATCTCCATCTACGTGTTAATATGAGTTCAGACCTCTCAGGGACCCTTTGCATTAGCATTTGGACATAACATATAACTGCAGAGCAACCATGATGATTCTTTCTAAGGATTGTCACTACATCTCAGAGAATGATTACCTGCCAAGGTCACAGTCCTCCATGTGAACCCTAGTCCCCTTCACTCTGGCTCATTGCATCTATCACAGATTTATTTTGAATTTTTACCATACCTTGAGCTTCCTCATGTCTTCTAAACTAGACTATAGGCTTCCTCAGAGCAGAGCTTTGCCTGCTGAGCACATGCTGGGATCTCAGCTCTTAGCACAATACCTGTGCTGCCTAGGTTATGGCACCTTGACACAGCTGTAGCCATCTGAGAGGACGGAGCCTCAGGAGAGAAGATGCCTTTACAAGACTGGGCCAAATCAAATCCACACTTAGATATCCAACTGGACTTAATTCACCTCTGGAAGGCCACCACATGTGACAGTCAAACAACTCTGAGAATTCTTTCCCTTTGCATTTTTGACAACAGATAGGAAGTCTTGAAGTCACATGCAGAGAGAGAGAGAGAGACCCTGGCTTCGTCTTGCATCCTCAGATTCTTTTTCTCTTTGGTTCCTGGCCCACCACTTTCTTAATTGAAGCAATGAAAGCACAATCCACCAGCACTATATGGCCACCCTGAAGCTGACAAGGGAAGCCTTTCACTGCAGAACTCAGGGCCCTTTTCTGAAGAAAGCCTTCATTGGCAGCCACCTTCTAAAGAAAACTCACTGCAGTTCAGGAGTGTGAAGTGGCTGGGCTTACAAAACACCAGTAGCAAAATCCCCCATGTCAGGCCTGTGTGAGCTGTAACTGTCTGAAGGTTACACAGCCATAATGATAAGAAGTAAAAAGAAACATCAAGAGAGACATTTACCAGAACGGCAGATCAGAGAGGGGTTTCCCCTTCCTTGACTTCTGCTCTCGTTATTACAGTATTGTTTGTACAGTGAAGGCTGTCAGTGGAGCACAGACACTTTACCTCCCCTCCGTCTTCAAACACTGTTTATCCTACAAAACAAAACAGAGGACAATGTCCAGGAGAGTTCTTCAAATCAGCTACAATAAATTTCACTTATCTAATTTCGCCATCACAGAAAAGATCCTCAAAATTACGTTCTGCGGTGAGAAATGATGAACCAAAGTAATTTCATATTTAGTTTTCTTTCTGACTATCCAGTAGACCATAGAACTTCCAGGGGAGCATAAATTTCAGGACTACTTAATGGGGGTAGCCCAGAAAATATTTTATCATATGTTTCAGCAAGTGCTGAAAGACAGGATGCTGGCTGGATGCAAACAGCCAGGTTTGAACCACTAAATTGCAGGTCTGCAGATTCAGCTCAGAGAATCAGCACTGGTCCTGTTTCTTGACTGTTTATTTGATCTTTCATTCCAGCCCAAGACCTCGTGCCAGTAAACAGCAACGAATATAGGGTTCAGATAGACGCTATGCTGCAAGGTCATCTCTTTCAGTCCAGACATTTTTAAGTTAAGTGGCTCCTACCCATAAGAACAGACTGTCAGCCAGGCACACCTTTGATTTCAGCACTCCAGAGGCCGAGGCAAGTGGCTCTTGGTGAATTAGAGGCCAGCCTGGTCTACACAGAAAGTTCCTGGACAGCCAAGATTACACACTGAGACCCTGTCTCAACACGAACAAGAAGGGAAAAAAAAATCAGTGTCAATGATTTAAGGTGGTGGCAAGCTGGCAATCAGAAACCACCTCTGTGGGGATCAGATAAAAGAAAGTCAGGAGGAAAAGCCACCAAGAGAGAAGTATGAAAAACAGTTTCAGAAAACAGGACTAAGACTATGTGGGATTTTCCTCACTAAGGTCAGCCAGCACTTCCAGGTCCGTTTAGCTGCTCACACTGAGCTGGGTCCCCCCACAACAAGTTAGTTCAAGAACTCTGAGCAGTGGTGGCCAGAAGACCAGGCAGGAGAACAGGACCTGCTACTAGATAGAGACATCCAAACTGGATAGAGAATCAGGTCTGCCTGAACTGAAGAGTGATGGGCAGAAAACTGTGGAAACAGAGTCAGAAAGGAGCACTGAGTCTGAAGCTGAGAGACATGCAATGCCCACCACTCCCTCACCTTCGCCACCACCCAGAGGAACAAAAGACGAGGAGCCCAGGCAAGCATGGCAGAACCCGGAACCTGAGGACAGCAGACCCCCCTAGCGGCACGGATGGTGGAGACTGCTGCAAAATAGCGTTAGAGTCTGAGGATGAGAGATACTCAAAATCTAGTAACACATTAGATGCCCACCCCACCCCCATGTCCACCATCGTCAGGGACAAGCTATGGAGCCTCGGGATCGGAATCTTAGGATGTACATGGTGGAACTCCACACAGTACCCTGAGGCACTGGGGAAAAGTGAATACGGGTGGGTGGGTCCTTCATAAGATTTTAGGGCATCGGGCAAAGAAACCATACAGAGATCAACCAATCCCGAAAAGCACCAGGGAGCTCTGACAGAAGGTGCACATCCTGGTCTGTTCTCCCTTCCCTTGCTGTCAAAAACACCACAGGACAGAACCAAAAGCAACTTAGGCAGCAGAGGGTTGATTGGTTTACACAGCCAATCTCAGACCATCATGGAGGGAAATCAGTGATGTCTATATGCTGTGAATAAAGGACTGCTTGGCCATGGCAGGTACTGTAGAAGTAGTAGGAGGAATCAGACCATAGGTAGGAGAAGGAGGGCAGAATAAAGGGAGACAGGATCCAGCCTCCCAAAGAAGCAATATGTAAGGCACACAGGTGAGGCTCGAGCCACGTGGCTGGACAGCTTAATGGAAATGGGTTGAACTAAGATGAAGGAGCTAGCTAGCAATGTGTCTGAGGCATAGGCCAAGCAGCATGAA
Organism: Phyllotis vaccarum; assembly: GCA_033318265.1. Taxonomy (NCBI): domain Eukaryota; kingdom Metazoa; phylum Chordata; class Mammalia; order Rodentia; family Cricetidae; genus Phyllotis; species Phyllotis vaccarum. The sequence goes on along the minus strand of JARWLC010000001.1, from coordinate 60,677,895 downwards.
GTAAATATAAGCGTCTGAGTCATTTGAGGGTGGGGGGTGCGTTGCTAATCAGGGCCAGAAACCTCTTGTTACAAATAAGGACGGGAACTCGAGCAGAAATAGAGGCAGGAACCACAGAGAAAAGAAACCTTTGTATTGCCTTGCTCTTGGCCCAGTGGAGCCACTTTTCTCATCTTTTGAGGACCCCTGCCCAGGGTTTACACTCCACACAGGAGATGGGGTGTGATGGCACATTATTTATGCTCTAACAAATAAAATTTGCCTGAAGAACAGAGGGCAAAGCCGGCCACTAGTTAGCCACAGAGGCCAGGCAGGGGTGGTGCACACCTTTAATCCCAGCACTAGGGAGGTGGAGACAGGAAGTGATGTGGCTGAGTGGAGAGAGGAATATGAGGCAGGTGGAGACGGAAGCTTAGCCTTTTGGGCCTGAGGATTCTGTAAAGGTAAGAAGGCTGTGGTTGCTCCTTTGTCTCTCTGATCTTTCAGCGTTTACCCTAATATCTGGCTCTGAGTTTTTATTAAGACCAAGTGGGGTTCTCCACGTCAGTCATTAGTCAAGAAATGCCCCACAGATTTGCCTAATCAGATGAGGCATTTCCTCAATTGAGGTGCCTTCTTTCTTTCTTTTTTTAAAAAAAAGATTTATTTATTTATTGTGTATAAATAAATAAATAAGTGTTCTGCCTGCATGTGTCCTTGAAGGCCGAAAGAGGGTACCAGATCTCACTACAGGTGGTTGTGACCCACAGTGTGGTTGCTGTGAACTGAACTTGGACCTCTGAGAGAGAAGTCAATACTCTTAACTGCTGAGCCATCTTTCCAGCCCTGAGGTGCCTTCTTTCAAGAGAACTCTAGCCTGTGTCAAGTTGACAGAAGGAGAATAGCCAGTACAGGGTCTTCAACCACAAAATCTCTCTTTCCAGTAGGATTCACTGATTTAACTTCACTTTCTGAGACTAGCAAGACTCCCCACCAGCTGTGGAGTCGAGAGAGAGAGAGAGAGAGAGAGAGAGAGAGAGAGAGAGAGAGAGAGAGAGAGAGAGAGAGAGAGAGAGAGAGAGGGAGAGGGAGAGAGAGAGAGAGAGAGAGAGAGAGAGAGAGAGAGAGAGAGAGAGAGAGACCCAACCAGGAATCCAGGAAGAAACTGGGGGCACAATATCTTCTTCTATTCCACTATTTTTCATTTTATTATCTTACTTTTAGTGTTTTATTTACACTTTTAAACTTTTATTCTACATTTGCTGCACTATAACTTGAATCTCACTGGCTTATGTCTATTTTTCCTTTCTCTGAACCTCAACACACATATTTTTCTTCTTCTCACACCTCACACACGATTTTTTTTCATTCTTTCTTTGGCCTCCCCCGCCCCCCACACACACACACTCTCTCTCATGCTCACACTACTTAAACACTGACAGTCCTACCTCTAAAAACCACTGTAAGCTGTACTAGCTGTGTGCCTGGTACCCTCGGAGGCCAAATGGGGTGTGTGGTCCCCTGGAAGTGGAGCTGTGAGCTATCATGCGGGTGCTAGGAACCAAACTCTGATTTGATGCCCATGTCAGGTGTGTGGTGCCACTGTCTCTGTGCCTTGTGGGCACAGGTGTGTCCTCCAGCTGTTAGCTCTGGGACTACTGTCAAAAAAGTGTGTTTATTTCAGCTGACTTCCATGAAACATGAGTCCAAGTCAAGGCAGCTTACCAGGGAAATGTAAAAATAAAACAGAGAAAGAGGGGAAAAAATAACTAATAGCTGGAGGGCACAGGCATCCCAACAGATAATGTCAAGTCCAACAAAGGAACACAAAACTGTAGTATGTGGTTTCTGGCCTGGACTTTCAGGCCTAGCCTCAAGGTTTAGGCCCACAGACCCCCAAGACCTGCAGAGACACACAGATGCTTTCAATAGTTTTAGGCTGATTGGCCTAAGGCCCAGCATATAACTTGCTAACTCTTTACCCTTCATGTAACCCATGACTCTTTCCTGTTCAGCCATGCGGCTCAGTACCTTTTCTCAGAGCAGCATAGTTGTCTTCTGCATCTTCTGGCTTCTCTCTGACATTCTGCTCTGTTCTTCCAGTTCCCAGAGTTCTCCTAGTCTGGTAGCCCCACCCACACTTCCTGTCTGCCTTTGCCCAATCAGCGCTTTTTATTAAATTCATAGGCGGGGACAATTATTTACAATGGAACAACATAATCCCCTGACACAAAACTATCAGACAACACTTCACTACAATATCTACAAATAAGGACATCTCAGAAAACAACATTAAAACGTAACGAAATCAGAGAAAAAAAACTCAGATCCTACTTTTTAAAGGATCAACATCTGTGTGTCAAATAGGCAAATGAAGGAAGGAAAAATCAGTTCAGAACCTATGTAAGAAAGTTGTAAAGTCAATTTAGTACCTGCACAAGAAGGTAGATCAGTAACTTGAAGATTTTAAGACATAAAGGAAAAGTAAACAGCAAAGGGTTGAAATCCTGAAAAACAACCAAACAGAAATTCTAAAATTAACAAAAAATTAAGCCATCAGGATAAAGTGTCATCAGCAAAAAGATCTAGTAGAGGGGACAAACAGAAACATAAAAGATGGAGGCCAAGGTCAGACCACAATACCTGTAGACAAAAAAAAATTAATGAGCATGACCAGTCCTCGAAAGAACTCTGAGATATGTGCAAGAGACCAAGCTAAGAATCCATGGGGTAAGGGCTCAGTGGCTCAGCAGCACTGGCTGCTCTTTCAGAGAACTGAGCTTTATTCCCAGCACCCACATAGCGGCTCACAACTGCAGTCCCAGAGGACACGCCATTCTTGCCTCTAGGGTACCAGGCACACACACGGTAATCCAGACATATACACCAGTGAAATACTCATACATATAAAATTTAAGTTTAAAAAGTTTTTAAAAGAATCGCTGGGTAAAAGGAGGAACTGAGATAAAGGATAAAGGCATGGAGAATTTAGTCAATAAAATTGTAGCCAAGTGTTTCCTAGCCCAAAAGATGAAAGGCTAGAACTCCAGGCAGACATGCTCAGAGGAGACTCCGTTAGACATCACAGTCAGGTGTCAGCCGTACAAAGCCAAGAAACAAAGCTAAAAGCTGCAAAGGAAAAGAAAATTCACAAAGAAAGAACCATGAGGATGTTGTCAGATTTTCTGGTAGTTTCACTCCTAAGAAGTTAGGAAAGAATATATTTCATAAGATAAATAATTGGGAGAGTACAAAATGAAACCAATCATACACCACGAGAGAACAGATGGCTTCGTGCTAGCCAAGGAAAAAAAGAGCAGCCAGCCTCAGGTCAACCAACCAAACAGAAAATAGTGCATCCTAAATTCAAATGGTGTAATTTACCAATTGAAATATGCAGAATAACCGACTAGTTTACAACACATGATCCAGGGCTAATGAGACGACTCAGTTCATAGAAGTGATTGTTGCCACCCCTGACACCCTGGGTGCAACTCACAGAATCCCCATAACTGACCCTGCAGGGTGTCCTCTGACCTTCCCCCCTTGTCCCATGCCACACACACGGACACAATCACAGAAATGAAAAAGAAATTCTTAAAAAAAACCCAATTATCTGCTATCTCCAAAAATCTCATATTAACTACCAAAGACACCAAGAAAAATGAAGAGTCAAAGGTTGGTAGTTGATTCTGCCCATTGAGTAAAACCCATAAACAAACTGGTGTCCTGCTTCTCCTGCCTGATAAACTTCAAACTAAAACTGGTCAGAAGAGATAAAGAGGGTCACTTCATGATGCAGAATATAATTCATCAAAGTTATAACCACTGTAAATACTTAGTCACTGGCTCTCGGGGCTGCCAGTTTTATGAAACAAATGTTAAAACACCACATGGGTCCTGACACAAAGCAGTGGGAGATGTCACTCTGCTTTCTATTTAGATAAGTCTTCCAAGCTAAGAATTAGTAAGAAACTTCAGAGCTAAATAATACTGCAGAGCAATGGGCTTCCCAGATATCTAACGTGTTTCATGTAACATATTCTTTTCAGTAGCTCATGGAACCTTCCTCAAAATCAGTCCCCATGACAGACTGCAAAACAAGGCTTAGCAAATAAAGAGGGAAGTCTTTCTTCCTGTCAGATCATAATATATAAGTCTATACCAAGAGGAACTCGGAGCCTACATAAATACCTGGAAACTGAACAATCCACGTTTGAATGAACAAGTGGGTCACTGAGGAAATCAGGGGGAAATTTAAAAATTCCTAGAATCAGATGAACTGGAGCGCCCAGCAGAACCTCTGAGAGACAGCCTAGGCACTCCTGAGAGGAAAGTCCAGAGCTGTTAAAAAGAACCAGAGCGATCTCAAAGAAATAACCTACTCATGGACCTCAGGGTTCTAGAGAATCAAGAACAAGCCGAACTCCACTACGGTAGCCTGGAAAGAACAAGAGATTAGGGCAAGAATTAATGAGCTACCGATCCAGAGCAGTTCATAAAATTAATCAACAAAGTGTCAGTTCCTAGAAAAGATTAACAAGATAACAAATGTCTGGCCAAAGTAACCAAAAGGGTGAGAAGACCCAAGCTCATTAAATTAAAGATGAAAAAGAGTTGCTACAAGAGACTCTGACAATATCCTAAATTGCTGAGAAGGCTTCAAGTACTTATATTTCCCAAAGATGAAAAACCTAGAAGAAACTGTACATGACCTAGAAAATTAAATTCAGACAACATAAACAATTTCACCAGATTCATAAGAAGTAGTGAGAATGAAAGATTAAATTTACTAAAAATTTCCCCATAGAAAGAAAATGTCCGAGGCCAGATGAATTCACTGTGGACCCAAAGCCTGGTAGAAGATTTAATCCCATTCACAAACTGTTCCACAAAATCAAAATGAAAAACTAAACTCGTTCCATATTACACAATATTGCCCTGACCAATCTCGTCATCTTGACACAAGCTGAGGTCATCTACAATGAAGAAACCTAAACTGTAAAAATGCCTCCATAAGATCAGGCTGTAGGCAAGCAAACCTGTAGTGAGAGAGGGTCCAGTGTGTGTGTGTGTGTGTGTGTGTGTGAGAGAGAGAGAGAGAGAGAGAGAGAGAGAGAGAGAGAGAGAGAGAGAGAGAGAGAGAGAGAGAAAGGCAGATATGATGATACTGAGCTGGTGGGTTTAAGTTCTCTTTTTTAAAAAAAAGCCAGGCGTAAGGAGCAGGCAGTAAGCACCCTCCCCACCTTTTGATACTTGCCTGGCTTTCGCATCTCACAATAGACTGTGATGCAGAGCATGTAAGACAAGTTAACCTGGCCCAGTTTTCCTCTCCCGGTTGCTTTGGTCATGATCTTTCCTCACAGCAGTAGAAGATAAATAAGAAAGAAATAGAAATAAAAACCAGGCAAAGACACAGCAAAAAGAAAACTATAGACCCATTTCCTAGTGAACAGGAACGCAAACCTTCTCAGCAAAATGCTTACAAATCAGATCCCAGACTATATAATAAGATCATACATGATGGCCAAGTTGATTTCATCAGAGGGATGCAAAACTGGTTTAACATACACAAATCGATAAATAATGCATCATCTAAATTGACCTAAGCACATAAATCATGATCATTTCTATAAATGCAGAAAAGACATTTGACAAAGATTGACATGCTCTCACGATAGACATCTAAAAAAATAGGGATGAGAGGGGTGTAGCTCAGCAGAATCAAGGTGTGTGTATACAACAATCCCACAGGCAGAATTCTACTAAATGGGGAAACCTGAGTACTTCCTCTAACACCTAGAACAGGGTAAGGTGCCTACCCCAGTGTTCTTTACACAGAGCTCACAGTCTTAACTGGAAGAGCAGGGCAAGCAAGATACTGAAGAGTACAATGCAATTAGGATGGTAAGAAGGAAAAGTGTCCCTGTTAGCAGACAGTGTGAGTCTATTATACATCAAAGACCCTATAGACTCAGTTGAAAACGTTAAAATCTCATGAACACTTTCAGTAAAATTGCAGAATACAGTATTAGCCTACAAGTTGGTAGTTTTTATACTTGCCAATAATGAACTTGCTAAGAAGGAAAACAGAAAAATTATACCACTCGAACAGCATCATCAAAAACAATAAAATGCCTAAGAATAAGCCTGACCACGTAGGTAAAAAGCTCTACAGTGTAAAGCCGAGGCACTGTAAGGAGAGATTAAAGGCCCATGAAATTGGAAAGAGCTTCCCTACTTCTAGATGGGTAGAACAGTGTAGAAATGCCTCCACCACACAAAGTACTGTGGATTCAGTACAATCTACACCAAAATTACAATGACGTTCTTTACAGAACTAGCAAAGGGTGTTTTTTGTTTGGGGTTTTTTGTTGTTGTTTGGAGGGCTTTGTTTGTTTTTTTGTTTGTTTTTTTGAAATGTTTAATTAACCTCTCCTGAGGGACCTCCAGCCACCAGGACACAGGCACCTCCAACACCCTTTATCTCCTCTCAGCTCTTCTTTGCCCATGACAGCCTGCTAAGGGAGCTCTCCCTTGCCCAGAACTTGGTAGCAGCCTGATCACACAACATCAATGATGGGAGCAGCTCCAAGTTCGTTCTTTGCTGGGTTGACCCGTGACTGCTCGCTGACCAAGGTCCACAATTTATCCAGGTTGACAGTTGGGCAGAAGCTCTGGATCCTCTTTAAGTGACTTTCCCAAAGTAACCTGGATGATATTTATCGAAGTTGATCCTGTGGTGATGCAAGGCTCCAGCATTTCCTCGGCCTCCTGGGTGCTTGCGGTACCGATAAGACTGTGGCCATGGCTCACCTGGCCCTGGGAACTTCTGAGTCTTCCTCAGTCTGGATGGCATGGCAGCGGCAGAAAGGAAAGAGGGAGGGACCTGGGAAGTCTCATGAGGTAGCTCGGAAAGGGTGTTTAAATTCATACAGATTCTTAAAAGATCATGTGGAGCCAAAGGAATATGAAGCAGAAAAAGCACAGTCAATTGCTCTCATAACCCTTAACCTCCAACGTAATACAGACCTTTAGTGATGGCAAAAAGTCCTTGTAAACCAATGGAACAGAACAGTGAACCCAGAAATAATGGACACAGCTATGAACAACCTGTTTTTGACAAAGGTAGAAAAAGAGACAACCTAGTCAGCAAAAGGTGCTGGCAAAATTATATATGCACACTGAGGAGAATGAATTTAGAACTGTATCTCTCACCCTGCACAAAAATTAAATAGAAAAATGGATCAAAAATCTATTTAAAATTAAAACCTCAAAGGCTGAAAAATTTGAAGAAAGACCACTTCAAAATACAGACAATCTGAATAAGGTTCAATAGCACCAGGAAATAATACATTAATAAATGAAATCGCGTGTTACTAAAAGACTTCTGTTCAACAAAGGAACGTGTCAGCAAAGTGAACGGTCTACAGAAGAGAGAGTTTTACTAGCTTCAGACTAATATTAGACTATATAAAGAACTGCAAAAATTAACACAGAGAGAGACAGAGAGATCGCCAGTCAATCAATAAACGGGCCAATGAACTGAATAAGCAACTCTCAAAAGAAGAAACACAAATGGCCGATGGTTGGGTTTTGATTTGTTTTTTAATAATCAATATCCTTAGCCAAAAGGAAAATCCAAATTAAAAGTACTCTGAGATTCCAGATCACCTCAATCAAAATGGCTGCCATTGGACAACGTGACCAATGGCAATGGTTAAGGGAAAGATTTTTATGGTAGATACAAGAGAGAAAAGACAGGCTTCTGAAAGTCCAGAGCAGAGAGAAAAAGAAGCAGACTGAACACAGCCAGCAGACTGGGACCCCTGGACATGAGAGAAAGGAGCGGGGTGCAGAGACAGAGGGAGAGCATAGTGTAAATAGTGGGGTTCTAAGGAAAATGAGAGCTGGGGTAGGAAAGCCCATGAGAAGAGCTAGGATGGCAGCATGCACTTTGAAATGTGTAACAGAGGGATCCTTGAAGCCAGCAGGAGCTCTGGTATGCTTGGCCAGTGACAAAGAAAATGACCCTCTCTTATAGAGGGGAACCGGCTCCCCAAGTTCCTGAGGTACATTGGCTTTTATCCAACTGCCAGGAATCCTCCTCTAGTCCAGCTTGAGCCCATTTCTGGATGTTTGGGCTGCAGTTTGGAGTTTGAAGAACTGGAGACTCCCTTGGACTACAACTATCAAAAAAGGCAGTGAAATCTCATGAAAATGTGGGGGAAGTGTAAGCTGGTATAGCCACTATGGAAATCAATGTATTTAGATATTTCTCATAAAATATGGTATGATCTATCTATGCCATTCTTTGGCATATGCCCAAAAGATCTCCTACCATAGAGATTCTTGCACATGCATGGTCTACTGCTGCTCCATTCATAACATAATGTAATGTAACCATACATAAGAAATGTAACCATCCTAGATGTCCATTGTTCTGGCTAGGATTTTGTCAGGTTAGCACAAGCTAGAATTATTCAGGAAGAGGGATTTCAGCTGAGAAATTGCCTCTATCCAGATTGCCTGTAGGCACGCTACAGGGACATTGCCTTGGTCAATGACTGACGTGTGTGTGTGTGTGTGTGTGTGTGTGTGTGTGTGTGTGTGTGTGTGTGTGTGTGGAGGGGGGGGGTTCCCAGGCCACTGTGGGTGGTACAACCCTCAGGCCATGAGGAGCAAGACAGAAAGCAGAACTCCTCCAAATCTTTAGATTCAATCCCTGTCTCCGAGTTCCTGCCTTGAGTTCATGGCCTCCCTTCCCTCAGTGATGGAGTGTGGCCTAAGAACAAACCCTTTCCTCCTAAGTTTCTTTTGGTCGTGGTGTTTTATCACAATGATAGAAACTGTAATTGAGATATCTATCAACAGATGAATGGATAATAAAACTGCGATTCATATATGCAAAAGCCTTTTATTAAATCATAAAGAAAAATGAAATTTTCATGAAAATGGATGGATCTGGAGATATTAAGTGAGGGATTCCAAACTCAGACTGATAAGATTAATAATTATTTTCAGAAAGATAAATATTGGCTATACTCTCACATCAGGATCGTTAGCTTCTCATTTTTATGTGTATATTAATATGGGAGTGAGATGGGTGTAGGTCATATAACTATCAAGGGAACCATAGAGAGGAAAAAAGTTTCCAAAAAGAGAAGAGTAGGCAACAGACACGAGACCTGGAAGTAAATACGGACTCCTGGAAGCTGAAAGGGATGTGTTGCATGAATCCTAGTTGGTCTTAACGAAAACCCAGAGCCAGATATTGAGGTAAATGCTGAAACCGTGAACACTGAAAGATCAGAGAAGCAGAGGAACACTTCTAGTTTCTACACTACTGAATCCTCAAGCTGAGAGGGGAAGATCCTGTCTCCAGGAATCCTCAGACTGAATCTTCTGAGTCCTCAGCCAAAAATGAAGGGAAGCGCAGGGCCAAATTTCTGTCTCCTCCCACCTTATATTCTTTTCTCTGTCCACCCACATCACTTCCTGTCTTAACCTTCCTAGTGCTCTGATTAAAGGTGTGTGCCACCACTGCCTGACCCTGTTTCTCTACTAGACTAGATTAATCGTGTGTAGTCCAGGGGAGTCTTGAACTCACAGAGTGTGTGCTAGGTTTAAGGTACACGTGTGCCAGCATTGCCTGGCCTCTATGGCTAATTCTGTGGGTGGTTCCACCCTCTAATCTTCAGACAAGCTTTACTTGTTAGATTCCAAACAATACATCCCCACAGGGATATGCACAGGACAGGGAAATGAGGCCAGAGAGCAACCAAAGCAAAGGATGTAGAAAAATGCTGCCAAGAAATCTGCTAACTTTGTGTGCTAATTTTTAAAAGTTAATTTAAAAATTAAACTGCATTTTCCTTCTGAAGCACCATCAAAACATCAAGAGGTTATGGCTAACTTGAGCTTTCTGTGCCTTAGAACTCAGGTTCTTTTCTTAGATACCAGTTCAAACCCAACTGAGCGGCTTCCCAGAGCTGTTAGGGCAACAAAGAGGTTATGGAGACACCTTACTGGTTCTTAAATGCAGTGCCTCATCATTATTTCACCCTCTTCATGCTGGACTGCTACACTACCAGTCAGAAAATGCTGGCTGGTATGCTCCTAACCTCCCTATTCAGAAGACTGGCTAGACCAAAGCTACAAAAAAGAAATCCTCTTAGAATAGTGAAGGACTTCTTACTTCTGATTCAACAATAAGGGAAAGCGTGCTGTCTTCTGAAAAAGATAGTGATAACATGCTCTAAAAGCAGAGTAAATATAGGCTGCAGAGTGTGAACATGGTTAGAACTGGGAACAAACAGGAGGTCACTGGGATAGTTTAATCTACTTACCCTGAAGCAATGGAATGGAGATGGGACAGAGAAATGGAGAGACTTGAGTTTAAATGAAGACAGTGTGAGGGAAGGCAGAGGATTAAGATATAGGACTCAAGGCTTCACAGCCTAGATCACTACTAGTCTGCCTGGTGCCATTAATGGTACTGGGGAGCATGGCCGAGTAGTTGGTACTGAGAGAAGATGATGTGCTGGTTTGAGGTGTTTATGAATTATCTTTTGGGTGGTACAACAAATCACCATGATGAAAAAAAAAATTTTTTTTTTGATTTACTGTTCCCGAAGAATACAATTCCAGCATGGTAGGGAGGCAGCAAATGGAGGTCATGACATCAAGAGCAGGAATCTGAGAGCTCACATCCTTAATCACAAGTACAAAGGAGGGAGAGCAAACTGGAAGTGGGGTGAGCCTTTAAGTTCCCAAATACTGCAAGGCCGTACCTCCTGAGCCTTCCCACAATGGACATTCTCATTTTAGCCACCATGGGATGTAACAGTTTGAGAGTCTCTGAGAACATCCACGAGGGACACCTCACTAGTCTCTGAAGATACACCACGGCTCAAAAAGACAGTTTAACCCTACATCAACTAAAATTAAAGCCTTCTGGTACTCAGATTGAGAAGCCTTGGGGAAGGTAGCGATTTACACTGAGCTTTCTAGTTTTAATATTTGTAAAGTGAAGGTAGTAGTTATTACATCAGAGGACTCTGAGTATTAAGGCACATGTATGAAAAGCTTTTGCAGTATCAGACACAAGGCCAACACTCCAAAGTTAAATTTGAACCAGTACAGTAACCTCTGCCCATTCTCCCTGGCTGTTTCCCCCAGTCTATCTCTACACAACAAATCAAGAGATCTAGAAAAAAAAAAAAAAAAAAAAAAGAAAGAAAACAAGAGGTTCCCCTTGCTCCTCTTTAAAACTGTCCGTCAGTTGTCCACCACAGTGACAAAATACTAAACAAGTTGAAGGAGCATTATTTGGGCTCATAATTTCAAGGCTTTCAATCCATGGGAGGCTGGCTTTTACTCATGCAGTGAGGCAAAAATACCACTGTATAGGACAGTGGCCTACCTCAAGATAGCCAAGAAATAGGACAGAGGGTAATCTATTCCTGTCAAAGAAATGTCTGTCCCTGGTGACTTTTAAGGGAGGAGTAGCCTGTTCATTGACAAATCATCAATGGATTAATCTATTGATGAAGTTAGTGCCTTCCTGATACAGTCATTTCTCAATAACACTACCAGCAGTGGACCAAGCCTTCAACATGGGAGTCTGAGGACATCCTTGTTTGAAACTATACCATGAGCTAAGATATCCATCTTAGCCATGGTCCATGTGACAACATTCTCCTTCCTGTCTGTGCCCATTTCATGCTAGGAGCTGTTAAAATGAGGTTTCTGATCCTGGGCGGCCAGAGGTCCAGACCCACAGACCTGCCGTGCCATACCCCTTAGCCGCCCACAGCTACTTAGGCCCCCAAAATGACTCAGACACTTATATTAAGTTCATGCTGTTTGGCCTATGGCTTAGACACATTGCTAGCTTGCTCTTACATCTTAACTCAACTCATTCTCATTAATTCATCTGCCATGTGGCATGTGGCTCACTTGTGTTCTTTACATGCTTACTTCTTGGGAGTCTGGCTCAGTCTTTCTCTGACTCCATCCTTCTCCTACCTATGTTATGATTTCCCCTCCTACTTTTTCTATAGTGCTTGTCATGGGCCAAAACAGCTTCTTTATTTAAAGACTGATATTCACAGCATACTGAAAGGCATTCCCACATCACCTCCCCCTTTCTGTCTAATGAAAAAGGAAGGTTTCAATTTTAACATAGCAAATTTACATGTAACAAAATAGCTATCAAGCAAGAATTACAGTTATATCTAGTCTATTTGTATTTAGCAAACTTAAAGAAAATACTCTTATCTACCTTATCCTTATGAATCTAAAGTTCCATATCTAATATACCTTTCAAATAACTAAGAAAAACTATACCTATAACTATCAAATCTTCAACTATATCAAAGACTACAGAAGGATATATTTACCTAAGTAAACAGGAAGTACAAGCAACTTCCAAAATCTAGAAATGACAGAGATGACACCTATCTGCCTGGACAGTCACCCAAAGTTCCTTTATAAAGTTGAGGCATCCATCTTCAGCCTACAGGCCCAGAGTCTCTTTTCGTTTCAGTGAAGCAAGAAACCTGCTCTGCCCATTCTGGTACAGTTCATCAGTCACTTCTTCTTGAGTACTGAAGAATGTCTGACAGTATTCTCTGCAAAGCAGGAACCTGAATGACCATCTCAGCTTGCTCTGCCAAAATTCAGAGGTCACTTTCCCATGGAAGCTGCATGTCCAGTTTAAACAACATACTGTCAAGCAGTCAATATAAGAACAGGTTCATGTCCAGTGGCTAACCAATGCCACAAAGCAACTAATCTCTATATGGAGTTTCTTCAATGCCCATTTTTCCTTGAAGTAAATTGGTGCTACCAGGAGCAGACCTGTCTCACTGTCCAGAAAAGTCTAAGTTCTTAAAACATTTTAAATGCCATATTCTGTAGGTCTTAGAAGTGTTTGAAGATTAGCTATCTTATTGAAGTATATCTTTGTATACCTAAAAATCTAACTAACATGCATTTCTTAATTATACATTAAAATCAGTTACATAAACATCATATCTTAAACAAGAGTAGAAAAATACAAACAGCATAAGAGAATAGACCTTAAATTTGTATCAATAAACCAAAATCCATACCAGTGTAAAACATTTTGAGATTAACAGCTGATTTTCTGATCTAAGTAAATTCAATAATCTAATTTTAAAAAAATCATTCATATACCATATCCCCTTTTTCTTCATAGAAAGAGATTAACTATGACCATTACCCATTTATAATGAAAACAAACATTTATAAACAATATTTTGGGAATTTGGGTGTAGTTTTCTATTACTACTTCCTGCTGATTACAGGGCATTGAAAATCTCACATGTTCCTGAGACTGAATCATCTTAGTCTGTAGCCCTGAAGCTGATATGGCCATCTCTTCCCATCAGAGGTTTTTTCAGGGGATCTTGGTTGATGAAACCATATTTGCCTGGAAGCAATCCACAGGTTCTCATCTTCTGTGGAAACAAAAGCAGAACTCTTCCAAAGCAATAAATCCTTAGACACAAATTTCAAAATCAAATACCTTTAAAATATATATTCTTGTTAAATTTAGTAGCCTTTGCATTTGCAATCCATTGTCTTTGTGCAGTTAGCTCATTAACAGTTAAAAAATTAAAAGAAAACACAATAACAAAATCCAGACTTTGTGTCTATTTTCCATATTTACGTGGCTTATTATATTTTTATTACTCTATTTCTCTTTTTAAAGACTTTCTCTATCCTCTTTCTTTTCTCTCTGAAGCCTATGTACCTTTTACACACACTGTAACCCTTTAATGGGTTCTTTTTCATCTGAATCTGTTTTATTGTGAATCCTTAATCATTTTCCAACCAGAAGAGCTTTTTACAATACTCACACTCTCTTAAAAAGCCACACAGTGTTTGCAGATAAAGCTGAATCAGTAAGTTCTCTTAAAGGGACCACATCTCTGTTCGTGGTCAGCAAACAGAGCAGACCCAAGAAAATGCTGCTACTAAGAAACCGTCTTTGTTTCCCTTTTATTCAAAATAAACAGAAACCTTCTACCAATCACATGTTACCAAGTCTTCTGTGTGACTTCAGGAACTGGCCTGGTTGCAGCTTACACTGCCTGCTGCCAGTCTGCCGGAGCCATCTTGAATGTGGCCTGAATGTCACGCTTTCTCTGTACAATGACTGTTTCAAATTTGGAAGCTGCTTTGGCTCAGTTTCTGTGATCTAGAACCCTTTCTAATCTTTCTCAGGCTTTAAGTGGATATTCGACTCACACTGTACGCCATCTGTTTCAATGAGGTTTCTGGTCCTGAGCGGCCAGAGGTCCAGATACACAGACCTGCCGTGCCAGACCCCTTAGTCTCAGAAAGGAGGAGGTGACGTGGGAGTGTCTTTCTGTATGCTGTGAATATCAATCTTTAAGTAAAAGAGCTGTTTTGGACCATGACAGACACCATAGAAAAAGTAAGAGGACAAATCAGAGCATAGGTAGGAGAAGCAGGGCGGAGTCAGACAGCCTGAGCCTGAAGCCCAAAGGAGCAACATGTAGGAGCACAGGTGAGCCACGGGCCACGTGGCAGACAGATTAATGGAAATGGGTTGAGTTAAGATGAAGGAGCAAATTAGTAATGTGCCTGAGCCATAGGCCAAACAGTATGAAGTTAATATACGTATTCAAGTCATTTTGGGGGCCTAAGTAGGGGTGAGCGACTACGGGGTCTGGGACTGCAGGTCTGTGGGTCTGGACCTCTGGCCGCCCAGGACCAAGAAACCTCATTGTAACAAGGCTTTTGTCATTGCTGTTTCTCTTGTCTGGAGTACTCTTCCTAAGCTTTCTAAAAACTGGCTTTTCATCCTTCTGAACAACACTAACTCTTCTCACACAACACTAACGTTTGGTGATTCTTTTTTCATGTATCCCAAGCATTCTTCTATCCTGTTACTCTATTGGTATTTCATCCAGAGAACATTATAGGCATAAATATATTTAACACATATACATTCCCATGATTTCATCTGTTCCACCTCCTCAGTCATGACAGTTCCTTGACAACGTGTTTTATCTTATCCCACACTACTATGTGATATATAGTAGGTCTCCAAAATAGTTGTGGAGGAATAAATGAATATTCATAAAAGCATCATGCATTCTTAAATATAAAGTGCATTTCATCCCGAGTAGGCTAAGACAATTTGACTCAAACATAACCCCATCATGCTGACTTACTGTAACCCGGATGTAACAATGAGGTAACCTAATTAACCTCTCTGGCCTCTATTGTCCTCTTCGTTTATGAAAGAACCAACAACTGGCACCCTCTTGATAAAGACAGAGCTAGTAAAAAATAAGAACAATGAAATCTGGCCAGTGTCTGAAATTTTACAAATGAAAGGCACCCTATTTAACTATTCAGCCTGACTTTAAGCTGCCAGCCACAGGCTAAAGTGGCGTAATCACATAATCAAAACCCCTGAAGTCACGTCAAGCCACTGGACTGTGACAACAGTCCACCAGAATTTCCACCAAGGACAAAGACCATGTAAATCCAGGGATCACAGTTCAGGATGGGAGTTTCCAAAGTAGGGGTTAAAAGCAAGGTCACAGCTCAGACCAGCAATCACGAAAAGAACGCAAGATGCCTTTGAGCAGTGAATGACCCACCCATGAGCTCCCCATTTCCAGTCTTCCTTCCTCCCACAGATGTATCTTCTTTCTGACACACAGCAACTCACTCCTAGAGCAAAGCCTTCTAAGAAGACTTGTTCTAAAAAAAAAAAAAAAGAAAGAAAGAAAGAAAGAAAGAAAGAAAGGAAGGAAGGAAAGAGGGAGGAAGGGAAGGAAGGAAGGAAGGAAAGCTTGCTGAGGTTCACTCAGACAAACTGGAACACAGCCTGCCAGGTCTGGTGCTTCATTTCAAGCCCAGGAAACAGAGGCCGGCCTTTTAACAGCTCAGAGCAACCCTGGCTATAGACACCTTCAGTGAGGGCTCCATTAGAACAAAGTTCTCGCAGTTTACATCTGGCATAGGGATTAAGAATATGGATTTTTCACACAGGCGGTCAAGGCTGTCTCAACTAGGTCACCTAAGAGCTGGGTAGCCTCTGTGAGTTATCAGAAATTCTCAGGAACTTCCACTTTTAATTTGCAAAATGGAGATAATACTCTCTGATGCTTTAATACAATCTTCATGTTGCAGCGACCTCCAATCATAAAATTATTTTTTTGTTACTCCGTAACTGAAACTTTGCTATTTTTATGAATCATAATGTAAATGTCTAATATATGAACCCCAAAGGGGGTTGCAACCCACTGGTTGAGAACCCCTGCTTTAGAGACAGTAGGGTAAAAGCAAAGCTGTGCAAGCAATGCTGTTAATATGCATCAACCGTTCATAATTGAGTATCAACAGTAATTTACAAATTCTAGTTATTTCTTTTTAACTACAGCAAGCACAGAGTGGACTTGAGCTTGATGCCATTATTGTATATCTGGAGATAGAGCAATAAGCATAAAAGACTGATCTCTGCTCTCACAACAGACAGACTGGTGCATAGGCCACTGCAGTACAGCATAGTGGGTGCTATGAGGGAGAAGGTTCAGAGCACCCAGAGGCTCCTGGAAGGAACAAGCATGTGCCAGCAGGTGAGGAAGGCCTTGGGAGGGGATGTGTTGTATATTAAGAATGTCATATGAAGGTGGAAGGAGATAGGACAAAGAGGATCTGTACAGAAGGGACATTATTCACAGATGTGCAATGAATATAAAGCAAGAAACTCCTGAGTTTCTGAAAATAGAGCCATCAGGGAACACTGTGTGCTTTTAATTTAAAAGGGTGGTGTGGTCAAATTCATATTTTACAGTGATTAATATGGTTATAGTATGAGAACTAGACTAGGAAAGACAACACTCCTGAGTCCATGCGTTAGGGATGGACATATTCTAGAGAGATTTAAGAAGCACAATAACAAGACACAGGAGCCGAGGAGGGAAGAATAAGACAGGAGAGGGAAGATGAACTGAACTGGCAATGCAGCCTCAGAGACAGGACACACAGAGGATAAGACTTTGAAGATTCCGAGTGTCATGAGTGTGGGATGCCTCTGGGCCTGTCTGGAGGAGATCTAGCAGTAAAGTGATGAGGCAGGCCCTGACTGTTCTTTTCTTCATGGTCAATGTCATAGTTACCTTCTATGAATACTAAGTGTCCTTATAACCCAGCCACACAGGGCTGATCTCCCTTGAATATACCATGCTCATGTGCGGGCGGCTCTCGCTGTTCTAATAGGAATCCTCTCGGTTTAGATGGACAAATTTTGATGTTGACTTAAACATCACTTCCACAGAAGGGTCCTCTCTTTGTAAGACACTCTGTAGTAGTTAGATTTCTGTTACCGTGATGAAAGGCTATGACCAAGAACATGGAAGAGGGGGTTTATTTGGGCTTAAAATAAAAGTCCATTACAGATGTAATGCCAAGTGGTCATCCCTGAAGCCATATACATACAAGTAATATTATACAGACTGAGCAGGTGAATTAATTCATTAATTAACAATAACATGTATGTATGTTTGTATTATATAATACATTATATAATTATAGAAATAGATGCCATGAACTTGAGAATGGGCAATGGTAGTCTATGGGAAGGGTTGCAGGAATTGGAAAGGGAAGGGAGAAAATTAAGTTATGTTTTAATTTTAAAAATTAAAAAATATTTTTTAAAAAGAATCCATTCTGCAGGGGGGGGGGATAGAGGTGGCAACAGGTGGCGTTGTAGGATATTTTGATTGAATTCTGAGACTCTGGAGACCGCCAATAAAGTTTGCTTTGAATCACAGCAAACTACTAGCTGACCAAAATTAGCCATAGAGGCTTTGGAGGACCAAGGATAGATGGAAAGACACAGGAAGTAGTAGAGTGAGGCTTAGAATCTTGGCTTTTTTGGATCAAAGGAAGGGGGGGAGGTCACTGGTCACTTCTCCAGTGCTTCTCTCATCATTCAGGTTCTTACCCTGATATCTGACTCCTGAGTTTTTATTGATAAACAATAATTAGACAAATGCTTCAAGGTGGTAGGCATTGGGAGATCATATTCTAAATCACAAACATAAGCAGAGAGTGTAGAAGAGGGAGGAAGGCTGTGAACCCTCAGAGCCCCCCCCCCAGGGGTATCTTCCCCCAGCAAGGCTCCCAAAGTAGCACACCAACTGGAGACCAAATGTCTGAACCTGTAATTGAATTTCATGCTCAAACCTCTGCATTCTCCATGTCCAGAGTCACAAGAATGTTTTCCAAACTGTAGAAAACAAAGTAGTTTATGAGTACATTCAGAAGCCTAGTGCCTTTGTAAGATTTGCTGAAATACAGGAGAAAGTTACAACGTATATCATATAAAAACAGAAGGAAAACAAGAATTCATCAAAGAAAATCATTTTTCTATTCCTAAGTGAGGCTATAAAATGTATTTTTTACTGTATGTGATAGTTAAAACAAAAGCTTATGTATATTACTCAGAATATAATATGGGCTCCAATTTGTTTGTTGGTCCAGTAAATAACATATTTTCTAAAATATATGTATTTTAATTTACATTTAATTATAGCTTTGTGAGGTGGAGATTATTATGCACATTTTAAAGATGAGAAAGTTAATGCTATCCCTGTCAAGTATCTTATCCCAGTAACAAAACTTTTAAGATTGGGTCAAAAGTAAATCTCAATCTTGCTGACTATAAACTCTATAAAAACTACAGCTGGACAGCCTGAGAATGCGTGGGTGTGGTGAGCTCACACTATGAGAAACAAGACGCTTGGCCTGGGAGCATGGCCGAAGGAAAGAGATTCTGGAACACTGAAGAAGCAAACAGAATGAAGTCCCAAAAAGAGGAAATGGTCCCAATTTCAAGGGCAACAAGGCCCGCAATAAAGACTTGACAAAATCATGTCAAGTAAGCGGTAAATTGAGAAGCCAGTGAGTGAAGTGTGGCAGTAAATGTAGACCAACTCTATTAATTTTGGCTTCTCTGGCATCTTCTGCACATTGACCTTAGAAACAGGATGTTCCTAACACATCTGCGCATTGATGTGAACGGAGAAGGAAGCCCACACAGAAAGGATACTGAAGGAGCCAGGTTCCAACAGGTGGGGGGGGGGGTTGAAATGCAGGTGAGAGAGACGGAGAGACCAGCCTTGGAGTGCCCTCTCTGGTTCATCCAGGAGAAGGGAAAGACGATCATAGCTCAGAGCTATAACCCTAGCCCTCAGGAGCTGAGGCAGGAGGGTTGCCATAAGTTTGAGATCAGCCTGAGCCAAACTGAGACAAACACACACCAGCGAGGTTGTACTTACATTCAGGATACACGCACCCTCAAAGTTACGCACACTTCTGAACTAAAAATCCCAAACTCCCCATCATAAACAAAGGAATAGAAACGCAAAGTGCTAACACTGTAAACTGCAGTAGGGTGGGAATAAAGGAGGGTGCTGCCTGGGACAGCCAGGTCACTGAACAATATGAGGCTGGTGTCCATGAACTTCCGGTGAGACCAATCAGCAAATTTCCTGGAAACAATGGAAAATCTCCCAGTATGCTTCAGCTGTTGAACACATTGGACATTTCATAACCAGAACCTGATGTCATCCTTCCTATGAACATTTACCGATAAAGAACCAAACGCCCAGAAAAGAACCAAAGAAAAATACTTAACAACTATTCTGTGGAACTTACCAGAGTCTCTCATGCAGAAAGCAAAGATGTATCCTGTTTGTATCTTTTTGAACCTTCAGTGGAAGTCCCTGAGGTTGTTTGAAGATGGCCCCCACGGGCTCAGGCATTTGAACACTTGTTCCCCAGTTGATGGTGCTGTTTGGGGAGAAGTAGGAGGCGGAGCCTTTCTGGAGGAAGTATATCACTGGGGGCGGGCCTTAAGAATATATAGCCTCTCCCCTCTTCCAATTTACTTTCTCTGGTTCATGTGTGCAGCAGCAGAAGAGGTCTGACCCCCTGGAGGTGGAATTAGGTAGGTGGAAACAGCCTGGCTAGGGTCTGAATTAATGAGTTGACCCATTTCTACAACTCCAAGTTTAAATATATAATATTTAAAATATTTAACCTTGATTAGCAATTGATTAACAAACATTTATATTAAAAATACACATTCTGAAATTGCTAATGGGAATGTAAATTAGCATAATTTTCTGGAGGCAAATTGACAATAATCACTAAAACTTGTTTGAACCCGAAACTGACTCCCAGTATTTATTTCATAAATACATTCTCACAGGTGAAATGCTTCTTTGCTTGTAATAACCAAATATTGGAAACAAACTAAATGCCCTGGTGGTAGACCAAGACTATGTTGTTACTTAAGATGGATAGACTTCCAGCATCTAGTGCAATTCAGAACAGAATAGCATCTATAACCATCTACATAACATATTTGTGTATGTAGGAAATATATGCATATGCTTGGAAGCATATGCCATACACTTAGAAGTACATATGAAAGTAAAACTTGTAGTTGGGAAAGGACTTGGATGCTGGAAAATAGAGAAAGAAGGAGGTTCGCTAGTCTATGTGGACATCCTGAATTTTTATGAGATGATAACAGACTCAAAGTATCACTATCTAGCAGACCAAATAAGGATAAACCCACTCCTGTAAGCACAAAGCTCCCTCGGCAGTAAATGAAAGGTCAGAGAGTTAGGGCAACCTCTGCAGACTTTTCTCTAAGCATAAATTCTAGCCAATAGAGCTTAATATTCTTGTGATGACAAAAAAAAATATCAAGGGTCGGACTGCCCTGCTCTTGGAGAGCAGAGCCAAACAGATCCGGCAGCAGACATATGAAGCTCGGAGCCACAATTGTGTGGCTGTGGCTGAGATCCATGGAGATTAAAAGACGTCTTTGTTTTAGTCTTTTGCAGTAATTGCATCAGAAAAATTAAACAAAAGAGAAATGTTTCCAAATTGTCCTGCATCCCACTGGAGGAGTATTTTCTCTGTTCTCATTCAAGAAAAGAAAAAGCTAAAATGGCCCCTGAGGTAAACTTTAGACCAGCCAAAATTTAAGGCTGGTTGTAGGCTCTTTGTAAATTCTTTGTCTCCAAAGAGATCTGGAATGTTCCACGGACGAATGAGTGTGATTTCCACTTACGCAAACCTACGGTGATATGGACCACGGTTACTGGGGCTGAAGAGAGATCTGGAGCGCTGGCCCTACTCTAACCGAATCTGGCTGAGGGAGAGGCAGGGAGGCAATTTCTCTTCTTGGATATTTCTCCTCAGGCACTTCCGAGCAGCCACACTAGGATGTGGATATTTCCCCTGGCAGCAAGGCTCCCAGTCTCCATCACAAGGGAAGCAGTTCCTGGACCACAAACATGCAGGGACTGACTCATTATCAAAAAGGAAGTTCTGTCTGGTAAAAGAGGAGGACATGCTTTAGATCATGCCTGTAAATGGTAATGTCAATCAAAAATAGGATGCCTCTGGGCTGATTAACAAACCCAAACGTATTATCAGCACCTCTGACTCTAGTTTTATATGAATAAGGCTGTGGGCCTAGCGTTAACTTCAGTATCAAGAACTTTCCATTTCGTTGTAACTGTAATGTTTTCCTATTGAACTACATAGGGCTCCATTTCTCTCTGTTTTGTCGTATAAAAATTTAAGCCTGTTTTATTTATACTCAGGTTATGGTGAAATTTATTTTTCTGCACTTATTACTCTAACAGCCATGATGTGGAAAATTCATAAAACAAGCATCTTTCAAAACTGATAAGCAAAGTGTATATAGAGAATGTAGAAAGTATGTGATTGGCCAGGTCGTGGTTGGTGGCACACACCTTTAATCTCAGCACTCGGGGAAGCAGAGGCAGGTAAATTCAAGGTCAGCCTGGTCTACAGATTAAGTCCCAGGACAGCCAGAGAGCTACACAGAGAAACACTGTGTGTGTGTTGGGGGGGGGGGGGTCCTGGGTGAGGGTGGGGAGCTGGGGATTTATCATTTAGCTCAGGGGTAGGGAACTGGAACTTGTCTAACTTGCCCTGTGTTTTACCCCCAGGACTTCATAAATTGGGAATGGCACTCTTCCCATAATCTGAATATTGGGAAGGTGGAGGCAGGGGGATTAGGAAAGGGGTTCAAGACCATCCTCAGCTACAAGGTGATTTCAAGTCCTGTCTAAGATGCCTGAGATGCTGTGAAAGAAGGAACGTGACAGGGAGGGAAGGAGGGTAGGAGAGAGAGACAGAGAGAGAGGGAGAGAAATTTTATCACAAAATTACAGCTATAAACCTCTATCCAACTATACTCACAAATGTATAGGTAAAATTTTGTCTTAATTTGATTGTATATTTGCTTCCTTTTCTATCTAAAAACTAAAATAAAACTATCCCTGGACACCTCTCAAGAAGGATTTTTTTTTCCCCTTGCCTGGGCACACAGCCAGTAAAGATTAAGCTGGGGAGGAACTGATAAAGTAGGAGTGGGGTGGGAGTGTGGGGGTTAACCCCTTGAATGCCACTCTCTTCCTCAGTAAAGGAAAAATACTGTACAATAAGGACTTCCCAGACCTGGGTGGCTTGGGAGTAGAATCCTGTGTGTATCTGAAGATGCTTTTACACAGTGTGGGAGAGGCTCTGACATACAGCCAGGTCGGAAGATCTCCACATTCAGTGACTCCTAAAGTTGCTGCCTGAACTGTGACAACTGTGGGTACTTAAAGATGGCCTCTCTGGATGCAGGAACAGCTTTCGGAAAGTGCAGAGCTGCAGTCCTAACAGTATTGCAGGGCACTTTTTCTTCCTTTTTATATAGCTTCTCCTAGTCTTCCTCCTAAGAACCCCATATTAATATTCTATCAGTAACCTCAATAAAAGAGAGATCTGCCTGCTCCCTTATTCAAGAGGTGAAATGCTGATTCCCAAGGCTCAAATACATTTTTTTTAATTTGACAAAAATGCCAATCCCCTTCAAAGTCTGTAGCTTCTTCTTCTTTACACATCCTGATGATCTCATGTGACCAGCCAGTGGTTCCTTGGTCATGGTTGCCTGCCTTGTCTCCAAGGAGAAGTCAGTGTTTGGCATTTGATTTCCCAGCTGACTCACTGGCTCTGGAAAGGGGGGATTTTCGTCTTTACCTCTGACTTCTGGGTGTCAGCTACACGTCACCATCTTTCTGCAGAGTAAGAATGTCAGAAATGAATGGCAGACTGTGTTACCACAGGCAAAGGAGGCTGAAACCGAACAACAGGTTTAAAACATGAGAAATAACTTCTTCTAAAGCAGGTAAGTAGAATCCAAAAAGCACCATATAAGTTATCAGATGGCACCTTGGAAAATTGATATGATGAGGTCTCGTCTGATTGCATTTAATTCTGTTTTCACAAAAATTAGACCAAGAAAATAAATTAAATGCCTAACAAAGTTTTATTCAAATAGAAACAATAGCAATGCAGCTTTTAATTTTTAATATTTGGCAAGAATTTAATAATTATGTCACCCGTGGGTGGAAAACTTTATGAGACACCCCTGACACACTATGGCTGGGGAGTCAGGTTGAGATCCACTGATCTATCCTTTTTCCAATGCTGTCCCAGGATCCTTCATGTTTAGCAATTGTCCATCTCAAAGACCTTCATAAACAGTCAGGCACAAGAGTGCAAGCACTGTCCATCTCAGAGGTACCACAAAGGTCTGCCAAAACCGTCAGGAGGATGGATTGTTCTGCCTTTCTTGGCAACACAAACAAGTATGTTAGCCCTTAGCCAGGAAGTCTCTCTTCCCACTGCTGTGAATGTATATTATGTTTCGTTCAGAATCTAGCAGGAGCTGGAGATCGAAAGAGTATGGCCAATGATACATCCTCGGATCCATGAAGAAATCAATACAGAACACACTCACTGACCGGTCTTCCAGGGACTTACAGTGCTAGCACGTGTTCTGAAGAGCTCAGCACAGAGGAGGCTTCCATCTTCAGAGCTGACAGGCAAATCTCCCGACTCAGGTATTGGGGTAAACATTAGTCACTGTGTTGTGACCAAGTCAAATCTTTAAACAAGCTCGGGGCCCAGTCCCACAGGCAGCTACCACCTCACTCATGTGAGCCACAGTGGTCATGCCCAGGATGGGGAGCCACAAAGCCAACCCAAATGACTCAGCCTTTCCTAAGGTCAGCTCCTGCCCCTTTTCTTGAGATCCTTCAAATAAAACAGCACAAACAGTTCAGTCCTTTTCTCCAGTTGCCAAGTAAACTGAACTCTGATGTCATCTCTGCTCAGTTCTACTGTCTCTAGAGAGGGTCGAGACTTAGCGAGAAGTTAAAATATATCTGCAATGTTGAAAATAGCCGTTCTATGTTATAGAGAAGACATCGCTGTGAGTTGCTAGGTTAATGTAGAAGCATAACTAGATCCGAGACAAAATGAGTTAAGCCATCAAACAAAGCCAAATCTAATCACAGGGAGATAGTCTACATTAAGTGGTCTCTGTATCAGGACAAGGACGTCTAATGTAAATTAATGTCCAGGAGTATTTGAAAAATCCATCACACATGAGTATCTCTGCCAAATAATGTAATTATTATTTTATTGAAATAAACACTGCCTTTTACATGCTCCATTACCAAGGACTCTCACTCTCTACATCATCATCCCTCATTTCTTCATGCAGATGCTGAAATCGAACTATTTTCTATGGTCTAAGGCTTTCTTTATATCACTCGCCAAAGTTCCGTCAGCACAAACACAAAATGTCAACTCTCTTCATCCATTGCTCTTGTATCTACAGATTCAACCAAATTTTTGTTTTGTTTTGTGTGTGTGTCTGTGTGTGTATCTGAATATATGTGTGTGTATCTGTGTGTCTGTGTATATGTGTATGTGTGTATATATGTGCGTATATGTGTGTGTGTGAGTGTGTATGTGTGTGAGAGTGTGTATGTGTCTGTATATATGTGTGTATATGTGTGTGTATGTGTGTATGTGTATATGTGTGTGAGTGTGTGTGAGTTGTATGTGTCTGTGTATATGAGTGTGTCTGTCTATATGTGTATATATGTGTGTGTGTGTGAGTGTGTGTGTGTATGTGTGTGTGCAGAGCGTAGATGATTTTTTTTCCTTGTCATCATTCTCTAAACAATACATAATAGCAACTGGCATGACGTTTACATTATATTAGGAATCATATAAGTAATGCAAAGATAATCTCAAGTAAATATGAGGTGCTATCAGGTATTTTAATCTTATGTAAATATTATAAACTTTATACAAAGGTTTTAGGCATCTATGAATTTTTGTATCATTGGAGGGTCTTGAAACTGTTCTCCCAAGGTCTGGCAGTCTGAGCACATATTGAGTCTAAACATATCATTTCAAGACTCAGTGAAAACATAATGATATCATATTGATCAAATATGCCCATTTGTAGAGATTTTTTTTGTTTTGTTTTTCTGTGTCCTGTACTTCTACATGGCATGAAAATAACTAAAGAAGAGAGGTATGCTGGGAAACTGCTCATCTGAACACTCGGGGCTGCTCTGTCCCCAGGGGTAACTCAGTTTTCCTACCCGTCTTGGACTTTCCCTACCTAATAGGGACATTGAGGAATGAGGGAAGTGACCCTCAATAGCAGCATGCTTGAAAACCTAGATGATTTTAGAAAGTCCATCAGGGGAGACATCCAGTCGATGTGTGTTAATGAAATACACTCGTGAAATGATTGGTTAAAGTCACAGGCATGGGACATCTTTAGAAATTAAACTTTTGAAATTTAGCAATTGAATATCCCTTCTGGCGCCGTGTATTCTGAAATGTACCTTTTCAAGAAGCGAAAGGCTTCAAACTCAGATTACCAAAGTGAAACAGCGAAGACAAAGAAGCTGAAATGTCACTGACCTTTTACCTGTAATGGTACCAGTGAGATGTCAGTCAGCAGTGACGCAGAACCAAGCTGACAGCTCTTGGCCAGCGAACTACACAGCTTCTTTTTCCTTTGACTTGATAACCCACCAGTGGTTTTACAATGCCTTAGAATTACTTAGACATCATTTGATCTTGAGGCAGAGCACACATTATCTTTGGAATTTACTCCTCAAAGAAATAGTGAGGAAAGGCATCTCAGTGCAATTTTCCTGGAAACGGGAGTCCAGAAAGACTGTCTTCAGCCAAAGCAGTGGGACTACCACTGTGCATTAATAGCCACAGGCTTTCCTGTGCTCCGTGCTTCGCCAAGACAGCTGTATTAAAATCATCCGTGTCCAGCCAGGCAAGGTAATGTATCAACGTTTTGGTCACTAATACAAAACAGTACATTCTAGTTTATTTTTCACACTCAGGATCTAATTCATAGGCAATGTTATATAATATTTTCTTCCTTCGCGGCTGGAAACCAAAAGAAGATGACATCTTCCTCTCCCTTAATTAGGTAAATCAGAATTAATGTTTTAGTTCAGACCTGAGTCTCTGAGGGTGACATGTGTTTCAAACCCTGGTGGAACGCAGAGGGGCAAAGCAAATAGGCACCTGCTGAATAGGGAACTAGCGGGGGAAGGGGTCAGGAAGAGGATGGCAACTGTCACTCGAAGTGATCACTCCAGTCCATTCTCTAAAAGCAAGAATGCACTTGAGGGAAACGCTGAACCTTTGGTGAGAGCTCTGCCCACCATCATTCAGTACCAGCCCACTGGCACTAGGCATCAACGTGAGTTTGGGTGAGAATGAATGGTATTGAAACCAGAGCAAGTGGCCCAATCAGAAGCAGCAACTGTGACAGCCAGAACTCACCAGACAGATAAGAAAATAAGAGGACTGGGTGGAGTTTTGATCACTAAAAGGCCAGCAGGTGCTGTAGCCACACCATGTGGCCGCAGGCTGAGCTGACTAGCAGGGAAGTGCCTTGAGGACTACAAACACCTATAGTTTTGCATAGTTTATGGAGATCAGAGGACAAGCCAGACCCTCCTTTTATGAGTTGTTCTAAAACAACTATTTCTCCTTCCTTGTATTGTTCAAAAGCCTGTATTTCTATAGACTCCAAGTCAAGCTGCTGACCTTGCCCCGGATTCAGGACCTTAAATGGGCAGAAGATTGTTTTGGTTTTTCCATGTAGCAGCCCAGAGGTGGGTGTGATTACACAGGTGAGCCGGCCCTATTGCCATCAAAATGCCACTTCTCTGTGCAGCTGGAAGAAGATCCAGCAGTTGGCTGTTTCTCTGCCGGCTAAGGGGGAAAGTGCAGCAAACACACAGCTTTTCATGCCTCTCATTCACAGAGTACTGGCTAGCACTGAGTCACACAGGACTCCTACTCTCAAGAAGCTGAGGGAATGAGTCATATATATATATATATGGTGGCAAAGTGGTTCAAGAGTAAATTATCCATAACTGCCGTGTCTACCTACCTCCAATTATGTGAGTAGCATTATGATACGAGACTATCTGTACCTGACAGATACAGAGCCTCATGCAACCAGGTGGAGCGGTGGTCAGCATGGGTGTAAGAGCCAAGGAAAGAAACACTCAGGCTATAGTCTCGTGTAGAAAGAGGGAGAGAAGGAGGGGGTGGGGGTCAAGGACATGAGCCTTCTGGCCTGGCTGGGGGAGGGAAGGTGTGGGGGTCTTCTATTTAAATAGAGCCTGATGTCAGGACAATGGGCAGGCCAGGTTATTGCCTACCGGCCAAGACTCCAGGAAATGGGTGAAAACACTAACAAGTAGCGTCTTCTAATCTTCATATGACAGAAGCAGCCAGAGTTTTAAGGCAAATACCTATTTCCTTCACTTGTCTTTCTGCCTAGCCAACCCTCTCCATCAACCAGGCATCATTCTGCTGATAAGATGCCTTCTCCATCACAGACATTGGCTAGTGTCTCTAGAGGTGGTGGTGCACAGCTTTTTGGACTATGGCTTCTGAGTGGTGAGACTGAATACCACTGTGAAGTATATGATGAGAAAGCTGTTCACCTCAGGAACAAAGGAGCAGAATAAGCCAGGGTCCTTCAAAGGCACACCTCAGTGCTCCATGCCAACCTTCCTAGAGTTCCCAGAACCTTTAAAACACCATTATCTAGGGACCAAGCTTTTAAGCACATGATCTTCAGGGAACATTTAGGATCCAAATCATCATACAGCTTCCACTGAGGCAGCCATTTGAAGGTGCTGAGAAGACATCTTCTGTGTGAGCTTCCATTGTGTGGCTGGAGAGGACTCTTTATTATCTGCTACTGCTTAGGGATGCTGACAGGTTTAGCAATCAAGATTGCACAGCCCAATCTTTCAGTACCAAGTCATTAGATTGTAAAGCATAAGTAAAATGAAGCTCTCTAGGTGGGGCCTTACTCCTCATCTCTTTACTGACTAATCTGACTTCCTTCTCTTTTAATACATTGTCAGCTGTGGTCAGGACTCACCCACATATGCCTAAGTTCTGAGTCTTGACCCCTGGACTAAAAGTCAGAAACATATGGCCTATCTCCCAAATAAGGTCAGGTTTCTGATGTGCTACAGCATAGTTATTGTTTCCAGTGTTCCTAATTAACTATTGTGTCCATGTCATCCTCTGTGTTATCCAATGAAACAAACAGATTTTTGTTATGAAGACACCCCATTCCTAGTATAAATTTTTTTTATTGTGACACATGCTAAGGTCTTCCTATAACCCCCCCCCACACACACACACACACAAATATAGTGTCTTCATATTAAGAAATTTCATTTCTCTCTCATCTAATGGGTGAGCAAGGAAACTGCTACCAATCCATGACATCTCTGTGCTCCTTCTGGCTGTTACTATCATTTCCCAGCCATTAGGAATAGTTTTACACAAGTAAGATCCAGAAGATTTGTGCTAAGGCTCCAATGCTAGATGTGTTCAGGTGACATGTGTGCTCAGACACACATAATGTCTTTCTGTATTGCCTTATTTCATCGTCTCTTTATTCAGCAGTCTTTACTGAATGCCTAATATGTACCAGGCATTTAGTCAGCAGTAGAAATACAAAAGGAAGAATCGGAACCAGAGGGTGTTTACACAATAGTTTTTATTTGGATAATTTACTTAAAATTTTTGTCATTCTTTTCCGAACACAAAATTATGTCTAGAAATTAAACTCAAGTGAAAGCACACAAAAGAAAGCATACTTCCCTTGATTTTGTACTGTTTACATCAAATCAGCATAGCTCAAAATTATAACTTATTGTAAAATATCGTGAATTGTTTAAGATACAAAAATCTTGGCAGCAAGGACAAGCGTCAACTACTCCTAACTCCACACTCTTAAGAATCAACTGCTATACTGATATTAACTTTCCATCGTGAAAAAGAAGCTACACTATGCAACAGCCATTCTCCTGTGCTGAGTTCTCTCCAGTTTGGAATCCCACTTCCTGCCAATCTGCCTGTATCATTCCGTTCGTATGTAGTATAAGAACAGGAGAAGACTCATCTGTGTCATTGGAAGTGAAGATAGGGAGGCTACCAATGTCGGAGTCTAAAATGCTGGTGGAGTCTGGGTATGGAGACAACTGCTGGCTACAGGTACATTTGTTTGGTAGCTCCTATTTACAAGCCTCTGCCAGCGATCTAGTAGGATGCTGTCTTTCTTCCCACAATTTAGACGGCAAGCACTGGACCTGCTGTAGTGGAAGTTTCAATACACAAGATATATACTCTCTTTCCCAGGAGAGCTGTTTCCATTACCCCTAAAAGAAGCAGAGGGAGAAGGAAATGGTCTGACAACATGGCTCAATGGGTAAAGGCACTTGGTGCCAGGACTTACGACCTCAGAACACACATGATGGAAGGGAGAGATCCAGTTCCCTCAAATATTTGCCTGACCTCCATATATGTACTCTGGCCCATGACCCCACACAAG
Organism: Phyllotis vaccarum; assembly: GCA_033318265.1. Taxonomy (NCBI): domain Eukaryota; kingdom Metazoa; phylum Chordata; class Mammalia; order Rodentia; family Cricetidae; genus Phyllotis; species Phyllotis vaccarum. The sequence goes on along the minus strand of JARWLC010000001.1, from coordinate 60,648,035 downwards.
CACACACGGGGGGGGGGGGGGGGCATATACATACACAAGCACACACACGGGGGGGGGGGCACACATACATACACAAGCACACACACGGGGGGGGGGGGGCACACATACATACACAAGCACACACACGGGGGGGGGCACACATACATACACAAGCACACACACGGGGGGGGGGGCACACATGTGTACACAGGCACAGAGAGAGAGAGGGAGGGAGAGAGAGACATACAGACACACAGAGAGAGATCCACACACAGAGAGATACACACACACACAACACACATACACACACTAAATGTAGTCAATTTTTAAGGCCATTGTGATGAAGATCTGAAGTGCTGGCACTGAATGTCTGTATTTCCCCATCAGAGCCTTAGTTTTCTGAACCGCAGCTGAACTCTGCAGTGTTCTTCTCTGTGGTCCTCTCGTGGTCAAGTCATCATTTTCTCTCTCCTTTTGACCCAAAGAAACATTTTTGGCATTCAGAAGACAAAACAGGTGGGCATAAAAATGACTTTAAAGCAAATCCATGTAGCTCTTCATCTGAAGGCAAGATAGAAAAGGCTGGAGCCACTGATTCCAGAACCCCTTTTCTGTCGGCAGGTCAATCACAAGCCTGCTGTGCTGTCTTAGAGAAAGGCCCTCACTTTTCTAGACCTTAGTTTGTTATGTACAGACTAGATGAGTTTCACCCAAACCCTCCCAGTTCTAAACCTTTACATCTGGGTTATCAGTTTGATATCATAAAAAAAACCTATTAGGTCTAGGGTTCTGAATGTTTGCCATGACTCTGATTTTCTTTCTTTAGCTATATATGCTTAAAATCAACCCAGATTCAGACTCTTAAATTATTGTGACTTAATATATGTGTCAGGGACACCATCTCTGATATTTAGACCCTTAAACGAACATACTTGTAGTGGAGAGCAGGTGCCATCACCTTGACCTAGAGGCATGGTTTCTTGGCCAGTGTAGATCTCACAATCACCTATGACCTCGAAGCGCTAGGAAGAAGGGCATGATTGAAGGGTAGTTTAAGATAGGGATGCAGGGACTGGAGAGATGGCTCCGAGGTTAAGAGTATTGATTGGTTTTCCAACTGTCCTGAGTTCAGTTCCCAGCAGTCACATGGTGGCTCACAATCATCTAGAATGAGATCTGGTGCCCTCTTCTGGTGATAGATATCTAGATGGATGGATAGGTAGGTAGGTAGGTAGATAGATAGATAGATAGATAGATAGATAGATAGATAGATAGATAGATAGATAGATAGATAGATAGATAGATAGATAGATACGCAAGTAAGCAGAAGCTCCTTCCTGTTCTTTCTTGTGCTCTTGGATGGATGACCTGACCTGCTGAACTTCAACCACCTGGACCAGTCTGCTTTCCAGGAACTGCGCAACTGTTTAATCTCTTGTGTCCCCCTATAAACCTCTTGCTAAATATTAACCTTTTAGAAATCAGTTGCCAGTGATTATTAGTTACAATAATATATACACTAGTGTGTGCAAGCCTTCCAGGTGCAAACCAGGAACTAAAGCTTCACCCTTCCCCTACCAGAACTTCCTTCTTCCTCTGGAGGCTGGCAACATGTCCAAAAATTCAACAAATATGTCTAAAATAAATCTAGTCCTAAAACAAAAAGTCTTCTTTTAGTTTCCACTAGCTGAGAAAGAAAAATAAAAATTGGAAGTTTATATTTCATATACATATGAAACTTTGCATAATCTGTTAAAATTATAAACCTCAACGGTTCACATAATTTGTCTTAGTTAGAGTTACTACTGCTACAATGAACACCATGACCGAAAGCAGCCTGGGGAGAAAAGGACTGATTAGTCTTACACTTCCACATCCCAGTCCTTCATTGAAGGAAGTCAGGTCAGGACCTCAAACAGGCAGAAACCTGGAGGCAGGAGCTGATGCAGAAGCCATGGACGGGTGCTGCTTTCTGGCTTGCTGGCTAAGGCTTGCTCAGTCTGCTTTCTTATAGAACCCAGGGCCACCAGCCCAGGGACAGCCCTGCCCACAATGGGCTGGGCCCACCCCCACCAATCAGTAGTTAAGAAAATGCCCTATAGACTTCCTGCATTTTCTCAATTGAGGCTCCTCTGATGACTCTAACTTTGTGTCAAGTTAGCATAAAACCAGACAACACACCATGTCTCCAAATCTCAGTTTATTTTAACACTTAAGTTAACATATGTCTTCACCTTGTATCTATAAGATATAATTTTTGGGCCCTATATGAGGTTTTATATATATGTACAAAGATAAAGAGGAATTTCACTTTTTTAATTACTTTGCTAAAACAGGAGGGATTACAAGCCAGTCATTCAATCTGACATGATATCCCTTGTCAAGTGTCCTGTATTATGTGGAACTTGCCCCTACCGTCTACAAGGAAAACAACTGGACTGAATATCAAAACAACCTCTTGGCGAGCACAGGAATACTTTTCATGTTGTCTCAACCCGGCCGATGATTGTTTTAGAACAAGTATCCCACTGTGGTTGGACACTTGATCTGCAGAATACCTTAAAAGAAAGGAGCCAGGCAATGTGAGTGTATCATATGCTCCACGAAGATACAAAACGTTCTGGACATGGTCTAGCTCTCAAGGAGTTGTTAGCTAGCTAGGTCACTTAAGTTCTTCTAAAAATACGATGGGATAAAGTTCCTAGCCTTATTTTTGTTAGATGCCAGACCAATTAATAGACAAGAAAATGACACACCGAAGTTTGCTTTGAGAAAATTATTCATCCTTTCCTGCATGACTCTTACATATGGAGCTGTCCATTCAGTCTCTGTCCTCAAATTCAGTGCTAACCCACACACCAAGATTTTGGGTTAGCATTATGTGTAACAGGACCATTTTCTAAATCAGGCATTTTGAGCCTTCATATTTGGTTCTGGCTTTTGTTTGTTTTTCTGTAGTTGTAAATTTACAGTGTGTTCCTGCTAACACTGTGTTCTTGAGGATCCCTGTGCCCCTCCACTTCAACCCCTCCCCCAATCCCAGCATACTTACCTTACTACATAGAATAATATCTCTTGGAAGCTCCTTATGTCTAATAACACTTTCTAGAATTCCATGTATCATTTGTTAAACATGCTTTTACCTTCTACTGTGCCAAAGGCTGGTAGTTACAGATATAGTGTTTAACGACCCAGGCATAGTCCTGGCTCTACAGAAATCACTGCCAAAACAGATTTGGACAGGAACCCAGGAGCACCAAATGGGAGAGCGATAGAGAATCCTGCTGAGGTCTCTGCTCCTGCAAACAAGAACCAAAGCTCTGCTCAAGTTTGAGTTCTCAACATGCACAGTTCCCACTGGGATCCTGCCAAACACACGCCTGCCCATCCCTGTACATTCCTGAGTATAGGGGATGTTCGACATGCAGAGGGCAGCCTGAGAGATTCCTTGAATAGTATCAGTAGACCTGGGCCAAGTGCTGTCTTCAGCTTTTTATGCAGACCTGTGGTTTTTGCTTTGCAACCTCTTTTCCAAGTAGCATATAGTATCATAAGAAGAAAATTTAAGTGTAGAGAAGGTGAGTAACCTGTCCAAGGTCACATAACTGTGGTTTTTGGAGCAGCATTTGAATCTGGACAGCCTAGCTTACTTAGCCTTGGCTCTCTGGCCCTGACCTCTGTGCCTCTCTGTACCTCAGCATGTTGATGAGCAGACCCTGCTTCCTTCCAGGAGCACACCCCCCCTACCCCCCACCCCTGCTTTGATGTGGAGAGTAAGGGGAAGTGTTCTAATTCTTGTGGTTACTAAACCCTGCAACAGGAAATTGGTATAAGCACACCAATTCACAAGCTGCACCCTGGCCTGGTTCTCAGAACTTTAGCTCCAGGCAACTATCAGGAGATTGTCAACCCTCCATGATGCAGAAGGCCCCATATTGGAGTTCCCAACCATGGAGTCCAAAGGACCATGAAGGAATGGAATTTGGAGGGTGCTACCTCGTAGTGGGAAGGATGAATGGTCAGATTCAGTGTGTTGAAGACAAATCTTTCCACCAGGATCCACAAAGATCATCAGATTGTGCTGCTGTCGAAAGGCAAATCCCTTTAACAACCTTTGTTGGTTTTACTTTGGATTCTGGAATCTAGGTTTCTCTAGGGCTGCTGGGGGTTTGAGATAGACACTGGGGGAGATCAGTAGCCTTTGTGTGTCGGGGTGAAGGCAAGGAGAGCATTTGTCATGCTGAAAGGAAGTGACTCATTTGATAAATTTGATGGTCACCTCTTTCCTAACTTTTTAAGATAATTATATCTAATTTCCATTTGGTGGTACAGATCTTTAGCCTGAGTGTCTTTGAGCCTTACTTTAGGCTATTTGGGTCCACTTCATCTAGGGGGAAGTGTAGTTGGTTTGGGTTTTTTGTTTGTCTGTTTTTATTCTTTGGAGGCCCACCACCCAGCTCCCAAGGAGACGTATTCTTACTTATGAGTGCTTGACCTTAGCTTGGCTTGTTTCTAGCCAGCTTCTCTAATTTAAGTCCTATATTTCTTTAGCTATGTTTTACCTCTAGGCTTTTTATCTTTCTTTATTCTATATCTCTTTCTTCTTACTCTGTGGCTGGCTATGTGGCAGTGTGCCAGTGTGCCTGTGTGGCTGTGTGATTGTGTGGCTGTGTTGTGTGACTGTATGGCTGTGTGACTGTGTGGCTGTGTGACTATGTGACTATGTGGCTGTGTGGCCGTGTGACTTGTGGCTGTGTGATTGTGTGGCTGTGTGGCTATGTGGCTGTGTGGCTGTGTGACTTGTGACTGTGTGGCTGTGTGGCTGTGTGACTGTGTGACTGTGTGGCTGTGTGGCTGTGTGGCTATGTGGCTGTGTGGCTATGTGGCTGTGTGGCTGTGTGGCTGTGTGACTGTGTGGCTGTGTGGATGTGTGACTATGTGGCTGTGTGGCTGTGTGACTGTGTGACTGTGTGGCTGTGTGGCTGTGTGGCTATGTGGCTGTGTGGCCATGTGACTTGTGGCTGTGTGATTGTGTGGCTGTGTGGCTATGTGGCTGTGTGGCTGTGTGACTTGTGACTGTGTGGCTGTGTGGCTATGTGGCTGTGTGGCTGTGTGACTTGTGACTGTGTGGCTGTGTGGCTGTGTGGATGTGTGACTATGTGGCTGTGTGGCTGTGTGACTGTGTGACTGTGTGGCTGTGTGGCTGTGTGGCTATGTGGCTGTGTGGCCGTGTGACTTGTGGCTGTGTGATTGTGTGGCTGTGTGGCTATGTGGCTGTGTGGCTGTGTGACTTGTGACTGTGTGGCTGTGTGGATGTGTGACAGAGTGACAGTGTGCCTGTATGGCTGCCTTTCCTCTCTCCCCCTATTTCCTCCTCTCCTTCTTTTCTCCCCTTCCTCTCTAGATGTCTCCTTCTATTTATTCTCTCTGCCTGCCAGCCCTGTCTATCCCTTCTCCTCCTTGCTATTGGCCATTCAGCTCTTTATTAGACCAATCAAGTGCCTTAGGCAGGCAGGTGAAACAGATGCAGCCCATCTTAAATTAGTATTCCACTTCAGTGAAGGGAAGAGATCCTGCTGTGTCTATAGAGCATCGCCCAAGAAAAGTAAACTACAGACCAAGAAAGCAAAGGGCACATTAGGTACAAAGAAAATTGCTTCGGGGACAATAAGACAGTGGCCGATAAAGAAACTTGCTACCAAGCCTAGTGACCTGGATTGTTGTCCTCATACAATACAATAAAATTTATTTATAGGTAAATAAATTTTAAAATATTTTAAATACAAAAGATGTATTATTGCATGTATCCTATTTGGTATTATTATAAAACCTGGAGCCAGATATTGGGGAGAAGCTGAAATATCAGAGACATGAAACAGACCACAGCCAATTCTCACCCAGCCAACTCCTCAGGCCAAACAGGGTAGGTCCAGTCTGTAAGGATTCCTGGCACATAGCAGGAGAGCATGCCCTTACGCATGGCTACATAAATTCATGCCCACCCACTCTCTTTACAGTTTGTCTTTCTCTTCTTCTCCTCCTCCTCCTCCTCCTCCTCCTCCTCCTCCTCCTCTCCCTTGTACCTGCTCAGCAATTCCCCTGAATAAACTCTAGTGGTAGCATCTGGTGGTGTGCATCTGATCTCACGTGTGAAGCCAATACTATCTCCAGAGTCCTCAGATGGACTGGTCAAGCAGGAAAGGGAAGAACTCGTGCCTCCTCCTCCTCTGCTTTCTTTCCCTGACCACCTATCTCAATTCCTGGATCAACTTTCCTAGAGCTAGGATCGAAGGTGGGTACCACTACTTCCTGGCTCTATATGGCCTTGATCCAGAGGATCTCTGTCTCCCAAGTGATGAGATTAAAGGCATGGGTCACCACTCTCTGACCTTCGTGGCTTGGCTCTGTGGTGGCTTGGCTCTGATACTCCAGACTATTTTTATTAAATAAATAATATATCACTACAATATATTGCTTCAACAAATAGAAAGACAATGAAAACTATATGAACATATATTGAAGTTTTATAATCTGTATTTAATTTCTGTCTCTTCCATTCTGAAACCAGGAGGAAAAACATACTCATTGTACCAATTAAATCCTACCTGAAAATCTGGTTCATATTTGTTTATGTTCTTTGTGAGGAATAGACAGAGAACAGGGTATTAGAACTCCTAACAAAGGGGGGGGGGGGGAGAGTTATCAACAGAAGCAACAATTCAAGTGAGAGCCTGCCAGAAGAAATTGTGTCTGAATTTAAAAAGTAAAGATGTAGGGGGAGGGGTGAATTATGCCCCTGGCCAAGGAAGATGGCAGCATGCACAGAGGAACTGCCCCACCTCCTATTGCTGAAGGAATTAGGTAGATAGATACGCCTTCAAATAACCTAAGATGTGAGAAACTGAAAGTATAGCAGGCTGGAATCGCCACCAGCTGGCATTTTTAGAAGAGCTTGTTTTGCAAGCTAGTATTACAGAACAGAACAATGTAGTCAATTAAAAGTATTTAAGGATGAGTTTCTGGCATTGGGAGAGGATGGCAGGAGAGTCATAACCCGTGACAAAGAGCCAGAAGAGACTACCACCCCTGCAAATCACTGGGTGCCACTTTAAAATGACATTTTAAAATAAACTGATGTATTCTCCAATAGCCAGTTCATGTTGTCAACAAAAGGAAGTGGATTATAGAAGATTTAAGAACAAGGACTCAAAAGTACTTCAAAGAAGAACATTACCTCACCGGAAAAGGTTGCTGTGTTCATTATGCATTATTTAGTCTCTATGTTCTTCAGCAAAAGTCCTAGCAGTGGCTGGGACTATGAGAAAATAGTGCCATAGACTCTCTGAAGCACCACCTTCCAGATCCCATCCCACTGGAGCCTCGGGACTCCAATATCCATGTAGGAGGTTCAATCTACCATTGGACAGATGGGAAAACAGATTTGGGAAGGTCAAGTATATTTATATGGACACACAGGTGAGAATACAAAGGCTATGTTCTCCTTCCACACTGCCGTTAGGCTACAGATTTCAATAAAGTGAAATCTGAGGGAAGGATATTAAAGAAATGAAATTTCAGCCTTCCTGTCTTGCTCCATCACACCTGTCTCTCAGGCTGCCTCAACTCCTAGAGACTGTGAGTGTACGCACACATTCTATTGTACTTCTCACTCCCTGTAGCGCAGTGGGGTCCCATCATCTACACAGAACCTTCTAGAAGACTCCATTACACACTGTCTATCTTGGTTCTAATCCAATGATTGCATCACTTTTCAGAGCTTGCCCTCTTTGGTATGCATCTATTTTCTGGACATGATCTTTCTCACCCACTGAAAGAATCACCAAGGCTATTCTCTCATGTACCATTTCCTACTCTCCCCCAGCCCAGGATGCTGGACAGACAAACGATGTTCACTACAGCTATAAAGAATCAGCCGCTCTCTAGCCTGTCCTCCTCTATGACACTAATTATGACACTATGAAAAGATACACCACCTTTTGTGGCAAATGTATGTTTCATAAAACATGACATTTCAGTTTCCTGAGATTCAAATTCCAAACTTTGTTTGATTCTCTTTTTCTCTCAATTTGTACTTTTGCCACACTCCCCTTTCCTCATGCAGTAACAATTAATAGTATAAGCTAACACTTGTGGAATGTTCATCATGTGCTGGGCATGCTAACTTATGTATATGTGTTATTATACTTTATTTCATAATCACCCTTCTGAGTTTCTAGCCAAGAAGACCAAGGCGAAGAGAAGTAAGACAACTTTTTCCAAATTCATAGAGCTGAGGGTAACATTAAAATCCACCAGAAACTCTGCTTCACGTATGTCACGCGGTGCAGTCAGAGAAATGACTGTACAATAGTTGGGGCTTCCCCACATGGCTGTTCAGCTGTAAGCACTTCACATGACTCTCTCATTCTCATCTTCTCCAAACGTATTTGAGGTTTATGTTATTGTATTTCTGGCTCCAGCATCTCTCCTTCCTCATGAAGGTCTCCAGTCTAAGCTGCAAACACTCACTCCCTAGCGACTACTCAGGGTGGGATCATTTCTTTCTAATATTCAGGGCATGCTTTAGGTGAATTGTTGGGCCAAATAATGAAGAAAGGCGCAAAGATGAAAAGCTCAGATGTATATGAAACATGATCGCACCTAGACTGTGACAGGCAGATAATTTAAGATGGACAAACATTTGTAATTAACGTGTAAATAAGTATGTGTGGAAGAGCACAGCCAGGAAAGAAGGTGGATAGATGGCTGGGAAGCTCTGAGGTGCGGGATGAACAGCACATGGTGTTCCAAGTGTCGTGTTTTAACACTGCCTCATCACGGTAAACCTATTTCAATGAAATTAATATTTCTAAAATGCATAGCATGAAATCACTTAAAAAGCAAATAGGGCCCACGTCCAAAGTGGGAGAATCTCATTGAAATATAAGGAAGAAAGCTTATGTCCAGGTTTGTATTTCATCCTTGGTTTCCCACGCTTTTCAAAGAGCCATGTTCTAATGCCTTCTCTAACATTTGGAAGGAAGTATGGCAATTGTGAAAACAGATGCTCCAAATACCTAACCTAAATATTTACATTCTGCTTTTTTAGTTAAACAATTGGCTTTGTTCTTTAACATTTAGGTCAAAATACTTAAATGTTTTAAAACATCAATAACAGGAGGATATGGGTGCCCCCCCCCCCCCCGCCCTGCATAGTCTAAACTCACAGGTTTTAGCAAAACCTTCCCAAGAAAAGAATTGGAGCTTTAAAGTATAATGCACACGGGGGGGGGGGGGGGGGGGGGGGGAGGTTGCTGGCAACACAAAAGCACCCCCTTTCACCTCTGTTAGCCCTGGCAGCCATTAGCCCTGACATCATGATGAGAGTATTCTTAGCCCTCTCACTATGTAGACTTGACCTCGGGGGGTTCCAGGAGCTCCTGATGCCTGAGTGTGCATTTGCTGTCGCCTACACACTGCCCTCAAGACACAGCAGTTAAACCCAGATGCCAGCGCAGAGGATGTCACATCTGGAAACCACCAGCTTGGGACACCTGGCTTAGAAAAACGTGTCTTTCCTTAATGCAGGAGACTTGTTCCTGTGAGGTTGTCACCTCAGACAGCAGAGCCGAGCTAAGCAGGAAAGACTGTCTACCTGGGAAAACTCCAAGAAGGCTTTTTGGAGGTTGGGTCAACCTGGCCCAGGAGTAGCTCTGAGATTTGGAAGTAAAAGACACAAAACTGAAAGAATGATCAGGATTTGTGAGATGCGGGAGTTAACAAATGCACAACTGCTAACAAGTCAACAAAACGAAAGTGTCTGAGAACAAGTGAGAAACTCAAGTCTCTTCCCATAAACCTTTCTCTGCTGGCTTCGTTACACTGCCTCTGACCCTGAGCTGTGTGCCGGAACCTTGGAGCAAGCCCTTGAGCTGAGCTCTCCACCCCCTTCCCCCCACCCCAGAACTGCTCATGTCCACACCAGAACCCAGCGTGGGTCAGGTAGGTAGGTGTGTGTGTGTGACTGCTCACCTTTCTAACACTGGAACTGAGCCTTTGGTAATGAAAACCTAAAAGACGTTTTGCTGCAAAAATTACAAGGAGGTGTCCAGATTCCCAGTCACCTCTATCAAACCTGACATAAGCGTCCAGACCCGAGTCATTCACTGACCTTCCCACTGCGTGTCACATTACTGGGATCAGGTTCCACCTGTTCCAATGCTTGGTTAATGACAACAGTTTACCCTTGAAAGCTGAGTGACAGGGGCAGCAGCTGACAGACAGTCTTCCAAACCAATTATAGGAGAGAGCAAGAAAACTCATAGCCTACATAAAAGTTATAAAGGTAATGAGGCCAATTGGGTATTCCAGTGGGAACCTTTGGCCAAAGATGTTTCTTGGAGTTGCTCAGTGTGGGGTAATGGGTCACTTTAAGCAGCAGCAGAGGGCAGAAGTTTGCATTGTCACAGAAAGAACGTAGGCCTGAAACATTGATCTATCATGATCCTTTCTAATACTCAAATTCTCTGTGGGAAAGCCAGTTTTCTCTGCCTTTGAGAGACAGACACAACTCTATGCTATCTCAGAAGGCCCTCTGGCTGTGTCCGCACACCCCTGCCTGCCACATACCCCGGTTGACCATTCTGTGAACTCATTCTATCTTCCTTCCCAATACAGCTTTTCCTCTCACTCTGCAAGAGCATCACCCACCCCTAACATCTCTCTTCAGCGAACAAGAGGGAAGCTCTGACCCACTGACAACTGTTCAGTCAGCACTTTTGTCTAAGAAGCCTAGAGTGTCAAGGTAGATATGGTAAACAACTACTTAAAGACCATGGGACCTGGGTTCTAACTTTCTGTATGTGTGGTCTGGTGAGGGTGTCCACAGGGCTTTCTCCCCATTGACCTACTCATGTTTCCATCTTGGTTCTAGATAATGAGTGTAATGCTTGGCTCACAGTCTATTTTCTTCTGTATTGGGAGCATCAGCAATCAGTATTTTCACTAATGACACATGTTCAAGATTTCACATCCTTTTTTAAAGACACTTGTTTCTAGATAGTGAATTCTGTTTGCTAACATGAATTGGTCAAGGTCACCTTGTTTCATTCTTAATTTGTTTGAAGTTATACACACACACACACACACACACAAATATGAGAGAGAGAGTCTCTCAATTTATAGGAAAGAATGATTCTGCGATTTGAGACTGCTTCAGTTTGGGAGCTGTCAGTGAAATGAGTTGTAGGATAGACACTTGGGGTCATTAGTTTGTTCTTGAACATCTGATTTGATTGACATCTTCCTTTGAGAGAAACATGATATTGAAACCTTTGCAGGGAACCCTAGCTTTTCCCAGAGTGAGGAATGTGTTTCCATCAGATGACATTCCCAATCTTTCCATTATATGCGTAATTAATTTTGTCTTTTACAAAACTTTTGGATCCTGACACATAGTAAACAAGAAGAGATGGGGTCCTTCGCAAAGCAAAGCAACATCACAGGAAAAAGATAGGTTTGTGTGCTAAAAAGACAGAAGTCCTGCTGGATGACTCACACATTCCAGGGGATCTAGTGGCTTTTCTCCTAGCCTCACAAGAATCCAGCTTTGGAAAAATTATCCTGTTCCTTACCCCCTTCGGCCCCCTTAAGCAACAGCCTAAGACCAAGTGGAACCTAGCGCTCCTTCCCCTCCCTCTCCACAGAGCAACAGGTACTGCTCCACAGTCATCCATCAAAAATGTGCTGAGAACCTACCTCACTCAGCCCCAGGGACAAGCAAATTCTCATTGCCAAAGAATGTAAAGATTTCCCCCTCCCTCCCACAAAGGAAAAAAGCTTGAAAAGTCAGTATGAACAGGGAAATATGTGAATGTATGCCTCAGCAAAGATTTAGGTCGAAGAGGCACGTATGCACATCCTGTCTCAAGCCCTCACCAGCTGTGTGACCCTGGGTAAATCATGAACACTCCTCAGAGGTGGTGAGTCTGTAGTGATTAAATGAGACAGCGGTTTCTTAGTTCTTTGTTGGTCATTGCTGTTTGCTTGCATTGTTTTTTTTATAATCATACCGTATCTGGACATGGTAAGGAGCTCAATGATGCTCAGAGATAGTCACCCCCACAAGAAATGAGCTCTCACCTCTACCTGGGGCTGAACAGAGACTGGCAGTGAGAGACTTAAGGTCCCTGTTCTTCCACCACACAGCTCACAACAGTGTCTTCTTGCCATCTGTTACAAGGCAGAATTCTTGATGGGCTGCAAGGGGCCTCAGAGTGCCTTATTTAGCCAGTTCTACCCACAAGAGAACCTCTTAACTCCCTCTTTCCCTCCTGACTCCCCCTATTCTTCCCCCTCTCCCACCTTCTGCCTGTCTTTCTTCCTTTCCCTCTCTCTCATTTCTCAGACTGACTTTCTTAGTAAACCACCACTTTTGAATTCCTTAAAACCAATGACTCATGTACCAGTCCAAACTTGTGCACATTCCTGTCCCATATAGAACCCTTGCCTAATAAGATCTTAGTTAATACAAGACATCAGGCCAAGTGCAGGACTAAACACACACACACACACACACACACACACACACACACACACACTGAAAGGTGTGCAGAGAACTTCCCAAGAAACGCCCTTTACCCATGATCTTTCTGCTTAATTTTACACACACCAGTGTGACACGGAGGTAGAATCTGGGTCCTTCTCCAAAGCCCTTCTGGAGGAAAGAGGGTAAATATTGACAAGCGATGACAGTCATGGAAACCGAGGCACATCAGTGTTTGAGAACAGGACACCCGCAGAACATGACTCTGGATAGAGTACCGCTCACAAAGCTTTATGGGAAGGAGCCTTCAGGGCAGCGGGGTGACTAGCAATATATGATCTCAGAGTGGACTGTGGCAGCAAGTAGAGGTCCCAGAGATAACAGAGAAGGTGATGCCCTGGGAACAGAAGGGAAGGAATTTGTAAACCCTTCCAGAACCCCCTGCTACCCCCAGGAGCTGAAGAAATCACTGGGAGACAGGCTTCCTGTGTGCTCACCCAGTTTGCTCACATTTACCTCAAGTGGGAATGGGAATGCCCTCAATGTCAAAGGCCAGAAGTGAGCTGCTGACCTCACATAGGCCACACAGGCATCTGGGGTAAAGGGGCCCTCTTCACCATCAAGTACAAGAGCATCTAGAGAATACCGAACTACATGGATTTTTATTTTAAATTAATTTTATTCTAGATATTTTCATGGTCATGCCTTGCCAAATATTATTTTTAGTTCCTAGTGACTAGAATGTGTATATTTTTGCTTTTTGTATGGTGATGTCTAGAAGGACTACTCATGCTGACAGCAGGTGTTTTCATAAATACTTGCTGACTGAACTGGCCATGTTTCTGACTCAGGTCTTAAGACTCACATATTTACCCATTTCCAGAACCCTTGATTCACTCCTCTACAGAGTCCTGTTGGCCCTCAGGTGACAATTTCTACAATAAATCAATGACCTCATCCTGAAAGCTTGTTCAATGTGATAAGCACTATGTTGGAGTCTTACTGGTCATTACCACCCAGTGGTAAAAACCGATTCAATAGCATTGAGAAAGCATTGCCTTGGGGAGAAGAAGCCATTTCCTCAAGCCACATAGTAAGTTCTGAAAGGAGACAACAGCCTGGCTCTACCTGACTCTACACAAATTGTACAGTCCTGTTCAATCAGCCAGATGGGGCTAAGGATGAGGTAGAGAGTGCTTACCTAGCATACACACAGCCATGAGTTCAGGCCCAACACAAAAACAGTCTTGCTTAAGATCCAAGCAGAGATGGGGGAGGGAAAGGAGAGGGGGAAAGAGAACAGATTTCTACCTAAAACCCTCCACAGCCACCTCACAAGGTCAGAAGCAGACTATTCAGCCAGCCTAAACAGCTAAAGCCCTTTTCTCCATTCTCCAAGAATCAGGGCTAAACGAAGGTCAGATGCCTCCAGGTTCCCAAGCACCCTCTCTGCAACCCAAGCCCTGTGTACCAAAAGATTTAAACAACTGAAGCCTGAGGTCACTGATAGCTGGGCTCAACCCACAGGGTGCAATCCACTGCATCCAGGGACACCTGCCACTCAGAAAGGACATGACACAGGCGCCGCCCTGATCACCCTCCAGCCCTGGCTCAACTCCATGGGAACTGCTGTGGCTAAGGAGCAATATCAGCCAACTTCAACACCGGCCCAACTCCCACAGCACACTGGCTCCGTGTTCCTCACGGTGGGACCTGGCTTGGCCACAGGAATAACATCATCCCCACAGCAGCACCAGGAAGGCCAATGTGTTCACAGTGTTGTTTCTGGAAAGGTGGACAAGTCTGCGCCAGGGAACACGAGGCTACACAAAGCTGAAAGACGCCCTTGTTGAAATAAAGAGGCTGCTTCATTCTCTCCACGCCAGTAGCATGAAGCCTACTGCCCTTGCACCAGCCTGCATCTTATCTGAACTCCCGAAATCCTACAACCACAGCGCCGGAAACCTTTGCAATGAAAACACCATGGAAATATAGTGACTCAGTGACTCATGAGCAAGAAATGAATAAAATAACACAGTTGGTGTGAAGGGGCTGGGAGGGTCTGCGGCCATGAAGAAATGGGGCTGTGTGAGTTAAAGGTGAGAGCTACTCAGGATCTGCTGCACAATCGATGCAGACAAAAACCAGATCAGTGCTGACTGTAACATTAACTCTGTATCTGGAAGATTCCAACACTTGGGAGGTTAGATGAAAGGGGAATACCAGTCAGAGGCTGGCTTGGCCTACATAGTGAGTTCAAGGCCAGCCTGGATTAAGGTACCAAGACTTGCTCTCAATAAGATGAACCATAAGAGGAAATAAACCTTTCCTATGCCTCTCTTAAATAAGATACAGGTTGGAATTCAAGTCAGCCATACCTCCCAACCCAGAAAAGATTTGTCAGACCTAAGCCAGGTCCATTCTCTAGACCCTTCACCTTATTACATAATATTTCTTGACACTGATGACACTCTTACTCCCGCCCCCATCCTCCTGGAAATGAATGAGTGGATGAATGGATAGAATATGCCAGAGTTTCCATTGTTCTTGTTTGCTCTGAAGGCAGAGAAGCTGGCCATCTTTCAGATGACTCCCCTTGACGGCAGACTCTCTATAGGGCCCTTTGAACACGGGTCCAGTGGCTTCCTATGTACCTCCCACAATGTCACTCCTGTTTTCCTGTGGACATATATAGCCATTTCTGGGCCCCCTGTTCTGCAGGTCACCTCTACACTGGTGGTCATGTAGCTGACCACTCTTAAAACTCTTCATGGCCTCTGCGTTAGTCAGCTCTCTGTCACCATGAAAAAAAAAAAAAAAAAAAAAAAAAAAAAAAGCCTGGAAGAAACAACGTATAACAAGAAAAGGTTGACTTGTGATTTCAGAGCTTCAGTCCCACATCAGCTGAACCTGGTTGTTTGGTTCTGGGGCGAGGGCCTGTGGTGAGTCAGCACATCATGGTGAGAACACAAAGCTTACCTAGTGGCAGCAAGGAAGAAAAATGAGAGTCAGGCAGGAGCCTAGGTCACAATCCTTCAAGTTCACCCCAACTAAGCAACCCAACTTCTTCTCAGCAGGCCCCACCCCCTGACAGTGCCATAGCTAGGGACTAATCCTCCAGCAATAGGCCTTTAGACACACTGCAGATCCAGATTTCAGCATTCCAGGTCTTCATTGCTGGGCTACAGAGATGGTGCAGCTTAAAAGGGTGTGAGGAATTCCCAGAGAAATAGTTCTCAACCTGTGGGTCAAGGCCCCCTGGGGGATTACAGGACTCTTTCACAGGGGTCAAATATCAGATATTTACATTACAATTTATAACAATAGCAAAATTATAGTTATGGCAAAGCAATGAAATAATTTTATGGTTGCAGTCACCACTGCATGAAGAACTGTATTAAAAGGTCACAGCATTAGGAAGGTTAAGAACCACTGGCCTAGAGGAACCAGATTCAGTTCCTAGAATCCCCATGACAGCTAACAAAAACATTCGTAATTTCAGTTCCATAATTCTAATGCCTCATCTGGCCTAATGGCCACACATGGTACACATGCATTCACACAGTCAAAACACACATATGCATAAAAAGAATTAAAAATATTTTTTATTGTTGACCTATACAATGATTCAATTTTTTTAATTTTTTTTTTTTTTGAGACAGAGTTTCTCTGTGTGTACTCCTGGCTGTCCTGAAACTCACTCTGTAGACCAGGCTGGCCTCGAACTCACAGAGATTCTCCTGCCTCTGCCTCAAAAGTACTGGAATTAAAGGTGTGCACAAGCACTTCCCTGAAGGGCTCAGGCTTTCTTAATTATCCAGTCCAAGTGCAGAAGGCAAGAGTGATATTGGTCCCATTTTACTTTGGATCCTTTCCCACTAATCTTGTTGCTGTAGCAGTTTATGATAATCACCTATTATGATTTCCAATATTGTTGCTGACATTAAATTTTACAGAAATGATTTGGTTTCTGTTAGATCATCAGCAAGTTTAAGGCCTGATGAGAGCCATGGGGTAGGTTTGACATAGACCAGGCTGGCCTTGAACTCATGGCAACCCTGTTTCTGCCTCACAAATACTGAAATCAAAGGTGCTCATCACCACACCCAGTGCCTAAAATGATTCTTAATGTTTTTCCTTTGCTCTGTTTTGGATATCTGGTTAGAGATTTGGTCATCTTTGTTTACTTATATTTTTATGTGCACTGGTGTGAGGATGTCAGAGCCCCTGAAACTGGAATTACAGACAGTTGTAAACTGCTCTGTTAGTGCTGGGACTTGAGCACATGTCCTTTGGAAGAACAGCCAGTGCTCTTAACTGCTGAGCCATCTCTCCAGCTCCCACTTTTTTAAAAAACCACTGTATTTTTAGGTAATTCATAAGCATCACAGTCAGAGCTGCCAACAACTCTGACCCTAGAGTAGAGATCTCCACAGGAATATGCCATTGATCATAGCTTCGTAAACTGTGGGCTGCAACTCTGTCTGAGGTCATATAACTGAATGCAGAGGTCACAACCGTAAAACGTTTCTGAGGGCACAGCAATGAAAATTAATTCACAATCAAATATATAATGCATCGCAGATATTTCTAGCAACAGGAACCCATGATGCTGCAAATAAATTCACTGCAGCTTTGGTTCTGAATCAACAGTGTCCCAAACACCTCGGTTCAGAGTTGACACGATAATACACTATGAACTGCAGACTTTTATTGTACATACAGAATGTTCTGATCCTGAAACATTAACAATTTATGGAAAACAAACACTGGTGGTTACTTTTGTTATTTGAACATTTCATACATATATACTCCGTTCTCATCACTCTCTGAGCTCTTGCCTCTCTTCCATCTCTGTCAACAATTCCCATCTCTGCTGGCCTCTGTCCCAGATTCACGACTTCAGATTCTGTTATGTGACAATTTCAGTTTAGGAGGGCCATCTGTGTGTATAGAGAAGAACTATTAGAACCTGACAGGGTCAATAGTGGGTACACGGCTGCAGGCACTGACTTCCCTTCACTCTATATCTATCTGTTGTAAATGGTTCAGCGATGACAGGGAAGGCCTCCTGAGTCCCTCTTCTGTTCGCTTCTGGCTGTTGATGAGCCACTCTTATGCAGACCCAGTGAAGGCGACCCCAGCTGCTGTGAGCTGGTGATGGCAATGGTTGTGTCTGATCCAGAAGATGATACACTGCTGCACTGGTTGGATTTTGTCAGCTTGACATGGCCCTGGCGTATCAGTGAAGAGTGCATCTTGGTTAAGAAATTGTTCCAGTCAGAGTCAGAAGTCATGAGTTCAAGTTTGTGGGGCATTTTCTTGATTAAATTGATGTGGGAGGACCCATATCACTGTGGGCAGTGCCATCCTGGGCATGCGGTCCTGTATAAGAAAGGAGACCTCGGAGCAGGGATGAGAAGCAAGCCCAGTAGGCAGTGTAAGTCGACAGCCTCTGCTTTGGTCCCTGGCTCTAGGTTCCTGCCTTGCCTTACCTCAGTAGTGGATTGCAACCTGCAATGTGAAATCAATCTTTCCGCCCCAGGCTGTTTTCAATCATTGTTTGATTACAGCAACAGAAACCAAATAAGACAACAATTCTTCTTCTCTAGCTTTTAAACATTCTTTTTACTTCCTCCTCTACAGTGCCCCCGAGCCTCATAGAAGACGATATAAATGCTTATTTAGGTCCTGTACGTAGCCGTCAGTTATTCTCAGCACCTGTGTGGCCATGAATATCTACATCCACCGCATCTGACTGGACAGAGAAGCTCCTCTGATTAAGGGTGACAGTGGCGCTCATTTATGAGTCTGACTATTTAGAAGGCAGTGTTAATTTAGCTACGTGCAGCACTCAGTTCTGACCTGGGGCTTATGACCTTCCCTATCATGTTTTTCTTTTTTTAAATAAGGTTCAAGTCCCAAGAATATACTCCCTGTAGGTTGGGCCTGAAATCCAAATAGAAAGCAGCTGGTCACCCTGTTACCATACACGGTGCCGCTATGGCACATCTTACTTATTAAGTTCATAGATCATAGAATTTATAGCTGGGAATGACCACTGATGCCTCCTTCTGATCCCAGCAGCCTGGAACTATGAGAGCTTCCAGGAAGCAGGAAGTCTCCACCTCAGTTCTAGCTTGAAGAAACGATTCTTAATATTTTATCGTTACTTCTCAGCATATAAACATCAAACTAGTATTCCTTTGGATGGTATTGTATTAGGATGTTTGATTTCAAAACTTACTGTTTGAGTTGCTGACTTGAGCTACATTTTACAAAAACATTCAATGAATTCAGGCTTGGAATTATGTAAAACGTCAGCAGCCTTAAGCATGCATCTTCATTTTGTACTATGAATTTATGTAAAGCAGCATTCTCTGCATTTGACAATTAAATCCGAACATCAACCGACTCTGAGAACACTGAAGATGCTGTACATCTGCAGCATCAAACATTCACCCAAGATTTGATTCCTTATATAAGTACTTCCATCATATTAGTATGCAAATTTTAAATCTTTAATGCACTGTAAAAGTATATGTATCCAAAATAAATGTTTTCAAATAAATGTCTTTATGATTGCTGCATGATTAAATGTTTGATATAACTACATACCTGAGGTCATTTGCACGCAAAGGTGTAAATGGAAAAAATTTAAGAATCTCTGAGTGATCCACAGTGGGTCAGCAGTTAGATTTCCACATTTCCTAATCTTTACTAAAACTAAAAATGAAGTAATGAGAAAGAGGCATAAGTGTAGTCATACGGACTACATATGACATGACTGTGTGGAATATCACCTTCCCTGTCTGTCCTTCACCCACATACCAACCTTCCCTGAAGAAAGAGTGGAATTCCTGAAGAAAGAAGTCACATAATGACAGGCCTCCTCATGCCTCCCTTTCAGGAGATCAGAATGAACTTCAGCCTATCTACAAGACAATGTTTCTCAAACTGTGGGTCATGACCCCTTAGTAGTTAACTGATTCTTTCACTGTGGTTGTATATCAAATATTCCACATATCAAATATTTACATTATGCTTCATAACAGTAGCAAAATTACAGTTATGAAGTAACAATGAAATAATCTTACGGTTGGGGGTCACCACATGAGGCATTGTACTAAAAGGTGAAAGCATTAGGAAGGTTGAGAACCACTGTGCTAGAAGGTTCCATCAATGACTAATTCCATACAATTTAGCAGATCAGAAAGTCGATTCTTCATAATTCTTCTTAGGTAGATAAAAAAATTCATATCTCATACGAGTGGACCAGTTATGTGAGGTTAAAAGACACAGAACTGTCGAGTGAGAAGTGACTCTCACCTTCTCTTTCTTAGGAACGTGGTTCAATGACCTCTCTTGAGCAAGTAGAAGCTGCCAGGGTTAGGTAAATATCTTCATACAAACAACTATACTAATGTGTCTCTGTTAGGTAAAGACAACATTTTAATAATAAATGGGAAAGCAGCTGCCTCTCTGAATAAATGTGTAATTTTGAAATGGGTATGGTTGGTGGCCCCTGAGTCAGTCTTGCTTGATCTCACCAGTCTCTCCAGCTACCATGCATTTTAGGCAATGCCCTCACCTTGAGTATGAGCCACGGGTAGTGACTCAGTAAGTATCAGACTATGACCTCCATCCTTTTCACCCTCCCCCCTTTACAGAGAATTTGAATAAATAATAAGTCCATGAAAATCTGAGCCTGACAGCAAGCAGGTGAGCGAACTTGGAAGCGGGTCTTCCCCTAGCTGGCTGGAGGCCTGGCATCACCCCAACTATAAGAGAGACTCTGAGCCCAAAGAGCCAGCTGAGCCTCTCCTGGGATCCTGACCCACAGAAACTATAGGCAATAAGCATTGGTTGTTTCTAACCACTGGGGTAAGGGTGATTTGTGACTTGCCAAGAGCTACCTCACACTGTAGAGAAATGTTTCCTTGTCACTGGGTTACAGTGGGAAATAATAAGAATATGTTTATTTTTATTTTTTTAATTTTCTATATGTATACTTTTAAAAATTAGAAAAGCTGGAAAGAGAATTTCCTAATTCTAGAAATATTTTAAATAGCTTAAATATCCCAAATAAAAACTATTCAAAGACTTCATGCAATAGCTAAAAATATAAAAGAAACACTCTTCAAAGAGTTTACAAGAGAGACTAAAAAGTGAGAAGGTCTAATTAAACTAAGAAAAGTTTGAGAAGAGGCCTTCAGAATTAAAGAGAAAAACAGTCCCAGTAGACACATCTAAGGAACCACCTCGTACCAAGGCCCAGGGGATACTTTGGAAGAATGAGAGAGCCAGTGGACCAGGGCTTTGCTGGGAGACCATGCTCCTAGACTTGTCAGAAAGTGTCACCAATGTGACTGTCTAAACATGAGCTGAACACGAACAACAGTGGACATGCCGAAGTGGAGAGGGGAGCCCAAGAGGCCTTAACCTACACGGAGAACTACGGAACTAAGGCACCCTGAGAGTGGGAGACATAGACTTCCCAGGAAGAGCACGCCCATTGGCTATCCAACACCAAATGGGTAACATTATGCAGACTGAGCAGGCTGTATTACAAATGTATATACATACACACATAGGCATGCACCAACAGTAACAAAAAAGAGAACATAAATTGGAAGCAGAGCAAGGAGGAGTAGACAGGGGGGTCTGGACAGAGGAAATGAAAATGACATAATTATAGCATGCTTCCAAAAAGAAAAGAAAAAATTCTAAAGTGAAAAAGAAAAATAGTGCCTTGTATTTAGTTAGTCCTGCCAAGAAACAGCCCTTCTTCACAGCATATTTCCTTGTGAGGCATCTTATTTTGATTAAAGCTATAAATCAGAATAAACTAAACTTAGAACCAGTCCTTGAAAATATCCTATCACGAAGTATTAAATGAAGGTTTTTAGAAATGTGACGGCAGGGCTTGGGAGATAGCTTAGTCTGTAAAGTGCTGCCTTGTACTATGTGGACTGGCAGACCAGCGTTTGATCCCCAGAGCCCATGTAGAAAAGGGGGAGATGTGGTACTTGCTCTTGCAAGTCTAACCCTGGGGAGATATAGACAGGCAGATCTGGGCTTTCTGACCAGCTGACAAAATCTATTTAAGGAGCTCCAGACCAATGAGAGACCCTGTCTCTAGACAAAAAGGTGTACGGCTACTGAGGAACAATGCCTGAGGTTGCCTCCAGCCTCCGCACACATATGTACACACATGCACGCATTCACATACATGTACCTTGCACACATATGCACATACACAAGAAAATGTGTAACTGCATTTTCAAAAACACTGCATATTTTGTTTTTAATATTAAAATTTTATGGGTACAAAAATAAATATATGTCTTTAAATATTATCTACTGACTCTTTGTATATTTCATAAAGGATATAATAAACTAATCTGAAAACACATGTGGGTCCTTGGTTTTGTCAACTTGACCCAAACCAAGATGTATATTGGAAGAAGAAATTTAATTAAGAAGATGTCTTTATAAGACTGGTATATAGGAAAGTCTATGGGGTATTTGTTTTGATTAGTGATTGAAGTAGGAGATCTCAGCCCACCATGGGTGGTCTCACTCCTAGGCAGATGGTCCTTGGTTCTACAAGAAAGTAGGCTAATCAAACTACATGGAGCAAGCCAGTAAACAGCACCCTCCGTGGTCTCTGCTTCAGTTCCTGCCTCCAGTTTCCTGCCTTGAGCTCCTGCCCTGACTTCCTCCCATAACGGAAAGTGACATGGAAGTGTAAGCCAGATAAGCCCTTCCTGGACAAGTTGCTTTTGGCTGTACTGCTTTACTACGTTAATAGAAACCTGCATATAAATAAATACCCATACACATGATTAAATATATATTTAAAGAACACACTCAAGTTAGTTGTCCCGTTGGGTACATGCAAGCTGAAAGAGTTTAGGCATCTCTGGCCTTGAAGGAAAGTCCGGTGCCTTCCCTTAGTAAGTACAGACCTTCCTCCTAAGTCCTGGACTTCTAGCTACCTGAAACTCTCAGGGCTCCTTGGGTAACCTTAGCATTTTCCCATAGACCATCCCCACACTTACCCCATTGATGTGGGAATGCCTTTCTATATGCTGTGAATCTCAATCTTTAAATAAAGGAGCTGTTTTGGGCCTTGATAGGCACCATAGAAGAAGTAGGAGGAGGAAACAGAATAGGTAGGAAAGGAAGGGCGGAGTCAGAGGCAGATCGAGCCTGAAGCCCAAAGGAGCAACATGTAAGGAACACAGGTGAGCCACGGGCCACATGGCAGACAGATTAATAGAAATGGGTTGATTTAAGATGTAAGAGCTAGCTAGCAAAGTGCCTGAGCCATAGGCCAAACAGTATAAAGTTAATATAAGTGTCTGAGTCATTTCTGGAGGCCTGAGCAGCGGGCGGCTGGGCAGCAGAGGGGTCTGGCGTGGGGGGGTCTGGGTCTCTGGCTGCCTGGGACCTAGAAACCCCACTACTACAGATGGCACCCAACGTCGGGTGCCAGATGTGGGCGGAGTTTTACTTACAAGGCACCAGTTTAAGATAAATATTTATTAGAATATAAATCAACACACACGATATTAGTAACAGCTTATAGTAGCACCTGAACAGGGACTGGAGTATCTGAGTGATGGACGAACGATGGATTCCAATCCTGTCTCTCCAACAGCCAGGAACCAGGAAGAGCTCTCCTTGTGTCCCAGAAGCCCCTTATCAATGGGATTGACCACACCCCCTCCAGGTTGGCCACACCCTCTCCAAGAACCCGGGACCCTGGATAAGCATCTTCTGACCTTATCAGCTAACACCTGAATCCCACCACACCCCATGCCCTATATTCACTGAAGAATTCTTGTTTATTTTCCAACACTCAGTATCCTTGTCAACCACTCAAAATACTTTCCTCTCTTCTTCTGGATATGCTCATGTACCCTTGGAAATATTTCACAGCAGGACTTGTTTCTCTTCCAGCATTTACCAGATTTGGGGGTTTCTGTTAGGAAAGAAAGAGAGGAGGGAGAGAGGAAAAAAAGGGGAGAGGAGAGAGAGAGAGAGAGAGAGAGAGAGAGAGAGAGAGAGAGAGAGAGAGAGAGAGAGAGAGAGAGAAAGATTGATTTAGCATTTAGTCCAACTATTCTGCTGAATAGATGCAACAATGAATTGGGTGTTTTCCCTAGAGCTAAAAGTCCATACAGCAAGCTGAGAAGGGAATTCCTCATTTGTGGGGATATTTTCAAGTACAATAAAAACAACCGGAGGTATCAGAGGGATCTACCCACAGTCAGTCTAGGAGGATCACACAGTGGTAACTCACACCTTTAATCCCAGCACAGGGGATATCCCAGAGCGGTGACCTACACCCTTAATCCAATCTGAGTTGAGGTCATCTTAGGTTACAGAAGGAGTTCCAGGCTCCCAGGCTGGCAGTGTGGGGCCACGCCTTAACTGAAGGAAGAGAGTATTTAAGGCAAGCATAGAAAGACAGAGCAGGCAGAAGAAGCCATGGCTCACATTGTTAGTCCCAGCACTTGGAAAGCAGAGGCAAGAGAATCTCTGTGAGTTCAAAGCCAGCCTGGTCCTCAAAGCAAGTTTTAGGACAGCTGGGACTGTTACACAGAAAGCTCTGTCTCAAAAAACAAAAACAAACAAGACTGGAGGAGGTCTCTGACTATTTTATTGTACTTAAAAATATCCCCACACTCATTATCCCTACTTGGCCAGCTAGCCTTATACCTCACAACCAATATTTAGCCAATAAACTTTTTTAAAAGATATTTAAGGGCTGGAGAGATGGCTCCATGGTTAAAAGCACTTGCTCTTGCAAGGGACCTGGGCTCAGTTCCCAGGACCAACATGGTGGTTTACAATCATCCATAATTCCTATCCAGGGGCTCTGATGCCTTCTTTTGATACTTGGTGCACACACATACACATGCAGGCTAAAACATGTGCAAATGTAAAATAAATCTTGAAAAATTATATTTAAAAAATATATATTTAATGAACGTAAGTACCAGATCCCACATTTCTGAGAAGATTTATTACATATTGTACAAACAGCACTATCCAATACTGAGGGGGCCATATTGTTATAGAAGTTTTTGGCCTATCTGGCTGGTGGTCCAGCTCTACAGATTAGTAATCTCAGACCAACTAGTCCCAAATAATCACACAAAGGCTTATATTAACTTTATGTTGTTTGCTCTATGGCTCAGGCATATTGTTAACTAGTTTTTGTATCTTAATTTAATCCATTTTTGTTAATCTGTCTTGCCACGCGGCCCGTGGTATACCTGTGTTATTTTATATGTTGATTTGGGGGCAGCTGGATGACATCTCCTTGACTCCATCTTCCTTCCCCCGTGTTCCAATTTCCCTGCCTACTTCTAAGATGCCTGCCATAGGCCAAGAATGATATTCAAAGCATACGGAAAGACATCCCACATCACCATATTTTCCTGGGGTTGAGTTGATCCATCTCTGCTACCTATTTGCTCCGTGATCAGCTCAGTTTCTTTATCTGGTAAAATACAGGAAACAATAATGAATTATATTATGAAATAAAATACAGGAAACAATAATGAATTATATTATGAAAATGCACAGGTGAAATGCAATAAATGTTGACTGTTACTGTGTCGTCCTTATACAGAAACAGTTCAGTAAATAAGTGCTAAGTGAATTCTCAGTCTAGATTAGTTCTCTACCTTTAGTGAATGAGGGGTGGGGCATAACAAGAACCACATGAATGGACACATACCAAGGTCCATTACTTTTCTCATCATTGGGTCCTACCGCTTAGTATGTGCTCAAGTGATTATTTTGAATTATGGAATTCACCATGTGTTCCCCATAATTCCCTGTAACTCTCCATATTTTCCTGCCCTGAACAGATTTGAATTCCCACTGTGGTTTAGACCACTCTTTCCAATCTCCGGCTGACTATTGTCAGAAACAGGATGTGGAGAAATAGTTAACATGGCTGATGCTGAAGGAAAAGAAAATGACGGGAGAGGAAGTGGCAGTTCAATAGGGACTGAAATTCTCTCAGTAACGTCCTAGGAAATGATTCATCAATATGGCATCTACTCGCAGCACAATGTACCCTAGTACTTGAGAAGGTAAGAAAGGTTCATTTAAAGACAAATGAGCAAAAACCTTAGCAGGTTCTACATGGAGTCAGTGGAATAAAAACAGTTTTTAAAAGTAAATAATCTATTGTCCAAACTCTATTGCAGGTAAGAGCACAGGTAAGCTAGCTAAGAAAGGGGTTATAAGGGCTATGGAGATAACCATGTGGGAAAGAGGGCTTCTTGCGCAAACAGGATGACTAGAGTTCGAATCATAATCACCCACAAAGAAAGCTGGTCATGGCCACACATTCCTGTAAGCCCAGCACTGTGAGAGACAGAGACAGGAGGATCACTGGAGTCTGCTGGCTGACAGTCTAGATGCAGGTTCAGTGACAGACCCTGTCTAAATGGTATAGTGTAGACATCCTCCATTCGCTTCTGACCTACACACACACACACACACACACACACACACACACACACACACACAACAGAGATTTAATAGGCTCATATAAATGTCCAAATGAAGTATGTGCCTCAGGAACATCAACACTGTCCTGAGGTACATCTGCCACCTACCCTTACCCTATCTATGCAGGCTCTTCTCTGACTCTTGGTCTATCTCCTGATTTTTATTGCCTCCTCCTGCAAGCAAGTCCTTTCCACAAAGGACCAATGACCCAAATCACCAATAACTCCAGATGAGCAACATCTTAGGCCACTGACCAAAGCACCCTACCTCCTCCCCACCTCCCTGCTACGTGCACCAGGGAGAACACACTCAGAGCTCTGGTCTCCAGCACATGCCTCCTCCTGTCTCCACGCCACTTCCTGAACTGAGAACAGCTTCTATACAATTTCCTGGCACTGAGCATTTTGTTTGGATTTTTGTTACAAGCATTTTGCCTGTTCACAGAGCTTATGAGCAGTTTCCAATGTCAGTCTTTTAATTAAGTCATTATTTAATAAACTACCTGTGTGTCCTTCATAATTATGTCATTCTCAAATGTTGCTACATGTTGAGATACGATTATTCTCTTCTTCCTATGTCACTTTTTAGTAAGTATTTCCTTAAGACAGTTCTCAGAAGCTGACGGAGTGAATTGGCAAGAGTATGTTGAAATCAGCCACAGCATCACTGCATCTTCCTCGGCTTCAGGTTTCACAGTCCCTAAGATGTCACTGGCTCACAGCTTCTTTACCGCTCCTCCACTGCAGCCTGACTTCCTCACCTGGGAAGACACACCTAGCACTGCCAGGCAGGGTGCCCAGCGTACAAACCTTGCTTACTAAATTAGGTCACATTTCTAGAGAATGTATCAAAACTCCAGCTTGAGAAGTTTGGTGGTTCATGGGAAGTTGAGGCAGGAAGGCCGTGAGTTCACCATTAGCTTGCATGAGAAATAAGCCAGTGTCTCAACTTTCCTCCACCCAATACACACACACACACACACACACACACACACACACACACACACACACACACCTTACCCTCTTAATTATTAAATTATAAAATTAAGAGGATGAACAAACACGTCTTCACAGTCATTTCTACAATAACAACTAACACTGTGCTATTCCACTGAGCTTCTCGCACCCTCGTTCTTGGCAAAAGGACTAAATAAATCTGAGGGACTTTCCTCACAAAGAAGTAATCATGTGGTTCGTGTTGATCCCTTCTGAAAAGTACTGTGTTTTCACAGATAAGCCACGCCCAGAATTGCTTCCTTAATGTGGGGACCCATGGAGGGTTTGTTGGCTGCAGATGTCTGGACCCCATTCACAACCCTTGCACTTAGAATCCCCCACAAGGGAGCCAAGTATTTGTGCCCTTTTAAGTTTGCACAGGTGACTCTAACACAAAGCCAGGATGCAGGAACCAAATAAAGCAAGCAGTAATGAGGTATTAACGCCAGCTATTTTGAGCCTCTGATTTAAACTGAAAACAAGCTTCATTGAGGGTCTGTTCTTCCTTCCCTCTGCCTCACACTTCCTACCATCTCCTCCATGTCACCTCTGAATTCTAGGCCACTTTCTCAGGGACTGCCAGCTTGGCCAGGAAAGGATACAGACTCTAGGGCTCCTCAAAGTCACCACTAGTTGTGTATTTCTGCATTTTGTCCCTCTCCCAAACCACACACTTATTGAGGACAAGTTTGAACATGGCCTCGGAGTTGGAAGGCACAGAGCCTGATGCCTCCAAGACATCAGAAGGGCGTGTGCTGTGGAAAGCAGGAGGCTGAAGCCAGCAAGGCTCCACTCGCTGTCACACGCCCGGCAAGCTAGGTCTACACTATTGTATGTACACCACACCCGTCTAGGGTAGGACTCAGTATCCCCAACTGGCAAGCAAAAATAGAACTTTCTCATCAAGTGATGTGTGTTCACCCAAGGCAGCTTCGTTGGGAGTTTCCTCTGCTGCCTCACTTTCCTGAACAAACGTAAACACTGCATCCCAATGTGACAGTTAGCTAGAGATACGTTCTCTGTTGGAAATGACCATGCTGATGAAGCCGGACCAAGAAGAGCCCTTTCTCTCTCCATGTTGCTCATAATCATAAGATCTGTGTGTTTCAAATGAGATTACGCCATTTAGGCTTCATGGAAACATGTAAGATTTCCCTCAAGGCCAAGGCTGAATAGTTTTCCGGTAATGAACAGTAATGTTCCCATAGAGATAGAGACATTCTGAGTCACCTAAACCTGCACCATGGTCCCGATAGGGCCATCAGTAGAGCTAGCACCTCCTGTAACTGGGTCCAGGGCCTTTCACCGGTCCCATACTATGCTAGAACCACCCTGGCATGCCAACCTTCCTCCAGCAGCCTCTATACTACCTCTGAGGTCACATCTTCCCACACAGAGGAAAGGTATCCTCTGGACTCTTCCTGCAGTCAGAGGGACTCATGCCTTCAGTTCCCCGGGCTCTGCCAGTGAGTAGTCAGTTAGACACAACCAGTGCTCTACCATTGGGGAGCCCCTTGCTCCAAATGGGAGATTCATGGCTGGTCTTTTACCAGGTGCAGAAATGGCCCCATAGAGGAGCAGCCAACAAGAGAACTGGACGGTGGATTGCAGGAGACCACCTGCAATGGAACAGGAAGCTGAGAATAAACTTTATTCCAGGATACAATGATTGATTGTCTAAAAATAGCCTGATTGAAGATAGTGCTGAGGGTATAGCAGAGAAGCATGTGGCTTTCCTGCTTCAAAGAACTCTTCAGGTTTGAGGAAGTGGGAGGTCAGGATCAAAAGTCCCTCGTTACCAGCTGGCTCCTTTGGGAAAGTTGGCTGACCACTGTGAACTTTAAAATCTCTTACCTGAAAAACTGATCCACAAGGAAGTATTATGAAAATTAATGAAAGACAACAGATAAACCAGCTGAAGCTGACGGCCCAATAAATGTTACCCACGTTTCTTCTTCTTTATTCATTCATGGGTCTTTTTATTGCAAACATACATGATATTTTCCTGTGTTGACATCCTTCCCCTCCCTCAGGACTCTGTCTCACTACCCCTGGTTCCTTTCTCCTCCTGTCTGCTCTCAAATCACGTCTATCACATTGCAACCTCTTCCTCCTCTTCTAGCCTAAACAAATATATATAAATTTAAATATAAATTACACATATTAGAGAAAACAAGTCTTTGTTTTTTTCTGCATCCAGCCTATTTCATTCATTTCCCTGCAGAGTCATGATTTCACTTTTTTTTATGGCTGGAAAATTCCATTGTGTACATGGAGCACGTTTCCTTTGTCTGATAAACTCCTAGCTTGAATGCCATTTCTTGGAGAACAGTTCTTACACAGTTGTGAGTTATGCAGTGAAAACACAGATATACAAGCATCTCTGTGACACACTGGCTGAGCATCCTTCTGATAGATTCTGAAAGGGGTCGACACAGGTCATCTGGTAGTTTTGGTTTTAGGTTTTGAGGAACCTCCAAACTGATTTCTATTCTGGCTGCACAAGTTTACATTCCCATCAGCACTGAACACGAGTTCTTTGTTCTCATTTTACCAAGGTGAGAGGGAATCTCGGTCAGTTTTAATTTGCTTTTATCAAATGCACAGGCGCATTGAATTCTTTTTTAAATTATTTACTGGCCGTTGCAAGTTCTTATTCTACAAACTATAGCCTGTTTTGTTGGCTGGATTATTTTATTTTAGTGTTAAGTTTTTGAAGCTCACATATTCTAGACTGCTACTTCCCTTTCTTGAGACAGCTGTACTGTGTCATTATTTGAATCTACTCATTACAGAGTTCCTTGGGGACCCTTACTTGTTACTTTGCTTGCTTGCTAATGTATTGTCTGCTTTCCACTAAAAAGCAAGCTCAAAAACCAACGGCCTTTCTCTGTCCCTTTCTGCTCGATCTCCAGTCCTAGTACAGGGCCTGGTCCATATGGACAATGAGGAAATCAACACTTGGTGACTGGTAGAAAGGAGCTTGCGCCTTTGCCTCCTCCGTCAGTGTCTTTTAAGAAATAGTATGTCTTGCTAACGTTTTCTTGTTCTGTTTACGAGACAAGGGTCTCGCTATATAGCCTAGGTTGGCCATTAGTTCATCTCCTTGCCTTAGCTCTCTGTGTGCTGGTATTCTAGGCATGTATCACCACACTCAGGCTTAATTAATGTTTTCATCCAAGATATATCCTTTGTAAAGAATATGGTTGCATTTTTTAAATGTAGCTGTCTGTGCATTATCTGCCCAGAACAGTGTATACTATAATGATAAGTAATATATGTAGTGGCATACATAAGATGTCAAAATGAAAATACCATGTATGAGATCACCGTTGTCACTGGAGGAAGAGAAGGGAAAAGCCACTAACCAGAAAGGAGAAGTGGGCAGGGATCTGAAGACATCCCGAGTTCTAGGTCATTTGGGTTTCTTTGTTTTCAAACTAATTTCTTTGCTTTTGTTTTCGTTTTTGACTTTTTTGTTTTGTTTTACAGTTTTTTGTACTGAGAATTAAATTCCAAGCCTTGAAAGTACTAGAAAAATATTCTACCAATTAGATGTACTCCCAGCCTACGTCTCTCGATCCTCCTGACCCCTTTACTTTGCTTATTATGAGGGGCAGATAACGTAAAAACACAAAAGCTATCTGGATCAGTGCAGGTGGGTTGAAAGGAAGGGAATTCTGATCCACAGGGAATAGTGGGCATTGCTTCTGTCCACAGCCTTAGAGGAAAATTTCTTCCACGATTACAGATGGAGAAATTGATGCTAAGCAATTTGTCCAAGGTCAAGCAGGCAGCAGACTGCTGAGGCAGATGAGGAAGCCAGGGCAAAGGCTGTCAGATATCAAACCCTTTCCTGCATCAAGGGTCCAGCTTGATTTCCCAGCAGATCCTGTAACCGTCAGCAGAATTGACTGCATCCTCCCCTGGAAGAACCTGCCATTGTCATTAGGGCAAGGCTGCTCTCCAGAGGGTGGGGTCACTGCCTATCCTTTAGCTGAACACTGTACTTGTGAGCACAGTGTTCATGATTAGAGCACGTAAGTCCCCTTCTCCCAGGTTATAAATAGCCTCAGAGGCATCTCATTCATGTGATGGCTGGGGCTCCTTGCAGCTTCTTCACTCAGCATCCAGGCTGAAGGACAAGGGGGTACACAGGACTGGGGTGAGGGATGAGAAGGGGATCATCAACTTGCCATGGCCTTTAAAGAGCTTGATCCAGAACTTCTCTTCAGACCTGGCTTGCATCACTTTGTCTCACTCCAAATAGCCAAAGTGAGTCACATGACCAACCCTGGCATCATCAGGAAGGTGAGTGGTGTCCCCACACACAGGACACTATCTACAGATAGCATAGCTACAGGCCACGAGTGACGGAGGCACACACAGTATTCCACAGGTGCCACTGGTCTGCTTTTCCTCATCGCCAGGTGGGCTTTCTGTTCCATCCCAAGCAAACATACTATTAATAACTTCCTTTTTGGCATTAACGTGTCGTTGTTGTTTCAGGGGTTGCTGGAGAGAGTCGTAAATATTCTCCAAACTTTCCAGAAACTGCAGAACTGGGCAGGAAGATTGATAAATAGCAAACATCCCCATAACCCTTTCTAACGTCCTAGGCTCCCCCTCAAGACTACCAGGGCCACACCAAACTGGTTTAAAAATATTCTCTTGGGCTGTAATTAGATTAGAATAATGCTTCAAAAGAAAGAAATGGCATTGGTGCCCAGCTTGGGTTCATTTTCCCATGGTGGGTGCTGCAGTTTTGAATGGAAGATCTTCAATTTAAGGTGCCCATATTTGCTGTGATATTTTTGAAAATCTTCACAGTCTCTGAGTGAATGAACATTTTCATTTACTGGGCCCCACAAACTATGTGGCCAGCGTGGCTAGGAATAGATGACTCTTCCCTGCAACATTTCCTCCGACACCTCTGGAGATGCCAGGTCCTCTGGTGTGTCCTCGCTCAGCCCTGTGACTATAGCCCTTGACACCTCCATATTGGAATCTATCTTTACCTCCCTCTCTGGTCCACAGGTTCCTTGAAAATGGAAAGCAATGATAAGTTATCTCTTTATTTTCCAGATCTGATACGGGGCGGTACCTTCGTAATGTTTTTAGTCTTGTGACTTTTTTTTAACATTCAGAAGAAAAACTCCTAAACCAGGTATAGGGTACACACATATAATCCCAAAGTTTAGAGGTATATGAAGGAGGATCAAGGGTTCAGGTTAGTCCCAGGCTGCAGCCGAGGCTTATGAAATCCTGCTGGGGGAAGGAAGGTGGACAACCTAATAGCACATGCCTCAGCCACACCTAGATCTCTGTGTGGACACCAGCCACAGGTGACCAAAGCGAAGTCCTCTTTACCATCAGACTGCTGTGAGTGTCCCCGGAGGACACGGGATGGAGCTGCAACCTCAGGTCACTTGGACCCGTCCCTAGCTCATGGTTGTCCTCTCATGGAGTATAGAAAAGCACATGTAGTCGTTCTCTGGTTTTAATTCTTGAAATTTCTATGCTCTGCCAGAAGCGCAAGACAACAGACAAATGCAAATTAGCATGCTCCAAAGGCAAAACTAAAAATTTACACAGCATACATTATTCAGATCCCACGCAGGAATTAATGCCTCCATTTTCAGCTAATCAAGTCGTCCTCATGCACAGCAAGTAGTAAATATAGAATAAATTTCAACAAACCATAAAAGGACTTGCAGCTCTCTATGTACTATTATCTCGGAATGAAAATAAACCGCAACGTGTGGCACTTCCACTGAAAAGAATTCTGGGGAGTTAACCAAAAAACAAATGGGGAGAAATTAGTACAATGTCAGCATTTCTTAGATGGCAGCATTGTGATATACTAGCATGCACACAAGTCCACAGGCATGCATGCATGCACTCACAGACTTGGGGCCTCGGTGTTCCTGAGTTCAAATCCTGGCAGCTATTTGCTAATATATCAGTTTGAGGTATTTATGAAAACCCCTCTGAGACTGTTTCTTCCTATGTTAGATGTAGAGGATCATATCTGCCACCTCACCGGTGTATTGAAAGTGAGAAGGTACCTGTGCTCAGGACGGCACCCAGAACCCAGGAGGCCTAGGTGGCAGCTTCCACATCTTCTCAGTAGTTCTAATGGCCTGATTCCCAAAAAGCTCAGCATTTACTGCTCTCTCACCAGATTAGTCTCTAGTTAATGATGTCATTAATCCCAAACCACAGTGACCGATAAAATAGCTTTGCAAAGAAATGCCTAGAACCTGTGGCTTTCTCTACTGAAAAGAGAAGTCTGAGTACTTTAGAAATAAATGTGTGGACAGACACTAAGGATGCTCTCTCTCTAGCCACTAAACTGAGTAATCAAAAGAGGTCAAGTGAATAAACAGAAGGTGGGCTTTGCCCTACTAGGAGAACAATGGTGCCCAGAAGTACCTTGTCTAATGATCTTCTTAGACTCATCCCCAAAGAATTGTTGTCTATGACATAATCCTTCCCTGTTACCCCATAAATAACGTTTCATATTTTAAAAGCCCAGTAGTAAAGCAATAAAAAAAATTTCAAATACATATATCAAATATTCTCTGATTATTTTTTTCATGTAATTTGGGGAGAAAAACAATTTTAAAAGCTACAATTATCAGCAACTTCCTTGACTAAAATAACGAAATAGTTGCCAGATCTTGACTTGGTGTGAAATTGTGTAGATAATCAATAGAACGTTAGCATTTTAGTAACAGCAGAATTTGCTGCAAACCAAGTTTAAGAGTTATCCACAAGCATCCATTGAGCAAACATTCTACATGGACATGAACACTGTGACAGCAATGTCACAGCTTGACATTAAGTGGTTGAATCAACCATAGTTTTACTCAACTCTGGAGAGTCACAAGCCTGAAAAACTGAGTCTCCCTAATATTAATTACAATGGGAGAGGCCGAAAGATTGGTTCTGTAAAAATGCTCTGACATCACTGTATCTCAGCAGCCCTAATTCTCTGAGTTGTTAAAATGAGATAAACATATCCTTTGTTTTGGGACTTTTGGATATTTGAATTAAACTGTAAGATGTAATTTTATTTAACACTGCTTAGGCCAGGCAGTAGTGACACAGGCCTTTAATCTCAGCATTCTGGAGGCAGAGGCAGGTGGAGCTCTGTGAGTCCCAGGACAGCGGGGCGTGGGGGGGGGGGGGCTAAACTGAAACAAAAAGGCAGACCAAAAAAATTGAATAAATAAGTGAACTTGAAGTCCTGTGTCGCATCCACATGCTACAGTAAAAGGACAAAGATGGGAGAGGGCTCAGTGCCACAGTGCTTGCCCAGCGCTGAAAATAAGTAAATAAATAGGCTATAGTAAAGCTCTTAATCTGAGGTCCACAGATGGACCGTGGCCATCTCAAATATTACATGCAAAAATATATTTATCTATTTGAGGACACTTTTCTGGATGAAGAGGCCAGTGTTTTCATCAGATTCTGGAGAGGAGCCTTGGCTTCCCTGTGCCCCAGCACAGCCTTTGTCTCTCAGGACTGTTCCTCCCTTAAAGGTCACCATTTCATCGTCCCCTTCTGAAGCTAGACTTCTGAGCTGCGTGCACCCCTGAGCCACTCAGCCAAGAGGCTCGTAGTTACATAAACCTTCTTCTCATCAGTGCTGTAGGCTTCTCTGTTTACATTCTGACTTGGTCATCGTGTTTAAGAATCTTTCGACAGCCAAAGAATGGAAGGATTAGTTTTTAATTAGTAGTCTTCTAGGAGTTTAATAATGAGTGTTTCTCAACAAGAAACCCTGCTTATCCATCAGTAATTCCAATTTGCATGAAGAGCTCTAATACCTCTTCACTCAAATGGCTAGCAAGCTATCCCAGCACCATTTACCAACAGTTCATTTCCTTAGTCACCTTATGACATGCTGACTCTTCATATATATTTGGCTGGTTTTGAACTCACTATTGGTTCCATCTTCCTGTCTCTTTGGAGCTGAGACCACATTATTTAACTACTGTATGTAGTTTGCTTAGTATTTTCTGATGTGCAGGGGATTGAACACAGGGATCTGCACCGGTAAGTAAGCACCATCACCGAGTTATAGGCAGTCTACTGTAGCTTTTACTCTCCCAGATAATTCACCTCATGACTCAGTGACCTAAGGACTTATTCCTAAGAATTGTCTGGACACTCCACTAATCATTGTTATTAATAATTCATCTGCCCACTCCCACCTCTGACCTCTAAACTTCCTGGTCTGATCCCTTCTTCACTTCCTTCTTTACACATGTCATTAACATTCACCTTGCATAATTTCTTGTTTACTGGCCTTGCTTGTATCTCCAAGCTACATTTAAGGTTCACAAGAAACCAAATTTGGATGTACTTGATCGATTTTGTATCACTATTCATAGTAAAGTCTTAACATATTTGGTGAATTTGTGACTATCAAGAGGGAAACTGTGGGAGATTATGTTGTTACATTGTAAATAATTGTCCCACCCACTGGTTTAATAAAAAGCACTGATTGGCCAAAGGCAGACAGGAAGTATGGGCAGGGCTACCAGACTAAGAAAACT
Source organism: Phyllotis vaccarum (assembly GCA_033318265.1). Lineage (NCBI taxonomy): Eukaryota > Metazoa > Chordata > Mammalia > Rodentia > Cricetidae > Phyllotis > Phyllotis vaccarum. Next base: position 60,612,408 of record JARWLC010000001.1, on the reverse strand, counting down.
CTGAGAACAGGAAGCACAGAGCAGAACAACAGAGAGAAGCCGGAAGAAGCAGAGGATAACTATGCTGCTGTGAGAAAAGGTACCAAGCCACATGGCTGAACAGGATAAGAGTCATGGGTTAGATGAAGGGTAGAGAGGTAACAAGTTATATGCCTGGGCCTTAGGCTGATCAGCCTAAAAACTATTGAAAGCATCTGTGTGTCTCTGTGGGACTGCGGAACTGTGGGTTTGCGAGTCTGTGGGTCTGCAGGCCTAAACCTTGAGGCTAGGCCCGAAAGTCCAGGCCAGAAACCTCCTACTACAGGAAACCTTCATCCAGCCACTGTTCCTTTCTCTGAACATTCACCTGCACAGCCATTCTTCCACTAAACAACTAATTCCATGAGTGTGAAACAACAGCCATGGGACTTTTACCTGCTCTAGTGTTAACCAAATAGAGTCTTCTAGAAATAATGGGAGCTGTTACAGTATCGAATACTCCCAAGTAAGAACTAATCATTCTGGCCAGACTACATATTGGTGCAAGTCATTAATCCCAGAACTGGGAGGCAGAAGCAAACAGATCTCTGTGAGTTTGAGACCAGCCTGGTCTACATAGTGAGTTTCAGGATAGCCAGGGCTACACAATGAGACCTTGTCTGGAATATATATATATATATATATATATATATATATATATATATATATATATATATATATATATATATATATATATATATGGACCAGTCATTTATTCAAGTCTTCTTTCATACCCCTCAATATGGTATAACTACTTCTTTACTAAGAACCTGTGTTTTTTGGGAATATTTCTAATTATTTTGTTATTCATTTATTGACAAATGTCTATTTCTGTCTGTTGTCTTTACTAAACACTATTCTAGGAACTTTCTGTAAAAATGATCTTTGCCTTTATACAGTTTTTTTCTTTCAACAATGAAGTTCTGTTTTCTTTAACTTATAAATTATAATCTTCTTTTCACTTACAAGGTGCCAATCACCTGTGTTCAGCCCCCAGTACTGTAAAGACTAAATAGATAATAGCAATTTTAGATATAAAAGCTATCGTTTCCAACATTTTAATTTTTAACATGATTACTTACTAAGAAGTTGATTTTTTCAAAAGTATATTCACATACTGTTTTTAAAAAATATTGCAGCTGGGTTTCCTGTCTTATCAAACAGACCATCATGTCCCCTACAGAGATCATGGCAATTCACCCTTCTCCTTCCCAAGATACACATTCCCAGGTCACATTTGTCCAGTAGTACAATGAAGAGCCCAATGAAATCTATGTGTCTGTCCTTGCATTTCTAGAAATCAGTTCCATTTTAATAGTCAGAGGAAATAATGGATTTCTGTTTTATTTTTCTCCCATGGGTCTCACTGTGTGGCTCTGACTGGCCTGGAATCCCTATATAGACGAGGCTGGCCTTCAGCTCAGAAAGATCCACCTATATTGGTGCTGTTGGCCTGTGCAATATGTCAGAAATTTGAATGTAAGGCAGTTAATACACTGGATAGGATTCAACTGACAGCTGCACACAATTGATGCAAAGATGTTTTAAGAAAATATTGATTCCTCCCCCTTCTTAGCAGATTGCTGTGAAATGGATACAAGAAAAGGTTAAAATTGTATTCTGTTTAGGAAGCTGATAATTCTGCTGAATCTAATTAAACAAACAAAAATTGGTAGGGCCATGTTTCTCCATGGAAAGATAAGAAACATCAAATCTACCTCTCTATACTACTTCTGATCTACAAGCTGAACACACCTTGAAATTGGTTTCAGAGTTAATTTGCATGTCTACATGCTAAAATAAGGCCATGGAAGTTTTACTCCACATCTCTAAATGAGGATTTTCAGGGTGCCACACGTGACTTCACAAAATAAGGCAGAGATGAAGAACACTGCGGAGCACGCCTGTTTCTGGAGCTGAGGAAAACAGAAGTCAAAGCTTTCCAAGGTCAGCGAGCTGACTGGGGGCATGGACTCCGTGGATCCTGTTGCCAACAACCGCTCACACAGTCCTCCACACAGCCCTGTTTCACTAGGCATCTCAGGCCTAATTAGAAATATCCAAACTAGAGGCTCCTGAGACGGCTTGGAGGCTAAGAGAACTGGCTGCTCGTGCAGGGGACCCCCAGTTTGTTTCCCAGCACCCACACAGTGGCTCACAATCACCTATAACCTTCTTCTGACCTCTGAGGGCACGGACATGTATGCAGGCAAAACACTCACACACATAAAGTAAATAAATCTAAAAACAAATTTTAAAGAACACTCCAATTGGCTTCCCTGGAAGTTTCCTCATCGATACCTGGCATATTCATTTAGTAGAAAATTATTTCTTACAAAATGCACACATGACTTTTGATCTTATGGAACAACCGTCTTAGAGGTTTAAGGGGCTACTTCATGTTTGAAAAGAGTAACCGCCCACAAGACTCTGTGTGTGAGGAAGTCACGTCATGAGTCTTCCTGATACAGATGGCACATTCTAATCACTAAAAGCTAGGCACACCCATTCATAAGTGTCACAAAGCACTCCAGACCGCATAGGAAGGAATATCTGAATGGAGCTGATAACAGCCAGGCCTGAGGAGGAAGCCCAGTGACCCATTACAAGCAACTGAAAAGTTCCATAGAAAAAAATGGCACAGCAGGAAATTCCTGACCAGTAGTGTAATCCCTTACACAAATGTGCTGGCAGATGAGTGCATTTTTATGATTCTGCCTTTGCCTGCTGCTTATTACCTCTCTAGATATGTCACCTGGTTAATGGATTATAACTTCATTCTCACTCCATTTAATGGTATGATTCAATAAACTCGGCTTCATCTTAATCATCTCAAAATACTCTCGGCCTTTGCAAAGTAGAGGAAGAGGTTAACAACTAAAATACTGGAAGAGATTTGCTTTAAGTTAGTCCCCTGGGAAACCATTATGTTGAGGATCCCGTAAACTATGCCCTAATTTGCTACCATGTAGGTAAGACATTAGGCTCGGATGCTTAGAAATGTAAATTAAGCCTGTAACTGCCAGACTGTCGAGATGCTTGGAGGAGAGAAAAGAAGGTAAAATGATAAATACATGTGGAAATACTGGCTGAAATGTTTTATTTACATGGCCTCATTTCACTCTTCCAACACTACTGTACAGTATTACGACCATTCTCCAAATCAGAAAAATTGGGTTTCTTAGAGAAACATGCCCTCATACTACCTAGACAGAACTAATAGGAACCAGCTCTACCACCTTCTGTTTACACAAAGGCTGAGCAAACTCCAGTGTAAGCCCCATTCCCCTCAACAAGAAAATGAGTGACCACCGTCCCTCGCCCCCCTGCTGAGGTTACCAGAATTTGTAACTAGCAAAAATGGGACACCAGTGGCAGCTGCTCTCATTAACAAACAGTTAAACCAATAAGGGAAAGTGATAGGGATGGGTTTCCAAACAGTTTCCTGGGACGCGTTGTTTTCAAATGTTGGCTGATGCAATACTGGGTTGTGTTTTCCCAGCAAGGTCTGACTGGCTGTCAATGAATCACTTCCTTCATGCTCTCAGGAGAGATAGAACTGGGCAGGCCACGTTCCCACCCTCTTTATCTTAACCAGACCTACACTGCAGGTAAGCACACAACTGGAATTGTTCTGAACTTAGAGGAGTCTGCGATGCCGCCTCTGCAATACAGAAATTGTGAGCTGCTGCCTGGCACTGTCTCCTAATAACCCCGTGACCCTAGACTGAGAGGCAGGACTCCTTTGGACATTTCCCACTACATTTGGTTTTCGAATAAAATCTTATGAGGAACTATAATGTGAGCAGTGTGCAGTAAAACATCTTATTGGCGTACTTTACAGGTTCAAATCTGTATTTATTATAAGTTGCCTGATAATGTTTTAAGGAACACAGAAAATGCAAGATTGATAGTTATTCAGTGATAGCAACAGTTCTTAACTTCAGCATGGCATTATGTCATCTCATCTCCTCCAGCTCAGAAGCAACTGATTAACCAGCGACTACGTGCGAGAACAGTTTCTGTTTGCATGTCTTGCTTTACATCACGTTGGCTGAAACTAGTTGTTTTGTGTGTGCTTATGCTCGATAACTTACGTCACTTTTCAAACAGTTACCTTGAGAGACTATGTTAAAATGTGCACACAAACAAGCCAACCTTCATCTTGATGTTACTATTACTTACTTATTTCAGTGGTGAAGACGTGCAGATGAAGGAATGGCTTACCTGGGGATCCCGAGAGAATTAGTGGGAAATTACTGTAGACAATGAAAGCTAATTCAGCCTGACACCCGACTATCTGACTATGGAGAAGTCAATAATCCTCGGGCTTCTGAAGAAGATCTAACAGGGCGGGCGGGCCAGAGAGAGGGCTCAATCGACAAAGCCTTTGACTCTGATCCTGATGACCTAAGCTCCAAGCAGACTTGATTCCCAAGGCCTACACGGCAGAAGAACAGAAGGCATACACATACACATAAACAAATAAACAAAATAAATTCAGATATAATAGAAAGAATTACTCTGTTCACAAAAACAGCAAGACAAACAGGAGCCCTCTTTACAAGGTCTAAGGAAAATAGAAATGAGTATCATGACTTTACTTTTTAAAACTCAGCATCTCAGGACATTGGTTCTTTTATGAAAATTAGCTTTAAAATATTGTGCACCAACAAAAAATTCTAAGAGGATTTCTCTCAGCTTGAACAGATTTCCTTTGTAAAATCATAATAAAGAGCAGGAAGGGCCAGGCTGAAAGGTGTCAAAGGAAATACGAGAGGTGTGAGGAAGAACTGAGGATACGTACACTGCTGGCTGAGAATGGAGGAGGTCCAGCATGGCATCTGCCCTGGTACTTCTGCAGACACTATCTTCTTGAATCTGGGCAGATAGATGCCTTTTTGCTTGTTTAGAACTTTGTTTTTAGGGGCTACAGCGATGGCTCAGCAGTTAAGAGCACTTGCTCTCCTCACAGAAGAGCCAGGTTCACTTCCCAGCGGAAACTTGAACACCAGTTTCAAGGATGGAATGGCCCCTTCTGGTCCCTACAGGTACTGCAGGCACATGGTGCACATACAAACATGCAGGCAAAGGACCATATCCATAAAATAAGAATACATTTGTCCTCTTTTAAAAAAAATCATTTTATACAATGTACACAATTAAAGTGTCAAATGATTTTAATATGTGAATGTTAAATAAAGCTTATACTGTTTTTTCTGCTCTATAAAATTAAGGAAGGCATGACTGTTGCATTTCAAGATCTGTAATCCATTTGTAGATGTTAGGCTTACTATCTTAGTCTGGGACTGGTTATATCTCTGCCACAGTGATAGATTTTGAAAGCTTCATAATAGAAATAATGAGATAGTTATGACTTTCAACAATGCTTAACATGGGGATGGAGACATGGCTCAGTGGATAAAGATTATGCCAGAATGGGTCCCAGAACTCTAAATAAAACAAGGCAGGTGTAGCAGCAACCTGTAACCCCAGCACTTGAATGTTATAAACAAAAGATCCCTGGGAAAGATCAGCCAGATTCAACAAGAGTCCTTGCCTTGATAAAAAGCATTAGTGAAGACACTGATCCCAGCTTCTGTCCTCCACGTGTATATAGTGGAGTTACAGGCAGTTGTGAGCTGCCATATGAGTGCTGGGAATTGAACCCGGGCCCTCTGGAAGAACAGGCAGTGCTCTTAACCGCTGAGCCATCTCCCCAGTCTCTAGAACCATCCTCTTTTAAAAAATTAATTATTTTCATTATGACTCCTGCGGTCCTAAGCACAGGAGGCAGAGGCAATAAGAACTGGAGTTCCGGGCCAACGTGGACTGCACAGCAAACCCTTGTCTCCAAAAAGGAATCAAAAACAACCTGGGCTCCAATCAGACAATCCCAAACAAATTCATAAAAATAAATGCTTCCTCCTGCTGTGACTCGTCCTGATTCCTTTTCTGTTTTCATGTTTCTTTCTTTTCCGAGATGTCTACAAAAAATAAACACTGGTGTCTACTCCGAATGATACTTAGCTGCAGAAGTTTATGAAATAATGCTATACTGCTTACAGTAAAGTAGAGGAGAACCCACTCTGAAAAACGAATTCTAGTTTGCATTTAATAAAAACTCAGAGCCAGATATCAGGGAAAAACTGGAAGAGAGAGGAAACAGACCACAGTCAAATCTCACCCAGCCAACTTCTCAGGGTAAAAGCTATTTTCCAGAGTCCTCAGCCTGGCTCCCCATCCCTTCTACGGAATAAATCTCTCTCTTCCTATGCCTGCCTTAAATACCTTCTTAGCCCAATTGTTTCACTTCCAGGTTCAATTCTGCATCATATTCTAGAGTTAAGATTAAAGGCATGAGCTACTACTATTTGGTAGTTAGGATTTGAACTCACAGAAACACAGAAAGATCTCTGTCTCTGGAGTTAAGGGATTAAAGGCGTCAGTTACCACTCTCTAGCCCTCCTGGCTTGACGTGGGTAGATCTGTTCTCTGATATTCCAGACTGGTTTTATTAAATATAAAATATATCAACACACAGCTCATCCCCTTACCGAATCTGTGAGAACTGTAGACACTCAGATTAACTAAAGGTATAGCTAAAATGACCAACCAATGGCAACAATTCTGTCTGAAGATAATTTTCTAGACTGGATGGATCTAGGTCTGACATTCTCCTGCCTGCTTTTAGGAAGCTTCTCTGTTCTTTATAAACAGAGCATTCCTTCTTTCTTGATGAACCTATCATTCCAGGGAGTCAGCAGAAATGAAAGAAGGAAGAAAATTCTGCTTCTAGTGGCGAGAGAGAATAAGAACCCATTTCCTTCAAGGAAGGGCTCAGGCAAAGGCTGGAGCCACTAAAAACAACAGAGAAGTGTATACAAGCTGTGTGACATCAATCATACCTCAGGATCACACTAGAGCTACTTGATCCCCCAACTGACTGGTGTCTTATAGCTACCCTGAGGTACAGGGTACTTCTACTTCCTGTCATCCCTCTCCTGATCACCACTGCCCATTGTCTTCAGTCTGGAACATGAGAAGTTCAGATCTACAGCCATGTAAATTAGCTTAGTATCAATACCAGAACTTGACCTGACCAATAAAACTAGAACAGAACAGGTAGAGTAGGATATGATAGTGTGGGGTAGGGTGGGATAAGATATGATAGGGTGGGATACAGTAGGGTGGGGTGGAATAAGATAGGATCAGGCAGAGTAAGGTAGGCTAAGGAATATCAGAGAGAGGTGGGATAGGGTAGGATAGACTAGGGTAAGGTAGGATAAGGTAGGGTAGAGTAGATAAGGTAGGGTAGGGTGCAGTAAAGCAGAATAGGTAGGGTAGAATAGAGTAGGGTAGGGTACAGTAGAGCAGAATAGGTAGGGTAGGGTAGGATAGGATAGAGTAGGGTAGGGTAGGGTGGGGTACAGTAGAGCAGAATAGGTAGGGTAGGGTAGGGTAGGGTAGGGTGGAGTACAGTAGAGCAGAATAGGTAGGGTAGGGTACAGTAGGGTAGGGTAGGGTACAGTAGGGTACAGTAGGGTAGGGTAGGGTACAGTAGGGTACAGTAGGGTACAGTAGGGTACAGTAGGGTAGGGTAGAGTAGGGTACAGTAGGGTAGGCCTCACTATTCAAACAGTTTTGGTCTTTCCAGCTTAAGAACCTAGAGAACTCTCCACTTCCTTGATTGGTTTTTTTGTTTGTTTGTTTGTTTGTTTGTGTTTTTTAAGAAAGAGAAAACCAACCATTGAAGGCATTCGCAGCTGACAATGGTACAACTCACTGGCCCAAGGCGGGGCAAATAGTAAGATACACCCCAGCCCCTCCCTCTAATCACCAGGTTCTCCCTGCATCTCGCTGCCCTAGGTGTCTCTCTTCTCACTCCGCTCTTTAAGCTTCTGTCAGAGACTGCCCAAAACTAAAGGTAGGTAAGAAGCATTCTCTGTCTCTTAGACTAAAAACTATGAGACAGTTTCTCTGCTCCAAACATTCGACATGAAGTGGCCACCAGGTTTTATTCCAAATTAGCATGCAGTGACTGGCTTGTCTAAGAACTCTGATGTTCACTGAGAAATGACCAGTACTACACAGGCATGGAGTGCTCAAGAGCAGACTTCCTGGGCGTGCCTGCAGGAAGCCTGCACCTCAACAGATGAAAACAGCCAACACCAATGCCAAGTCAAACCTGAGAGGTGGAAGCAGATCCCAGGAGAACATGAGTTCACTGAACCCTCTGTCATAATTACTTGTCTGTTACTGCAATAAAACACAATAAAAAGCCATGAAAAATGAAGGGTCCACTTGAGTTTATGGTCCCAAAAGGAGAAGAGTCCATCACAGTGGCAAGGCACGGCTGTAGACACAGGCATGGTGGCAAGAGCTACAAACCAAGTGCGCACATACGTTTTTAAGTACACATATATAATGTTTATGACTGGTCTATCTGCGTTTACACCTTTATGCCAAAAGAAAGCATCAGATTCCACTATAGATGGTTGTGAGCTACCATGTGGTTGCTGGGAATTGAACTCAGGACCTCTGGAAGAACAGCCAGTGCTCTTAAATGCTGAGCCATCTCTCCAGCCCATGCTCACATCCTTAACCACAAACATGAAGCATAGATTGAACTGGAAGTAGAGAGAGACTATTTTATCTCAAAGTTTATCCCCAGTGATGTACTCCTTCCAACAAGACTGCACCTGAACCTCCCAAACAGCATGATCAACTGGAAGCCACATGTTCAAATATTCACACCTATGGGGGACATTTCTTCTTCGGCCCTACCCCCAACAGACTGCACTGCAAACAACATTTTAAAAGACAAGTACGCAAAAATTAGGATTCTTTGGATGCTGTGCAATGGAATCTTCAACCTCAGACATCTTTACTTGAAAGTCCTTGCAGAAGGTAAGGAGCTGCACAGTGCAAACACTCGCTGTTTAGCACAAAGTAAATAAAGGTCACTCCTACATGTTCTGATTCTTTCACTAATGCTACAATCTGTCAGTACCCTCATGTTGACCTGGCTGAAATATTGTACAAATGAACCTGCAAACGAACTGAATCTGGGCAGAGCCTGAGCACCCAGGTATATGGCTGGCAGCAGTGAATACCTGACCAGTGGGTTTATTCCTCTTCACTTCCTTGTATTACCAAGAGAATCAAGCATGTTCAGGGAAAATGATCTTTCATACTGACCTTTTCCCTAATGCTGGACAGGTTTGACATCCTGAGATGGTGCACAAGTAGAGACAAGTGCCATTGGGACCCAAATATAAATAATGGTTTCCCTATGACCTTGCCAAGTTAGAACTTGATTCCTGGCTCAGAAACTAATCGTCAATCCCAAGGCCTCCTTTCCCACAATGCAGCACTCCAGAAAGCTGGGAAACCATGGCCAGAAGGAGCTCAGGAGCTGGGCACCTCCTTGCACATTCCTGATGCCCATTTTCCAGCTTCCTGAATCTCTGAGTTGGAAGTTTATGGGGACAACAGAGAGTACTGATAACACCTACTTATCATACAACAGGTGTTATACAGGCATGTGACATGTGCTACTTAATCTTCAGCATAACTTTAGGGTGATATTAATAACAGTAATTGATAATAGGTTCCTTTTAGATATGAAGAAATTAGAATTCTGAGGGATTGTGTCAGCCTACTCTAACAGCACCTGCCTACACAAGTACTGGAGATTTAACAGTTACTGAGTGTGGACTAACAACTTAATAGTATTGCCATTACTTTCTCTTTCTTTCCTTTTTGGAGACAAGGACTTGCTGTGTAGCCCACGTCGGCCCAGAACTCCAGTTCTTACTGCCTCTGCCTCCTGTGCTTAGGACCCCAGGAGTCTGCTACCCCCAGGCCAGCCCACTGTCATTACTTTAATGATACTTTCTCTGTCACCAGCTGCTAATATGCACAAATTAGAAATACATATAGTGGCAATTCTAAACTGATACCTGATGACATTTTGAGAACCAGGTAACAAATCTAATATAAAATGTAATGTTTTATCATTAAAATGTATTTTTGAAGATCACTGGGAGATTAAGTAGAGTTCAGTACTAACTAAAATAGTCTCCCATGTATAAACTCTTCAAACTTCAGAAGGGGGCTGGAGAGATGGCTTAGTGGTTAAGAACACTGACTGCTCTTCCAGAGGACCCAGGGTCAACTCTCAGGACCGACATGGTGCCTAACAACCTTCTGTAACTCCAAGATCTGACATTCCCACACAGACATGCATGCAGCAAAACATCATTGCATATAAAATGAAAATAATTAATTTTTTAAAAAAGGATGGTCCTAGAGACTTGGGAGATGGCTCAGCAGTTAAGAGCACTCACTGCCTGTTCTTCCAGAGGGCCCGGGTTCAATTCCCAGCACTCACATGGCAGCTCACAACTGTCTGTAACTTCAGTATATACATGCAGGTAAAACACCAATGTACATAAAATAAAAATAAAATAAAATAAAATAAAATAAAATAAAGGATGGTCCTGAAATTCAGCAAGGTCATCTGGATCCATTAATATGTGTATGTGTGCTTATGATGTATGTATATATGTGCTGGGTGGTGGTGGTGCACACCTTTTATCCCAGCACTTTGGAGGCAGAAGACAGATGCAGGCCAATCTCTAAGGTGAGGCCAGCCTGGTCTACAAATTGAGTTCCAGGACAGCCAGAACTACACAGAGAAACCCTGTGTGTATGGTGGTGGTGGTGAGTGTGTATCAAATGCTGTTCCAATTCTGTTCTAATCTTAATTTTGAATTCACTTTTTAATATAAAGAAAAGAACTACAGTAGAAAAAAAAAAGTAAGCCTCTGTCAATGTTAAGATGCCAGCCAAATTAAACATACAGCAAGTATATAGGATACATCTGAAGAGTTTCCTAAAAATATATGAAATCATGATTCCATTTTGTCATTTCCTTTCTAATTGTCAACTAATGTCCTCAGGTCTGAAAGGGCCATTCTAAACCACACATCTATTTATAATAGTGTGTTTTTCTGTCTTCCTTCCTCTGGTACATTGTCTATGACCTTGGCCATTGTAAGATGGGTAACACAGTGTCATTAACATGTGTTTATGAAGCTATAGGCATCTTGTAAGTGATTCCATAGTTATTAAAAGCGATAAAGAGTGACAAGGACAATTCTATACTAAGACTGTGTTACATGACTCCTATATTACCACAATATCGCCTGTCAAGAGAAAAATGTAACCCTTAATATAAAGAACCCAGAGGCATAACTAAGAGGTGACTAAAGAATGGTTTTCTGGGTACATAATGAGGACGCTGGAGTAGAGGCAGGAGACAGTGTCTCTGGAACATGATCCAATACCACCAGTCCTCTCCCAGGGGTATGGTGACAATCATGAGCCTGTGTCCACGGCGTGGAGTACAAGTGATGCCCAAAATGGTGGCATTCAGGAAGGGGAGCCTCTGACTTTACTGGAAAGCATCATAATGAACCCTCCAGGCACCTACTAAGAACATTAAAGAAATTTCAACTTCACAGTGTTCCTGAACACTCCCTGCTCACAAACACTGATCCATACAGTACCCGGCACTATAAATAAATCCCGCCTAAAGGTCTCCTTCCTGCTCACATGCTTCTCCATAAATCCTGCTCATGTCTCTACCCTTTTATCTCACTTTCATCTCTGTGATTCCTGTCTGTCAGGAACAAAAGGTCCAAATAAACGGGGCTCCAGATGCCTGCTCAGTTAACTGCTCCCTCAAAAGCACGCCTTTCCTAGAAGGAAAAAAAAAAAGAGGAAGTGTCCTTGCAGCTGGACATCAAGACATCTTCGTAATGCTGGGCTCAGAAGGTCCTAACTAGAGACGCAGCTCCAGCATTTCTTGATTCTGGGATTGATGGTTACAGCCGAGAAAGTCTTGGGAGAAGCCCTCCAAAGGTTTGTCATGTCACACACAGGCCCCTTCTCAGAGAGGTAGGGACCAACCTTGGCAGCTGTAAGGCAGGAGACAGGAGGTTGACATCAGACCTCCTCAGAGTCAATGGTGACTTCAGAGATGGAGCTGCATCTTCTCATGTGATTGCTTCTCACCTTTCAGAAAGTTCATAGTCCTCACTTTTCCATCAGTATCTCTTCTCATGTCGGCCTCAACTTGGAGCCCAGCTCCTCTGCTTGGTAGCTGTTTCCTCACTTTTGCGAAGAGTAAAGTACATTGATTGCTATTGTGTGGATTAAATTGGTTCTTGTGTAGAAGGTGCTGGAGCAATAGCTGGAGCCTAACAGACTCCAAATGGCTGCCAACCACCGTGCTATATCAGTACCAATGGCAGCAGTAGCACCAATGCTCTCTGTCACCCACATACTGTCCCCTACACTGCTGTCCTCTTAGCTTCAATGCTGGGTGTGGGTTTGGACACTTTTATAAAGTCTGTATAAGGCAATGAATTTGGCAAAGTAGCTGGGACTACCAGGAAGGTTTTATTATCTCTTGAAAGGAGGCACTGCATGTTAAAAATGACTGTGACATTATAAACAATCACAGATATATCCATGATTCGAATCTGAGGCTCCACATCAGGCCTGAAATAGTCACAAACAACGGGACAAGGGGAAATGGTGGCACCACATCACTGTCCCAAATTTTCCTCTCATTTTTTTTCTTTCCGGCGATTCAGAGATGTGATACAGGTGTTTGCGGAACTCTGACGTCTGTGTTTGGAACAGTACGCCAGATTATAGGCCGAAGAGAAGAAGAAAGCAATCTGAACTAAATCCCATGCCCAAACCCCTTCCTTCAGACAGAAGTCTTGAAGACTGGGGCAATAAGTTCTCTCGGAGTTCCAGCACAATAAGACATCCTGATGAATATTCCAAACAGCACCGGGAACTAGGAAAAGCCATCACTATGGAGGTTGACACATTCCTGTCCACTGACTATGGGAGTGAGCTCCAGTCTATCAATGGCCAGTGAGTGACCGCCCTCGCTACCCTCTCCCACCCAGTCTCTCTTCCTCTCACATGCACGTCCCTCTACTCTGCTACCCCAGCCACCATCTACACAGAGTATCTGTGTTACTTTCCTGCCACCAGAGAGAAAGATTCAGATGTCAGTGGGTGGAGGTAGTGAGGGAAAAGTTACTTGCAATAATCCAGGGTTGGGAAAGCCATTTGGATCTCAGTGGTTAATGCTGCTGTGTACTTTTCCTGCCTTAATAAGCTAAAGAGAGTCAATTAGCTCCCTTGCCAGCTTGGAGCAGCCCTCAAAAGGCCTCAGTTACCACACTTCCTTAGAAAAGAAGCGCTTCAACCCCTTTAACCCACTAACTAGATTTGTTTTATTTTTTGCATTCAGCGGAGTTTGAATTAACTTTTGTAAGTAGTACTTGTCACACTTCATGACAGCATCCCTTTTTACCCACCAGCAACACTAGGTATTCAGATTCACCAAAATTCCTCGGGAGGTATCTAGCACAGACAGGTTAGGCCCCATTGAAGGTGTTCATTGCTTCATCACAAGGCTCTGGAGTGCGATGTGGACAGAGCCAGTTCTAGAAATACGGTCCCAGAAAGCCTGTTCTTTGATTCCTATGACTTTTTCCCCTCCTACCCCTCCCCCTCACCTAGAATCCAGTCAGCTTTGAATTACTGTCTTCCCCCGCCCCTCTCTCCCCAGGCCCTGGAATTCCTGTCCCTTTGTGGCTTCCTTTTCCTTCTCTCAAGCCCACCTGACTTCCTCACATCTAACCGGCTTCCAGCGCAAGCCGGGTAATTCCTCCCAGTCATCCGCCCTTCTCACGTGTAAATGTTCCCACCTCGAAGTCTTTTCCTCAGCGCTCATAAAAGCTCTGATCTTTGTTGCACAACATGGTTTTTAGGGTCTTTCGGTGCTTTTAGATCTTTTAGGTTTTCACAATCTTGAGATCGGCTAAAAGCTATAGTCCAGAGAAAGCCAATCTACTTTCAAACTTTAGCATTAACTGTCAAAACTGTATAGTTAAAGCCCTCTACTGTGACACATTTGTTGTGTTATAGCCTCTTGTTTACACACCTGCTTCCCTGATCTGAATGAAAGGGTAGGTTTTATCACGTGTTAAAGAAGAAACTCTTCACATATGGCATTATGATGGTACACATTGGGTCCTAAAACTTATCAACTATTGACTGCACAATGGGAAATCCAGTTGCCTAGTTAATGCAGAGTCTTGTTAATAAAAATATAATCCATTTAAATAACAATCCCACCATTTTGCCACATTTGATATGTCAGTTCCTACTTAGACCACTTTGGTATTTTGATTCTATTGTTTGAGACAGGGAGGGTCTCATGTCACCCAGACCAGTCTCAGCCTATGGAGCTGAGGCTGGACTTGAATTCATGATCCTTCTGTTCTCTCTGGAGTGCTGAATACGGATGTGCAGCATGTCTATCCTTGTTTGTAGAGTCTTTACCAAAGACCCCCCCCCCCATCACTAAGCACATACGCCATTAAACTCCTCCAAAGATGTGAAGCTAACCTGAATTCAGACATGCCCTCTCAATTCTGTGATATTTTAAGTTCCGGGTCTAGTCTCAAGAGACTGGGAGAATTCTTTGTTCACTCTCTTGGGTTCCAGCCATGATGCAGAAATACTTATGCCAGATTCTCAAGTGAATGCGCAGAGATGGACAACACTTTGCCAGTGAGTAACTCTGGACACCTCTACTTGCTGCCAGATGCACTTGGATCTTACTCTGTTCCTACGGCCATAACAAAATACCTAAGTCTGAGTAATGCATATACAACAGACTGTATTTCTCACAGTTGTATAGGCTAGAAAGGCCAGGATCAAGTTACCATTAGACTTAGTGCCTGTCAAGGGTGCCCCTGCGCCCTAAATGACACTTCTTGCAGCATCCTCACACAGCAGAAAAGTCAAGCACGGTCCCCAATGCCTTATTAAGGCACTGATCTAGTTCAGAAAAGCAGAGGCCCTACAACCTGACCATGTCCTAAAGGTGTCACCTCTTATTCCATCGTATTAGGTGTTAAGTTTCAACACAGGCATTTGGAAGGAAAAACAGTTAACTTATAAGAACAACTAGCCTAGATCAATCTGACTCTCCTGTCTTTATCTGCTGAGTACTGAGATGACAGACATGAGCTACCTTGACCCATTTATATGGGGCTGGCGATCAAATCCAGGGTTCACGTGTGCTTAGCAACCCTTGTACTGAACTACACCCCCAACCTGATGAGCTGTCTGAGAAGTAAAGCTTTCTCGCACCTTCAGCCCAGGCAAGCTCCCAAGCCACAGGAATGACCCAGCAGATATCAACTGTCTACCCCAGGCAGAACCAACCCACAAAGTCTAACTAAGGCACTGCTCTTTAAACCACTATGTACTGAGTTTTGAATGTTAAACAATAACAGATAACATAAGTGAGAATATAAGATATACCAGAGAGATACAAACGGAAAGAAAATGTAATAAAACAAACAAATAAATAAATCATACTATGAAATCTCGCAATTCTTGACGCAAAATTCCTTAATAAGAAGGCAGGAATAAACAAACCTCTCCACTACTCAAACGTTGGCACATGGAAGATACTGTATTAACCTACCAAGCACGAAGGTAGGCAGGCAAGTGGGTGGACATCATGGTTAGGCTTCCTGTGCCACAGGCACAGTGCTAACAAGAAGGTGTGTGGACAAGAAAAATCGAAATGTGGTCTTAAAGAGGAGATGGGGCTGCCAATCACTGTTGCCCACTCACCATGGTAACTAGAACTGTGCGAGTTTTAAAATGTAAATAAAACTTTAGACATAATCCCAAGGCCCTGATATACTCTGCAAAAACAAAGCTATGCAGACATATCTAGACCCGTAACTCCTACCACGTTCTCAGGAGTTCACTGGAAAACCTTCCACAACTTAAGAAACAATGGGCTAACAACAGGAAAACACTGTTATTGGCTCAATTATTTCTGTCTCAAGACGTCTCTAGAGTTCCCGGACAAACTTTACCATTTGGTAACTTTGGTCTCTGCTTCTTTGACATAGCCACCTGAAAGCGTTCTTAAACTCTCTGCTCACCAAACTCCCTATAGAATATTCCCACATCTTAAGATCTTTGAAGTTAGACACATATTGTATAGTTTCCTGTCTCCTATTATCAATAAACAGCTGTGGACTGAAGAACCTTCTAGAAGCCCTGCAGGAAGTTTTCCAGCTGTCTAGAGCTGACTAAAACTGTTTTCTACTGCCTAGACTATGAATTCTGAGTGTGTGTATCTGGGGTGGCACTTTATATCTACTACGCCTGTTTAGGTCCATGTTGAATATTCCTAAGAGCATGAGCACTGTGTCAATAAAGACATGACAGCCCACACACTGGGCCCTAAGCCTCTCCTGGCATGGAGGTGTTTTCCTCAGTACCCCTTCTGTTCTGTTCCTTCAGCATAACAATTCTCTTTCCTTCTGAAACTTGCGCTCAGAGAAGATGAGACCTCTGGAAATGTGCTAACCCTCATCAGAATTGTTTTTCAAATTTTTTAGCTCAGCTGCGAAGTGAAGGAGCTGAAGCCTCTTCTGTTCAGAGTGCTTGAAGGTTTGACATTTAAATTTATCTTAAAATAGTTTTTGCATGAAAAAACCAAGAAAGACCGGGTTGTGGTTTGTACCTTGGCCTAAACTTTTATATGAGTAGGACACAAACAGTGCCGGTGTTGAAGCTGACTGCGGGATTTGCTGGCTTTGATTAGGGCAGGAGCAGCCCAGGATCCAAATAAACCTATAATTCATGTGACTAATTCTAGCTTTCACCTAACCCTCTACTCCACCCCACCCCCACCCAATCAGCATATATGGAAATGTTCCCATAGTCATTTTACTCTTTGGAATGACTGATTCTCCTCATACCCTGCCTGAATATTTCTACAAAGGGAAAAGGCTTTGGGGGAGCAGAGATTGCAAAGAGCAATAATCCTTCTGTGAGGGGATGAAATGAAGCATCTTTCACTCTGAAATGTGTGTGTGGGGGGGGGTCGCTTCTCAATCATAGGAGCATCAGAATGATGTCTCTAATATTTGATTTATACATATTCCAATGCTCTAAGTTTTTGCTGTTGCTATTAGGTTTTCCAAGACAGGATTTCTCTGTGTAGCCACCGGCTGTCCTGGAACTCACTCTGTAGACCAGGCTGGCCTCGAACTCAGAGACTCGCCTGCCTCTGCCTCATGCTGGGATTAAAGGTGTGTGACAACCAGAGCCAGCTTTCTTTTTTTTTTTTTTTTCTTTTTTTCAAAATACCATTTAACCTAAACTTTAATTTTGAAAGCATATTGAAGTGCCATCTAAGTATACTGCATTACAGGTTCTGTTATCAAAGTATCCTCTCGCTCTGCCTGTATCATGATTCTTTTAAATAATGCCTACGTTATAATTAGGAGATTGAATTGACTAGCCAGGATATGACAAACTGCACACAAACTGTGTCTGTGCAAATAAAAACACCTGCCACTTGGGATGTACACCCTGGGTAGCAGATTTTGAGAATGTCTCATAAACTGAGCAACTGCCTGAGATATGTCAAAGCCCCATGTCCAGTGACTCCGTTTGAAAATGCAGTGGCAACCCTTGCCACGCCAAGGAGTAGTGTTCAGACTAAACGCTCATACCCAGTCTTAGAGCTTCTTCTAAAGATGAAGAAAACACTCCCCCCCGCCCCATGTCTTTCTGTCTGTGTGTGAGTCCACGTTTTTCTATGTCAAATGTAGATGCAAATCTTAACCAATGATGCCAACATAAACAACTAAAGAAAGTAGAGTGGCTGTAGAGGCAGACCAGAGGACCCGTAAAGATTTCTAGTTCATCAAGTCTCTAGTTAAGGGAAATGACCACACATAATCTTTGCTTCTCCCCCAGAGCTAAAGAACACAAGGAAAAAGTAGAGTTAAGTTACTTCAGGGTAAGGACAGAGGAAGGAAGGACAGAGGGAAGGAGCATTCCTGATACTCTGCTGCTGGTGCTCCAAGGCCCTTAATCAGCAAATGCAGAGATAAGACCATCTGTGCATTACACACATCTGAAGCCCCTCCTTCTGGTAAAGGCATCCCTGTGCAACTTAACAGGCTGTGAATGCACCCACTGGGGTGAAAGGGTCTGAGGTGCCACATGGAAAAAACATCTATGCTCCCTCTAGACACAGGCCTTAGAGTCCATACTCCAGCCTCCAGCCTGAGATATGGGTGAACAGCAATCCTGCCCTTGCTCTGCAACTATTCTGTTCTTACAGGATCATATTATAATTCTCTACTAGGTCATCCCAATGAACACATGTACCCTAATATATTCCTTTGCATAGAACTCTCCTGACTTAAATTCTCCTCCAGCCACCACCCCTTTCTCTTTCTTTTTAAAGAAAAGCAAACAAACAAACAAACACTTGGCTAACGTTGTCAGATGTCCAGTCCAGCTCCTCCCTTTCCTTCTGGAAGACAACCTAAGCAACTGTATCCACATCACTTTGTGGAAATGGTTCCTGTTGAAGTCACCCATGACTTCCATATTGTTACATCTTGGTGTCCATTCTTGGGACACTTCTGGCTCCCCAGTTAGAGGCCCAAGTCTGTCTGGTCATGCCCTTTTTTCTTAAATCATTCGGTTCCTGAAGCTGGACAGATGACTTAGTAGTCAAGAGCTCTTATGCTCTTGCTGAAGACCCAGATTCCATCCCTAGAACCACACTGGGTGGTTCACAACTCATCCATTTGGTTCCGGTGCTCCTTTCTGGCATCCATGGGCACCTACTCACAGACACATAAGTAAAAAATAGATCTTTTTTTTTTTTTTTTTTAATACAAAACATCTGAAGAAGCACTCAAAACTTCGGGGGAATTAGGAGCACACAGAAACAGATGGAGTGGACACTTTTTTTTTTCATATAACTGTACTTGACATAGTAAAAAACACAACAGAGGGCTTAGATGTCTGCTAAGATAGTTACTTCCTACATTTCAAGTAAGTGCAAGAAAATGTTCATGGGCTACAGAGTTCTGAGATCCTGTCTCACAGACCTATGGCCCTAAGAAAGGGTCTTAACTGCTCTGGACATGCCTCCAAGACTGCATAGTTAGGGATTTTAAAACTCAACAGCCAGGACTGGAGAGATGGCTGGGTGGTTAAGAGTACTAGCTGCTCTTCCAGAGGTTCTGAGTTCAATCCCCAGCACCCACACGATAGCTCACAAGTGTCTATAACTCTAGTTCCAAGGGATCTGATGCTCTCACACAGACATACATGCAGGCCAAACACCAATGCATATAAAATAAGAGTAAATAAAACATATTAAAAGCTCAATAGCCTCCACTGACATATAGAATTTTTCATTTCTTCCTTCTGCCAAAATTTGCAGGCTTGTTTTTTATTATATCCTCCATGAGCTAATGCATGAACGCATTTTGTTTCCTCAGTGGAAACATAGATGCTACATAGCTATAGCTGATAGACTTAAAATCACCTAGTTGTACTTGGAAACAGAAACAAAGATGCTGTTGCCAAGGTAACCACACATTTTTCCAATGTTAGGAAGAACTACCATATTTCCTATGCTCAAGGGAATACATATTATAAAAAGATTGGCTTAGTGCAGATGAATATTTACAACTTAAAAAGAATACCAGTTTCTTTATAAACCTGTGAAATGCATTTAGATTATTCAGACACCTGACAAACACATCTTATCTTTCCAGAGCATCTTTGCCAACAGAATTGAATGCATCCAGTAATAATTAATATTTTACACTACTCATAATATATCAATACATCTCATTTCATACATTAGAAGAGTTATTAAATATTCAATTAGCACTTACTATTTAAAGAAAGACCATTGTGAATTCTGTGTAGAAAGGCATTTACAGGATGTATTCATCAGGGATGAAAACTCTTCCTTCACAGTAGAATCTGAAAAATAGAGGCTAATCTTCTGAAATTTCAAAGGTTGCACTGGAGTTGATAGACCCTTAGGGTAGCCTCAGCCCACAACGCAGGGAACAAAGCAGAAGGCAGACCACTAATCCAAACATCCTGCCTCCTTCCTGCCTTTCTTCCTCATCTGTTTACTAAGCTTCTCTGCAATAGGCACCATGACCAATGCTGGTGTTTCTGTAGAGAGCTTATAGAAATTAGGCTGAGCAGTAAGAAGCAAGCAACGTAGTGGGCTCATCTTTTCTTCAATTGCATTAAACTTTATTTTTATAGATGCTGGTGCCAGTGAAATGCTCACCAGTGAAAGGCAGATATTTCCCCCTACTCTATATTATTGTTGAGTTTGGGGGGGGGGCGTGTGTGTAAGGGAGAGAGAGAGAGACAGAGAGACAGAGAGAGAAAAAGATTTGAACTGAAAACCCTAAGAATTCTATGTCATTACAAAGATTCTCAAAGTAAGTCAAGACAAATTATTGATATTTCCCATGTTAGGTCACACTACTGTACAACACATAACTAAAATCCCAGCACATTTGTAGACACAGTAAAAGTGAAAGGTCTAGTTCTCTTCCTATACCCTCTGAAGAACACAATTTTCAGATCTGTAAACCTTGCTCTTCCAATTTGTAAAAGCAGAGAAAACTGTCATAGCCATCCCAAAAGATCATATTACTTAAGTTGGTAATTCATTTTAAAGGTGCTTTAGATAAAAGTTTGAGTGTATGGAGTGGCACATGCCTGTCATTCCTGCACACAGGAGGCTGAAGCAAGATGATTTTATGTTTCAGTCTAGCCTGGGCTATATAATGAGACGCTCTCATAATAATTAACTAATTGATTTTTTTTTAAGTTTGATCATTGGAACAAGTATTATTAGAGTTACAGTTATATCATGTGTCCTGGTGATGCATATTTGTTTTGTTTGATTATTTTTTATCACCTTCACACATGCTAGCAACCTCTGAGAGATACAGCCTCAATTGAGAAAATGCCTCCTCCGTCACACTGGCCTGTAGGCAGTCAGTGGGATATTTCCTTGATTAAGGATTGATGTGAGATGGTCCAGCTCCCTGTGGGGAGTGCAGCTCCTGGGCAGGTGGTCCTGTGTTACACAAAAAGCAAGCTGAGCCAGAGAGGAAGCACTCTGGTGGCTCAGTTTCAGTTCCTTCCTCCAGGATCCTGCCTTGACTTCCCTTGACTACTAGCTGTAAATGAAATGAAACCTTTCCTGCCCAAGCTGCTTTTCAGCATGGTGTTTATCAGGGCAACAGAAAGCAAGCCATAACACTAAGACTAACTGAAACAGCGAAGTTCCTGCTACTCATTTCAGAATGGACAGGATATGGGATACAAAGGGAATGCCAATGAAAGAGATAAAAACAGATCCCAAGAAGCTCTCCCGATGTGCCTGAACATGGACAAATGCACCTTGACCTACTATCCGCTAGGTGCCTCCTACTGATGGGGGACACTAAAGTTAGTATTAGCTTCTCTGCATTCCTTGGTTCCTTGGAGCTATCAAAACCAAGGAAGGAATCTGGTGAGGTCTTGTTGAAAAATCCAGACTTCCTGCTATGCTGTGTGGCAGGAAGAGATGGCCAGATCAGCTTCAAGGCTGCCAATTAAGATGATCCAGCCTCAGGATCCCCATAAGACTGCCAATGTCCCCAATCAGCAGGAAGCAGTAATGGAAAGCTACACCTCAAATTCCCAAAATATTGTTTATAAATTTTTGTTTTTATTATAAATTGTAAATGTTCATAGTCAGTCTCTTTCTATGGAAAAAGGGGGGATTGACAGAGAAATAATTTTTTAAAGATAGATTATTGAATTTATTTTAGTCTAAAAATGGCTGTTAACCTCAAAATATTTTACATTGATATAGATTTTTGGCTTATTGAGAAAATTTTGTTTATTTTTGGTATACTGTATGTATACTCTTGTTTAAGTATTATGTTTATGTAACACATTTAAAATTGTAATGTATAATTAAGAAATGCTGATTAATAGTCATCTATGATAACCAAACTTATAGTTATGTTAAGTTTTTTTAGGTATACAAAGATATATTTCAATTAGATAGGTAATCTTCAAACATTTCAAAGATCTACAGAATATGGCATTTAGAGTATTTTAAGAACTTAGATTTTTTGAACAGTGAGACATGTCTGCTCCTGGCAGCACCAATCTACTTCAAGAGAATGATAGTCACCAAAGAAACCCCATATAGAAGTGGCAAAGGTAAGCCATTGGACAAGAAACTGTTTTTGCCTCAACTGCCTGAGAATATGCTATATAAACTGGACATGCAGGACATATAGGAAAGTGACCTCTGAACTTTGTCAAGAACAAGCTGAGATGGTCCTTCAGGTTCCTGCTTCACAGAGAAAACTGCCAGACATCCTTCAGGACACAAGGAAAAATGACTAATGAATTATGCCAGAATGGGCAGAGCAGTCTTTCAGATTTTCTGCTTACTGAAAGGTGTGCCAGAGACTCTAAGCCTGTAGGCTGTAGATAGATACCCCATCATTACAAAGGAACTTGAGATAACTGTCCAGGCAGCCAGATGTCATCTCTATCATTTCTAGATTTTGGAAGTTTTTTGCACTTCTTTCTAGTAATATATCTTTACATGGTCTTTGATGTAGTTGAAGATTAGTTAGTTATAAGTACAATTTTCCTTAGTTATTTTAAAAGGTGTATTAGATATGAAACTTTAGACTCACAAGGTTAAAATAGATGATAGAATATTTTCTTTAATTTTGCTAAATACAATAGACTAGGTATTGTAACTGTAATTCTTGCATGATAGCTATTTTTTGTTATATGTAATTTTGCTATGTTAAAATTAAAACATTCCTTTTTGATTAGACAGAAAAGGGGAAGTGATGTGGGATGGCTTTCTGTTTGCTGTGAATATCATTGGTTAATAAAGGGGCTGTTTTGGCCTATGGCAGGGCATCTTAGAAGCAGGCAGGAAATCAGAGCATTGAAAAGGGGGAAGGAGGGTGGAGTCATGAGAAATGTAATCCAGCTACCAAAGGAGCAAGATGTAGAGAAATTCAGATAAGCCAGAGGGCACATGCAAGACAGATTAATGGAAATGGGTTGAGTTAGAATGAAAAGGGTAGCTAGCAGTAAGCCTGAGACAGAGGCTGAACAGCATGTGATTAACAGAAGTGCTTGAGCCATTTTGAGGGACAAAGCAGCAAAGAGTGGGTCCGAACCAAGATGCTGAGCCAGGCCAGAAACCTCTGCTATGATGCTGGGTAAGTCCAAACTTAAATGTGATTTTAATCTATTACATGTCCAGTGAAGAATCTTAACTGTGATAATAGTGAAAAGAAATACTGAAGAGAAGCAAGGTAAGTCAAAACCCACAAACCTCATGAGGCTGCTCCTGACATGATTCTGGGTCAGTAGACTGACCAGCATTAGCCAGGACCTTTCTAACTTCTCACTTTTAGCTACAGTTGCAAACCTCCAGAAATCAAATGCATATTTTAAAATCTAAGCATATAAAGGTGCAGGAAGTTGCAATAGCATCACAGAATTATGACATAGAGTTGAAAGAGTCTATTCTGCTGCCTTTTTCCTAAATTAAATGGCTGAATCAGACTTCAGCAGAAGTCCTAGGCTAGCAACAATACCCTTAGGGATTGACATGAATAATAATCATTGTTGTATTTAATGACAAAGTATAACCAGCTCTTCTTCAGATCATAGTGTTTATGAAGAACAAGAGAAAGTAAAATAAACAAACAAGGCTGCAGCTACCGCAGTGTGGAGTCTATACTCATCGAGTGGGGGGGAGGGGGATGAGCACTCCTGGGGTGGTGAGCACTCCCCCTGCCACTCCTGGATGCTGGGATGGATGGGGCTGTGTGAGCCAGGAGGAAAGGTATCTTCTGAGCAAAAGTCTCCAGCACAAAGCTAACTGTCACAGACTACTGTATAGGTTCCTGGGGTGGAGTGTGTGTGTGGGGGGGAATATAACTAGAGGAATTCCAGAATTTTGTATTCCCTGCAAATGAGCACAATCCACACACAGACTACAGTCCTTCTCCCAGGCAGAGACAACTAGAGTCTTCTTCTACCATTGTAAATCCTGTGAATAACATGTTTGGCAGTAAGTTACCCATCCCCCCAATCTGCCCACCATGCTGAGTCTGGAGTCACTGTCAAAACATAACACTGCTATACTTTCCCCATTCTCTTTCCCTCCAGCAGAATTCATTCCAGGGACTAACTTTTATTTTAACTTTCAATCACTATATGGTATGTGGTTGTAATGTGACATTAGCACCTCTGATATGCCAAAGACAAATTCTCAATCTTTTTTTTATTATTTATTTATTTATTTATTTATTTATTTATTTATTTATTTATTTATTTATTTATTTATTTATCTATTTAGCCAAGTGCCATATATAGGAAAGATCTGAATGTTTAGCTTTGTTGAGGCACCTCTGATATGCCAAAGACAAATTCTCAATCTTTTTTTTTTATTATTTATTTATTTATTTATTTATTTATTTATTTATTTAGCCAAGTGCCGTATATAGGAAAGATCTGAATGTTTAGCTTTGTTGAGGCAGACTATTTGCTATCTCTCGACCTCCCCTTCTAGAGTTGCCAGTACATGACACCACAACCAGATCTAGGCCCATTCTTTACTAACTCAAACATCCTCAAGAATTAGTACCCATTCTTTGAATGCATGAAACCAAAGCACCCAATTAGGGAAAGGTAACAAACAGCAGGCATCAAGTCTGGACCTAGAGCCTTGCACATTTAGGTGTCTTTCTGTAGAGACCCTTCTAGTTGCAGTGAACAGGTGCCACTGAAGACTGCATTGTCCAGTACTCCTCCTTGAAGTCACATATTAACATCATATCAAGGAAAATATTAGGATGTGATATTGTCGACTAAGATATTTAAAGATCAGTTAAAACATTCCCATTTTATTCATCAGAAAACATAATTTCTTCAGATAAATCTGAATTATTTGAAAGCAAAGCAAAATGTTCTCTTTTACAGAGAGAG
Organism: Phyllotis vaccarum; assembly: GCA_033318265.1. Taxonomy (NCBI): domain Eukaryota; kingdom Metazoa; phylum Chordata; class Mammalia; order Rodentia; family Cricetidae; genus Phyllotis; species Phyllotis vaccarum. The sequence goes on along the minus strand of JARWLC010000001.1, from coordinate 60,587,376 downwards.
AGAGCCTCTCACACTGTAGGCCCAAGCAATTGCAAACATCCCATACTCTCAAAAATGTAAATAATCAGAAAAGGTATCCATCATCTTTGGTACTGAAGCTACATGAAGGGAAATGTTTTAATTTTCTTTAAGGGAGAGAGGCCCTTAACCAAGACTTACCCATGAAATTGACTCTTTGAAATCACAGTGATTACTTCCTCTTAGATACAAAAACTAACTTTTCTAAATGCAATTTCCAGGGCAGCAGAACCTAAGCATTTATACCAGTTCACCATATGAACTCTTATTTCTTGTCAAAGATATGTGTACAAGAACACATGTGTATACATGTGCATTTTATCTGGCTTCAATCAAAATCCTCTCATTTGAAGTTAACCTGAAATACTATAAATTAAAGTAAATGGGGAATCAATTTTTTGAAGTGACTATGGATTACTAGTGCATAAATTAACTTTGAGCTTCCTCCCAACTCTACAATGGATTTTAGCCTAATAGGTTACAAGCATAAGCCCCAGTGCTTGCTGATATCACATCTGGAATTACTTTCTTCTGGTACTGTTGTATAAATGTGTTCACACAGCCAACCATGGTTCACCCCCTACTGCAGTGTGTGTGTGTCCTGGACTTCACCCTTTTCAGTAGCAAGTTCAAATACCAGAACAGTTTGTCCAGGAATTGTGTTAGCAGGAATGTGCTCATCTTGGAAACCTGGGGACCGAAATATGCTCATCGCTAGGAAAGGCAGATCCTACAGATGACAGGGATTGGTCAGTGTTCTCACACATCCCAGAGCTGACAATTCTCATATGTTTACCTTCTCTTCACTGTTTGTGAAACAAAGGGCAAAAGGAAGTTGAAGCAAGTCCTAACAAAATAGGGAACAGACCGGGCTTTGGGGGAGCGGCAACCTGGGGAGGAGGGGCACTGGCGGAGGCATGCGAATCCACTCCAGAGTTTATTACCAGATTACTAATGTCCATGATATGATGTGAGTAGGACAGAGTAGGCAGAGGACTCAACCAGCCTCTCCCTCCCTCCACCTGGCACTGAGCAGCACTTCATCCTACAATACATGATCTGCTCCCTAGCCTCAAGTGCATCCACCCATAGTTCAGAATCTTTTCCGGTTTAGACTCTATTCTGTGACTCAGCGGTTTGAGGTTTTGTTTTGGCTTGGGTTTTTTTGTTTGTTTGCTTGCTTGCTTGCTTGGTTCTCTTTGTTTAAATTTCATGTATTTGTGTTTCCAGCAAGGATGCATGTGCACCTCAAGTGTGCCTACAAAGATCAGAAGAGGTCATCAGATTCCCTGGAACTGGAGGTACAGTGAGAGCCACCACGTGGGTCCTGGGAACCGAACTGGAGTGCTCTTAACTGTGAGACATCTCTCTGGACTTGACTCAAAGGTTTTAGCTGAGCTTCAGATGTGTGAGGGTGAGGGCTAGGGAACATCCAGTCTATTGAGGATTATACAAAGCATGAAAACACGCCCTATTCTCATCTGTTTATGTTAGCTTGAGTTCATTGCTGTTTTCAAATGAGGTAGCTATTTCCACCCTCGGTTTTAATTTCTAATCCAGTTAACATCAACAAAACTCTTGAGGTCCTGAATGACTTTGAAGAAGCGTGGAGGGATTCCTTAGGCAGGAAGTGAGGATTGCTAGTGTAATAGAGGAACAAGAGCCAACTACAGATTCAAGTTTCATTTCTGCCGCTGTGCGACCTGACAGACCCTCAGTCGTTCTGTGCTACTTAGCTGTGAGGCTGTCAGAGAAGGAAATGCTGGCACATGCATTGAACTTAGAGAATGTCCATCATTCTCTTCATTGTCAGTCTCAGCCAGCACCATTGTCTGCATTCCCATCCCCACCTCCCCCCTTCCCCAGACCCCTCCCCGTCCCCCTTTCCCAACCCGCCCCCTCCCTGCTTTCCCAGCCCACCTGGGAATTTGTTCAGTTTGCTGGACTTGGCCAACTCCAAGCAATGCTGCTTCTGCCTCGGAGGGGGGCCAAAGACAGCTTCGGTAAACACAGCCCCTCTTCCCTACCACTGCCCTCCAGCAGCCAACTATACTTAGAATTTGCCCTTCAGAGAAGCTCCATCAGCAAATGACAACTAGAAAATCAAAGTAAGCCAGGCAAAGTTTTTTTTTTTTTAAAAAAAAAAAAAAAAAAAAAAAAACATGCCATGTCAGATGAATTTGGATGTAGAGCAGAACAGCTAGCCTTAGGAATAATCAATGAAACAGGAGGAGGTGAAAAAAAAAAAAAACAAAACGCAAGCAATTACTTTCATTCCTTAAAGGAAAAGGTGCTATTTACCCAAAGTGCCTTCCGGTTGGAAGGGTGTTTTGCTTTGTTTACCTTCATCTCCTTTATTGAATCTCTGACCTACCCAAGGGCCCTCTTTCCACTGGTAAACGACTCAACCCATCACCTGCTTTTTTTAACCGACCAGATTCCTATCACACCTACTTGACTGACAGCTGTTTGATCCTGGAAGAGGAAACAACAGGTCTGGGATTTTTATGATTATTTTTAAAAATCAAATTATGATGACTCACGATCTCTTGAACGTATGGCTTTTTTAATCTGTATTTTAATTATTTAATTTTTGTTCCCTGGCATGCTCCTATTTTGCAGTTTAGAAAACTGGACCTCAAAGAAACTAGCAAGCCTACTGGAAGTCACAGAACCAAATGATAGAAGTCATAAAACTGGAGTTCGTAAAGACAAAGCATGGGTACGCACAGCAGGAAGCAGAGCGCTCTGGTGTGTGTGGGGGGGGGGGAGTTACAACTAAACTAATTTTATCAGGGGGTTACCACATAAGCAAATGGGCCCTAGTGTGGAAATAACCTCCAGATTCCCCTACCCCCACCGCCCCGAGTCTCCCACAGCTTCTGGGCTGTACCATGGCAGCTCAACCTATATATCTGGGATTATAACTTCTTAAATCTTTTTAAAAAGTGTGTGTGTGTGTGTGTGTGTGTGTGTGTGTGTGTGTGTGTGTGTGTGTGTGTGTGTGTGTGTGTGTGTGTGTGTGTGTGTACAGCATACAGCAGGTGGAGGTCCTCAGACAACTTTCGGAAGTGGCTCTCTCCTCTACCATGTGGGTTTTAGGGATCCAACCCAAGTCTTCAGGCTGGTGAGCAAACATCTTCGTCCCCTACAGCATCTCACTTACCCTTCTTTTCAATGTACTAATTTCTTTGTACAATGACTATCTTGGAAGTAAGAGAGACCTTTTTTTCTTATATTTATTTTTGGTTTTCTTGAGACAGGGTCTCATCTATGTAGCTCTGACTGTCCTGGAACTCACTACGTAAACCAGGTTGGTCTACAACTCACGGAGATATGCCTGGGTGCTGGGATTAAAGGCATGAGACACTACATACAGCTGAAATGGATTTATTTTTATTTTATGTGGATTGCAGTTTTGCCTGCATGAACATCTTGGTGAGTGCATCAGATCTCTGGAACTGGAGCTACAGATGAATGTCGGCTACCGTGTGGGCACTGGGAATTGAACCTCAGTCTTCTGAAAGAGCAGCCAGTGCCCTGAACTACTGAGCCATTTCTCTGGACCTGAATTTTTTAAAAAAGTACCCAGTATGTTTTATATTTAGGCTGCTTCTGAGTAGGGTATTTTGTAAGTTGAGAACCGTCTGCATTCATGTATGATGTCATTAAATATATATTTGGTCTGTCTAAAACTATCTGGCATTTGTCCTTTACCAACACTACCGGGTATTTTAGTTTCTCAATATGTAAGTTTAAGAGGCACAGCCAAATCTAATAAATGTCAAACTTGTACAGTGACTCAACTCCACTATAGTACTTTTAAACTGGGGGGGGGGGGGACTGATTCACAAAAGGTTAATTAGGATGAATAATCACTTGAAAAGAATACAAAAATTCTCTGAAACCATTAGTACCCCTGAATATGTTTAAATGCACCTTAATACCACTAAAATAGCACTGTTGAAGGAAAACTTTGGTCCTTTATTAGATAACAGACACTGAAATATGAGCATTCTAAACTGAGCATTCAAAACTGAGTCTTCTAAAACTGAGCATTCAAACATTGGAATGGTGATCTATTTGAGCTAATAAGCCCAGTCTGGTGACCCACATCTGTGTCCTCACACTCAGAAGGTAACATTAGGGCAATCAGGAGTTCAAGCTTGTAGTAAGAGGTTTCTGGCCCAGAATTTCTGGCCTAGCCTCAAGATTTGGACCCGCAGACCCGCAGTCCCACTGAAACACAGACACTTGTATTAATTGTACGCTGATCGGCCTAAGGCCCAGGCATATAACTTGCTGACTCTTTACCCTTAATCTAACCCATGACTCTTATCCTGTTCAGCCATGCAGCTCAGTACCTTTTCTCAGAGCAGCATAGTTGTCCTCTGCATCTTCCAGCTTCTCTGTGGCATCTCTGCTCTGTTCTTCCTGTTCTCAGTTTTCTTAGTCTGGTAGCCCCACCCATACTTCTTGTCTGCCTTTGGCCAATCAGCATTTTTTATTAAACTCATAGGCGGGGACAATTATTCATAATGGAACATCATAAATCCACTATACAAGCTCATTCTCCACTGCAGAGTAAGTTCAAGGCCAGTCTGGACTATGAAACCCTTATTCAAATAAATAAATAAGAAAGAATTGGTGAGACGGCTCAGCAGGTAAAAATAGCTGCCACCAAGTTTCATGACTGGAGTTTAATCTCCACAACCAATGTGCTAGAAGGATGTAACTCCCAAAACTGTATTAACTAAAAGCCCAAACAGTTCAAGCCTGTTGAAGGACTTCATTTTCTCTACACTACAAGCAACACATAACACACACACACACAATAAACTGTAAATTGAAATAGGTTAAATTATATTCTTTTATCTGGGTTTTATGACTTATTAGCTCTGCCCAACAGAACATGGTTAAGAGAAATACTTAAATCTGAAAATGTTGTTAATACTAATAAAGAACTTAATTTTTTATTTTAGTTTTAATTCATTCATAATCAAGTCTTTTTCATCAATAAAAAAAAATATCTGGCTGTACTGGACTAAAGACCAGTTTGTGAGTATAAGCTATAACTGTTGCACATAGGCTGTAGCTAAATCTCAGTCCATTGACTGAGAGCGGAAATGAAGTTAGAGGTAATTGAACATAATTTTTTTCAGATTGTTTTTATTTAACAGGCACCAAAAACTATCATGGGGGTATGTGCTGACGAGATCATCTAGCAATTAAGAGCCCTAATACTTGTAGAAGACTTGGGCTGGCTCCCATCACCCACATGGTGGCTCACAATGCCCTATAACTCCAGTTTCAGGGGATCTGATTCCTCTTCTGACCTCTGCTGTCACAGCACACACATCGCACGCACATATAAACTCAGGCACACACAAATACACATAAAGATCTTTTTTTAAAAAAACTACCTTGTAAAAGAACAGCTGTCATTTGCAAAACACAACTAGGAAATAAGATATAACTGATCCATGGATGTATCCTCAACATCGGCTATTTACTGTGGTAAGGATGGGTGGATGGAAGAGTGGAAAGATGGGCAGCTGGAGAGATGAGCAATCAGAAAATGAGAAGGAAGCTGGGTTATTTTGAGACACAATGAACCAAAACTAAGCAGGGACTTCACTCCTGTGTACAGTCACCTCATGGCTCTGTTAGAAGCAAATTCTGTATTTTACCCCAGCAGGATCAAGCTGAGGAACCAGTATCATTGGTCCCACAACCCCTCTCATGTCAGACAGACTTCACATGGAGGTGGGTAACAAAAATTCTGATGTAAAAACTTCTAAAGGTATTGGCACACAAAAGAGGCTTCTAACACAGCCTAGGAAAAGAATCTTCCAGAAAGAAAAAACAACAAAAACCCAACCATATCTTCCTACTGAATCCTTCTCATGTGTCTCATGGAAATTTCCCTTTTGTTTGGCATTAAATCACTGACCTTTTCAAGGGTGCTCATTTCTTAAGTACACATCAATCAATATAAGTTTATTGAATGCTGAAAATCCAAAAGCCTCATTTTCCTGGGTTGTTCTCCATATGCTATAAGCTGAAGTTACAGGAATACATGTCCCTGGAGAAATCTCAGTCCCCAGGTCAGAGACTTCAATAATCTCACACAAAGAGAAACAAAATACTGCCTTGGAACACATCATTTCTTCACAAGTTCTTTTTTAAATTATGTGATTTTTCTATCCAAATTAAATTTATACAGCTCTTCAAAGTAAACTGCAGGAAGGCTAATAAAAGAAAAACACACACACTAAAATGTAACTTTATATTTCAATAAAATTAAATCCATTAATAGGAAATTCTTTTCCCTGCTTTATTTTATTTTTGCGTTAGTGTTTTGCTTGTTTGTGGGTCTTTGCTCCATGGTTCCTGAGGAGGACAGAAGGGGGCACTGGATTCCCTGGAACTCTATATGATTGTAAATGGTTGTGGCGGCCACATGGATGCTAGAAATCAAACCTGAGTCCTACTCCGGAAGAGCCTATTAACAGTGTGCTCTTCCTGGAACTCACCCTGTAAACCAGGACAGCTGATTCACCTGCCTCTGCCTCCCAAATGCTGGGATTAGAGGTTCACCACCATGCAGGTCCAGCTTCATGCTTCTATTTGTAATAGGTAAATAACAAGTTATAAACAGCCCCTACTTCACATAATTAATTGATTAGACATGCATATCTACAAGGGATTTAAAAGCCTGAGCGCTGTGTTGCACACCTTTGACCCAGCATTTGGAAGCAGGAGAATCAGTTCAATCAAGATCGGCCAAGACTACCTAGAATTACCTAGAATGCTCTGACCTTGACTAAAGGGAAAAGAGAAACAATAAGGAATTTGAAATAGTATCTACCCTGAGAGCTAAGTATTATCTAGTCTCATTAATTACAGCGCTTCTTATCTCAGGAAATTCTAAAATTCAAAGAGCATAGTTCAGGAGACATTAGAACAAAAAAGCGGGGAAAAAAGCATCCATCAGGTTCAGCAGATTTCCTGTCATTTTGTCCTTTGCTCCACTTGGGGGAGAAAAGAGCCCCAGGCACATTTGTGCCGAATCTGAACTCAACAACACATCCACCTTGAAGACTTCTTCCCAGGGATGTCAGCGGACAAAGATACTAATACCCTAATCCGGAATCGTGTATGTTGTCTTCGTGTTTATTTTTTTGTTGCTTTTTTTTTCCTTCCGAGACTTTGGAATGACTCAAAAGAAAAACGGTCACAATATTTAAAAGAATCTAAAATGCCAAGAGTCACCGCATTGCTGTAATACACGCTTCCTCCCGAGGGCCAAGATAAGGGCGGAGTGTCTACGTAATGTCTCCTCAACAAAGCACCCTAAGAGTAACTCCTCTGCATACCATTTTCAAATCCTCTCCGGGAACCATCTGGAACCACCCTGCAGAGCTTTGGGGAGTTCCTCATGGGTCTGGGGATTTAACATCACAACGGGAGCGCCTGCGGATCCCTGCTTGCTTGGGTGCACGTTCTGCACCGCACAACATCAGGCCTACGAGTGCAATGAACCTACAAATGGAGCAGCTGTCCTCGTTCCCGCCTCAGGACGTGCCTAAACCTCCCTGCGCGTTCAACCACCCCGGGCCTCGCGACCCCGTGCGGCTTTCCTCGAAGCACCCGGGATTAGCCCCGACCTCCAGGGCTCCCTTGGCGTGTCACTGGCTCCCCGCTGCGGCGCCCAGTCCCTGCCATCCCTCCCGCCACGCCGGAGAAAGAAATCACCATCACGTGGGCGCTGGAGAAGGAGAGGCGGTCTGCGCAGAACAGACCTGCGCAGTGACTGCCCGCCTTGGCTCCCGCAGTCTCAGTGGAAAATTTCAGGAGGCATACTGAGGCTGCGCGCGGTGGCCACGCCCCTTCCCGCCCGGCACCTCCTTCCCCAGGGGAACAGCCCCTCCCCGCCCGCGCGCATCGGCGCAAGCCCGCCCGCCCCCTCCGACTTGGCCTTGACTTCTCATGCTCCATGTGGTCTCCTGTGCGGCTGCAAGGCGACCTCACATGTGGCCTCCTGGCATCTTGAGGGGCGAGGAGTGGCACCCTGGCGCCTCCACCTTCGCCTGCGGGGCGCCGCGGCCACAACCCCACCTCCAAGCTCGGGTCCCACAACCCCTGGATGCAGCAGGACGGAGGGAGGAACGGTTGGAATGGGCGTCTGCCGCTCAGTGAGGGGACCGATGGTCGCCTAATCAAAGCTCGTCCTGACTTCCCCCACCAGGAAAATAAATAATAAGCAATCATTTCTCCACCCAGAATCGTACCTCGCAGAGTTTCTCCCTCAGGCAGCAATTTTGAGGAGCTTAACCTCACCCACCCAGGGGTAACAAATGGCTACACCATCCATGACATCCTTGGGCTGTAGAAGGGTGTGTGGTTCGCCTCAAGAAAACAAATTAACAGTTTTAGCGACCCGTTGTTTCCGAACGTGTTGACTCTGGTGAGTGTGGCTGAATGCGGAGGCATTAATTCCAAGTTGTCCCCAAACAAGTTTAGCATGTTGTCTATATGAGACAACATTGTGCCAAAGATTTCTGCCAGAACAGTGAGAGTTTCTATGAGTAAAGATCTCAGAACCAAGCCCATAAATGCCCCCCCCCAACCAGAATTGTAGGTATGTTAATTTTAATCCTTATTTCGGTATCTTAGCCTTGGGCAAAGAAAGATCAGGAAATTGAAGACCAAGAAGGTAGCCCATTGTGACCCCAAAGTAGGTCCAATGTATCAATAAATCCCTGTCCTTTCTCTTTGATCACTGCTGACAAGTTCAAAAGAAAAACATTTTTGGAAAATGGTCTGAGGTCCTTAGTTTTTCAAAGCAATCAAATACAGTACACTATTCAACAAAGTGTACATCTTTATAAGTGCACACACACTGTTTTCTTGCTTAGCTCTTCATTCTAAGTGTGAGCATTTTCTAAACCTATGGGCATGTGTGCAAACAGATATGATACAGCTTTCACTTTCCAACCCATTCATTGCTGATTAGCAGGTGTCAGTGAAAAGAACTAGGTGCATAAATCCTTCATCTTCTGTCATTCTTTCCTACATCTAGCGAAATGGACCACTGCAGGACCACTTAGAAATGCCAGTGATGAGCATTACAAAAAGCACCTAAATTAAACCATCCCTCATCTTTAGGGAGGAGTTTTCCAATCTCACAAACATTAAACATTTATACTAAAAGATCTGTAAATCTACATAAATAATTCTTAAAAGGTCTTTTAAGGCTGTCTGAGATCCCTGGAATTTTATTCCTGTGGAGGAAAACATGCATTGCACACAAACACTGCTTATGAATACATGGTTTTACTTTGTAATGTACTTTTTATACATGATCGAGTTATTTAATCCTGGGCAATGGTGTATGAAACTTCCCAGCAGTGCTGCCAGGGAATGTTATCTTTCTTAATAAAACTGATTCGCAGAATGGACACCTCTGTCACCCCCATGGATGTTTGTCCTTCGACCTTGAGAACTATTCTAGTCAGCCTGTAAAACTATTGGGAAACATCCCCATGATATTAAAAATGTCAGAATGGGGGAGGAGCAAGTTACAACTAGTTGTAGACAACATTGTCCTGACCAAAAGTTGACCTCAAAACTGCTCTGTCTGCAAACCTCCTACTGTGTACTGTAGTCCAAGCCACTTTTCATTACATGTTGCATTTGTTACAGTTTTGTCTGGTTGACAAACCCTCCGTGGCAGCGAGCAGAGGATAGCCCAGTGATTCTCCCTGCTGCCATCCATGTTTAAGTCTAGTCTGCTAGGTTGAATCAGGACTGTTTTTTTGTGGGAAATACAATATGACTGAAGAAAGAAAAACATCCTCAGACCAGTTCATAGAGGCAGCTTCTGCCTTGCCTGGTCTCCCTTCGGGATAAGGCAGCAGCCATGTCAGGGACTGTCAGTAGGCTTATGGAAGAGCCCTAGAGAAAAACCAAATGGTCAGTGCTAACCTGCCACCACGTGAGTGAAGGATGCTGAAAGGAATGTTTCATCCTTTATGAAGACAGCAGGGAACTACAGCCCCACTAGAGACTGCAGGTTTTTAGTCAACCCCAAGCAGTGCATCCAGCTGAACTTTTGAATTCCTGATTGGCAGACACCTTGAGAAATAATAACTGGCTGCCGTTTTCAACCAGTAATTGAGGGTAATTTGTTACGCACTGATTGATATCTAAGTGAGCATCCTCCAACCTCAGAAAATTCCCCTATCAGCAAAATGCTCAGGTCTGTGACTTTGGACTTAGGAGCCATTTTACAGATGTTAAACTCTTTTATTGAGCACCTTGTACACACGAATACAAAAATACAGTATACAAAGTGATAGGGAGGTCAAGAAGAGAATTTTCTAATGGACTCGGAAGAGATTAATATTGAGAAAACATAGAATATGACAATATAAGTACAACTGAAAGTTGTTTTAATATGTGAAATAAGTCAAGACTTGCACTGTAGCATCTCATATGTGAAATTTAAATTAGTGAAGTTACAGATCTATGGGGCTGGATATTGTAGTTAAATTTGAAGATGAAAAGGTAAAGTGCTTGCTGTACAAGCATAAGGATCTGGGTCTACAGCCACAGAACCCACATTTATTTATTTATTTATGTATCTATTTATTATCCTCCCCCTCAACCTTCCCAAAAGATTTCTCTGTGTTGCCCCTGGCTGTCCTGGAACTCAATCTGTAGATCAGACTGGCCTCAAACTCAGAGATCCACCTGCCTCTGCCTTCTGAGTTCTGGGATTACAGGTGTGTCACCACCACCAGCAGCAGCAGCAGCAGCAGAACCCTGGTTTGAATGCACATTTTTAAAAAGCATGATACATATGGCAGCATGCACCTGTGACTCCAGTCTTAGGATCAGGGACAGGAGGATCCCAGTGACTTGCTAGTCAGTCATTCTAGCCAATCAGTAAGCATCAGATTCAGTAAGAAAACATGTCTCAAAAGATGAAGTGCAAAGTGGAAGGGAAGATACATAACATTGACTTCTAGCCTTTCTTTACAGAATGGGTATATACACCCCACACTTATACACCACACACACATACACACACACACACACACACACACACACACACACACACACACAGAATATGAAAGTTCAGTTAAATAGAAGCTCACAAGGTGTATTGTATACCATGTTGACTATATCTAATAACTATATTTTTATTTTGAATATTCAAAGAGATTTTAAGTGTTCTTAACCCCACAGAAGATAAATATGTGGGACAATGCAGGCATTACTTACCATACTTGAGCCATTTCATATGTAAACACACTTCAAAATGTCTTTCATAAAATGTATAATTTTATTGTACAATTTAAAAATAAAACAAGAAAATATGGAACTCATGGGGATAAAGGAAAGACTGTGGTTTCGAGGAAGAGGGAGGGGAGGAAAAGTAATTCTATTATCTTTCTATAACAGTAGTGTTTAAGTTTGAACTCTGAGTAACATTGTCTTGGGACAAGGGAATCAGGCTGCCATTTAATTAGATGAAACAAAGCCATTAGAAAGCAGGTCTTAGTAATTATTTGCGTATCTGTTACTTGCAGAGGAGTGGGTCTCAGGAAGACAACAACAGGCGTGTCCATCACAACCATCACAACAAGCAATCAATCTGGTGTGTGTGACAGATAAGGGGGAAATCAAATGTATAAATTCAGCAAACATTTTGATGATGGCCATCTACATGTCATGTAGAACACTGGAGTCAATGCTGCAGAAGTCGAGGAAGAGCATAGAAGCAGAGCCAAAGATCAGTAGCAAACAGACAAGAAAACAGGCTGCTGATCCCCTGTCGGAGAAGGAAACGGGGGAGGAGCCAGTGTCCCAGCTCCCGATACTCCAGAAACATGCCTCCAAGCTTTGCCAGCTAACACCTGAATCCCACAACAGTATCCAGTCCTAATGGAAACATCTGTATCAACCCAGCCAACTCTCAAGACTAAGGACATCTTACAAGAGGGGGTGGAAAGAATCTAAGAACCAGAGAACCAAAGGAGTACTGTGAAATGCTGTCCTTGGACATGAATGGTCCTTCATTGCTCTCATGAACACACTGTTGTTGTGGCTATCTGCCTATAACATGTACAAGACCAAGATCAACCAAAACTCCACCAAGCAGCACTAATTGAACACAGTGGATTACAAAAAAAGAGAGAGAAGACAGGAGGATGGGGGAGTGTCTGGAGAAGTGAAAAGGCGTGCTGGTGTGGACATCAAGATACATTGTTCTCATGTATTAAATCATGTAAATAAATAGTAAATAATGATACATTTAAAAGTAAGGAACAAACCAGATGCAGTGATATATCTTTAATCCCAGCACTTTCGAGGCAGAGGCAGGTAGATCTCTGATTCAAGGTCAGCCTGATCTACAGAGTGAGTTCCAAAACAGCCAGAACTACACCGAGAAAGCCTATCTCGAAAAATACCACCCATTTAAAACAAAAAAGATTCTACTTGTTTTCAGAGGTTTTCTGACTGCTTGGTATGAAATGGACTGTGAGCACACAGAATGGATGTCCATGTACAGGTTAGGATGTGAGCTGGGAGGACAGTGGGTATGGCTTGTTGACAGGTTGAGGGAAAAGCAGCCTTAAAATGAGAGTCCAAGATGAATATATGACTTAGGGGTTGTGTTGATAAATCACTGTCATTCTTTCCAATTAGTAAGAGAGGAATAGTAGTTTTGACAGGGAAACCAAGAGTTCTGCTGTGGTCTGTAAGGAATATGATAGGTGCCCTTCAGTCAGGTTAGATAATAGGTTTCTTGCGCTTCTAGAGAAACTCAGAATTCTTTGTTCCTGTATTTATGACTTTAGGAGATATGGTGATGAGACTGGATTAATAAGCCCTCACTCTCTTTTTACATGCTAGTGAGGGCAGCAGGCAATAAACACACATAAATTTAACGTAATTGCAGGTGGCAATGGGTACTAAAACAAACAGAAGCATTCCATTCACATACATTTGAAAAGAACTTTCTTTTCATAAGTGACTGGATAGTCTTAAACCAATGCTCCCTGAAAAGATTAAAGCTTTTTCATTGGTACCAGACAAAAAACCCAATATACAGACATCGCTAAAACGAGCATCAAAAAGCTCTTTAAAGAGTAAGACCACTCTCAAATGAAATTGTCAACTCCAGAACTAATGAAACGTGCCATTTAAGCTGTCTCGAAGGATAAACAAAACACTTAGACATGTAGGAGAAAACAGAGCATGAAGAACATTCTAAGTAGAAGTGATTTGTAACTGAAGATAAACAGTACGGTCTGGCAAAAGCACAGAGTATGAAAGGAATATATTGGTTATCTATTAAGTAGTAAACTGTTCCAGAATGCAGTGGTTTAAAACAATGAACAGTTGTCACTTCTTTCTATGGGTCAAGAATCCCAGCTGGGCTTACCAGATTTCTGTGATGAAGGTTTTCCCTGGGGACAAAGTCATCTCACAGATCTACTGAGCAGAAGGAAGCCTTTGAGCTCATCCTTGATTCTGTCAGGCTTCTGGGATTCCCTGGTCCCATAGATCTTCCCATAGGACAGTTCAAGAGTTGGCAACTGGTTTCCTGGAAGGATCTAGAGAAGAAAGCGAGAGAGACGGAGTATGGTAAAAGAACAAGGTAGAGGCAAGCCATGGACTTTTTCTGAAAGGGTATTTTATGTGTATGGGTGCTTTGTGGGGTGTGTGTGTGTGTGTGTGTGTGTGTGTGTGTGTGTGTGTGTGTGTGTGTGTGTGTGTGTGTGTGTGCCACATGCATGCCTGGTATCCATGAATATTGAAAGAGGGCATCAGATCTTCTGAATGGTGGGACTGTGGATTGTTGTGAGCCATCATGAGGATGCCCAGAATCAAACCCAGATCCTTTGCATGAACAAGAGCTCTTAAGCACTGAGCTGTCATCTTTCCAGCTCTCATGGAAGCCAATGTCTTTTTGTAACCAAGTTTCAGAAGTGAGGAGGTTGGAGAGATGGCTCAGTGGTAAAGATTATGTGCTGTTCTTTCTGAACACTAGAGTTTCTCAGCAGCCAGGTCAGTAGCTCATGATGCATTATAACTACAGTTCCAGAGGATCCCATCCCTCTGGCTTCTGTGAGCACACACACACAAAAAAAATTAGAAAATAAGTCCTTTTTATTTTTTCAAACAAGTGATATGCTATTATTTTTACCAAGTAGAGCCACACCGTTAGGCCCAGTCCATGTTCATGAAGAAAGATTTCCAAAAGGTAGAAGACCAGAAAGTAAGATTCAGAGGGTCTATCATTGGCAGGGTAGAATTACAGGCTAGGCGAAATCAGGCTTATGGATGCCAACCTCAGAAAGAGATTTGCTGAAAAGTAGTGAGAAACAAATTCACTACAGGTTCAAGTATTGAATAAACAAACCCTTGAAGGTTGCTCTTAACAGGTCAGGAAAGATAACTAATTATAGCCTCTCAGAAACAAAAGCACTCTATTTTATAGGGTAATAATGATCAAATAATTCTATAGAAGCCAGGCAGTCATAATGCTAAGAAACTTCCAACAATCATGTGGGATGGTGGTGGTGTATGCCTTTAAATCCCGGCAGTTGGGAGACAGAGACAGGTGGATCTCTGAGTTCAAGAACAGTCTTGTCTACAAAGTGAGTTCTAGGACAGTCAGGACCACACATAGAAACCTTGCCTTGAAAAACCAAACCAAACAAACCTTCAAAACTTCCAACAGCTTATCTTGACAATGAATTTAAGTGAAATCTAAGCTACTGTTCAGCTGCCTTTCCCTCATGGGATAGATAGGCTATCCAATTGTTCTCAGACTCCATTGGTCCCAGCAAGAAATAAATTTTGCATCACAAAACCAAGTGTAGTTGCAAATGCAGCAAACCCAGCTCCAACTGTAATTCCAACTCTGGGTTTTAAGGAAAGGGGATAAGGAAAGTGAATACCAGTTCCAGCTCAGCCCTGACATGTTTTCTAAAATTTTGGTTCAAAAACACCCCCAAGTACATTTTACATCACAACTCAAAATGCATCCTGTTTAGTCAAAATACAAGTTTCACAGCAAAATGCTTAGTATTGCTTTAGACGGGATAGTGATTTCCTCCCATTCTATTTTGCCCTGGTACAGAAGAATGTAAACTGGTAAACACCCACTCAATCCATCAGCCTTAGCCACTTGGTCTCTTTTTGCAGTTTGAAAAATGCAGACCATCACTTTACACTTGGGGATCCAGTTCCTACCGTGCCTCCTGCCTTTTAGAAAAAGAACAGCAAAAAACTCAATCCAGTTGAGGTCTCAGCTGGAAAACACTCATGTTAGATATTTGTTTTTAAGATTTATTTTTAGGTGTACCGGTGTTTTGCCTACATTTTTATGTCTGTGCACGGTGTATGCTGTGGCCATAGCCACAGAGTCAGAAGAGGACTTTGGATTCCCTGGAATTAGAATTACAAGTGGTAGTGTTCAAATGTATAAATTGTTATACCAACCAGGCCACTTGGAAAGAAGTGTCATTAATAATTAAAGCAGCAGTGTCTTGACTAGAGTAACAGTGTCACCAGGTAAGGGCTGGTTGGGTATCACAGTACAGTCCTGTGGGTGCTGAGAACTGAACTCCAGTCCTCTGGAAGAGCAGCAAGTGCTCTTAGCCGGTGAGCTACCTTTCCAGGCCTACTTTTGTTTTCTTTTGGTCATGTACCGTTCAAGTTCTGACCATCCAGAAATTACGATCAAGATTACAAGCCTCCAACAAAACACACACACACACACACACACACACACACACACAAATGCTCTTAATTTCACAGGTATGGCTCTTCCCTAACTATCCTGTAATATGAACCACCAATAAGTCCAAAGGACAACAATAGATGTAGTTGTATTGCAAATTGCAGCCATAACCACCAAGTTAGAGAACTTCCTGAACCTCTGACAGGGTAGAGCTTTACCTGGAATGAAAAAGTGGTTTAAGACATTTTTATTTTTATCAGTTGAAATCAGATAGGAAGGAATTTCCCAGGATTCCTCTGGAGCCCACCATCAAGATTTTTTCTGTCAAGAGCAGAGCTGGTGTTAGCAGGGAGTGTACTTGGAAGGAAGGGTAATCAAGACTTTTCAGCTCTGATTATACGGTCAGATCCCTAACTTCTAGGGAGAGTTCAGTCTCCATGGGGAGACTGTTGGCACAAGACTACAAACTTGAACAATCTGAGGATTGTACAAGACAGCACAGGTTTACTAAGTCCTGCACTACAAGGTCTAGAAAACAGCATTGCAAAAAGAAGTCTGAGAGAAGCATTAAGGCACGCCGCAAAGGGCTTCCTGGGTCTTAACAACTAAGCCTCAAGTGGCATTGAGAGCAACAAGGGACGTGGGGACGTGCAGCACTGAAGTTAAGACTATTGTTTAAGTGTGACCGGCTGGACCAGAATAGGTTTAGGGTGAGGAACACAGGGTTATAAAGGGGAAATAGGGTCCTGCCCTGTCAATCACGAACACTGGCACAGGCTGAAGGCACCCCAAGTCTTACGTGCCACGGAAATAGGCAGCCTTACAGATTTCCTCAGGAAAACACTGAAGGCAAAAATTTTGATCACACCCAGTCCTTTCCTCTATGCCCAGCCCAATCTCTCCCACGTCCCCCAAAGGAAGACAGCACTGGGTCAAACGCGTTTGTTTATTCCTTCGTTCAGCTAGCATTTCTCTCTTCTCGGGGGTCTTTGTTCAACAGAAGAGGAAGGGGCCCTCGCCTTTCCGGTAGCACCGAATATTCTCATATAGGTCCCGTGTCGTCGTCCCCCCCCCTCCCCCGGCAAGACCACAGCACTATGGAGGGATCCAGGCTGCAGAGAAAGCTCCAGCCAGGCCTGCATTCCAACCAGGGCGAGCTTGGAAGCCCGGGGAGGTGGCTACAGCAGAGCTCTCAGCTTCGGGTGGGGAGGTGGCAAGAGGGAGAGTGTCATCCCAGAGAAACACGACGCTCCTAAGCAGCTTCAGAAGAGCTGAATCCCCCCCCCCCCCAGCCCAGATCTTTTAAAGGTGTCTGGCTCTCGGGTCAAACGTAAACCTCCCCAGTTACGCTGTCGCACGTGCATACCAAAAGTCTATCCCCGAAACGGAGCTGCGAGCTGCCCTTAATCAGCAAGCTAGTTCAGGAGAGTGAAAGCAGATCTAGGTGGAAAGAAACATCGAGAACACAACCCGACCATCAGAGAGTAGCGTGGCAGCGCTGGCTCAAGTTCTGCGGGAGAAAACCTTTCACGTAAATCTTTAAGTCACGGACTGTAAAAGGGTTTTTTTTTGGGGGGGGGGGAGTTAGGGGAGGCACACATGCCGATGTTTCCCCGAAATGTAGTGTTGGTGAGTGGGATGGGAGGGAATCTTATGGGAGCTGGCCGGCTCCTGACGGCAGCCGCGGGTGGCGGCCACCCACAGGGCTGCGGTGCACGGGCTTTGCAAGAGCAGTCGGGGGTGCAAGTGGCCCCCTGAGTAGGGGTGCGGGGCGGGCGGGAGAGCGGGAGGGAAAGGGAAGTGGGGGCGGAGCCCAGGTGGTTGGTGTTGATACACAAAGGCGAGCGCTCACGGCCCCGCCCCGCTCTCACTGACGCGGCGCCGCTATAACTCGCGCTCGGGAGGCAGCTCCACACCGCGCCACGCCGTCGCCTGCTCCCGTCCTCTCTCGGTCTCTGCCAGAGGATCGTGACCGCCATTCCCCGCTTTTAAAAAAGAAAAAAAAGAAAAAGAAAAAAAGAGTGAAGAGTCATTTAATTAAAATCAACCTCTCGTGCCTGTTGGATCGCGGGGATCTTTAGGGCATCTGTCGCTGTTATTTTCGTCCTGTTTTGGGATTTTTTTTTGTTTTTTGTGTTTTTTTTTTGGTGTGACCGAGACAGCTTGCGGGTGACGCTGCTGTGAGGTGGGCCAGCTCGGAGGGAGATCGCCGAGGTGAGGCGGGGGAGGGGCGGCGGCGGGAGCGGGGTGTGCGAGCCGCCGGCCGCAGCCTTTCCCGTTAGGGGGAAGGAGGGAGCCGCGCGCGCGGGGTCGCTCGGCTGCTGCAAGTCGGGTTTGGGACTCGAACTGTGAAGTCCGGGAATAGGGAGGTGGGGGGAAGGCGAGCCGCGAGGGCTTGACCATCGCCCCTCGGTATTGCATCAGTTCCTCCCGGGGCGGGGTGGGGGGGGGTTGGTGCCTGGGTCCCCGAGGCGGTTGGAGGGCTCGGCGTGCCGCTTGTAAACAAGCTTCGGCCGGGAGGGAACTGGGCTCGGCACCGGGAGGCTGGAGGGGCTCCGCGGCGGGCGCATCTTTGTTCTCGCGGCCCCGCTGTCGGTACTTTTCCGCCCCTCGCCGCGCCCCCGCCCCTCGCTCGCCTGGTACTTTTCCACTCGCCTGGCGGGGGATGAATCAGCCGCGCTGCGCCTCCCGGCGGCGTCACGTGGTCGGGAGCGGGCGGGCGCCGCAGTCCTGACGCGCCGCCTTCTACCTTCGCAGGCAGCCTCGAGGGCCAGCGAGCCGCCAAGGACAAAAGGATCCCCGCGCCGTCCGCCGCGTACACTTCCGATCAGCATGAAGAAGACCGAGATGGGAAGGTTCAACATCTCCCCGGATGAGGACAGCAGTAGCTACAGCTCCAACAGTGACTTCAACTACTCATACCCCACCAAGCAGGCTGCTCTGAAAAGGTAGGAAAAGAGCGCTTTGCAAAATTAAAAAAAAAAAGAAAGAAACCAGCAAACCCAAACAGCTTGCACACATGGTCGCCTCGGGGCTGGAGGGGATGGCTCATCCGTTACTCGCAAAGACTCACACCGGGGGAACCAGGAGGCTTGCCTGGAGCCTCAGCTTCTTGTTCGCAAAAATTCCCAAGACATTAGCCTCCTAAATTACCTGATTGTTACAGCATGGCCAACGGTATCCCAGGCAAGAGCTAGGCGTTACTCCTTAGGCTTTAAGGAGGTGTTGTAGCAGAACTGAAGGGCAGTTTTACTTAATGTATATTAAAACATGATTTTGCGTATCCCACAGTTGGGGTTACAATGACCTTTTTTTTTTTTCTTCAGCCATTATGTGGATGTGGATCCTGAAAACCAGAACTTTTTACTTGAATCAAATTTGGGGAAGAAGAAATATGAAACAGACTTTGTAAGTTAAAAATACTATTATGTCCCTGGCTTTATGGAGTAAAAGAATAGTGTTACTTTTAGATTTCAAATCTAACTTGCCCGAAGCTGGTTTTCTCCTTTTAATTATTGTTATATGTTTGGTTATCGTTTTCCCTCTATGTAGCATCCAGGTACTACTTCCTTTGGAATGTCAGTATTTAATCTGAGCAATGCGATTGTGGGCAGTGGAATCCTTGGGCTTTCTTATGCCATGGCTAATACTGGAATTGCTCTTTTTATGTAAGTATGTGTAAGTAGTGAGCCTGCCGTGCAGGGCAGTTAATATGATAAACATATTTTGGCTCCAGAAAATAGGATTTGCACTTCAAATAGTTGATTTAAAAATCATTTAAACTTGACTTAGGAGAAATTCAAAACTCCGTTTTGCTACGTTACTGTACTACATCCAGAAAGCAAGTTAGATAGAAATTTGGGTAGCACTTGAAACTGACAGGTTATGGCCAGTAAGAGAAATATTGAGGAATGTAGAATAACTATAAAGTTTGATTAAAAACCTGCCAAAATTCCAGTAAGTGACGGATATCTCCAAAGAGGTTTCATAAGTTGGCAGCCTTCCCCCCTCCCCCCCAAAAAAGCCTGTGGTCCTTAAAAACATAAAGAAAAGAAAGTTCTGGGTGCAGGTGTGGTGTTATTTACCTAGCCTAGAACATATGGGCTTTAGGGCAAGTGAGTCATAATTTTCTAGTAAAGCAAATTTACTTACTTTTTTAAATGTTTTTCTAGATCTGTATGATGCCTGAATATTTTAAATAAGAGCCTACTGATTTTTTAGAAAGTTAATTAGGTGATCCTCTGCTTTCCAGAATTCATGTTTGGAGGTTGGAAAATGGTTTTTATTTTGAGATAACTGACCCTTGGGGAATATGACTGAAAAAGTACCAGTCAGTGGTAGAGTGCTTGCCTAGCATTCCTGATTCCTGGGTATGATTCCCAGTCCTATTTCCAAGGACAAAAGCATGTACAAGTTTAAGTATATAGTTTTGAACTATGTCTTTAAGTTTCAAACTTGCTGTAGATGTGTGGCTGACAACAGCTTCTGTAGAAGGCCCTCTGATGTGGCCATAATCACACACACCCACAATATTGTCTCTTCCCATCATGACACTTAGGTTTTGGTTAGCTGATAGCTACCTTCCACTTTCTCTAGCATGATTATTTTTAAAATGCTAATGAGAAAAGCTCAGATTTGTGAAAGTCCACATTAACGCTAAGCCTGACTTTGGGTACTGGAAACATTAGGGAAAGGGTTTGGGGGGACATTTCTTGTCAAAATGAAGCCTTAGGAACTTTAGATACGGAACAATTTCACTGTTTGATGGGAATCTAAATGGCTGGAATAAAAGTTAAATATTTGAAACCCTTCCCAGCTCTTGCCATGAAAACTGGAAACATGTTTTAAAATGCTACCAATGTGCTTATTGGTAACTGTTTCGTAACTGAGAGTAAAACTGAACGTGTTACCCTTGAACCTTTGGAATTCT
Organism: Phyllotis vaccarum; assembly: GCA_033318265.1. Lineage (NCBI taxonomy): Eukaryota > Metazoa > Chordata > Mammalia > Rodentia > Cricetidae > Phyllotis > Phyllotis vaccarum. The sequence goes on along the minus strand of JARWLC010000001.1, from coordinate 60,566,662 downwards.
ACTTCAGTAGCTTACTATGTGTTTGATTAACCATTTTAATAAATGGCTAAATGATACCAAGATTGTGTGAGTTTTTATTCATATTCACATTATATGTAAAGGTAAATGGGCCACAAGCCAGATTGCTGAAATGGCTAGCTGTCTTTTTAAGGAGAGTTAATTTTGAGGTTGAAAGTGACCTCAAAGCACATGAAACCCATTGTCACCTCCAAGTAAATCATAGCACTTAATTTGTTTTTTGTTTTTGTTTTTGTTTTTTCTTGTTTTTTGTTTTTGTTTTTTGGATTAGATGGACTGCTTTTTTCCTAAGGAGTCAAATTGTGTCACCTCAGAACTGTGTGTTCTAACATCCTGACCTTAGGGTGGAAGTCACAGGCTGTACTTTATGTGCTGATACCTTTTCTTCTTTTGCCAGCACCTAGCATAGTGGACAGTTTGCCCATACAAGGTCAAGATTTATGTGGCGATCCTGTTTGCATGTTTGCTGGGCTTTTTTCCCGTTTTTAATCACTTGCTTGTTTGCCCTCCGTGAAGGAGCTTGACCGAGAAACCTAACAGTGGTGTTAGATCCCTCGGTCCTTATTCTCCTTCCTTCTCCAAGGGGAAGGGTGGAGCTGATAACTCATCCTGGTCTTCCCTATTCTGCACCCCGGGCTATGGCGCTTTGTCTTTGGCTGCCACTTCTCTGATGTGTTAGTTTTGTTTTTTTTTTTATAGAGTCTGACTGAATGTCCCATTTCCAGGTCTCATTCCTCAGTCTGTCCTTGGCCTTTCCTGACCCATGGCATGAAAAGCCTTGTGGACCAAGGTTTAATGACACGTTTTTAAATGAAACTATTAGGAACACATGGTGGTCATATAGATAATTACAATCAAACCAGAATACAGGTTTCTTATCCCTAGGACTTGAGACTTTGTAGTCTCCTAAATTTGGCACAGTATGGACATTGCCTTTGACAATGACGCGCACCAGATACCTTCGAGTTAGGATCAGACAAGTGTTAGGAGAGAGGACACAGCCAATGCTGTGTTAGACAAGAGGTGTTTGCAAATGGATAGCCCTGCTTATTTGTAACTGTGTGCCTTTTTTTCTCAGAATTCTCTTGACATTTGTGTCGATATTTTCCTTGTATTCTGTTCATCTCCTCTTGAAGACTGCCAATGAAGGAGGTACGGTAGCATTCTTGATCTCTCCTCCCCCAGCTAATTTCTGCTTGTCCTGATTTCGGATGGGGCAGAGCTTTCAGAGCACCTCACTCCTTTGTGTTCTTCTATGCAGGATCTTTATTATACGAACAGTTAGGACATAAGGCGTTTGGACTGGCTGGGAAGCTAGCGGCCTCCGGATCGATCACAATGCAGAATATTGGAGGTATGTTTGGAAAGGGCACTTTGGGTAGGCTTCATTTTGTAGCACGAGGTGGTGACACACTACTTCAGTGTCACAGGCCACATTTAGCACTTGTAATGGTTTAATTTTGTTTTCCTCCAGCTATGTCAAGCTACCTCTTCATAGTGAAATATGAGTTACCTTTGGTGATCAAGGCATTAATGAACATTGAAGATACAAATGGGTAGGTGCTAAGTAAGGTTATCCATAGAAACAATTTTGCAGATACTTTTTTTTAATTTTTGATGAAAGTTGGATATAAAACAGTGCATCAATAAACTTCTGACAAGGAAGTGTCCCACAGATTGTTGCGGACTTTTGTAACAGTTTCCTCCCAACTTGGATAGCTGATAGACAAACCTGGCTGCTTGAATTCATCTCTGTTTATATTAAAATTGGCTAAAACTGCTGAATATAGAGCTGGTTAAGACAGAATGTACCTCCCTTCAAAAAAACAAAACAAAAAGTCAAGTTTAAAATTGGTAATGAAGAAACCAGGAGCTGTCGAGCTGTGTACTGTAGGATATTAAGTCTTCCAGCCGGTTTACTCATCCCAGACAGGAGCAGGATCTAATGTAAACAGCCGAGAAGTGTGACTCTCCATGGTGCCCTTAGAGACTTAGCTGAACACGCTGATAATTCAGAATTGCTTTTCTGTGAGGTCCTTGTTACTCTCATATGTAGAGTGGAACCCGTGGGGAGTGAGAACTTATGTAGTGCTTTTAAGAAGAAATGGCTTTATTTTGAGGCAGGGTCTCCCTGTTTAGTTGTAGCTGACCTGGACCTCAAAGAGATTTCACTTGCCTCTGGGACAAAAGATGCAAGTGCATTTTACTACCATGCCCAGCAAAAAGAGGCCTTGGTTACAAAAAGGGAAAAATGTTAGAACTTAGGGAACATTTAAGTTTCAGAAATGACTTTCTGGTTATACTTTTTTCTTTTGTCCAGGTGGGTCATGGTGTTACTATGATAATCTGAAATAAGTTCTGGTTGAATGGGGCAGGGTGTGTGTGATCCCCTGTGCATTTTAATCTAAGTGGAGATTTCTGTATTGAAATGCTTAATGGAGAGACTTGCTTACACGTCTCTGCAGAATCTTGGTGTAGTTCTTTTTCTCCAATGGTGAAAATTACAATCGAACTGTAAAGTTGGTGTCCAGTGTTTCTCAAAGTATCAAGAGATAAGCTCATTGGCCGCGCAGAGCAGGCTTGTTCTCTATAGAAGTGTTTTATGTTGTGAGTCAGCTGGCAGTCTTCCCAAGAGGCACAGAAAGAAGCTATTGCTTTTTTCATCCTCTTAACCTGACTGCATGACTGCTCATGAAACATGTCAGTCCTGTCCACAATAGGTGATGCTTTCTCCCCCCCCCCAAAAAAAAACCTGTCCTTTTCATGTGTGGGGTGTGGTTTCTGAGTTAGACGTATAATTAATTTCTGGCTTTCCTCCTCATTCAGATTGTGGTATCTGAATGGTGACTATCTGGTCCTGTTGGTGTCCTTGGTGCTAATTCTTCCATTGTCGCTGCTGAGAAATCTAGGTGAGTCAAGCATTTTAATGTTTTCTTGTTCTTTTCAAGACAGGGTTTCTCAGTAGCTCTGGCTATCCTGGAACTCTATAGAACAGGCTAGCCTCAAACTAAGAAATCTGTCTGCCTCTGCCTCCCAGATGGTGAAACTAAAGGCATGTGTTGTCAACCACTGCCCACCTAGCAAGCAAGCAGTTTCTAAAGGGTGTGGTGTGAGCCTCTCACCAGCTAGTTAGCAGTCTGTCAGAAATTCTAAGGCTCACAGCACCTACTGCCGGGAATGGCAGTGGGACAAGACCTTTTTAAAATGTGGCAGTGGAGCCCCCAACTGGTGATAACAGTCCACTGATTGGCCCCAGTGTCTTGTGCTACGTGTCCTCCATTCCTGTTTGATTAACCCAAAGCCGCTCTCCTTCCACCTCTCCAGGGTACTTGGGGTACACCAGTGGCCTTTCCTTGCTCTGTATGATGTTCTTTCTGATTGTGGTAGGTAATGCTTTTTCTTTTAGAAAATACCTTTTTAAAGCTCTGCCGAATTTCTCAGTTTAACAAATACAAAATATATTTTAGGTGATTTGCAAGAAGTTTCAGATTCCTTGCCCCGTGGAAGCTTTGATGGTCAATGAAACTGTGAACGCATCAGCACAGACTGCTCTGGCACTCTGGGCATCTAATGTGACATCTAATGCCACCTCGGCGGATTGTTGCAAGCCACGCTATTTCATTTTCAACTCACAGGTAACTAGTTGCCATCCTGTTTACTGGAAAGAAATTTTTAAGGAAGGGTAGGATAAGAAGAAATTGCCCATTAGGAATTTTAATGTCTTTCAAAATAGAGGCTAGTCGATAGATTATTTTTTTGAAAAGAAAAAGAAGTAGACAGAAGTTTCAGATTCTCTTGTAGACCAGGAATGTAAGTGAACTAAGTGTACGGTATCAAAGCAAAGCCTTTCAGATGGCAGATAAAGGTCATACATGGTAAACATAATTGAATGGGAGTTAATTATGCAGAAGTAAATTACTTGGGGCTTTGGTTTTAAGTCCCTGCGGCAGAGCTGGGAACTGACAAAGGTGTGTTTTTTCAGACTGTGTATGCTGTGCCAATTCTGACGTTTTCTTTCGTCTGCCATCCTGCTGTTCTTCCCATCTATGAAGAGCTGAAAGGGTACTTGATCTTTTCTGGCTATGTTGATTGGGGGTCTAGTAAAACAGTAGGCTGCGGGTCGCGGTTTCATTGACACTCACACTCTTGTCTTCTGTGCCTGGGCAGGCGCAGCCGGAGAAGGATGATGAATGTGTCCAAGATTTCTTTCTTCGCCATGTTCCTGATGTACCTCCTTGCCGCGCTCTTTGGATACCTGACGTTTTATGGTAAATAATAACACCTAATTTAACAAAGAGAAAGATCCATCTGTTGGAATGAAACTGATATCATATATGTAGTTTTACCGTAAAGAGTTGAATCTGCTTTAATCAGTAATTCAGAAGCAAATGTGAGCCCTTCAGTGATTATTTCTGTGTTGCTCTTGCCTCCCTTCAACTGTAACACAAGACGCACTCACTAAGCCAGAGTGAGATCTTAAGTGCTTAGCTCCTGTTTCTACTGGGGGTCATGTGGCTAAATCTCCGTATTTAGAATTCTTTTTCCCCCAATGTTATTTTAATTGTATTAACCATAATTCCAGATTAGCCTTATTAGCCTCTTAGTTTACAGTCATTTTGTGAGTAGCTAATAATTTTAGTGCAGATTTGACTCCACAGCTTTTCTTCTTGATGCCCCAGAGAAAACCGCACTGAAAGCGTTTTCTGGCCTGTGTCCCCCACAGGAAAGGTCGAGTCAGAATTGCTTCACACTTACTCTTCCATCGTGGGAACTGACATTCTTCTCCTTGTTGTCCGTTTGGCTGTGTTGATGGCGGTCACCCTCACGGTACCAGTGGTTATTTTCCCGGTGAGTAACCACCTGCTCCTGCAACCGTTTGGATGAGTTTGGGTCTGGAGGTGTAAGAGGGAAACTTCGGCAGGGGTGAGTGATAGTGTAGATTCCAGATCATGTAGCGGAAATGGAAGGAAGTATCAGTTAAAAACTGTCAGTATGTTGCACATTACTTGTGCATTATTTGCATTATTTAAAGTTGGATTGTTAAATAATAAAAAGTGATGCTTCTTCTCCCCACCCCCAGATCCGGAGTTCTGTCACTCACTTACTGTGTGCTGCAAAAGAGTTCAGCTGGTGGCGTCACAGCATCATCACCGTGTCTATCTTGGCCTTTACCAATTTGCTTGTCATCTTTGTCCCTACCATTAGGGACATCTTCGGTTTCATTGGTAAGTTTTGATGTACACGCCTGGGATATTAAGGCTAATAATAGCCAGATAACGCGTTCTCAAAGGCTAAACATCCTTTTACAGGTGCGTCGGCAGCCGCGATGCTGATTTTTATTCTTCCGTCTGCCTTCTACATCAAGTTAGTGAAGAAAGAGTCTATGAGATCCGTGCAAAAGATTGGGGTGAGTGAGAAATGGCCATAAGATCAGGACTTATTTTCAGTCCCTCTTAAGTTTAGTAACAAGTACTTAACAGAAGAGATGGGAGGGAAGCTTGAAATAGATACATAATTACAGAAAGCTATAGAAGAACAGTGTAGAGATACATACTTATTCATGCCCTGTATGATGGGTGCTAGTATGCATCAAGTATGCAGGTTACAGGAAGGTGAGGTGTAGAGCTCTGGGTGCCTCCTCCATCCAGATGGGTTTACTGTGGTGTACTCATTTTGTGGTTTGGTAGCGTCTTGTTTCAACCATCTTTGGAACTGGAATCCTGGCCGGGGCGGGGGATGCTTACGAATAAAAGATGACCAGCCCTATTGTCCTCCACTTTTCTGGCCTGAAGAGTGAGGTCAGGAGTAAATGGGGTTGAACCTTTCTTGGGGAGACAAACTATGGAGCACAGACAGCTCCTGCAAACTAAGGTCTAATGAGAGATATTTGTACACTGTGAAGGTGTATTGCTGATTGGTGTAGTGACAGCTAATAGCTAGGCAGGAGGTATAGTATCGGGATTTTCAGGGCAAGAAAGAGAGGAAGTAGGTGCAAGATGGGAGAGAGGTAATACCACATGATAGTATAGTATATACTATACCATAGTATACATAAATTAGTATAGTGTTTAGGTTATAGGAGCTATTCAGAAACAAGCCTAAGCTATAGGTCAAGCTTTTATACTTATTAAGAGTAATAATGTCTTTGTGTTGTTAATTGAGCTGGCTGAAGGGACAGAAAAAGACTCATTACAGTCCAGCTCTTTAAGTATATGAATTTACTAATTGTAGGGACATGGTAAAGAATTACAGGTACATGAATAACTGTACCACTGAAGAAAATGTCCCATGTTCCCCCACAACTCTTAAGACTTGGGCTTGATTTTGGGACAGTATTTGTGTTCAGAAATAAAAAACAGTCCAGTTCTGTTTCAACAGAAAAGCTTTTTGTTTGAGGAAAAATTATGGAAGTTCAACAGTATATAGGCCTTTTGTGCTACAGTAACTATTTGATCACTTAAAACAGTTTATATTTTGTTGCATAAGAGAATATTGATGTGATGTCCTGTGCTGATGAGTTCTCTCTGCTTCTTGCAGGCTCTGTTGTTTCTCATCAGTGGCATCGTGGTGATGATCGGAAGCATAACCTTGATTGTTTTGGATTGGGTACACAACGCCTCTACAGGTGGCCACTAATGGCCCCACTCAAACTCAATGGTCCATCTGCCGCCAGTGTTGAGTCAACACTCAACTTGCTCAGAAATTTCACCTGATGCTCTCGGTTCACTTCCTTTTGAAGTGCAGATTCCTCGCTGGTTCTTCTGGATGCAGAATAAGTGAAACTTTGGTTTGTTTTTTTTATTTTTTATTTTTTTATTTTTATTTTTTAAAGAAACTTATTTGTGTGTTAGGGAATGGATCTTAACAGCAAAACCACGAGTCTTGGGTTAAGGGAAGTGACTATTTATTCCATTCCAGAGAATGGACGAACTTTTAACTTTTTATCAAGCCACATGCTTGGCTGTGTCATTGTTTAACTTGGATATTTTATGATTTTACTTGAATGTGCCTAACGGAACCATTCGATGTGAAAAACACTTAATTTACAGCAAAGTATTGAAATAAGCATTGAGAAAAACACTTATTTTTTGTACCAAAAAATACTTTAAAAGACCTCAGAAGCACTATTTTACTTTGAAGAAGTTGCATTTTTTGAACTTTATCCAGAACCAGTTGTCAATAAACTCCGTAAAACAATTTCATTGATATTTAAAATACTAGTATTATGAAATTATTTGCCTTTTTTGTAGGCATTATAAGCCAAATACTTTTTTACCCAAAATCATTTTCAGGAAAATGTTAAAAATTGTACCATGAATTTGCATAGTTTTGTTCTGTTCATTTGAATTTCATTTAAAGAATAATTGCTAACTGCTGCACCAGATCAGGTGAACTCTGTTCATCGCTTTTTTTGCCTCCAAATAATTGGTTCATTAAAACTAAAGTGTTTCTGTCTTCAACCTATTAGGCTGGAAAACAGTGCAGATATTTCTGTTGGAAATGAAATAACTGATTTCGAGGTACCAAATAGTGCAATTGGGTAAAACAGGGTTTATTCAGTTGCGTCTGTCTCTAGAGTTGAATTGTCAGCTCTGGGTTGTGCTTTTGGCGCCCCCTTCCCCCCTTAAAACATTGCTTCCAGAAGTGAAAATGGGCATCTGATGGCAAGTAAGCTGGAACTCTCCAATGGGAAGTACAGCTTTGATGCTCATCTACTGGAAGTATGATTTACTTGACAACACGTGGGCAATTGTTCCTGCTGTGTCTACAGTAGAGGTCTGATCACAGGCTGCATCAAGGCGGCCACACAGTTCTCATCAGAAAGACCACTGGGTTTCCCATGCAGTAGGCTTTTAAAACTCGCACTGGATTATCATCTCATTCTTGTACAACACAGAATTGTTTGTTTACATCGAACAAATGATTAGTTAAGGGAACTGGTACAACCTGGTTGTACTTCGTTTCTGGTCCAACTGCATGCTTACCTTTCCATTTCAATTCCAGTTAAAAGTGAAAACATTACTTTGAAGCTTGGCTTTAAGAACACATTTATTGTATGTTAACGGTGTATGGTGAATATATTATTAAATAATGTGGTACTTTGCTCATACTGTCTAAGATCTAATATACTTAATTCCATTAAGCGGTTGAGGGAAGCAAGTGGAATCATCAGTTGGCCATGTGGCTCTGAGTTAATCTCCTGAACTAAGTATTTTTAGTTGGAGGCAAGAGTCAGAGATGTGGCACACATGTTTTTTTGTTACAGTCTTGTATTATATATGTGGCTAAATTCGTAGGCAAGATGTGTCTGCTATTAAAGACCCTTGCAGACCGGAAGACGTCTGATATGCTACATTAGGCAAAACCAAAAGGTCCATTTTGTCCCAAAGACGAAATCTCTGGGACCATCTAGAAGCAAAGGCAGTGAGAAGACACTTTCATTCAAATCCAGAACCTCACCTGTAGTTAAAATATTAGCATTTCTGCTTGAAGTCCTGGGAAGAGTTGCTGATAAGACCTGCCAGGGATGCTGAGAAGCAAGTAATCTGAAAGAAGGTGCCATGGCAACCAGTAAGAAGTGGAAGAGAAAATCCTGTGCACAGCCGATAAGTGTGGAGAGACTTTCCAGACCTTTTTGTGAGGGAGCACTATTTAAGGCTCAATGAATTTTTAGGCCAAATCCCAACGCTTGGGGCTATTTTAATCTGCCTTGAGGTCCCTAAACTGAATTCCCATTCATGAACGGCCTTCAGTATTTCACCTCATCTTGTATTGCTGTCTTCCATGGAACTCAGTTATAACTGTACTGTTATTTATAGAGCAGCATTAATCCATTAAAGCTAACCTATTTTTCAATATTTATGATAAACTGTACATACATTGTCCATATGTATTTGTAAATAGATTGTATATACCATTGGAACTGGGTCTTGGGTTCAAGTGTATATATCCCCTAAGTTTCTTAACTGCATTTTGATGAATTTACATTATATATAAGTCCCCCAAAGTACTTGTACAGAGAATTCAATATGAGAAGTTGACATTGTGTATAAATACTGAAATTGAAAATACTTGTTTAAATTGTATTTGCAATAAACTGACTGAACATCAATTTAAGTTTAAAACTTAATTTAAATTTTAAATGAGGTCTAAATTTCAAAATGCAGTAGCTACAACATGCTATCTGGTGACATGTCAAATGTGACCACAATGAAAGATGTGAGAACCTTGGTTGTGTGTGTATAGTGTAAATGTCCCCACTGTACTGTTAGAGGCTAATACGCCACTGGTTTGTTGGCAAAGAGTGCTACACAGGTTTCAATGAAACAATGTATGTTTGTTTTAACTGAACTAAAATAAATACTTAATCCTGAGTAGTGTTCTCTCCTTTCTGGTAGTGGGATGACACATAACAGGTGCCTGTAAAAACAGTGCCCAGCACTAATGAAGTGTCCAAATGTTCCAGTTAGGAAGACAGCTCAGCTTCCCTAGGTTACAGAGTTATGTTGGAGTTGGAGATGCAGGCTTATCTCTGCTGCAGATAACCAAAGCAGTGCTGTTTGGTTTTAGGAAGTTACCCTGGCGCACACTTAAAGAATCTTTGGATAAGTCTGAAAGGAAGTTAGGTTGGTTTGGGTGGATGTGTTTTGTGTGACAGCATGGTTTTCTTAGGAACTGGGAAGTTAACTATGGGTAATTTGGGGATAGACTGAGCCTTTAAGGCCTGTGGCATATAAATTGAAAATTGCTTGAGAAGGTTCCATAGACAAAAATCTGATAAACTAATGTCCAAATTTGCAATGGCATTACAAAGTGTGACAGAACTCTGGGGTATTTAACAGACATTCAGTGTATACCTACTGTGTGCACTTAACATGGGAATGATAACGGTGTTCTGTCAACATTAGTTCTGGGGTGTACTTTCTGGTATGCTACATTCTAAGTACCAATATGTTGAAAATTAGGAATACATGTGAGTAGGTCTACTCAGTATGGATGGCACTCTGAGCAGTGAGGCAGCCATTTCCAAGAGGTTCCACAAAGCCCCTGGAACATTCGAGAAACATTCAATAAAGAATTAGGGCTGTGTGTCCTGAGTTGGACATCCTCTCACCTGGAGAGGTGACTTCGCTGCATTTCTGGAAGGAAGGTGAAGGAAGCCTGCCACTCAGATTAAGCAGAAAATGCCAGGTAGAACTCTGGACTGCAGTGTTAGACCAACGTAGCCTTGCACTATATTTAAAAGCAGCTTGTACTAGAGACCAATGACAGCCGTGTGACAGATGCCTGCCTCTGGATTCTCAGCTCTCAACTTGCTCAGTTTCTCTTGATTAAAAAACTGTTGACCCTTACAGAGTCAAGCCTGTAACCCTCATCTCTTCAGATGCAGAGGGCAGAGCATGAACAGGCAGCTGCCAGGACTGGCTTGTATGGATAGTTTTCAGAGGAAAGGTGTGCGGTGATGGTCTAGGAACTATGAGAGGTCTCACTGGTTGCACTGTTAACCCTTTCTGTTCCTACCAGTGTGGGAGGCAATCCTGTGCTAACAAAGTCTCTGGATTGCCTTTTTAAAACATTCCCACGACACCAGCTTGCTGTCATAGCTGACCCAAACCCATCACACTCCCTCCCATTTTCCTATAAGCTTCATTCTTTCCTTTACATGAGTTTATCCACAGTTCAGCAGTGTACTCCACAGAACTGTCAAGTGAATCACTGCCCCCTTACTCATTCTTACAGTTGAAATGAGGCTCACATTTTTAAAGCAAGAATTTAGTAAATGTTTGCAAGATGTGATAGAACATTACAGCCGCTGGGTGGCTTCTCGTCTAACCCATGATCCACCTCCAGGTGGCAGAAGCCATCTTTGACCACCACCACTTAAATGGTTTATTCATGTCCCTGTCAGCTTTGACTGTCCCTCACCAACTGTGAAGAAAGCGTTAACCCAGTGATCCTGCTCACAGACCCTTGGTGACTCCTAGGAATTTGCCCTTGGAACGTTTAAGTCTCCTTGGAACAGATGTGCCATACTGATTGGTCAGACTCTTTTGCATGAACACCAAGTTTAATGATGTGCACCTGGTTTCATTGTTGGAATCTTGGTTTTTGCCAAGTTGCACAACAGGGTGTCCCTCTGTAAGCAGTCGTCCCCCCCCCCCCCCCAGGGAGCCTTGATCTCACACTGTCTTCGGTGTCCCCATAGTCAGCTAAAAGGAAGCAGAGCTCCCCTGTGCGGTCTCAGGGAAGAAATGTCTCAGAAGGCTGTGCTGGGCTCCCAGAATCCTCTATCAAGTGGCTTTTCCTGTAGCTTTAGTTCTGCACTTTTCTGTGGTAAACCTGGGCAGTCAGCATGACTTGTGTTTCTTAGCAATCTTCTTCAGCAAGTGACACGAATGTGATCTGATTTTTCTCTCACATCATCTTCTCATCTCTAGGAAGAAGCAATTTGGGAGACTCAGAACTTCAAACGGTTAGCTTGGAAAGGAAGGTTTCTGCTGCAGGCAACTTCAGAAAGTCCCTTTGGACACGTTTTCCTTCCCAGTTCTTTGGCTGGACTGTAAACTAAGAAAGTCTGTCTGCCCTTCTCCCTCCATTCCCAGCAGGCTTTAGCTCTGCCTACGCTCAAGAAACGAAAGTTTTGAAGCTTGTCCCTAGAACTCACCTTCTAGAGAGATGACTGTACTGGCTGTGTGCTTCCTTTGCATTCGGCTCTTGGGGCCTCTTGTCCACACTCACTCTTCCTAAGCAACTTCTCTGGGTGTGTTTCCTAACCATGTACAGTGCTTATCCTGAAGGGAGTTCTGGTAAGTTCAGTTTTTCTAGCAGAGTTGATTGAACATCATGGAAATAGAGCCCTGTCTATGATTAGGTTAAAGGGGAAATGGTGTGCTGATGTCAAATGTCTGAGCTCAATCCCATATATCCTTCCATAACATGAAGGGCTGCCTTCACTTGGGGTCTTACAGAAGACATGCACCATCTCCAGCCCCCAACTCCTTCTAAGCCCCCCAGATAGCTGGAATCCTACATCTGGAGCCACAGGGTCCCCTTAATAGCAAGATGTTCCCATAGCTCCTGCCAAGTCCCAGTTGTATTTACCTCAGCACCCTGGGATACTGGGTCTCTATTCCGGGCAAATGGACTGCCCAATAGATACATACATCTTCCCTTGTGTCTCTATGGCTGAACCCGTACAGAAGACAAAGCAGAAACGCCACAAAACCTGATATGATCCTTAGGGAACAATGATGTCATTAAAGAGTTACCTGGGCAGGAAGAAACAGATGGGAGAGACACAATGAAAAAATAAAAAGCCTGTCCTTCAATTACAGTTACTTCTGAAGATATCATAAACCAGTCCTCACAGTCATCCGTCGCTTGAGGATTTGGGGAAATATTCCAGATCCTGAATATTGTACACACATATAAAGTTTATATATGTTAATATATAGTTAATATTTTTACTGAATATATAGCAACACACACCAATATATATTTTAATTTTTAGACTTAAAATATAATTACATCAGTCCCCCCTTCCCTTTTAGCCTTCCAACCCCTTCAATGTTCCCCATTGCTCCTAACTTATGGCCTTTTTAGTTGATACTGTTAATACATAATGCTGTATGCATTAATAGATAAATATGTAAAGGAAATCTGCTGAGTCTCTTTAGTGCTATTAGCATGTACTGATTTCAGGGCTGGCCACGTGGCGCTGGATGACTAATTATGAGGCTCATCCTTGGGGACTAATTCTCCCTCTCTAAGCAGCTATTAGTTTCTCATAACTAACCTATTTTTAAAAAATATTCACTTATTTATTTTAAATACGTGTGTGTATGTATGTGTCCCATATGTGAGGGGTTGAGAAATAAATCTTGGTCCTCTGCAGAAGAAGTAAGAGTCCTTAACTACTGAGCCACCTCTCCGGGCCCAAACATCATTTTTTAAAGTGAGGTATCTGGTCAGCAGACAATGAGGGGGACCAGATACTGAAGGTTTCATGAGGGCATCCCAATAAAAACGACCATTCATTTTTCTCAAGAGGAAACATGGCCGCTCTGTTCTGCTAAATTATAAATGTCATGCCGTTCCCTCTAATCTATTCATGTTATAGTCTAAACCAAAAACAAACTATTTATTTTTTTCCATTCACTAGCTTTGTATTTCACTTTCAAGCGGGTGGAGGCTCAGGAGAGGCAGAACCCAGTTCACAACCCTTCTGCTCCAGACGGAGGGACTGTATTTTTAAACCGATCCCTAAATAGAAAGATCCAAAGAAGGAAATATGTGAAATATGAAAATCTTTGCTAGAAATGTGAGGACCTCATACATTTGAAACATTCTTCTCTCAGAAACTGCTCCAAAAGGAAATGCTCAGTATGGACAGCCTGCATGGAAACCAAGGAAGCAAGCACACATTCCTTCTCGCTTGTGGGCGAGAGACAATGAATTACATTTTTTAAAAAGTGCTCTTTGTTCTCAGAAAAAGAAAGTACATACAGGCGGGAGTTTTCTCCAAAGACTCCAATTCCCAATAAGCCAAGTAAGGTTTTTCTACGGTGTTTGTGAGAAGAGTTTACCAACTCTCAGCGAAGTGGCTGCTCAGTGCTCCGTGACCCTCCAGAGAGTTATCCTGGTTGTGGTGGACAGTGTGACTTTATGGCTGTTGGGAGATGAGTTTTTTTCCTTTTTCTATTCCTCACCAATGAGAAATTAAGCAAGCTTCTTAGCCTGTTTATGCCTCAACTGGCAAGTTGTAACAAAATGGAACAGAACTCCCAAGATTCTGTGCTATATGCAAGCACTGTATGGATGGGGAGCCTCATTTCACCCCTCCCCACAAGAAATTATCTTTTCTTTGTTCAAAATTATTTTATGCATATGAATGTTTTATTTGCATATATGTTCATGTACCACATGTGTACTGTGCCCAGGAAAGCCAAAGGGTCATAGAGACAGCTATGAATTGCTTTTGGGTGCTCGGAATTGAACCCTGGACTCCTGGAAGAGCAGCCAGCGCTCTTAACTATGGGGCCATTTTTCCAACTCCAGAAATTGCCTTTCAACCTACTTTTACTGAAGGAGCTAAGCTTTATGAAAGGTGGAGCTCAGAAGCCCAGATTCAGATCCGACGGTATTAACCCCCTCACCTTTAAAGTATCAAACATCCAATGCTTTTGGGTTGTTTGGGATATTAAATAAAGTGTCTGTCACTGTGTGTCCCACACAGTGGAATATTTGGGTAGCTCTGAAAATAAACTACAGCTAATTTTTCTATTAAACTTTAGTGAAAAAGGCAAGCCCCACAATATCACATGTAGCTAGTACTCTAACCTCATAAAGTTAAAAACACTTAAAACAAAACAGCAGCCTCATTCACTTTATTAGCTTTACCAACATGTTTGCTGCCACATGGAAAGAGGAAGAGAATGATACACAAAGCATTCAACATGATGATGGTGGTGATGAGGAGGAGGAGGAGGAAATACATACTGGATAAGCACAGAGGCAGATAGACGTGAATATCAATGTTCTAGTTCTCTGGTGTTTGTAGGACAAGGTTTATCCCAAATTTGTACTTCTAAGGGCCACCAAAGTAATCTGACACTTGTGTAAAACACAGCAACCACAGGACATTGCCAGCTTTCTATGGTTTTCTCTACCCGTAAAGCAGCAAGTGTTAAACGGTTTGACATAATATGTCAACATTTGTCTCTATCCACCCCTCCAGTCTGCTTGGTGGGGTGCATAAAAACATGCAGAACCCTGAGCTCATCAGCCCAGGCTTTGAGGAAGATCAGTGTTTTCCAATCCCAATCCTAGTGTCATAGTCTCTTGTCCCAGGGTGCTGTGAGAGTGACAGGTTCAACTGAATTGTTGAAAAGCTTTGAATTTAGAAATCACTCGGTCTCGGTTTTGTTCAGCTAGAGAAGGACCTACACCAGTTATAAAAGGTGAAGAAGACCAGACCTGGATTTACATGTTAAGGAATGTCTCAGAGCTGTTTCCAGACCCCGTAATAAACAGACAGGCTCATCTGGCATGGTGGAACACACTTGTGATTCCAGAACTTGGTAGGCTGAGGCAGGAGGATCATGAGTTGAAGGCCAGCCTGAGCTAAATGGTGAGACCCTGTTTTATAAAAGTAAAAACTGGGGCTAGAGAAATGGATTAGTAGTTAAGAGCACTGGCTACTCTTCCAGAAGACCTGGGTCCAATTCCTAGAACCTATACGACATCTCACAACTGCCTGGAACTCCAGTTCCAGGGGATCTGACATTCTCACACAGGCAAAACACCAATGCACATAAGTAAGTAAATAAGTAAATCTTTTAAGAAATAAATACTAAAAGGACCTTGTGCTGTCATTACCTGGCCATGATAAAGTGAGTGCCTGGAACACTCCTACTGTGCTGAAGGGAAACCCCAGAAATTAAGTCAAAGCAAATTCTTCCTGCTTTTTGATAGTTTTCCCTCAGGTTTCTGTCAAAGCATCAGGAAAGTGAGAGATACAGAAACTAGAAGGAAACAAGGGTGGTTGCTGGAGCCACCTGACTGGAGCTCAGAGGCAGCTGGAAATGGTTTGTAGAAAGGTTTAGACAAGTTTACAGAAAATAGGCTGAGAAAATCCCAAAGCTGCTTTAAGCAGAGCGATTCTGTGGAGGTTGAGAAGACAGGAACTGGGACAGTAAGGACGATGCAGGTGGTGGGGCTCTTGTGGTAAGAGGGCCTGGACACCAGGACCAGGAGCAAAACATACTCTCATTTGCATTTTGCCTTTGTCCTGAGACTGTGCGAGGCTGAGTACAATGGCATATACCTGTATGGCCAACACATGCCTGTAACAGCACTTGGCATGTGTGTATATATATGCATGTATGTATGTGTGTGTATATATATATATATTTGCTGTGAATTGAACTCAGGACCTCTGGAAGAGCAGCCAGTGCTCTTAACCACTAAGCCATCTCCCAGGCCCCATGAGATTTATTTATTATTTACTATGTATACAGTGTTCTGCCCGAATGACAGAAGAGGGCACCAGATCTCATTGTAGATGGTTGTGAGCCACCATGTGGCATCCCAGTCTTAAGATTAGAAAGGTTTTAACATCTCAAGGATTCCTGGACACTTGACCTGTCTCAGTCTCTAACATGGGAAGATTTTTAACTCCTTGGGAATACTGCTCTAAGAAGACAGCACTCAGCTTTTCAGCTCACACAGGGCCACCAAGGGACATGGTTCTAACTACTCAGCCATCCAGATACTCAGAAGCCTAACTTGGCGGCAGACCTTGGCATTACCCCCAGGATTCTGGTTTTGCAGAGATGCAGAATATGAGAGCTGTGGGGTCATGGAGGCAGACAAGACGACCAATGTCAAAGGAAAGGCTGGGCCAGACCTTGTGCATCAAGGCCAGGATTCCTGCAGGAAGCCAGCTAGTTAAAGATGCCAGAAGCATATAATGTTTGCTAGGGGAAGTTTTGGGTAGTCAACAGAGCCAGCCCACACAACAGATGGGGTAGACTTCAACCAGAAA
Source organism: Phyllotis vaccarum (assembly GCA_033318265.1). Classification (NCBI taxonomy): domain Eukaryota; kingdom Metazoa; phylum Chordata; class Mammalia; order Rodentia; family Cricetidae; genus Phyllotis; species Phyllotis vaccarum. Next base: position 60,550,098 of record JARWLC010000001.1, on the reverse strand, counting down.
TGGCCAGCCCTGAAGTACCTACACTACCTTATACCTACATCACCTGCACCTGGATGCTATACATAGAACTAGAAGATTTAGGGTATTTCCTCTGGTCTTCAGACTCGCTCTGGACCATTCATTCACAGGTATTCACCTATCCCTCCCCCTTGAGATAGAAAGATCTGCTTTGTGCCAGCATATGTCGGAAATATGTAGCTCGCTTTTTAAATTTAACAGAGGCTCACAGTTACTATCTGTGTTTGCCACACATGATGCTGTAAGCCTGTAATCCTAGTACTTGGAAGGTTGAGGCAGGAAGACTATATAGCTCAAGGTTAGCCTAGGCTACCTATAGAGACCCTGTCCCAAATAACAAAAAGAGGCACAAGACGTGGCTGCAAATCCCAAATAAGCTTTGATTTTACAAAGTGATACAACTGTAAAAAATTACGAGTACTCTAGGAGAGAGGTGGGTTTTATTTGCTTTACGAGCTTGGGGGGAGGGGCAGAGATGGAGACCATGGTCTAAGATGTGTATTTGGGTGTCAAGTGGACCAGCAGTGGACTTGTGATAGCCAGTCTTGATTATTAATTTAATTATATTAGTGCAGAGCACCCATAGGTGTATCTGTGAGGTCTCCACCAGAGATCACTAACAGGCATAGCTGAGATCTGCCCTGAATGTGGGCAACATCATCCTACAGGGTTGAGGTACAGACTCAATAAAGTGAGTTTTTAAAAAGGTGAAAGCCAGCCAACTGAGGCATTCTATGTCTATTTCCTGGCCATCACAAAGCAAACTACATGCTCTACCATGCCCTTCCTATAGGCTAAAAATCTCTGAAATAATCAGCCAAAGTAAATATTTCCTCCCCCAACAACAACAAAACCAAAAACCAAAACAAAAACCAGACAAACATAATGGCTTAAAAGCTTCCATGGATGCTGTAAGATCTTTAGCACCTCTGGGACCTGCCATGAAATCAGACTTCCTGCTAGCAGTGCCTGCCGGCTCTGGCTGCTCTGCTTAGACTTTGTGGAACTCTTATTCCATTTCTGACATCTGTGTTGTATCTCCCATGACAGGGTCTTTTCTCTAATCTGTGGCTTTTGATGCTTCTCAGACACTGGCATTCCTACACAGCCCATGAGCTGCTTCCCACACTGTAGCCACACCAGGCTTTCCCCAGGCCAATATGGCCAAGTTACTTCACTCTGTCCCCCTCAGCATAAACTTTCCAAACCCCTTGGCCTTTCATGACCAGGACTCCTCTCGCTTCCCTGGCAGGTGTCACTACATTCAACCATGTCTCAAACACAAAGAATGATTTGCAGTGATCAGAAGCCTAACATTTAATACCTCCCCACCTTTGCCCATGTCTGGACACTGCTTTCTGTTCATCCCCCCCTGGACAATTCCCACTCTTCATCAAAACTGAAGCCAAGTATCACTTCTTCCAAACACTCTCCTCTAACTGCCCTCCCGTTTTTTTCCCTTCTGGGCTTCCGTAGTCTCTTGTGGCCTTCCTGAGTGCATGCCTGCCTACCAAAGCTCAGGGAGACCGGACACTTTGAACCTTTCGTCTCTGTAGCCGAGCAGGGGCCATGCTAATGTTGACCCTAATGTTACAGGAAGGCTCCATTCCAGCACTTTCCAGACCAAGCTCTCAGATGGGCCTTGCCAACCCTTTAGCAACAGACATGTCAGCCTCTGAGATGAACATCCAGTGTCCATCTTCAGATGGTGAAAGCTCTTCTATCCTTTAACAATTTCTCAATCAAGCCTGGGATCAAAAAGCAACAATTTGGTCTATAGAGACGATTCAGTAGTTAACAGCACCGGCTAAGAGCGCTGGTTGCTCTTCCAGAGGACCCAGGGTTCTGTCCCCAGCACCTACTTGTTGGCTGCCCACTCCTCTATCATGGGATCTGATGCCCTCTTCTGGCCATCATGGGCACTGCATGTACATGGTACACAACTGTATGCAGGCAAAACACCCATACACATAAAATCAAAATAAATGAATCTTTAAAAAGTAAACAGAAAAGCCATAATTTAAGAGGATTATCAGGAGCGTTGCTATAGATGAGAGAGTAATAATTTAATCCATCAACAGGTTTGAGGAGAATTCACACAGGCACTTTGATGCTCATCGCTGCCAGGTTATGTGAGTATGAGTTTATACCTCTGAAAGGGGAGCAATTCTAGATGGGGGAAGATAGTATTATGGAAAAGTATACATTTTATACCAGTCACAGATGTTGCAGAATTGTTTACTGACAACTGATTATATAAAGAATTAATATTTATTAAGAGATTATATAAACACTCACTGATACAAATTGAACCTTAAGGCAATTCTTGGAGAGTGAAACTGTCCCACACAGTGACAGTGCCAATCCTCTCTCTGTCCATACAGGAACAACTGGGAAGGAAGGGCAGTGGGCAACAGAGTTCTCAATGGGGGCTGGCCACGCCCTGTTCAGGGTCCTGAGACCCCAAAGTTACGCCTCTAGGTCTCCATCAATGACGCCTGAATCTCAAGGTTAGGTTAGGCCAAAACCTCTTTTACACACAGGGTGCCACTTAGTGGAATATGTATTTACAATGTTGTGTAAGTATTACCATTATCCACCCCTAGGAATTCTCCATCATCCCCAATAAAATCTCATTCGATTCCGTTAAAGAGTAACTTCTTGCCTCACTTTCCTTAGGTAGGTTTTATGTTTTGATGTAAAAAGCTCACCACAGGCTAATGCCTTTGAACACGGGGTCCCTGGTGGTGGCATTGCTGTCAGTTGCTGTGGAATTTAAGGAGGTGGGGTCTAATTGAAGGGAGTGGGTTGTAGAGTTTGGGGGTAGAGGCTTAGAGCCTGCCCTGACTCTTCTGCCTGTTCTCCTGAGATGTGAGGAGGTGAAGAGTCCTGACAGCACGCTTCTGCTGCTACCCAGCAAGCCATCTACCATCATGTATCCTGCCGTCATGGACCAGATCCCTCACACCAGAAGTGCACACCCCGAGTTGCCTCTGTCAGTTACTTTGAAAAAGAGCTAATACACTAGGTTACTCCATTCAACTTTCTAAATTTCCAAGCACTTATATGAAGTTATTGTATTTGTGCCTACATTCAACCATACTGTAATCTGTTTCAAAATTCTATTCCTCTTTGTGGGCAAATAATATGATCATCTATCATGTGTGTACCAAATGTTTATTCATCTTTGCATGAACAACATAGATGTTTCTACTTTTAAACTTGTGAATAACGCTACAGTGCGGCCACTGAGATGGCTCAAGGGGGTGAAGTGCTTGTCACCTAAGCCTGACAGCCTGAGTTCTAACCCTGGACCCCATGGGGAGAATCAACTCCACAAAGGTGTCTTCTGACCCTCGCACAAATATGGTGACACGTGAGCCCACACATACATCATAAACATACACACTAATAATAAATACATAAAAATTTAAAATAATAATGTTACAAGGAAAAGTGGCATATGAACACCTGCTTTCTCCTTCCTGCAGGAATGGTGTTTGCTGGCTCACATGCTAATTCTATGGTACCTTGTTGAAAAACGTTACATTGTTTCTTCCAGTAGCAGCACCATTGTAGAATATTATTTTAAGATGTGTTACATTTGTTTGTGCTGTGGAACATTTGTTTAATGATGCAAAGATGTGTTGCATTCTTCTGTGTTGCATTTAACTCTGTGAAGCTGTGTTACTGTGCCTGTCTAAAACACCTGATGGTCTAATAAAGGGCTGAACGGCCAATAGTGAGGTAGAACAAAGGATAGGTGGGGCAGTCAGACAAGGAGAGAGGATGCTAGGGAGCAGCCACCCAGCCACCCAGCCAGCCACAGAGTAAGAGTGAAAGTAAGATTTACAAAAGCAAAAAAGGAATAAGTCCAGAGGCAAAAGGTAGATGAGATTATAAAGTTAAGAAAGGCTGGCAAGAAACAAGCCAAGCTAAGGCCAGGCATTTACAATGAAGAGTAAGCCTCCATGTGTGATTTTATTTAGAAGTTGGTGGCAGGCCCCACAAAGAGCAAAAACAACCAACAACAATTGGACATGCAGATCAGCACTTCATGAAGGCGGCAATGTCTCCATCTCCTCAGCAATACCTGTTCACCTTCCCTTTTTCTGTTATACCCACACAGCTAAGGACCATTGGATAATGACTATCTTCAGCTTCCTGGACTTGACGGTATAATTTGAGGAGACGATCTCTGGGCAGGAAGAGAAAGTATATTTCTTTGCTGGACATAGCTTGGAAAACTAGACAGTATGCTAAAGGGGGTGGCAAAGAAAGGAAATGTGGACAAGAAAGATTTGGGAGTGGCAAGCAGGGGGAGTGTATAGGGAACACCAATTTCAGGAAGTAAGGCATGAGACTGTTAATCTTTGGGTTGTGAGTTCGAGCCCCATGTTGGGCACCAAATATTATAATGAAAATCTAGAGCCAGATATTGGGGGAAAGCTGGAATATCAGAGAGAGGGGGAACAAACGACAGCCAATTCTCACTCAGCCAACTCCTCAGGCCTGTCTGTCAGAATCCTCCAGCTGCCAGTCTAACTATCCTAGGCCAAAAGGGCAGAGTGTCTGGGAAAGCTGAAACCCCCTCTTCTCTTGCTCTTCACAGCTCTCTTAACTTCCTCTTCCCACAGTCCTTTAGGATAAAAAGTGGGGTTGCCACTCCCTGACCTTCACGGCTTGGCTCTGTGGTTGACTCTCTGATATTCCTGACTAATTTCATTTTATATATATCACCATATATATATATCACCACAGGGAAGGAAGAATTAGAAGGCAGAAAGCCAGTGTGGCATGTGAGAATGGCTAAAGGACTTTTACAAAGAGAAATAGTAAGTTAGGCACAGTGGTGTGCACCTGTGACCCCAGCTGTCAGGAAGGCAGGCAGATTGCAAGTTCAAGATCACTCTGAGCTACATAGTAAGACACTGTTTAAAATAATAATTTTAAGTTTTCTTTCTAAAATGATTTCTCTCTCTGTGTGTGTGTGTGTATTGTGTGCATGCTCACACACATGAATATATACATATATATTTACTACAGTATATATGTATATATACAATATACATATACAGCCAGCATGTGGAGAGCTAAAGGACAACTTTGGAAGTTGGCTTTCTCATTCTCATTTTATCATTTGGGTCCCAGAGATTGATCTCAGATTGCAAGGCTTGGCAGCAAGCACTGTTACCCACTGAACCATCTCAGTGGCCTTTATTTTCTTAAAAACAGTGCTATCTAGAACTTTCTGTAGATTTGAGACAAACAGAGAAAGCTTAGCATGTGCAGACTCTGCTTGACTGGGCACTGCACACACATCCTTTTTCCAACAATACATTTGTCAACCTAGGACTCCTACCTGCATCAAGCTGCATGGGCCCTTGACTCAAACAATACAGCTCCTTCCTAGAAACCTTCAGCAATTATTCTTTTGTGGTTCATTTCCACTCAAACATGTTCTAGAACATAATCTGAAAACTAGAGGCAGGGAGCTAATCCAGTCTAAACTGGTTTGTGTTTCATCTATAGAAAGGCAACTGTGTCCTCTGATTAAATGTTTAGGGGGAAAAAATCTCTTTTACCATCCTATGGCCTGTGCATATTTGCACATGTGTAATATTTAAATCATGGGAATGGGCAAGCTTATATAACCCAAGCCTGTCACTCAAAACAGAAAACCATGCATTCCCCACTCTTAGCAACCAATTTCTCATCTTGGACTCTTGAAAAGGAGTCCCAACAGTAACCAGGGATCTTGAGCATTCTGTCTTCCCTGTACCTTCCTTTGAATAAGGTGCCCTGATGCCTCGCTGTGGGCTTGTCCTTAAATATTTGAATAGGACAGAGAGAACTCAGAAACATCTGGTCAAAGCTGAAACCCCTTTCCAAACACTCTTCCCAAGGTAATCCCAACACACTAAGTTGGGCACACACTTTTTAAACTGTATCCCAATATGAAAAATCTCATGCTATTCATAAAATACAGCTTGCTGCAGAACTTGGAAAATCATCAAAAATGGTGTTTAAAAATAGGCTGTTGGGGATAAATTTGTATTTAAAAATATCTCTGTGGAAGCCCACATTATAATCTCAATAAACACTTATTATAAGAAAAACCAAATTAAACCTAACTGAGTGATAAACAGTTTATTCACTACTTCATGCCCTCTCATGACACAGATGAATTCTGAAGGCACTGGTGAAGAAGAGGTGCCTGAGACTATCCAGAGTCATAATCAGATGGCAGTGTGATGATTATAGGTCAGTGAGATTTTTTTTTTAAGTTTTATTTATTTTGGCCAGGTGGTAATGGTGCATGTCTTTTATCTTAGCACTTGGGAGGCAGAGGAAGGCAGATCTCTGTAAGTTCAACGTAGCCTGGTCTACAGAGTGAGTTCCAGGACAGTCAGAGCAACACAGAGAAATCATATCTTGAAAACTCTTCCCAGCCCCCAAAAGATTTATTTTTAAAAATTGTACGTGTATTTTTCCTGCATGTATATCTAAGTATGCAGTGCCAAAGGAGGCCAGAAGAGGCAATCCTCTGAAATTGGAGCTACAGACAGTTGTGAGCTGCCACGTGGGTTCTGGGAATCAAACCTGGGTCCTCTGAAATCCCTGAGCCATCCTTCCAGCCTTGATGAAGGTCTTTTGTGCATGTGAATGAATAAGCTTATGTATTGGGATGTCCTTCCCTTAGATGATTCTTTGGTGGAACAAAAATAATCTTTTTTGAAAACAGCTTAATTAATGCTACTTAGTTAAGACCACAGGGTTTATAGCTAGTGTACACTTTGCTTACTTCAGACCATTTATCTTATTCCATGGGTCAGAGTAGGTGTCATAGCAACCAAAGACTTGTATTCCTCACCTTTCTCACCCCTGCGATGGAAGCAACTTAAGGAAGGAAGGGTTTCTTTTGGCTCACAGTTTCAGAGAGCCATGGTCCACCACGGTGGAGAAGGTAATGGCTGGGTCAGTTCTTCAGTGATCAGGACTTCAGATGTCTGGAAGACAGGACACAGAGAGAGCTGAACTGGAATGAGGAGCGGATATCCCCTCAAAGGCCCGTCTCTCCTACTTCAGCTAGCCAGCTTCTACCTCTGCCAGCATCCCATATTAACTCCAACCATGGAAAAGGCATTCAGAACCTGAGACTGTGTGGGAATATTTCAGGTTCAAACCACTAAACACTCCAAATTCAATGGCACTATTTAGCTGAGATTGACTGGCACATTTAAGTTATTTGTTCTCTGTTGGAAATACTGGCTAAACACACTTCACTGTACTGGTGACCAGCTATTTGGTTTTTCCCACATCTCATTCAGTACACATATATCCTAAGGGATACAAAGGATGAAGTCTCTGTCTTCGAAGAGCACCCTTGCATCTAAGACAAGACGACTGTATGCTAGTCTCTGTGTGGAGGATGGCGTTTCATGATATGACATAAAGTCTGGATGTAACCAATCTCCAAGTCCTGAGCATTTAAAAGACAGGTTTCCAATCTTTGATAGACAACACTCATGTGCAACAGAGGCAGCGTACATGTTTGAAATGCTCGCTCTGGAAGTCAGAGTCCACACCATGTGTAAAATCCTGCCGGGCCAAGTGCAGGAAGGCTGGCAACCATGAGATAGCACACATTTTTTGATTTAAGTTCCCATTCTGTTCCTCCTCCACAGGAGACTCCTCAGTCCGCTTGTTTTCATAGCCCTTGAATAAACACTCAGTAACATTCTGTTTTTGTTTTGTTTTTCTGATACTCCCTTGGCTTCATTAGAAATGGGAATCATGTATATGCTTTACTGTGGTTTAGGAAGATTTCTTAGGCCGATTCTTACTCACAATAGGCTAGGTAAAGAGTCCTTTCCAATTCTGAACAGTTCTCTGTTCTAGGCTAGTGGGCCATTTATCAATTTAACACTCAGGAATTCAGGAATCTTCCCACAGGAGTTCCATCCATCCCTTCTGCCAGTAGTCACATTCACAGATACATTGTGACTGTGGGACGTCATTCTGTATGCTGCTAATAAAGGAATTGCCTTGGCAGGCATCTTAGAAGTAGGTAGGGAAATCAGAGCATAGATAGGGGAAGGAGGGCAGAGTCAAAGAGACACCATCCAGCCGCCCAAGAATCAACATATAAAAATAACACAGGTGAGCCATGGGTCATGTGGCAAGACAGATTAATAAAAATGGGTTTAATTAAGATGCAGAAGCTAGTTAACAATATGCCTAAGCCAAACAAAATGCAATTAAAATAAATGTCTGAGTCATTTAGGGGGAGCTTAAGCAGCGACAAACAAGTCTAGACAAGGCCAGGCTCTTTCTAAGAAAAGGGGGAGATATAATATAGGAATGATTTAAAAATATACATTATTGAATTTACTTTAATCCAAAACCAGCTGTTGATCTCAAAATATTTTAAGTTGGTATGGATTTTGGTTTATTGATACAAATTTAAGGTCAATTTGTTATGTTTGTTATATATATATTTGTATTTCTTCCCTTGTTTAACATATCGTTTATACAGTTCCTTTAAATTATAATATATAATTAAAAATACAAATGAATAGTCATCTGTAGTAACCAAACTTATAGTCATATTAGTTAAGTATTTATAAATATACAAAAATATATTTCAGTTAGATAAATAATCTTCAAACACTTCAAAAACCTACAAAATATGGCATTTAAAATATTTTAAGAGCTTAGATACTTCTAGACAGTGAGACAAGTCTACTCCTGGCAGCACAAATCTACTTCAAAAAAAGATAGGCATTAAAACTCCATATAAAATTTGCTTTCTTTTGTAAAGTTAGCAACTAGACAAAAGGCTGTGCTTGCATTAACTGCCTAACAATATACTATACAAACCAAACCTACAAGTTCCATAAAAAAGTGACCTCTAAACTTTGACAAAACAAGCTAAGATGGTCCTTCAAGTTCCCAGTTCACAGAAAAAGCTGCCAGACATCCTTCAAGACACACAAAAAAGCGATTGACAAACTATGTCCAAATAGACAAAACAGTCTTTCAAATGTCCTGCTTCACTAAAAAATATGCCAAAGACTGTAGGCCTAGAGGCTAAAAATAGATGCCCCACCATTACAGAAAAACTTTAAGTGACTGTCCAGGCAGCCAGCTGTCATCTGTGTCATTTCTAGATTTTAAAAGTTCCTTACACTTCCTGTTTATTCAAGTAATCTTATATCCTTTTATAGTCTTTAATATAGTTAAAAATTAAATTGTTATATTTTTCCTTAGTTGTAAAAGATAGTTATAAAACTTTAGACTCACAGAGATAAGATAAATAATAAAATATTTTCTTTTATTTTACTAAATACAGATAGACTAGATATTATAACTATAATTTTTGCTTGATAGCTGTTTTGTTATAAGTAATTTTGCTATGTCAAAATTAAACCCTCCTTTTTGATTAGACAGGAAAAGAAAAGTGATGTGGGATATCTTTCTTTAAGCTGTTAATAAAGGAACTGTCTTGGCCTATGGCAGGGATCTTAGAAGTAGGTGGGGAAATCAGAGCATTGATAGGGGAAGGAGGGTAGAGTCAAAGGAGATGCCATCCAGCAACCCATGAAGCAAGATGTAAAAGTAACACAGGTAAGCCACAGGCCACATGACAAGACAGATTAGTAAAAATGGGTTAAATTAAGATGCAGGAGCTAGCTAGCAATATGCCTAAGCCATAGGCCAAACAAAATATAATTAATGTAAGTGTCTAAGTCATTTTTAGGAGCCTAAACAGCAACAAACAAGTCCAGACCTTAAGACTAGGCCAAGCCAAAAGCTTATTCTATAATATGTGAGATATATTATACACCTTTCTATATAAATGGTTCAACCATTTAAAAAGTATAGTTCAGTGGGCTTCTGCATAGTCACGGCATTGTTCAATAATCACAATTAGAGTTATTCTCCACCCCCACAAAGAACGCCCTCACTCTCCTCACCCCCATCCTACCCTCACTCTATCAACTTCCACCAATGTAATTTATTTACTTTATTTATCCATTACACATATGTTATATAAACTGAGTCATACGCTACACGGGTGGCTTATTTCACTTAGCATAGTGTTTTCAAGATACATCCCTGCGTCTGTATTTAATGTGTTTACTGTTGAGAATATTCCATTATATGGATATGTTTCATTTGCCCATCATCAGTCAAGTGATGTTGGGGTTGTTTCTATATTTTGGCCATTATGAATAATGTTGATATAAACATTTTTAAAGCTTTCAGATGTACATAAGTTTTTATTTATCTTTAGTTGTTGTAACATCAAATACGCTGTTACATATCACATGCTGTTCACACTGATGGAGAACTGATCCCCAAGGGCAGGATCTCAGAATCAAGAATGTCTGTCTTACGTATTTCACGGAGTTGGCTGCTGTTTATCCTACAGCAATAAAACACGGACACCGTTCATTTATGAGGAGGCAGTTAACGATGTGTCCAAGGGGCCTTTGATTTGATCCTTCTTGTAGCTGTGACTTTGTGCTCAAAATATGCCTCTTTGCCACTCTTTACTGTCTGAGGCACAGAAATGGATGTCTCTTGCAGTGCCAAACACCATTTCTGGATTAGTGGACACGCTCTGCTCTCTTCAGCTTACAAACTAGCCAGTTCTTTTCTGAATGCCTCCTCCACCTCTTTTTTTTTTTTTCTTTTTAGATTTTATTTTTGTTATTGTTTGAAATCAGATCTCACTTTGTAGCCCTAGTTGGCCCAAACCAGGGAACTTTATATGCAGTCAGGCTGTCCTCAAACTCACAAAGATCAATCTGCCTTTGCCCCAGAGTTCTGGGATTAAAAGTGTATATCGCCATACTTAGCTTCATCTATTCATCTATTCAAACACCGTCACCAACAAGCAGCAAGAGCATTATTCTATTTTCTGATCTCTTACTGGAAGGTGACATATTATTAGTCATATGCCTTTTACATTACTTCCAATGACTTTTTTTTCTGAATGTTTTGCCCCTATAAGCCTGCACTCTAAACAGACATTTTCCATTACAATGCATTTCACCAGCAATCTGTAACATACTACCCTATGCAGCAATTTTCTGCTGTGTTATCATCGTATGGAAATTTAATTAAAACAAATTTCCATGGCATTCAAAACTGGCTTATTGATGCTCTGACCAAACACAACACAATCAACAAATGAATAAAAATCCTCAGAACACCAGCCGCTTCATTTTACCTCAGTTTGTTTCTTGCTTTGGCTACATGTCTGGTGCATGTCACAAAGTTAGTGAGAAAGTTAAAGCTAGCTTGGGTTGTCAAATTTGTTCCACGCGGACTAAAAATACAAAATCAAAACCAAAAATAAAAAAAAAAAAAAACACCTCACAGATAAACCCAGCGGCGTAGTTCACAGGAAACAATATCCTTCCCCCCCAACACACACAAGAAGCCTGGCCCTATGTCTAAGCAGTTGCCAACTACCAAAAATATTTGAAGAACAAATATCAAAGAATTGTATATATATATCCTTCCCCTACCCTCATCCAGAGAATAAGGACTGTTAGGACAATCTAGTGAGATCCAGGTGTAGTGCTGCAGGCCTGAAATCTCAGCACTCAGGAGGTGGAGTCTTAAGCCAGGCTATGCCTGCTGTAACTTATTCCAAATTATATAAAGGCTCACACTGACCTGTCATCTGGCCACCTGCTGTGTACATCAAAGACTAGCAGTGACAAATTCTGTTGCAAAGTCAGGGAAGCACGCCTGTAAAGAGAGGGCGGGACACCAGTACCTACTAATCTACTTTCCCCATGAATTTGCACATCTGGATGTTTCATATAATATACGGTTTTTTTTTTAATTTATTTTATGTATATGAGTGCTCTATCAATTTCATGCCAGAAGAGGGCATCAGATCCCGCTGTAGACGGTCATGAGCCACCATGTGGTTGCTGGGAATTGAACTCAGGATGTCTATAAGAGCGCCAGTGCTCTTAACTGCTGAGCCATCTCTCCAGCCGCCCAATGTGTTACTATTGTTACTATTACTTCCCAATTAGCACCGTGTTTTTGAGACCTCTGTGTTGCAGCATGCTTCGGCACTTCTGTCCTTACTGATTTTTCAGAAAAATTTAATTGACTCAAGAAATTTTGTGTGATTGTTTAATGTATGTTATGATGATCAAATTAAAGTAATTACCAATTTTGGCACCTAAAACATCCATTGTTTCTTGGGAATATGCCATTCTTCTGTAAAAACTTTCAAGGTAGCATTTCCTGTATGACTTTATTACATTGGCTCATCTATCCATCAGCTGATAGATATCAGGTTGTTTCCACTGTTCTGGTCTGGGTAGCTGTGAATATTCAAGTACAATATTTTGTGTGCCCCGTACTCTTGACTTAGGGCACAGACTGAGAGGAATTACTGGGTCACATGTCAACTCTGTTGTCTAAAGTAGTTGTGTACCACTTGGGACACCAGGTGTAGTGATACACACCTGAAATCTCAACACTTAGGAGATAAGTATTTAGGTCAGGCTATGCCCTGCTGTAAGTACTCCAAATTGTAACTTAGAAACAGTAAAAAGTGTTTCCTCTGAATGCCCACACTGGCCCATCATCTGGCCATCGGTGTGTGCATCAGAGACTGACAGGAGTCCGTCCGTATGTCTAACAACAGTACAAGAGTCAGTTTTTCCATCCTTACCAATATTTTTATTGTCCAGATTTTTGTCATTGTTTTATTGTTGCTATTGCTTTGTATGTGTGTGTCTGTACTTGGAACAGGGTGTCTGTTTATCACCTAGGTGGGCTGTAAACTCCCAGCATCCCAAGTACTGGGATTACAAGTGTATATCACCATGCCTAACCCAATGTCTTGATTATTCCTTTTCTTTGATTGTATTTTATACTGACTTTTCCTCCTGTCATTAGATTTTAAATTGGGGGTCTGAGATAAGATGGGAAGAGAGGTCTTGCTAGGGTAAATGCACTTGAAAAGTATGGACGGGGATAAGCTGGCTTGGAAAGCTGGCTGATGGCTTTAGTGCTTTTGTCCTTATGCTTGGGACACATACAGAGGTACACTCTGGGAGAGAAGACTATCAGAGCCCACCATTCCACATGCTTACTCTTGTGTTTATGCCTTATGGTATTTGGAGCACTCGGAGATCTAGAAATTGGATAACAGACACAGAAGCAGATGTCTCATGAGAAAACTAGAACATTACCGGCAAATCTTATAGAGATGTGGTACTCAAGCTAGCCAGCTGCCTGTAGAACATCTAGCAACAAATAAGATCACTTTCACAACTATGGCTGGGCTAGGGTGTTCAGACCTGGGCAGTGGTGGTTACTGAAAGTTTTTTTTAAATTTAATCAAATCTTTATATTATGTGTATGGGTATTTTGCCTGTATGTTTATATGTGCATTACATGCGTGCAGTGCCCATGTAGGCCAGAAGAAGGCATTGGATCCTCTTAGGACTGAAGTTGCAGACAGTTGTGAGTTACCATGTGGGAGCTGAGAACTGAAGCTGGGTCTGGAAGAGTGCCAGAACTCATAGCCACTGAGCCATCTCTCCAGCCCCTATGGAGTTTTAAATTATTTTCAAAATTACTGTGTAAAGAGAGCAAACAGAGCAATGGAATCCCTGGATGGGAAGAAGAGTGACTGGGAAGGAGAGAGGTGAGAAGAGGGTCATTTCAGGTTGCTGTGTAGAACAGGGCAAATGCTAGTGAAACCTGAGGTCCCCTGAAGCAAGTGCCAGGGCATTAGACGTGGGTACAGTGGTTCATTAGTGCATTAGACGTCACGGAGGATCCCTGTCAAAAGTGTGTCCACCAGGAGTGACTGCAAACAGGGACAGCAACGTTAAAATGTGCCGTGAAGAACTGATGGGTCATACAGCTGGGTTCGGGTAACTCTAAGGGGTAAAGACAAGGAGCTGACATAGCAAGCGCATCATTTTTGCCTATTTTGTCTACACAGCCCTCAGCTTTTCTGCCCAAGAAAGCTTTTCAGCAGGAAAGAATTCTGTTTGCTCTCAGGAAAGAATCTTCTCCTATGGTTCCACAGAGGTTGTTATGAATTAACCTCAACTCTGTTTCCTTTTGCTAATTCTTGTCTTATCCCAGAGGTTATGTTCCTAGAGGTCTTTCTTTATTATCTGCCAGTTCCTCAATATCTGGAAGATTCTATCACTTAAATAAAAGTCAATATATACCAAGACTCATGCTTGCTATTAGAGGACAGAGGTAGAAATTAAAAAGGAATCTTTGGTGTTATTGTCCTAAACTTTCATGCCAATTATGTAATGCTGCGTGGGCATAAGTTTTTAAATTTAAATTGTGTGTGTGTCTTTACATGTAGTCATCATGTGCATGTAGTACCCACAGGGGCCAAAAGAGGGCATTACATCCCCTGGAACTAGAGTTATGATGTGTGCTAGGAGTTGAATCAGAAAACCAGTCAGCCTCCTAACTGCAAAGCCGTCTCTCCAGCTCTTTGGAATAACTCCTAATAAGGAGAATGCTCACTTTCACTCTGTATGTTCAAAGAGCCCACATGGCTTCAGATACTTCTGTTGGTTTCATGCATGAGATTAGACCCACACCATCAGACGCCACTCGAGAGTTTATTTAGGGGAGATGCCGAGCAGGTAGGAGTATCTGAAGCTGAAAAGAAAGAGAGAAAGAGAAAGGGGGAGGGGAGAGAACTTTCTTGTGGCAGCTCCTTTTAAGAGAGCGGATGGGCACAGATTTACATGGCCATGCCCAGGAGTGTGCCCTCCATACAGAGTATGTTCGGGTGCCATGTGGGGTCTACCACCCTGGGGGCTACGTGCCTGGAATTCTTCTCACCGGTTGCCACTTTGGGTTTAGCACGTGGCCACTACGTCCCGTGAATCCTTACAACTTCGCCACTGAAAGTGAAGGGGTAGACAGACATTTCTATCCAGGAGGGCTAAAACTAACTTGTTACTGTTCCTGTTTTTACTGGGAAAAAAATCTGTGAACATGTTCAGAAATCCTGGACTTACAACCTTCGGGATATTTATTAAATGCTATGAGTCAGGACTAGGGAGACAGTTCTGTGGGTGAAATGCTGTTCTTGCAAGTGTGAACACCCAGTCATATTCTCAGCTCAGTAACGCTGGACTTGTAGAGGAAGAGGCACCTTGATCCTGGTGGTTCTCTGGGAGATGGGCGTGGGTGGCACAGATTCAAGAGAGTCCCCAGAAGCTCATGGGCCTGTTAGCCTGTCACACAGTGTGAACTAGGAATCTTGTCTCAAACAGTAGAAGGTGAAGACTGACACCTAAGACCTCCACATGTCTGCTGTGACACACACACACACACACACACACACACACACACACACACACACCTTTACATGAGAACACACACTAAATAAATGTAAGGAGTGTATCTTTTAATTATCTCATTTCTGGATCTTTTAAAGAAAAAAAATCTTTGTACAGATCAGTCCTGAGAGATTCTTTGCTGAGAAGCTGTGTGCTCATTCAGTTGGTGACACTCTGGGGCAAATTTGAGTGAAATTCAGGTATTTTCCAAATTGAAATTTTAAAAAGCATTGCTTCTTTTATGAAACCCATTACAAATTTCCATCTTGTTGGTACTGCCTAATTAAAAAAAAATAATAAAGATGAGCGGTTATGGTGGTGCGTCCCTTTAATCCCAGCAGTCAGGAGGCGGAGGCAGGCAGAACTCTCAGTTTGAGGACAGCGTGATTGATCTACAGAGCAAGTTCCACGATAACCTGGGCAATACAGAGAACCTGTATCAATAAGCAGATAAATAAATGAAGCAAGCAAGCGATGCCTGAGGCGTGATTCTGGCTCTGCACTGCAAAGTGAACAGCCTATATTATGCTGAGATAGCCAATTCATCACCAGTCAGAATTAGGAAACATGAGTGCTCTCACTGGGCTGTTTCAGGCTCTGGCTTTCACGATAGGCTCTGGCTATCATGTCAGGGACTGTGTGCTTTTATTTTGAATCCTCGCCTGAGATTCCACCGGTAACATATCTATGATCCACTGAGGAATCAACAGAGATTTACGGTGGATCTCAAATTTAAGACCAGATCACTCTTGTTTAAGCCTGTTCAAAAGCTTTTTTTTTAAAAAAAAAAAAACAAAAACAAAAAAACAGTTATTTATTTATTTAGTGTACGTGTGCATGCATGCATGCCACAATGCATGTGTGGAGATCACAGGACAACTTTTAGGGGTCAGTCCTCTCCTGCCAAGATCATGTTGGTCCCAAGCAGCAAACCTAGGTCCTCAGGCTTGGCAGCAAGTGCCTTCACTCACTGAGCCATCTATCAGTCCTAAGTTACATCTTCATCCAGTTCACTCTAGTACATATTTAAAGAAGGGAAAAGGCATCTACAGGAGAATTTGCTAAGATGTCTCACACAGATTTAGAATTCTATGATTGTGCAACAATCATTATTTATCTCCAAAAATCCTCTCATCTCACAGGCTTAAAAATCTACATTAAGCTGCTGTCAGTCCCAGTACTGGGGAGGCAAAGGCAGGCTGATCTCCATGAGTTTGAGGATAGCCTGGTCTACATTGTGAGTCCACGACATCCAGGGCTACAGAAAGGGACCCCGTAACAAAACAACAGCAGCAACAACAATAATCATAAATAAATAAAAGAAAATCTACATTAAACCACCCGTAGGCTGCTCCTTAGGATGGCCACACGCCCCCAACATGCAGGCAGCACTACTGGACCCTGGGCGGTTATTAATAACAAAGAAAATAGGTATGAAATCGGGAGGGAGTCATATGGTAGGGGTGCTGCAAGGGTTGTAAACAGTCTTAACCACTGAGCCACCCCTCCATCTGAGGGAGGGCATCAGGGTAGGGGACAATAGAGAGACTCAAAGCGAGGTAGCAGCAGATAGATATGGTCAAATATGTTGCATAAATTCATAAATTTTCAAAGAGTACATGTAAGTACTATTTTAAAAGGAATCTATATGAGATAATAATAAAGCCCCCACAATTTCCCTATGAAAGTGCCTGTAACCACCATTTTTTCCTTCTCTAGAATTTTGAATACTTTAAATATCTCACTTGCATATACTCACAAAGTATTTGTCTTTTGCTGGCATATTTCTGCTTAACATAATGATCCATGTTTATCCATGTCATAAGTCAGAATTTCATTCCCTTTTAAGGCTAAGTCATACATCATTGTAAAGATACAGTGTTTGACTTAAACCTACTGACCTGCTGACACTCGGGTGACTTC
The DNA here is from genome assembly GCA_033318265.1 of Phyllotis vaccarum. Taxonomy (NCBI): domain Eukaryota; kingdom Metazoa; phylum Chordata; class Mammalia; order Rodentia; family Cricetidae; genus Phyllotis; species Phyllotis vaccarum. The sequence goes on along the minus strand of JARWLC010000001.1, from coordinate 60,532,783 downwards.
CTTGTTTCAGTGATATTAATAAGGTGGGAGGCATTCTGCTGGCTGAATCTCTCCATGCTCTACTTTAAATTCTTTTGGGTGTATACTCAGCTTTGTCCTTCCTAGATTATATATTAATTCCATTTTAATGTGTCCACTTTATCCAGGTTGACCACTGCGCTTTGTACAGATGCCCTTCATAATCTCTTAAACCCCACTGGTCAGCCCACCAACTTCCGGCGTCCAGTTTGCATGAGAGATTTGCTGATATCTTTAATGGACTCAAGTTCTCAGGCTTGGGCTTCAAGAGGAATGGTAAAGTAGACCACACCTCAGGGTACGACTATACTTTGAGCATTTGGTGGGGGGAGGATGAACCACTTTACCTGTCTGTCACATGTGGTGTCACTGGTAGCCTGAGCCCTGAACACAGTATTGACTATGAGAGAGGAGAGATCCAGCTGCCGTGTTCATGACCTGGGCAGCATCCAGTCTGGTTCATATGGTGAGTCTGCCTGGTAGGAGACAAGCTGCGATTCCTTTTCTGGTCTCTTCCTGAGGCTCTGACAGCACTTGCACCGGCCTGCTTCATGGTGGCCCTGAAGTTCTGGAGCCATTCTTGCAGAAAGATACTCTGAAGAAATACTTAGAATCTCCCTTAGACTATGAGGCCATTAAAAGAATGGACCCAAAGAAACTGGAATTTCACCAAGAATGCACTCAGGAAGCAGAGGCAGGTCTGGGCTTAGAAGAGGGTGAACTTGTCTCCGGGAAAGATTTGGACCTTGTCTGAGGACCGTGAAGGAGACTAGGGTTGAGACAATGGGAGATATTTTGACTACAATTTCTTTTCTTTTCTTTTTTTTAGATAAGGTTTGCTGTGCTGGAACTCCCTCTGTAGACCAGGCTGGCCTCGAACTCAGAGATCCACCTGTCTCTGCCTTCCAAGTGCTGGGATTAAAGGTGTGCCCCACCACTGCCTGACAACTGTAACTTCTCAACTCCACATAGCTCTTGCCTTCATTTCAGCCCAGATTTCATGTCAGGACCCCAAATCACAGGAGCAGGGACAAAGGTGGCCATCTGATCTCTTTGTCCCTGTCCCAATGCGACAACAAAATAATTGCCTTTTCTGCTTTGCACTGTTAATTCCACTATTTTAATTGCCTCATTGAAGACTCGTGGTTGAGCCTGGCTTCTGAAGGAATCCAAATATTTTCTATCAAGAGCGTGATCCCTGGAATGCAACCTTTGTAAGGCTATTTTGAAACCTTCTCCACCCTGTAAAACTTTCAGTTTACACAACTTTTGCATTCCCCAAACTTGACCACCAGGAGCAACCAACCCAACCCCTCATTTCTCCCTCACCTCCTCTGAGATATTTTTTAAAAGCTACACAACCTTAAAAGGTTCAGGCCAAACCTCAGACACCAAGGAGGAGATACCCTGATGCCCTCAAATCAGGACTTAAAAAAATAAATAAAAAAAAAAAAGAGTCACTATCCTTTTGCAAAAGTAAATCTGCCTTGCAGACTTGCCTTCACTTGTCGATATCATGTTACTTCACTTGCCTGTTGCTGTATAAACACTGACCAAGTAGGGAGTTGGGGGAGGGAAGCCAGGGCGGGGCTTGAGGCAGAAACCACAGAGGATGCTGTTAACTAACTGACTTGCTCTTGCTCAGCTTTCTTTGACAACTGAGGACCATCTGCCCAAGAGCTGCACTGGTAACAGTTTGCTGGGCCCTCATCAACCATCAATGAAGAAGACAGCCCAGAGACGTTGTCCACAGGCTGGTCTAATGGAGGCAAATCCTCAGCTGAGGTGACTCTAGCTTATGTCAGGGTGACAGAACAAAGCAAGACAAGAACCCAGAGTACTCACGATTTTTTGCATATGGGCTCCTTGGCACCAGATTTTATTTCCAACAATTCAGGGGCCCATCCAGGGTTCTAATTCTGTCTGGGAAAAAGTAAAGAACCCTAACTTTTGAGATGTCCCAGGACCCTATTGTGGGGACCTACAGAATTAGGCAATCAATACCTCCTGGTTTTGTGTGTCAACTTGACACAAGGTAGAGTCATCAGAGGAAGGAGCCTCAGTTGAGGAAATGCTTCCATGAAATCCAGCTGTAAGGCATTTTCTCATGTGGTGATCAATGGAGGAGGGCCCAGCCCATGGTGGGTGACGCCATCCCTGGGCTGATGGTCCTGAGTTCTATTAAAAAAAAAAAAGAAGAAGAAGAAGCAGGCTGAGCCCAGTAAGCAGCACCCTTCCATGGCTTCTGCACCAGCTCCAGCCTCCAGAACCCTGACCAGGTTGAGTCCCTGTCCAGCCTCCAGAACCCTGACCAGGCTGAGTCCCTGTCCTGACTTCCTTCAATAATGAATGGCAGTGCTGAAGAATAAGCTAAATAAACTCTTTCCTCCTTGACTTGCTTTCTCCGTGTGACGTTTTGACGCGGCCGTAGACACCCTAACTAGGACAATAGGTGACGAGAGACAGAAGCTCTCTCAGCGATGTAGGAGGGCCCAAGCAAGCACCCCAACTACTAGGCAACCCTGCACAGACCAAGGTAAGAAAAAAAATCTATGGGGTCTCGTGTGGTGGCACACACCTTTAATCTCAGCACTCAGGAAGCAGAGGCAGGTGGGGCCAGCCAAGGCTACTTCTTCTTAACAAAACAGAGAAGGAATAAGGAGATGATGTGAGATGTCTTTCGATATGCTATGAGTGTCATTAGATAATTAAAAAAATTAATTTAGATAAGATGGCAAGACATCTTAAAAACAAGAAAAAAATCTAACATAAATAATTTTGAAAAGACAAAGTAAAAAAAAAAATCCACAATTCAGTCACCCCAAAACCACTTGACAAACAAATTAATAAAAATAAATTAAGATACAAAAACTAGCTAACAATATGCGTAAGCCATAGGCCAAACAACATACAATTAATATAAGCTTCTACATGTTTTTGTGAGGCTGCAAGTCTAGACCACAGGCCAAACAAGCAAAAGCCTTTATTACAAATCATGCCCAGTGTGGGGTGCCAGATATTTTAAGAGTTACTTATTGGCAATTTATTATATAAGAGACTTAATATTTTTAAGGAGTTTATATAAACAATTACAGATACAAAATTGAACCTTAAGGAAATTTTTGGAGAGTTGAACTGTCTCAAGCAGTAGCAGCGGCAATCTCTCTTCGAGAATGCAGGAACCAATAGGGAAGGCAGGCAGTCTGCAACCAGCCTTTGCAGGGGGCTGGCCACGTCCGGTCAAGAGTCCTCGAGACCCCAAAGCTACTCAATAATGTGTGAACCTACCACAGGAGGAAAAGTCGAGCAAGAGGAGGAAGAGGAGGGGATGGGGGGAAGAGCAGAAGAAAGTCATGGGAACTTCCGCCATCCCAGAAGCTGAGATGTGTAACTGATTGTGCAGACCTGATCTGCAGTTCTGGGGGGTCAGTGACCTCATAAGGCTCACCTGCTGTTCGGTTCTCCAGATCAAGTTTAGAGTTTATACCAACCTGTCCTTTGCCCTTGAGTGGACGATCCTCAGGAAAGAATCCAAATAGATGGACAGTTCTTCCTCTAGGGCTTACTGACTCTCCTAACCTATTTGGAAAATCTGAAACTGTTAGAAAAGCCAGAATTACCTTCTCCGGTTCACCTCATTAGAGAGGCAGATGATCTTTTGCTGTTAGAACCCTCCAAGAAAGAGCTCACACAGATCACCTTTGCCCTCTTTAATTTTCTGAATCAGCAAAGTCTAAGAGTCTCCCAAAATGAATTATAGTTTGTTGAAAGTCAAGTTTGTTATTTGGAACACTTAATCATCAAAGGAAAAATGAAGGTTGGTTCCTGAGTAAATAAAAAGGATTGCCAACTCACCTCTTCCTCCTCCACAGAGACCTTAGAAAATTCCTGGGACTGTTTGAATAATTGTAAACTCTGGATAAACTTTTTTTTTTAAACGCGTATTTGTGTGGCATGTCTGTGTATGGGTATGTGACAAAGAATAAAGGTGGGAAGCCAGAGGGCATTGGATCCCCTAGGGATGGAGTTCCAGGAGGTTGTGACTGCTGTATAAATCCTGGGAACTGAAGCTGGGTTCTCTGAAAGAGCAGTAAAGGCTCAACCACTGAGCTCTCTCTTCGGCCCCTCGATAAACTCTTCTGTCCTCAGAACTAAGGGCTGCTCATTAGAAAGCAAACCCATTTGTCTCTTATGGCCCAGGATCTTTAACAGCCTTTATTTCAACCCAGTGTTAGACACTTCTCTCACTTGATAAAATCTTTCCCTTCTTTGTGAATGAAATGAAGTGGCTCTGAGATCTTGTAGCTAAAGTCCCAGACCCTGTCACCAGAAGATGGCCTGAACATATCTGGGCAGAAGCAGCCATTACCTTGTTAGCCAAAGAAAACAGAAAGTTGATTTGGGGTTCCCTGACAGTTAATGTCCTCCAGCAAATCAGCCTCATCCTCAACCAGAGGGTGGAAAAATGTTTGGCCAGCTCCAGAGTTCTCAGATATGCTGTACTTGTAGGGGGGGAAAAAAAAGGAGCTGATCTTTAACTACCCACAGTTCCCTCAATCCTGCTGAATTTTCTGTAGGGAATGAGCCCCTCAGAGCACAGACATGATAGGACCCTAGTCCAGCCTGATCTTGGAGAATCTGTTCCAGGAAGAATTCAAGCTCTTCTCAGCTGGATCCTCCTGAATCATCAAAAGAGAATCATAATGACTATCCCATGATGGATGGAGAAGAATTAGTTTTCAGTGAAGCATACAAACTGCCTAATAACTGGTCAGCACAAATCTGTGAATTAGTCACTCTTTTTTTTAAAAAAAAATTATGTGCACTGGTGTGAGGGTGTCAGATCCTCTGGAACCGGTAGAGTTATAGACAGTTGTGAACTGCCATGTGGGCACTGGGATTTGAACCTGGGTCCTCTGGAAGAGCAGCCAGTGCTCTTAACTTCTGAGCCATTTCTCAGGCCCCAAATTATTTACCAAGCCCTAAAATACCTGAAAGAAAAGGAAGGAGCAATCTATCCTGACTCTAGATATACCTTTAGAGGGGCTCAAATGTTTATAAAAATCTGGGCATAATGGGGTCTCATCAGTAACAGAGACCAGGACTTGGTGTGTAAGAAGCTATTAAGTGACTCTATCTTTCTTCTACTTCGGGCTCCTTTCCCCTCATCCACACCAATAAATGTTTCCAAGCCTTTTAGGAATGACCCCACCCAGTTTACAATCACTATAGTTAAAGACCTGAAACAGACCCGAGGCAGAGTTGGGAGATGCTTGGCTGAATAGATAAAATATTCCCTTCACACGCTCCATAAAATGACTGCTATGCATGCATGCTGGGAGGCCGGAGGCTCAAATAGTTCTCTCCCCAGGAATGGGGCCAACTGAAATGTCACAAACTATATGACCTCTCTTCCAAGACCAAGAGGCCTAGGGCTTGGTCCTACTATTCTCCCTGATAAAGTCACAATCTCCCAGGAGTAATTACTTCCCATGCTCTCCCTAGGTGGGGGGAGTGATTGACTCCAGTGGACAGTGTAATTGGAATCTTTTAGAGCCCTAGTGGTCACGGGAGCAGACACCTAGAGGTGTGGAGGACCCTTATCTGAACTCTTGCCTGTTGAAAGCATAACTTGGACTTCAGTCTAGTGGGCCATCCCTTTCACAAAGCAAGTAGACATTCCCACCCAGCCCAGGAGTCTCACTGATTTCTATATGTAAATAGATTCTGAAGGAGCATCCCCAAGAAGTCACAAATGAATTCTAAGGCAGAAACCAAATACCTGCTGGTTCTGAGCAGATTTGTGGGTGGTTGGTCATTCATAACAATGTAGATTGTATTAGCTATATTTATCACAACCACCAAAGTTTTGTTAACTGTCCTTGGGAGGCTGTGCTCTACCAACAGACCAGCTCCCTGGTGTAGTCGGTTGTCTGAACTAGGAGGCAGATTCAAAGTGCTTCTTGCTCTGTAATCTTTCTAGAATCTTCTCCCCCAAAGGCTTTTGGGCATTATTTTACAGACAGTTCTGGTTTTCAAGCCCACAGACAGGGCACAATTCAAAGGAATGTGCTAGAGGAATTCAAAGGAAGAAGAGCTGTGGACAAGAGGCCAAGCCATTTCCTCCCGGGTCATCAGAGGTGCCTGAGGCACAGGTCACCACCTTCATGGCTATCATTTCAACCATTCCTGGCTCATCAGAACCATCTCTCTACCACCCACTGACCATCACCTGTTCTAAGTCATCTCTTATTCTTCATAGGTTGAGCACACCTGCTTTTCCAAGCAGCTCTTCTACAGGAAAAGGCTGCCGCCAGTGAGTCACGCCCCACACCACCAAGGTCTTCCACACCTTTAGAAACATCCTTTCTTCTTAACAATACAGAAATATGCCAGCTCCTTTCACTCTTGAACATTTCATTAGATTACATATTTAACCAAAGAGAAGTTTTCTTCAAAGGCTTCTTAGTTTGCTCTCTCCCTCCCTCCCTCCCTCCCCCTTCTCCCCCCTCTCCCCCTCCCTCTCCCCTCTCTCTTTGGGAGACTTTCTCTTTTAGCATTAAAACTCTCTGTTCATTGGAAAATCCATTTTTTTTCTCTTTAAATTTTTTAATTAAAATAAAAGCACATCACTTCCCCTTCTTCCTTTCTCCCTGTAGCCTCCCTCAGGTCTCCCCCTCCAATTCCTCGTATGTCCAGCCTTCTCTCAAACTGATAGCCTCTTTCTTCTTCTTATTGTATACATATCCACTATGCATTGGATAACCGGTTAGGGGACTCCTTGCCTGTAGTTCTTTGCCGGGGTTGACCCTGTGACATTTCCTTTTTCCCCATTAACATGTCCATTGCTGTTCGGGTTTGTCTATGCAGTCATTCTAGGGGAGACAGACATTCTAGGTCTGTTGCAGCCGACCTCCTGGTATTCGGTCTGTTTGCTACTCTCTTCATGATGTTTCCCAATCCGTAGATGCAGGAGCTGTGATGTAGACTTTCTACTGGAACTCTATTGTGTCCCGTTGGTATTTTCTGGAACAGTCTCCATTTGCTGTAAAGAGAGCCTTCCTGGATGAGAGCTACCCTTGTCTGAAAATATAAGGATCTTATTTAGGATGTAGTAAGGAATTGTGCTGTCTAACAAAGTGGCAATAGTAGATGATTTACCATGGTCCACACCCTCACCAGCTCTGGGAAGCTGGCTAGATTTTCAGGCATGATTTCCCTCCTGTTGAGAGGGCATTAAGTCCAATTAGACAGCTCTTGGTTACCACCGACATGGAAGTGCCACTTATTAGACCCTTACAGATACCTTGCTCTACGGGTCATTGTTGTGCTTCACAGGAGTTGCAGCCTGCTAGGACTGATTGCTGCTTCTTTCCCTTGGCAGCTTCATAGTATTTTCTAGTACGGGAATGCATGAAGAAGGCTTCTCCATTAAATCCAGCTCAATTGTAAGATTCGCCTAGAAGATGTCTAGCACATTCCTATATATATTCTGTATATTTCCTGTATCATCTCAAACCAGAAAATACAGCTTGGCATCTTTTGAGAACCCTCCACAAGTTTAATTTCGACAATTCTCTAAGAGTGATTAGGAAACCAGTCTGCTTACATCATGTAGATGACGTCTAGGGGGCTGTGCTTCCTAATCCCACAGAACAACCCAGGAGCCTTTGCTTTGATGTATCAAAAGCATGCCTCCCCTAGACAGTGTGTCAAAATTACTCTTTTAAGTTAACATACAAAGTACCAAGCTGCGACACTACTCTTTAATGCATTAAACATTGTGTCGTTCGTTCCTTTCCTTCCCCCAATAGTTCTTTCTTATTGTTTATATTTCATAACTGTCATATTCTCCTCTCTTCTCATGATCCCCTTTCTAGTTTAATAACCTACACACATAAACACACTCATCCGTATACTCACATATGATTTTAAAAATTAAAGTCCTGTACATAAGGGAAATTATTGGTATTTGGGGTTTTTTTTTGTATCTGGATTATTTTGTGTAATGTGATGTTTACCAGTCCTGCAAATTTCATGATTTAATTTTTCTTTACAGATGCATAAGATTCCTTAGTGTGTATGAATCACATTTTCTTTATCCACCTACTAATTTCCTGGCTGCTGTGAATAGTGTAGCAGTGAACATGAGTGTACATGTAGTATGTCTGTTTAGAGTCCCTTAGGTGTACATCCTAGAGTGGTTTGGATACATCATATGGTAGCTCTAGTTTTAGATTTTTCCCTTCATTTTTTTTACATATGTGTGTGTGTAAATCATAACCTGTGGGAGTCCAGAAAAGGACTGGAGTTGCAGTTATAGCTAGTTGTGAGTTTCCTAGTATAGACACAAGAAAGCTAACTTAAATCCTCTGGAAGAGAAAGTGCTTTTAAGTGCTAAGCCATCTCTCCAGCCCCCTACTTTTTTACGTTTTTGATAAATCTCCACAGTGACTTCCATAATACCAGCACAAATTTGCACTCCCAACTGGAGAGAGTAGGGTTCCTCTTTCCTCATATCTTCATAAGCAAGCACTCTTTGGAGATGTGAGGTTTTTATATTCATGCACATTTTGAATTCTGACATTTGGAAATCAGTCTAATGTACAAACCTCCTACCTTATTTTCAGTTGCCATCACGCAACGGTTCCCATTTTCTCAATTATATTGCCATCAAGATTTCTTAATGTCTTATGCACGACCTCATGACTTCAGAACCATTCTGGTGCAGGGTCCTGATACCAACAGCACCATCTGATCTCTGGTTCTGTATCCTCTACTCAAGAGGTTTCTCCTGAGCACTTTACACTCCCCAGTTTCAGTGAGAATTCAGCTCAGGAAGAGAAAATGCTGGCCGTCTGTGCAGGAAGGTAAAGCCAGCAGATTAAATGGAGTGTGAGGAAAAGGCACTCATGATCTTTAAACATCTGCCTCTTGAGAGAAAAGCCCATCTATGGACAAAGCTAATCACTGAACACACAGTACAGTCAGGTGACTGGTTCTCAGCCTTCTTCGTGTTCAAAGGACATAAAGCAACGGGCATAAGGCAGGGGCTTTTCAAAGTAAACTTTGGAGCTTCAAGTTGACTTGAGGGATTTTGACCAAACCGTAAATATTTCAAGGATGTTCAGCTGAACGCAAACTACTTTTTTTTTTTTCTTTTTTTTTTTTTTTCCAGCAACGATGCAGCTTCTCTCCAGGCTCCTCATCAGGCATCTTCTATTTATTCAGGGCTGTCTTCTCACACATACCCTGCCCAGACAATATTGGCTCCTTCCTTCCTTCTTTCCTTCCTTCCTTCCTTCCTTCCTTCCTTCCTTCCTTCCTTCCTCCCTCCCTCCTTTCCTTCCTTCCCTCCCTCCCTCCTTCCTTCCTTCCTTCCTTCCTTCCTTCCTTCCTTCCTTCCTTCTTTCCTTCCTTCCTTCCTTCCACAATTAAACCTGGGCCTAGTGGCTCACTTTTGATCCCAGTGTTCAGAAGGCAGACTATACTTAAGGATTTCTGTGCTGTTTGAGGCTATCTTGGTTTTTTGTTGTTGTTGGTAAGATTTATTTATTTGTTTGTTTGTTTAATGTACACTGGTGTTTTGCCTGTGTATATTCTGTGTGAGGGTGTTGGATGCCCTGGAACTGGAACTACAGACAGTTGTGAGCTGCCATGTGGGTTCTGGGAATTGAACCTGGGTCCTCTGGAAGAGCAGCCAGTGCTCTTAACCACGGAGACAGCTCTCCAGTCCCAGAATTGGTTTCTTATCTGTCCTTTACCTTTCCTTTCTGTTTCTCTCCAAGCATGACTCTGTGTTTGTGGGAACACTCCATGACACATGGCTCAAGCGAGCGGAAGTCACACTGGGAGTTAGATTCTGTCAGATCAGTGGGAATGACAGTGCTTAGCTCCTGTGGCGGTCCTGAGGGTTCAGGTGTTGCTTTCTATAAAGCACTTGATAGTATGCCCAGCACACAGGAAGCATCTGACCTGTGGTGCCACTATAAGTCAACACCAGAAAGCTTCCTACCTGTCACCTCTGCCTTGAGTCTCTCAGTCCCCTGGAGAAAAATTCCAGACACCTCTGAGATCTGTGAGCACTTCCTATGGACCAATTCAAGTCTAAACTCATTTGGGTTTATTTTACTGTACAGGGGTCTCACTCTGTGGCGCGGACTAGCCTTGAACTCATTACCCTCCTGCCTCTACTTTCTGAATGCTGGGGTTACTTCACATCCAATATTTTATGTTTATTCTTTATAATAGTCTTTCCAAAGACAGTATCTTCCCACTTTACAGATGGAAAAATGGAGAATGGGGAGAGTTACTGTCCAGTCTTGATACATTTTCAAATAATAAATGGCACAACTTTTATGGAAAACTCACCAAAGATGACCACTCAGACACAATTTGTAATCAACTGAAAGTCTTTATTCCAGTTGTCTGGGACTTTCAGATATTCATCGCCTAAGTGCAGCCCCCAAGCACTTAGACAAGTGATTATCTACCTTCCTAATGTTGTTAATTCTTTAACAAAGTTCTTCATGCTGTAGGGACGCCCCAACCATAAAATTATTTTTTTTTTACTACTTTACAACTGTAATTTTGCTACTGGTATGAGTCATAATGTAATCTGGTGTGCAGGATATCTGATGTGCAACCCCTGTGAAAGGGTCATTCAAATCCAAAAGGGTTGCAACCCACAGGATGAGAACTGCTGATTTAGACCAAAAGGCTTTAAAAGTCAAAAACCACATCCTGGTATCTCACTTGGCAGCTGCAGGGAAGAGTTTATATAAGCAGTTTAACAGAAGCTAAGTTAAGTTAACTAGGTAGCTTGGTTTTGGGTTCTAGAATAGAGCTGGTTAATTTTCAAGGTCTAGTTATATCTGAAATGGCTTTAGCAAGCACACAAGGTGAAGGAGCTTCACATCCTCTTGCCCTGTCACACACATCCCTTTAAATCACTCTTTCTTTGCTCAAATGTCTACACACTGTCTTATTAACTGCCCCACCTTGTTTTAACGTTCTAGCTGTAGACAAGATGTGTGTTAACGCATTTCCATGCAGCCCAGCATAGCTTTCCAGCCCAAGCCCACAACACCAGCTCCAATCTGGAGGAAACTTTGAGACTCTTCATGCTTATTAAAGTTTCTATTAGAAGATGGAAATTTAAATCTTCACACTCTCCAGAACATTCCATCCAAACAGTACAGATTACACATCCTTCTCATCAGCCCATGGAACTTTCTCTAAGCCAGGTCATGAATTAGAATGCCAAGAAAGTCTTTAAAAAAAATACCAGACTTAGGCAGATAAGGTAGCTTAGTGAGTAAGGCACCTGCCATCAAGCCTGATCTCCTGAGTTCAATTCCCAGGATTCACATGGTAAACACAGTAGGAGAGAAGCAATTCTTGAAAGTTTCCTTGACTTTCACATGCATGCATGAACACATGCAGCATGTGCAACATACAGGACTACTATGTCTACTAGCTCAATTTTTATTCAATATAGGAACAGAAATCTTAGCTAGAGAAATAAGACAAGAAAAACAAGTAAGACAGATACAAATAGAAAAGGAAGAAGCATCTTTATTTGTAGATGATATGATTGATTCTATACACAAGAGATACTAAATACTCCACCAGAAAACTCTCAGAACATCAAGATGTACCACACACTTTCAGCAAAGTGTCAGAATATAAAATTAACACAGAGAAAAACAAGCAGCCTTCCTATATGGCAACGATAAATATGTACATAAGTGAAATCAGGGAGATAATACCATCCACAACAGCCCAAAAGAAAAACAGAAAATCACCTTAAAATAAACCTAACCAATAAAAACTTTAAAACAAGAAGAAAGAAATTGAGAAAGACACTTGGAGATCAAAAGGCCTCCTGTGCTCATGGATCAGAAGAAATTAATATTGTGAAAATGGTCATGTTACTTCAAGTAATCCACAAATTCAATACAATCTTAATGAAAATTCCAGCATTATTCTGCATAGAAATATGTAAATATATTAAAATTCATGTGGAAACACAAAAGACCCCAGATAGCCAAAGAAATCCCGAACAAAACATACTGGTAGTATTGTGCACCATTATACCTGAATTTGAGTTAGACTGCAGACACATAGTAACAAAAATAGCATGGTACTGACACAAAGTCAGACACATTGATTAGTGGCCTAGAACTCATGAGCCCAACGCTCCTACAGTCATTTTTGACAAAGTGGCCCAAACTACATTTTTTTTTTTTTTTGAGGGAAGACAAAAGAGTTTTAGGAAAACAGGATAGCTATATGTGGAAGAATAAAACTAGACCTTTATTTCTCATCCTGCATAAAAGTCAACTTCAAATGTATGGTAGACTTCAACGTAAAACCTGAAACTCTTAAACTACTAGAGGAAAAAAGTAGGGTGTATGTGCCAACATTATGGGATATCCTTTTTGTATACTGTAAAGATGTGTCTTTTCCAAAGTGCCTATGCTATTGACTGATCATTTATAATTAATAATAAGTCTCTGTGTGGTTGTTTGGGACCTGACTGGTGGGACAGGAAAACTCCAACTATGCTCAAGATAGAAACACAGATTAGGACTTTCTGAAAAAGATTCCAATTACTAGGGTAATGAGACCAATAATCATCAAGTGGGGCCTCATTAAATTTTTTAAAAATTAAAGATTTATTTATTATGTATACAGAGTTCTGCATGCATACCAGAAGAGGGCACCAGATGTCATTCTAGGTGACTGTGAATCACCATGTAGGTGCTGGGAATTGAACTCGGAACCTCTGGAAGAGCAGCTAATGCTCTTAAACTGTGAGCCATCCCTCCAGCCCAAATTAAAAAGATTCCTGTACAGCAAAGGAAAACGTCAGTTGAGTGAAGAGGCAGGCTATATAATGGGAGAAAGCCCTTGTCATTTATGTATGTGACAAAGGATTCGTATCTAGAATATACAAAGAACTTAAGAGACTAACCATCAAGGAAACGAGCACCCAACTGAAGACATGGCTAGAGATCTGAGCAGACAGTTCTCTCCAAAGGAGAAATACAAATGGCTAGTTGTTGCATGAATAAAAGAAAGAGCCAGATCTCTGGGAAAGGCTGAGATATCAGAGAGTAAACACCACAGTCAGATCTCACCCAGCTGTCTTCCAGCTTCCTCAGGCTCGTTTCTCATTACTTCTTCTGCCTGCTCTGTCTTTCCATGCCTGCCTTAAATATCTTCTTTGCTTAGTTGTTTCACATCCACGTCAAGATGTGAAAAGGTCACCACTCCAAGACATTCCCTGTGCTGGGATTAAAGGTGTGAGTTACCACTGCCTGATCCTCCTAGACTGACTGTGGGTAGATCCCTCTGATACCTCAGACTGTTTTTTATTAAATTTTGAACCTATCCCCACATATCCTCTTTTGTGTCAAAATTTAAAAAGAAGGTTATAGCTAACATAAGAAAAACTATGTATAATAGGAACAATAATTGTATACAATATATACAAACAATAAATGAATAGTCCATTAACAATTGAAAATTCAAAAAAAATACTTCATTAATTATCCTATTTTGGCAAGTCCAAAGAACTATTCACTTTCTTTCTAACTTGTATTACTAACTAAAAACTATTTTAAGTCTCTTAAAGTTATTCGTTAACTTTAAAGTTTCTTTTCTAAAACTGTCACTAGAAAACTATAACTATCTCATCTTTAACTACCTCAGAGACCAAAGAAGGAAATAATATTTACCCAAGTACACAGGAAATGCAAGCAACTTCCAAAATCTAGAAATGACAGAGATGACACCTATCTGCCTGGACAGTCACCCAAAGTTCCTGTATAAAGTTGGGGGCATCCATCTTCAGCCTAGAGGCCCAGAGTCTCTTCATTTCAGTGAAGCAGGAAATCTGCTCTGCCCATTCTGGTACAGTTCATCAGCCGCTTTTCCTTGTGTCCTGAAGAAATCTGGCAGGTTTTCTCTGAAAATCAGGAAACTGAAGGCAATCTCAACTTGTTCTGCCAAAGTTCAGAGGTTACTTTCCTAGGGAACCTGCATGTACATTTTAAACAGCATACTGTTAAACAGTCAATACAAGAACAGGTTCTTGTCCAGTGGCTAACCGATGCCACAAAGAAAGTAGACACCATATGGAGTTTCTTTGATGCCGCTTTTTCTCTTGAAGTAGATTAGTGCTGCCAGGAGCAGTTGTCCCATTGTTATAAAAATAATAACCTATGTTATTAAATGTCATATTCTATGGATCTATGAGGTGTTTGAAGAAGACCTGTTCATCTAAAATATATATTTTTTGATATTGAAAACATATCTAATATGACTATGTTTGAATGTAATGTCTAACTACTAACCTGCATTACTTTATATTCTAATTAGTTGGTAATAAAAACTTTCATGGACTAGCAATTTGTATTACATTGTCAGATGGACTGAATAAGTGTACTACCTTGAACAAGCATAGAGATATTTGTACAGTAACACAATTAATCTCAATATACACAATTTGTATACATTATACAAAAATCCAATCCAATGTAAAATATTTAAAGCTAGTAAATCCTTTTAAAAGATTCAATAATCTATTCTTATATCCTATATATCTGTATCCCCCTTTTCTTTTTATTTTGAATCTAATCACCCTTTTCTCTAGCCATAACCATTAACAATTTTTAACCAATTAACCTAGACAATGACAATCATCCATAACCCATTGAAGGACCAAAAACCACCCTCTCTTGGGAATGTGGGCACTGTGTTCTTAAATTTACTTCCTGCTATCCGGGGGAGGGAGCAATGGCATCTTTAGGGGATTCTGAAAAGAAAAGTTTTGTTAAATGTCAAATCCTGAAATAAGTAGCTGTATCATTTGTTGTCCAGTCTCAGCATAACAGGAAAGTGCATGGCTTGTCTCAAGTCCTGGCTATAGTAGTCGGTGAAGCTAGTTCATCTCAGTGAGCTGTCTCAAAATTGTCCTGAGCAGTTTGTAGTCCAAATCTGATTTTTTGTTGGTGTTTGTCAGCCTAATGGTTTTGTCATAGTTCATGTAAAAATCATCGTTGTGGGGCCCCATCTTCCTTTTGAATATTTCAAGTTTGCAATTAGGCATTGTCCTGGGTCACTGCAGAAAACTGATGAGAGACTAAAACCCAACACAATGTACAGAAAACTAAACATATAACAATTTATTGAGCATAGGATTAGTAACAATAGAATAGTTCCTTATTTTTTGTTATTCTTCTGATCCATATCAGGTGGCTCTTCTGATATGATACAGAACTTTTTTATTTTCTTTTAACAAGCATGCTTGAGTTTAGAGAAGGAGAGAGCCACACTCCAACTCTAAAGCCAACTTTAAATTATAATTAAATTGGGACTTCAACTTACATAAAAAAGGATATATAAAGGTTAAGCAATGAGATTTTACCCCATAGAGTATACTGATACCAATAGGTCCAATATTCTTTTGTTTGTAAGTTTTTCTGGATAGCTTCCCTTTTGCTTTAGATGTCTAGATGTCCAAGGTCTTTCAACTTCTTGAAGATGGGAATTTTTAGTTTTCTGTAAGGACAAAAACTAAATCTTGCCCCCACCCTTTGTTTTATCTTATAACTTAAATTTTTAAAATTGTTCTAGGAAGGTGTTTCCTCCATAATAGCAGGGTAAGATTGGGTTAGATTTGTTATGGGGGCTTTTGAAATCCCTCTTGGGGCATTTCCTGAGGGCAGAAAGTTACCTTGTCTGTCCCTTATTGATCTGCACTTATTCATCCAATGTCTTTTTTTTCTACCCTTTTTGCATACTCCAGAAGGAAGGGGCGTTCTCTTGGGATTATTCCTAACAAAAGCACTGTTTCTGAGAATGCCTTGTTTACAATCTCTTTTTATGTGACCTTGCCTTCCACAATTGTAACATTTAACATTTTGACTTTTTCTTACACCTCTAGAAATAAGCTCTCCTACCCAGTTATCATCACTGTCGTAAGACTCTAGATTAATTGTTTCACGAATCCAGTCCTCCAAGGGTGCTGACCTTGCTTTTAACAGTTTAAGTATTTTTCTACATTGTGCATTACCATTCTCAAAAGCCAGTGATTCAATTATTATTCGCCTTGCTTCTGAGTCTAGTACCATTATGTTTACTGCTGCAGTTAATTGTGCAAAAAGTCTGTAAAAGTTTCTTTTAGGCTTCGAATTACTTTCACGAATGATTCAGCTTTCTTTCCTGTTACTTCCATCTGATCCCAGGCATTTAAAGCTGCCATGCAGCATAAATCCAGAGTATGTTCATTGTATAAAGACTGCCTGTCAATATCAGCATTATCCCCTTCCCCAAGAAGTTGGTCTTGGGAGACTTCTATGCCTCTGGCCTTGCTTCTTTGTTCTATTGTTTTAGCTTCCTCCCTCCACCATGATTTCCACTGTAAAAGTGGCTCTGCCTCTAAAATAGCTGTAACCATATCTAACCAATCTTTGGGGGTGATCCGGTTACAGCACAACCAGCTGTTTAACATTTGTTTTACAAATGGTGAATGCATCCCATATGTTACAATTGATTCTTTTACTCTCCGTAATTCCAGCATTTGTACTAGAGCCCAGCTAGCTTTTGTATCATCTTTGTCATACTTCATTTTTTCAGAGGTTACTGAGTATATTAATGTCACCTGTTTTTGTCTAATTTTAGATGACCTTGCTGAAATTGGTTCTTCATATTCCTCTGTTTGAATTTGAACATCTTTGTATTCTCTCTTGACAGGCTTTTTATAGACTTTTTTCTTTGCATTTATATTAATTGACTTTTTAAATGATAAAACAGAAATCAAACAAAAATATTCATAATAAACAATATTGATAAACATTATGATAGTCCCATCTACCTTATTTATTGTTTCCTTCACTGGTTCTAATATCACATCATCTAGATAAAGACCAGAGAAGAAACAAGCACACTCCATTGCCTTAAACAAATTCCCTCTTTATAAAAAAAAATTGATTTTCTCACCAATTTATTGTCTGTGATGATTCAATTGATTGTGAAGTGGGACAGCTACCAAGTATGGTAGCAGCCCAAGGAGGGGTCCAAAATGAAAAAAAGGAACAACCCACAACCCACCAGGAGAAAGAGGCCACTGTCGAAAAACTTACCCAGATGAGAGTGAAACGGAAACACGTGTGGCCAATCAGCCTAAGACTGGAGGCTAACTCACAACAGAAAGCCCAGCCAGCTGGTAATTACTCTACCAGCCACATGTTGCTCTGGCTGGCAAGTGCGGTTTTTTTTTTGGGGGGGGAGGGTAGGGAGATGAGGAATTTGTGCTCCAAAGTTGGATGCCAAGTGTTGCACAAATAAAGGAAACTCAGAGCCAGATCTCTGGGAAAGGCAGAGATATCAGAGAGGAAACACCACATTCAGATCTCACCCAGCTGTCTTCCAGCTTCCTCAGCCTCACTCCTCATGGCTTCTTCTGCCTCCTCTGTCTTTCTATGCCTGCCTGAAATACCTTCTTTGCTCAGTTGTTTCACATCCAGGTTAAGATTAAAGGTGTGACACCACCACTGCCTGCCTGGGAGCCTGGAACTCCTTCTTTAAACTAAACTGACCTCAAACTCAGATTGGATTAAGGGCATAGGTCATGACTCCTGGATATTCCCTGTGCTGGAATTAAAGGTGTGAGTTACCACTGTGTGATCCTCCTAGACTGACTGTGGGTAGATCTCTCTGATATCTCAGACTGTTTTTTATTAAATTTGAAACATATCCCTACAGCTAGTAAACATTTTAAAGTGTTCAACATCATTAGCCGTCAAGGAAAATGCAAATTGAAACTATTTTGAGATTCTACCTCACCCCAGTCAAAACGGTTATCATGAAGAAAACCAACACCAATGAGTGTCACTGAAGATGTGGGGAAAGAGAAACCCTCGTTCCCTGAGGCTGTATGATTGATTTGAAGACATTAATAACAAACCTAAGTCACCAATACTATTCAGTTTTGTATTAAGGAGAGAAACCAAATCACTTCCCCTTGGGTCGTTTAACCAAGAGTGAGTCCAGATTTGGATTCTCTATTTCATGCTTCCTGTTTTGCCAGCCTCCGTCTGTCTGTTGTGTGAATCTGAATCTGTGCTTGCCTGTGGCTGTCTTGTGAGCCTGTCCTTGTGTGTTGTTTGCCTCTGAATATGTGTGTCCCTCACAAAGGGCTTTGCTCTGTATTTATTGAAAAGCACAGAAGATATCACATGGGAGAAAAAAATGAATATTTTCTTCAGTGGTGCAGCCACAGGCAAGTTGCCCATGCTTTGGTAAGTAACTACATGTGCATGCTCATGAGCGACCCTAATTAACCTCAGTGAGTAATTACCGTTGCTATTTTAGATTTTTTTGTTGTTGCTCTGTTTTCTTCTGAGACAGGGTCTCTCTGTGTAGCGCTGTCTGTCCTGGAACTCACTCTGTAGACTAGGCTGGTCTCCAACTCAGAAATCAGCCTGCCTCTGCCTCCCAAGTGTTGTGGACTAAGGTGTGCCACCACCACTAGGTGTATTTTTTTAAAGGCTTTAAAGTAGGACTGGAATGGCTGTGTTGGGAAGAGGATTCTAGAGATGGGGGAGCGGGTAAGAACAAGGGATGGAGATAACTCTGTCAAAGTATGTTACAGGCATCTGTGGCACTGTCGAAGTGTAAATTAAAATAGTAAAAAGAAATACAGGCTGGAGAAGCAGTTCAGTAGTTAGGATCACTTTTTGCAAAGGTGGGGTTCTGCTCCCAGAACCCACAGGGTGGCTCAAATCATCTGTAGCTCCAGTTCCAGAAGGTCTGACATAACCTCAGGCCTCCGTGGGCACCAGGCACGTGCATGATAGACATATACGCAAGCAAAAACCCTACACATAAAAGAAAGAAATAAATCAAAAATAGAAAGAAACATGAAAAAGAGAGGGAAAAAGAAAATAAACGGATGTTTCTTATCCCGACCACTTGGTCCCAAATAACCACTCAGAGGCTGAGTATAGCCAGTAGCTCAGGCTTGTTGCTGTCTGACTCTTATGCTTAAATTAACCCACATTTCTATTTATGCTTAGCTACCATGGCTCATGACTTGTTACCTCATTTTCTGCACATCCTGCTTGCCCTGAAGCTGGCTTGCATCTCCTCCGACTCTCCTGACTCCACTCTTCCTCCTCCCATAATTCTTTCTGTTTCAGGTTGTCTTGCCCAATCTCTTCCTGCCCTGTTATTGATCAATTGGTTTTTTTTAATTAAAAATGAACATAATCCATAGCAACTGTGTCTTTGTACTCTGTTAAGTACACCTGTGTTGAAGGGCATTGACTATTTCTATGCAAACCTTAAGAATAATGTCTAATGTCCAAGATAAAATGACCTGTAATATTGATAGAATTCTGGAGTAAAAGGTATTTTAAGATTTATCAACACCACCCCCCCTCCCACACACACAAAGAATGCTATTCTGGATAGCCAAGGTGGCCCAGCTGCCTGTGGCAGGAACTAGCCACAGTGGAAGTTCTGATTCCACAAGGGTGGAGTAGAGCCTAGGAATGTGCTTTTCTAGCTGGCTTGCAGGGGACACTAGTCTCGGTGGGTTTTGAGTAGAAAGGACAGAGTAGACATTAAGTAAAAACTGAATAATACATAAATAAAAGAGGAAAACAGTAATTCCAAGAGAAAAGGGGAAAAAATCAGAGAAACAGCTATTTGGTAAGGGCCAGAAATTCATAATGTCAGGAATTCCCATTATAAATCTGACTAGACAAGCTTTGTATGTTAACTATAGACCCTAAATTAGTATTCTTCTGTTTAATTTTTTTTAATTAATATTAACTTTATCTTTGTGTGTGCGTGTGTCATAGCACATGTGTGAGGGTCAGAGAACAACATGAGTATGATCCCTTACCTCCCACCTCATTTGAGACAGGGTATTTTGTTGACCTGGCTGACCCACAAATGTCCAAGAACTTCCTCTCTGCCTTCTGTCTCCCTGTAGGAATACTGAGGCCACAGATGCACATGTTTCTACATTCAGCTTTTATGTGGGTTCTGGGGATTTGAACTCAGGTCTTTTACACTTGCGCAGAATGCTCCATGCCCACTGAGCCATCTCCCTAGCCCATTGCTCTTCTCCACCACTTTGTGCTGCCTGCCTGTTTTACGTTCACCAGCACTTTAGACGGATCTTAAGAGCTCTTGGGAGGTCAGTGTCTTCTTCACACATGTGTTCTAAGTATTGAAGAAGTTGTAAAGGGTTGACAGAGAGGAAGAGAACAGGAATAGGGGTTTGCCTTGGAGACTTCTGAGCAGGAGAGTGGTGGCCCGGAGCAACATCTGAAACAAAAGCTGTGTCATGTGATATATGGTTCGACATGGGCCAGCCATGGTGAGTAGACCAGAGTTGAAAATCTAAAGCACATTATTAATTTTGTGCTATGGGGTCAGCCCTAGAGCACTTGCATTGAGAAAGAGAAGAAAAACAGACTAGAGAGGGGTTAGCCTCGGCTAACGTGGGTGGAGAAAGGAACAGGGAAGACTGAGGGCTGCTGTGTTTTTATAATTTCAGCTGATCTGGAAGTGCTCATGTCTCTAATACCTCCAGCAAAGACTGATTGTGGTGGCTAGTCTTTTAAATGGTGCATCTTTAGAGGTTTTATATACATTAACTCAATTTTCACAGAAGCACTGTGAGCAGAAAGGATGGTAAACTCTGCTTTGTGGACCAGGAAATCAAAGTGCACATTGGTGGAATAACTTGCCCACATTCACAGAGCGAGCCCCGGGCAGAGCCTGGATTTGACACCTGGCTGTCTGGTGCCTGCATCTACTTCCTTAACCAGCAAGTATACTGTCCTTCATGTAGATGGAAGAGTTATCTAAATGCTCAATAGAAATATTGTTAGCAACAGTAAGTGAGTATTAGCCCTACCACTTGACCTCTGAGCTTATATATCAGATACATAATATAAACTTGTATCTCAGGGAATCCACAAAATGATCTCATTATTTATTTCCACTTCACAATGAAGAGACTCAAGGTTAGAGAAGTTAATTAACTTGCCCACATTTGTGACTGGCATACAGCCAGGACTGGATGAGGCAGTAAAGCTCACGTTTGTGTCTGGTGCCCCACACCAAACAAAAGAATGACAAGTTTTCTCTTTCAGGTTCTCCTTTAAAGTCAACAAAAAATACAACATAACCCCTCCTAGCCAGAGTTTTATTCTCTTTATATCCCACAAGTTTACTTAGACTGCATTTTATATATATACAAATACACACACATACACACACACATACACACACAGAGAAAGCATGAATGGCCTAAGCTTTACACATCTTTTGAATATGTGTATGTAGGCAACATGAGCAGGCGGATGGGCATTTCAGTTGCTTTGCTGTGTAGATGGGGTGAGACAGCACAGTTAATGCCTAGGGAATTAAAAGAACCCATGAGCTCACTCTCTCTCAGTATTACTACAGTTTTACTCAACTTGTAAGTGAAACTGCACTTTGTTCCTCTCTTGTAAAGTGTCTGATAGGAACTTTGTGAATGAGCATTAAAGTGAGGAATGGTAAGACTGAATGTTCTAGAAAGATGATTTATGAATGCTTTGGCTCATTCTCCCTCTCATATTTATAAGATTTGATAGTGAGCCAGGTGTTAAATTGTCTCTGTACTCTGCCCCTCAGATCCCTCTCCTGCCCATCGGCAATAGCACTGGTCTCAAAGACTCTTGAGAAGGCAAAGCATAATCAGCCACCATGACCAAGAGATGGCACAGTGCCCAGCACTTCCTTCAGAGGGCACACAGCCCCTCGTTCTTGTCTCCCTTCAACCCCCACTTTTTCCCTCCCCTGTGCTCCAATTACCAGCAGTTGTTCTATGTCCAGTGTGTGGTGGACCTTAACCTCTCTTCTCTCTCCCCTCCCCTCTTCCCTCCCTTCTTCCTCTTTCCCCTTCCCTCTCTTCCTCCCCCTCCCCCAACATCCTTGTAAATGCTGAGCAAGTACTGTACTCCCAACCTCTTGTAGTCTTTTTATTATATTTTTCAATAAATAATATGAGGTTTGGGTTGGCAATGGCTCAATGGTTAGTAACACCTGCTGTTCTTGCAGAAGACCCACGATTGGTTCCTAGCATATACAGGGCAACTCACAACTCTCTGTAACTTCAGTTCCAGGGGAGGCAACTCTTCTGGCCTTTGAAAACACCAGATAAACACTCTTATACATAAAAATAAAAAAGAGGAGATTTAATTTTTTTCTATCAAGCTTTTTCAATCCTTCAAATTAGCCAAGCCCCCCAAAAAATGAGAATCTTAAACCTGTTCACAGCACAAAAGATAAGGAAGTACGTTATTAGAAGTTATTATTTCAATGATTGTTACATGCTTCTCCAAGTACTCACTGAATACACATTGATGGTACAGGGCTTTGAAGGATCATTTTAAGCACACAGTATAGTGGACACCGTAAGTCTCTGCCTGTACCCATTAGAACTGTGGCTGGCCTTGATGCATACACTGGGATTACACTACTGCCTTCTGATGGGAATAGCTTACTCTAAGAAAGATGCTTTGTCTGGGTCCTCCTCTCTGGGCAACCTTTGTCTAATGATGAGGTAGCAAAGTGTGTATCCCCTTGCCTTGGCTCAACATCTCTGAGGTGGCTGTGGCAGCCTCGTAGCTTCCCCGTGGCACTGCCTGAGAGCTTTGCTGGAGTGGTATCTGAGTCCAAATTTTATCTCTTCTTCAAGCTTACTTTCTTTATTTCTTTACTCAAGTTTGGATCTTGAGACTACTTTCTCGGACTTATGTTCACTTTATCTTGCTTCAGAATCTATTTCCTGGAGAACCCAATCTGCCAGGCACCTAATTGGCTGATTGTTTTCAAAAGTCTGTAGTTAGTTAGACCAAGGCTTTCTGTATGTCATTTAGCAAGCATGAGTCATGTCTTTATGTTTCCTGTAGGGTCAGAATGCTCACAATTGTAGGTTAGCCTAGAAGGGGTTTGCACTCATGCTTGACTAATACAGAAATGCAACCTACTAAAAATGGTGATAATGGCTATACACATTTAGACAGTTGATTTTCTTTTTAGAACAAACAGGATTTTGTGCACAATATCTTTTCTATAAATTAATTTAGGGTTGCCATGCTGTGGTGGCACATGCCTTCAATCTCTGGACTCGGGAGACAGAGGCAGATGGATCTCTATGAGTTAGAGGCCAGCCCGGTCTACAAAGTAAATTCTAGGACAACCAAGGTTACACAGAGAAACCCTGTCTTTTTTTTAAAAAAAAAATTATGGTGAATTAATATCTGGGACTGCTCAGAAGTGGGCTACATTTAGCTCCATAAATCTACCAGCAAAGTTTGTACTCTTAGAAAAACAGATAGAGGACAACTACAGTTCTGATAAGATTTTTTATGCTATTTTATATTTTGTGTGAATGTTTTATGTGTGTACTTAATTTGATTTACAGGCATAACAAAAGTTCAATTCCAGGGTTTTTCTTGTACTGGCTTAGTAAGAATTCTAAATTTATCTGGAATAATAAACAGACAAGAATAGCTTAAAAAATATGCCTTAGTTGACATTAAAACACTTCACAGAGGCATAGTAAATAAACAAGCATAGATAATAAAAGGCTATATAGCAATGGGCAGAAGCTCGGGTGAGGAGTGGAATTCTTCTAAAAGGAGAAACGTGATGGGAAAGGCGCTGCCACGGGGGGAAAAGAAAGTTTCCACAGTTGCAATTAAAGATTGATTGGAAGAAATTCATGTAGAGTCTTAGTTCTTGTGAGACTGATTCAAGAATTAAATAAAGGAAGACAGCCAAAGTGCTTCTAGAATCTCAGTGCCCGAAAAGCTGATGTGGCACTTATTTTTCTGTGGCTGTGATAAAACACTGTTTTCAAAAGGAAGGAAGAGTTTATTTGGCTTCCATGAGGTATGAGCCAATCATGGCAGCAGAGAGAAAGGGTGGCTAGTGGTGGGCCGAGCAGTAGGGATGTAGAGTCTTTTTCTGTCCTGCTAGCCAGCTCCCAAATAATGACATGGGAAATTCTTATTAATTGTGCAAGCGTGGCCTTAGCTTAGGCTTGTTTCTAACTAGCGCTTATAACTTAATTAACTCATTTCCATTCATCTACATACTGCCATGTGACTCATGGCTGTTATTTCTCCTCCTACGTGCCGTTTTTTCTGCATCTGTCCGGCTGATGACTCTTTCTTCTTCCCTGAGACTTTGTTTCCAGGAGTCCTGACTAACCTCTTTCTGCTAGCTATTGACCACCCAGCTCTGTACTAAACCAACCAGAGTGATACATTTTCACACAGTGTAAAGGAATATTCTGCAATATATGGGGGTAGGCATGGCAGCAGTAGCAGGAGGCTGAGAAACCACATCTTTAACAACAAACAGATAGCAAAGAGAGCAAAGTGGAGGTAGGGTAAAGCTAGAGACTCTCACAGTTCACCTCCAGGGACATGCGTCCTCCAGCAAGGCCACATATCACACATCGCTCTAAACAGCACCACCAACTTGGAACCACATATTGCATGAACTTTAGTTAGCATATAATGAAAACCCAGAGCCAGATATGGGGCAGGGATGGGGGCTGGCATATCAGAAACAAACCAGCCCCCCAATCAACTCCTCAGGTCCGTCTCCAGGAATCTTGCAACTGAATGCCTCAGAGTCTTCAGCAGAAACAGAAGGGAATGTCACTGGGAAAGCTGGAAACCCCTCTTCTTTTGCTTAGCCCAGCTCTCTAAACTTCCTCTTTCCACATTCTTAAAGCTAGGGTTAAAGGTGTGTGGATTGTCCCTCCCTGACCTGGCTTGGTTCTGTGGTTAACTCTGATATTCCAGATTCATTTTACTAAATATTTATTAAATATCACCACAACCAAATGTACAAATACCTGAGCCTATGGGAACATTCTCATCCAAACCACCTGACTGAGCAGAAGAATTGTCTCAAAAGTAAAAATAATCAAATAAAATTTAAAACATTAAAAAAAAAAACCCCTAAGTCAGAAGAACCAGGGCCTGAGAGATGGCTCAGCAGCTAAGAGCACTGGCTGCTTTTCCAGAGAACCCAGATTCACTCCCAGAACCTACACAGTGATTCTCAACTGTCTGTAACCCCAGTTTTACGACTCTCGGACACCCTCTTCTGCCCTTCAGGGGCACTAGGTATGTACACTGTGCACAGATAGAGATGCAGGCAAACCACTCATACACATAAAATAAAATAGATATTAAAAAAAAAATCAATAGTTCGTTGAAACATGTAAAAAGTTTTTTTGTTCGCAGTTACAGACAGATACCATTACATCAGGAGAGAGCTGACAGCAAGCAGGGAAGGTGTGGCACCAGGAACAGAAGGCTGGTGGCCTATTGTGTCTTCCCTTCAGTAAACAGTGAACAGGAAGTAGCCTAAAGGCCTGACCTCAGTCATTCACTTCCCCCAGCAAGGTTCTCCTTCCTAAAGGTCCCACAACCTCGCCAAACAGACAGCTGTGGCTTGAAGATTCAAACATTCAAACATGTGAGGCAATACAGGACATTTCACATTCAAACCATGCCGCACGATACCTTTAAATTTCTAATTTCAACATGCTGAAGGCTAAGGTAGGACTCCAGTGAGCTCAAAGCCAGCCTGGGCAATGTAGCAAGACCTTCTCACAAAACTCCCCACAAAAACAAAACAAAGCAAACAAAACCTCCTTCATACACCTTTTAAAAATATGATCATAAAAAGGGAAAATGAGCATCAGTGTATTTGCACATAACATCTATACATTAGAAATAAACATAAATAGATTGTACAGCAGGGAAAA
Source organism: Phyllotis vaccarum (assembly GCA_033318265.1). Taxonomy (NCBI): domain Eukaryota; kingdom Metazoa; phylum Chordata; class Mammalia; order Rodentia; family Cricetidae; genus Phyllotis; species Phyllotis vaccarum. The sequence continues at coordinate 60,506,895 of JARWLC010000001.1, read as the reverse complement.
TGAGCAAAGCATTCAAAGATATAATTAATATAAGACCTAAAAGGTCAAAATTTTAAAGTTTAAGAAAGCCAACAATAAAACCAATAAAAATCAATTGTCAAAACTCTTTCAAATACTAAGTTAATGACAGTGAGCAAGCTTAGAATATTTGAAGGGCGCCTTCACAGCACCTTTCTGAATTACTAATGAGGATTTTAATATGATTCTTCTCAGAAAAATGTACCAAACATTTTTAAATGGTCCTTAATTTTAAATGATCCTATATTTTAACTCTGAATTTCTACCTTTAGAGATTAGGACAAAGAGTCATACACAAAAAGTTGAAAGTCTGATGCTAGTGAGGGTTATATAAAACAACGTGAGTACCTGGAGCTTCAACATTAATATTTTTGAGAAACTTTTAGCTGGAGTCTGCTTACAGAGCCCGGGATGGCCTCGTTCACATACAGAGCCCGGGATGGCCTATTCACATACAGAGCCCGGGATGGCCTCGTTCACATACAGAGCCCGGGATGGCCTCATTCACATACAGAACCCAGGATGGCCTCATTCACATACAGAGCCCAGGATGGCCTCATTCACATACAGAGCCCAGGATGGCCTCGTTCACATACAGAGCCTGGGATGGCCTCATTCACATACAGAGCCCAGGATGGCCTCATTCACATACAGAGCCCAGGATGGCCTCATTCACATACAGAGCCCGGGATGGCCTATTCACATACAGAGCCCAGGATGGCCTATTCACATACAGAGCCCAGGATGGCCTCATTCACATACAGAGCCCAGGATGGCCTCATTCACATACAGAGCCCGGGATGGCCTATTCACATACAGAGCCCAGGATGGCCTATTCACATACAGAGCCCGGGATGGCCTTGTTCACATACAGAGCCCAGGATGGCCTATTCACATACAGAGCCCAGGATGGCCTCATTCACATACAGAGCCCGGGATGGCCTCGTTCACATACAGAGCCCAGGATGGCCTCATTCACATACAGAGCCCGGGATGGCCTCGTTCACATACAGAGCCCAGGATGGCCTCATTCACATACAGAGCCCGGGATGGCCTCATTCACATACAGAGCCCGGGATGGCCTCATTCACATACAGAGCCCAGGATGGCCTCGTTCACATACAGAGCCCAGGATGGCCTATTCACATACAGAGCCCGGGATGGCCTCATTCACATACAGAGCCCAGGATGGCCTCATTCACATACAGAGCCCAGGATGGCCTCATTCACATACAGAGCCCGGGATGGCCTCATTCACATACAGAGCCCGGGATGGCCTCATTCACATTCCCCTTGTCAATGTCTCACAAGTGCTGGGGAAGGAATTTTCAATTATGTAGGAAGATTATAATTTAATATTACATTTGCGTATAAAACCAGATGCTACTCTTAGTGTCGAAAACTAAGTGCCCGTGGAAAGTGAGTAAATATCAACAGTAGTAATATGTGAGCTATGAAGTTTGGATCGTTTGGTTTTCTTCTCTACATTTTAATGCATTTCCACATGCTCTACAGTGAACAAATGTGTAAGTGTACGCAATAATGGGATGGAGCAAAAGAGTTAGAAGCAGGCACCATGAAGAAAGGAGAGCTAGAGAGAAGTATAAAAACCCAGTAACTCCCCCTCCTCCCCCTCCTCCTCCTTCCTGCTCTCCCTCCTCCCTTTCTCTCTTTAGTGATGAAATGACTTACCTACTTCACGACCAGTAGGGAAGAGGGTACAGATGGAAAAGTAAAAGAAAACGAGAATGCAGAGCTGGAGAGATGGCTCAGCAGTGAAGAGTGATTGCTGCTGCTGTGGAGGGTCAGCACCCACACTGTGCAGCCCACAACCAGATGTAAACTCCAGCTCCAGGGATCTGGTGTTCTCTTCTGGCCTTCTCTAGTGTGTGCAATGTGGTGCACACACACATACACACACACATACACACACACATACACACACATGTACACACACATATGCTTACACACATACACACACAACACACACACATACACACTCACACTCACACACACATACACATATTCACACACACAGATACATAAAAACACATACATGCACACACACCACACACACATGTACGCACACATACATACACACACATAAACCCATATACACACATATACACACTCACACACAAACATATACATACACACATACACAACACACACATACACACATGCACACACTTACACACATTCACACACACAACACATACCACACACCCACATACATACATATTCACACTCTCTCACACGCACATATACACATGCACACACACATATACACACATGTATGCCACATACATACACAAACACACACATACACAAACACACACACCCCACATATACACATATACACGTACACACACATATACATACACATACATACACACATATGTACGCACACATACATACACACACAACACACATACACCCCACATACACACACACATATACATATATGCATATACATACACACACACACACTAAACAATCAAATAAATGAAACAATAAAATGCCAAGGGAAATTGTCCTGGGAAGATGAGGATCAAAGGATGCAAGAAGAGGGCACTGGGACAAAGTCACAGAGGAAGGAGAAGCAATGCACTTGTTTGTTAGAATTAGAAGGTCAGACATAGGAACAGCTGTTGAGCTCACTATTAAATCGATACTGCTAAGTGGCTTGTACCTGACCAAGGACTTTGCCTGAATGCTAAGCACTTGTAATGCAGAACAGCAGAAACTTAGCATGCAGCTCTTCTAAGGCTCAGCATTTAATTAGACTTCATTTACAAATGCTTATTTCATACTGAGAATATGACTTGGAGAATGCTCACCTCAATCCGGATAATTCTGGAAGCAAAACAGCCACATTTCCCATTACAAGTGACTCTGTTAGATGGTGAAGTCCTGAATTTATGGGAAAATTTCATATACAAAAAAAATTGGTAAACTATATACACTACTTTTAAAACACAGGCTGAGATTTCTTATTAAAAACAATCTAACATGCAACAGGTACTTTTGATTTTTAAAAACTATAATTTGGTCACATAAGATTAAAACCTGTTGTGGAATATCAAAGATGTGTTATAGTCTTTTATGCTGTGGAACATTTGTTTACTGATGGAAAGATGTGTTGCGTTCTTTATGTTGCATTTGTTTAACTCTGTGACACTGTGTTGCTGTGCCTGTCTAACACAGGTGATTGGCCTAATAAAAAGCTGAACGGCCAATAGCAAGGCAGGGAAGGAGAGGCGGGCTGTCCAGCAGAGAGATAAAATAGGAGGAGAGAAGTAGAGGAGGACACCAGGGGTCACCCAGTCAGCCATGGAGTAGGAAGAAAAGTGTATAGAATAGAGAAAGGTAAAAGCCCAGAGGCAAAACAGAGATGGCATAATTTAAGAAAAGTGGATCAGAAATCAGCCAAGCAAAGGCTTATTTCTTATTATTACTTATTCACAAGCAAGAATAAGTAAGAATCTGTATATTTATTTGGGAGTTGGGTAGCTGGACTCCAGACAGCAAAGGGTTAAAAAAAAAAAAGAACAGTTCCCAAAATAGCTACTTGACTTGCCTATATAGGTTACTAAATTTTGAGAACTTAGATAAATGTAAATGTGATAGTTGTTCTATTTTTTATACGGACTTTGTTTTTTTGAAAGACCCAAAACATTAATAAATATAAGTAATCAACAATCCATCATAAAACAATTACTATCTCCAAGAACACTGGAACAAACCAGAGAGGAGCTTGGTGTCCTGGCAGTGTTTTAATGGGATCTGGCCACGCCCCCTTCAGGTTCCCGATACTCCAGAGACACGCCTCCAAGCCTTGTCAGCTAACCCCTGAATCCCACTACAGCTACATAATTGTAAAGATATTTGGTTACATTCGTTCAGCAACTGTTTACCAAGCTTCTCTCGAAGTACACAACCTGGTTGAGGCTTACCAATCTCTAAGCTTCTGTGGAGATCAAAAGAAGTAGAGAGAATTAATTCAAAGGCCTGCATGGAGTACTAAGGAAGAGCCATAAATCATACTACAAGGAAAATAATCCACATTGCTAGCCTGATGGTGGCCCTCCCTTGGCCCATCCATTAGATGATTCTTACAACACTCCAGTATCTTGAGCAAGAAATGCAATGACATTTTGTTACTTTGTCCCTATTCACTATGCTTAGATGTGCTTTGGTGTCTTTGTATGTAGGCGAGTGGCTTTATCCATTAGACTGTCTAATTTGTGTAGTTTTACCTCCTTCCATGGTGGATAACCAGACTTTTAATATTTCTCTGAAAGATGACATGAGCGAAAGGAACCAAAGAACAATAGGGTTGGCTTGCACTCTCTCCAAGAGCTCTTCAGAGGCATCATGTTAGGTATGTGAGACAAGACAATGCCCATTCACTCATATGGGGCAATAAATCTATGAAAACTAATTTAAAATTAGGAAGCAAGATTTCCCTTAAAATACCTCTCATCTGAGGGTCTATTTGTAGACCACTGACAAAAACGTATCTTCATAAACTGGTAGACAGTAAAGAAAAATGGAATCTCCATTCGGGATCTTAAAGCTTGGACCCCATGGGGGGGTCTTTTTTGAGGAGGGTTTCTTGGAATTTTTTTGGGAGGGGCTTTCTTGGGTCCAAGTGTCTCTATGAGAAATCTCTTTTCAACTGTGGCAGTCATCAAGCCCCGGAATCTAAATGAGCAAAAAGTAGAACTAGACTTATGTATTGTTCTTTGGCACTGTTAGACAGAATATACTGAATCAAATTTCTCCCACTGAAATATTAAATTCTAAATAAAAATGAGAAGTATAGTGTTGGAGAAAAACATCAAATAAATCAGAAGTATAACATCACAATATTTGAATTTTTAACTTTTACAAATGTTGAATGTACATAACTAGAAATATGAATGTGTTATTGTCAATATACATACATGTATACATTAAGATGAGTAGATGAAGTCAAGAGGCTTTCAATAATGAAATGTGTTCTGTGGAGTATTTGGGGGGAATTTACCCAAGCCTGAGTTGATAGAGGGCATGCTAACAGTTGTCAAGAGGATGTCAAGATGTCATCAAGGGCTATGATAGAGGAATATACATCATAAATATCTAGGAGGTAGAATGACAGCTTTGGCAGCATCCCTTCAAAAACACACACTTGATCGTCTTTGTCACCTGGTCCTCAGCGTAGGCAAGAGTGGAGTCAAAACAAGGGTCATGTCCCTAGGGAGCCTTCTCTGGCCCCTAGGTCAAGGTTGGTCTCTCTGCTTCTCCTCAGAGCTTTTCACTTCTGGCCTTTGTACATTCATGGGTGGCATCTTCTGAGTAATGTCAACCTTTGTGCTTAGCTCTAAGCTCCATGAAAAAGTCACAGAATACCTGGCATTTGGCAAATGTTAGTTTAAAAAGTGAATTAATTATATATAAAAAGGGAAGGCAATGAGCCAAGATCCCTCTGCTGAGGACCACATGGTGTCATTTCCCAGGATAAGGTTTATTGGAGAAGAGAGTTTATATGGAGAAAATAAACAGTGAACTCAGTTTTAATGTGTTATATTTGAATGAAAACTTGGAACGCTTTATTTTAGAAGTGTGTGTGTATAAATAACTGCCAGTATAGAGGCCTGGAAGACTGTCAATTTTAAATCTTTCTCATTAAAATTACCTTCTTTGTGGTTTTGAAATAGCCTTTTATGCCTCAAATACAAAAATCAAGCACACTGAAAATTACTTTGTTTCTTATTTTAGGAACAATCATCTAGAATGGAAGTTCATTTTTCATACTCTATGAAAGTTATAAATAGAATCCTTCCGCTTAAGTTCAGTCAGCAGCAGAATGACAACAGAAAAGAAAGAAGACACAAGCAGCCATTCCCAAAGTTGCCCTTCCAACAGAAAATTCAAAACCTATTTCCTCCCAGGAAGACCTTAGCCTCACACAGCACCTGGTGCAGGGACAGCCCACTTACAACGTCCTGAGAGGTCCCAGAGAGTCCTGCCCTGAAACCCAAGCTCTCACCACTGCCTTTCATCTTCTTTGATTTTAAGATATTTTAACTACATTGTAACTTTTCTGGGTGCCTTTTGTAGCTTCCGGTCTCCTGTCTTGGATGAAGATGCTATCTCTATACCTTGTTACCTTTGACATCTAAGTGTAGTAAGCAGTAGCGAGCACATGGGGATAGAACTGAGCACACCCAGGCCAACATCCTGTCTCTCAAGGCATCTCTGAATGCATCCCGAAGGTGTGGATTTCCCCCAAGGCCAGCACCTGAGTATTTTGTTTTAATGTCATTTATAAATTTCTTATTCTGGCATTGGAAGGATATTTTTCAAACATGCATTTTATTTTGCTTTTACTTGGTTCATTCCAAAGCCTATTGTCTTAACCTCTGTGGCATTGAAAATATGTCTATACACCATTTCCAGAATCCAGAAACTAGAAGAGGCACACAGGCCATCTAGGCTTCTGCTACTTTTGGTCAAACTGTTTTTACACTAAGAATAATTATTTATTAAGTAATTAACAGGCGCTGTAAGCTACTGAAACACACATATGCACGTTACCATATAGTTCTATGACTAAAACCTCTGAAATAATGTTCAGAACTAAATCTTCCCCTAGGTTGTTTTCTCGGGGATTCTGTTGTAGCAACAAAAGCTATCAGAGTATCTGGCATTACTTCCTTTTTAAATATGAGAAAACCAAGACAAAGAGAAATCAAGCATCTTCCCAAAGCTCACAGGGAATCACATGCTGTGGAGCCAAGATAACAACTCGTGGATTGGGGGGATCAGGGGGATGGGCAGGTGGTGGTAGCCCACACCTTTAATCCTAGCAATCAGGAGGCATAGGCAGTTAAATTCTTGAGTTAGAGGCCAGCCTGGTCTACAGAAAAAGTTTCAGGACAGCCAGGGCTACACAGAGAAACCCTGTCTTGATAAGTCAACCAATCAGCCAACAAACAAACACAACCCTTAAGGAAATATGGGCCCACAAAAAAAGTTGTATTAGTTTACAGCAGCAGCATTCGTAGGGACAGACGGCTGCTTACTCTCAAAGATAAGATATTCTTTAATATCCACTCTCTTATTGTCACAGAGGGAGGAATTAAAATAAGAATTTAGCAGCTGTTTTCAGTTTAAGACAAACATAATACAATGCTTTGCGCTTTTAACTTCAGGTGTTGAAAATCTATCGCCTCTGCGTATTTTTGCAAAGTTTATGAAATTATGGCAAATGCCATCTATTGAGCACTTACTATTGATGTGGGGTGTCTTTGTGTATGCTGTAAATACCATTTGGTAATAAAGAAATTGTTTTTGGCCTATGGCAGAGCAGCTTAGAAGAAGGAGGGAAACTCGAGCATAGATACAGGGCAAGATGAGCCAAGAGAGAGTCCAGCCACTCAAGAATACAGGTAAGCCACGGGCCACATGGCAAGACATAGATGAATAGAAATGTGTTAAGATGTGAGATCTAGGTAGCAGTAAGCCTGAGCCATAGGCCATACAGTTTGTGATTAATATAAGCCCGTGTGTTTCTGTGGAACTGCAGGTCTGCGGGTCCTGACCTTGAGCCAGATGGGTCAGAAAATTTTTATTACATATTACACTAAGTAGTATACTTAAAGTACTTTGTAGATAGAGTCATGTGGTTGTAAGATGGGTCCTGCCCTAGTTAGGGTTTAACAACAGAGTAGGGAGGAGAGAGTTTATTCAGCTTACATTTTCACATAACTGTTCATCGCTGAATAAAGTCAGGGCAGGAACTCAAATAGGACAGATTCCTGGAGGTAGTAGATGATGCAGAGGCCATGGAGGGAGCTGCTTACTGGCTTGTCTCGTATCATTTTCTCAGCCTACTTTCTGATGGAACCCAAGACCACCAGGCCAGAGGGATGGCTCCACCCATCATGGACTGGGCTCTCACCCATTGATCACTAATTGAGAAAAAAGCCTTACAGCTGGATCTCTAGTCAGTAGGGATAAAGGCTCCAATTAGGTATCAGCTTGACTTCTCCATGTTTAAAAAAAATATATGTATTGTCTTTAGCAATCATTTGCCATCAGTTTGTGGAGAGCAAACAATAGCCTCAGAAATAGCCCAAGTGTAGTCAGAAGTTTCTGACCTGCCAGAAACTCTCATGTGGTGATATATTGTATATTTAATAACAATAGTTTGGAATATCAGAGGACAAGCCACCCACAGAGCCAAGCTGTGAAGGTTAGGGAGTGGTGACCTATACCTTTAATCCCATTAACTGGTGTGTGTGTGTGTGTGTGTGTGTGTGTGTGTGTGTGTGTGTGTGTGTGTGTGTGTGTAAATACATCTGAATCTCTGTGAGTTCAAGGCTTAACAATCAGGCAGTGCTGGCACACACCATTAGTCCCAGCACTTGGGAGGCAGAGGCAGGAGGATCTCTGTGAGTTCCAGGCTAGCCTGGTTTACAAAGCAAGTTCCAGGACAACCAGCAGAAACACTGTCTCAAAACTAACAAAACCCCCCAAAAAAAACAACAACAAACCCCCCCAAACCCAAACAAACAAACAAACAAACAAACAAACAAAAAACCCAAAGGCTGGAAAGGTGGTTCTGTCCTCTGATAATCCAGTCTATTTTTATTTAATATACAATCTATTACCACATATTCCCTTTTAAAAAGATTATAAAATAATGTAAGAAAAACTATATACAATAGGATATGTACAATAACTACATATAATATATACAAGCAATAGTTATATCAGTGATGTTCAGTCCATTAAAAATTGACAAATTCAAAGAAAATATTCCATTATTTATCCTATTTTGGTGAGTCTAAAGGATTCTCTCTAATTCACTTTCTATGTAAACTATCTATTGAAACTATCGTTTGATGTCTCTCAAACTTACGTACTTTACATTTCTTAATGAGTTTCTTTTCTGAAAATATAACTAGAAAACTATAACTATCTCATGTTCAACTCCCTCAGGCCAGAGAAGAAAATAATATTAACTAAGTAAGCAGGAAGTGCAAGCAAGCCACTTCCAAAAAATGTGAAAAATGACAGAAACATCTGGCTGCCTGGACAGTCACCCAAGGTTCCTTTGTTGTATTGGGGCATCCATCTTTGGCCTACAGGCCTAGCATATCTGACAGACTTCTCTGTGAAGCAAGATATTCTTAACAACCTCCCTACCTTGTCCTGGAAAGGTTAGGTGATTCTTTCTTGTGTGTGTCCTGCTTGTATGATGAGGGAATATCTTTCTGTATGCTGTGAATATCAATCTTTAAGTAAATGAGCTGTTTTGGCCCATGACAGGCACCATAGAAGAAGTAGGTGAGGAATCAGAATAGGTAGGAAAGGCCTATGGAGATAAAAATAAAAAGAACCTATGGAGTCAGATCAGATCAAGCCAGCCGCCAAAAGAAGAAACATGGGCCACATGGCAGGACAGATTAATGGAAATTAGTTGAGTTAAGATGAAGGAACTAGCTAGCAATGTGCCTGAGCCATAGGTCAAACAGCATGAAGCTAATATAAGTGCTTGAGTCATTTCTGGAGGAGCCTAAGCAGTGGCGGGCAGGTGAGGGGTCTGGGACTGCAGGTCTGTGGGTCTGGACCACTGGCCACCCAGGGCCAAGAAACCTTATTGTAACACTTGTCCATTTTGAACATCACACTGTCAGCAGTTGAGGCAAGGGCACTTTCTTGCCCAGTGGCTAACATTTGCCACAAATAAGTCAACTCCATTTTGAATTTCTTCAGTGACCATTATCTTCTGTGAAGTAGATTGATTCTGCCAGCCACAAGCATGTCTCACTGTCATGAAAATAAAAAGAACCTATGTTATTAAAATAAATTAAATGCCTTATTCTATGGATCTCTGAAGTGTTTGAAGATTACCTATCTAAAGTATATCTTTGTTTGACCTTGAAAACATATCTAATATGACTATGTTTGATTAAAATGACTAACTACTTACACTTCTTTATATCCTAATTAGTTGATAATAATAACTTTCAAGGTCTATATTATATTATTATATTGTATTATATTATTAGATGAACTGTATAGGTATAATGCCTTCAACTTGAGTAGAAATATAAATATATATATATATATATATATACAGTAATAATATTAATCTCAACTTTGTATCAATATACAAAACTCTAATCCAAACTAGTAATTGCTTTTAAAAAGTAGATTCAATAATCTACCCTTAAATCTTATCATTCCATATCCCTTTTTCTCATAGTAGATTTAATAATCTACCTTTTTTATCCTATTATGTCTGTATCCGAATGGCACCCAACATAGGGCATGCACATCCACAAAAAGCCTAAAAAGGGATCTAGGTCACAGAAACAGAGCCAGAAATACCTTCCTAGTTATGTCTCTCAAGTGGGCCACAGTACAGAGTGGCATGTATACTTGAACTGCAACATGGCCAGTTCCCAAAGTCTCACAGACACTTTGTTACAAACACAGATTCTCTATGACTCAAGGTTTCTGTTCATATAGACAAAAGGGAACAGAGTCAGACGTTGCTTCTTTGTAGCAGCATTTTCTCAGGAGGGTTCTGTTTGCGTGCAGCAAGCAGAAGCATGGCTCCTTTAAGAGAGGCTTCCTGACTCAGTGCTAGCAGCAAAAACCATGAGGCTCTTTTAAGAGGTCCTGCTGCCAAATGCTTAAAAGGTGTTTATGAGTAGTGGGAGGGCTCTGCTTGGTGGCAGTGTGGACCCTAAAATTTCCCAGAGTTGATATGATAAACGTGGTTCCTGCCAGTACCTCTGCCAGGAAGCTAAGTTCTCACAGACCAAGGAGCTGGGTAGAGCCAGCTGCCATAGCTGAGCCTTTAATCTTAGCTACACCTTAGCAAACTAAAGGTGTGGTCAGTAAAAGAGAGAGATTCAGTAAAGACAGGTCAGGCAAAAAACGAATCAAACTTCTAAATGGTTTATAGTCTGTTTGAAAATATGCATAGGCTTGGGAGAGAAAAGAAAAAAGGTAAAGAAAGACCTTTAAAAAGGAATAGAGTAAAAAAAATTATAAGCCACGTAAAGATGGAATATACACAAAGGTTATCAATACTGTATGTTACTGTGTTGTTTTAAGTTTTTTGACAGCAAAGAAAGTAGCAAGAGCTACTCAAAGACATTTGATTATAATTGTTGCTAGACTAATCCAATCTATATATTTTGTAAATGCCTTAACTTCAAACTTGAAGTAAACAAAAAATGTTACTTTGGAGAAGAGGTTTTGTTTTTATTTCCAGAGAAAATTAGAGGCTGTGAATTTATTCTCAGTTAAGGAAAATAAGGTTTTATTGAGGAAGACACCCTAGAACACCTCCAATGGGAAGGATGGCCTAGATGATCCAGAATTTCAGAGAACCTCTGTGGTAGTTTCTTCTGCGCTCTGCATTCAGAGTAGCTTCAGGGAAACTGGCTGAAATGATCCTGCTTCATAGAATTTCATTCAGGACTTGACCATAATCTTGAATTTTGTCAGGATCCCCATAAAGTTACTCCCAATCGGCAGGAAATAGTCTAGAGAACTAAACTTACATCCAAAAAAAAATTGGAAAGAATATTTGCCTCTGTTTACATTGTTGCCTATAGGTTGTTATAGATAATGGTGAGGAAAGACCTATACAACGGAGGTTAGATTTGAGGCTCTTGTTTATTTTAAAAAGAAAAAAGGGAAATGCTGTGGGATTATGCTCTTGTACACTGTAAATATTTGTCATTGTAAATATTGGTTTAATACAATGCTGGTTGGTCAAAAGATAAGCAGACAGGAAGTATAGGTGGGGCAATCAGACAAGAATTCTGGGAAGAGGAAGAACAGCAGTTGCCTGCCAAACTCAGAGGAAGGAAGATGAGAATGTTGCTCTGAGAGAAAGGTATCAAGCTTCGTGGCTAAACACGGATAAAAAACATGGATTAGTTTAAGAGTAAGAGTTAGCAAGTTGTAAGCCTGAGACATAGGTCAAACAGTTTATAATTAATATAAGCCTTTGTGTGACTATTTGAGACTAAATGGCTGCAGGACCTGTCAGGCAGGATAGAGAAACTTCTGGCTACGCTCTAAATACCCAACAGTCACTTCCTGAATAATTGATTCTGAGGCTTAATATGATGGTGGGCCAATAGTTTGGACTTATTACTATCTCTTATTAAATTAACCCATAATTCTTATCTATGTTTAGCCACATGGCTTGGTACCTTAACTCCGCATTCTTATTTTGCTTCCTCTATATCTGGCTGGTGTCTACTGCTCTGCCTTTCCTCTTCCCAGAATTCTCCTCATCTGATCACCCCACCTCTACTTCCTTCCTGACTACTGGCCGATCAGTGTTTTATTAAACCAATATGAGTGACAAATTTTTACAGTATACAAGAGCATTATTCTACAGCACCTAAGATGTTTGGAATTTCCAGGGGGCCCCTTTGGCCAACAGTTCAACTTGGCTTACCTTACTCTTGGCACTGGAAGTTTTTCTTGGTGGTAATGACGACTAGTTGGGGCATTTTGTCCTTTGCTATTTGGTGACTCCATTTAGATTTCTCTCACATATATGTATTAGTTAGAGTTCTTCAGAGTAACAGAATTTATAGAAACTCTCTCTTTCTCTCTCTCTCCCTCTAATGCAATGGAAGGAATAGACTTGCTAGTGAGGGCAAGAGCAAACAGGCAAAGAATGAGGTTTCCTTCCTCCATGTCCTTAATGTAGGCCCAGATTAGAGGTGGGTCTCCCCATCTCAAACGATCTGGATCAGAAGCGGATCTTCCTACTTCAAATGATTTAATTAAGTATTCCCCCCTCCATATGCCTTGCCGTTTTGGGGTTTTATTTAACTTCAGATGTAATCAAGTTGACAGCCAAAAAAGCCATCATGTGTATATATTAAGATGCTTTTAAAGTTCATAAGGTTCCCATATGACCCCTCCAAATGGCCCTGAGTGTCAGCTGTCCCTCCCTGACTCTCCTTCACTCACCGTCCACATTTAAGCCTCTTGTACTATTTTCTCTGTAACTATGTATTCTATTTCCCCTTCCTTGGGAGAGCTTTCCCTTTCTCCTAGTCTGTTACTTAACACCTAACCTTTGTGGATATACAGGTGGTAGACTGCCTATCAGAGGCTCAATAGCCAGCACACACATACAAGAGATTGCATACAACGTTTATCTTTTGAGGTCTAGATTATCTCACCATGTTTTGTTTTTTCCCTAGCTGCATCTATTTACCTGACAATTCATGACTTTTGGGAAAAAAAAAACAACAACTATTGTGTAAAATGTACCAGTTCCATTCATTATTTCATTCATCTGCTGATGGACAACTAGGCTATTATAAATAGAGCAATCAATGCACATGGCTGAGCAAGTGTCTCTGTATTAGAATGTAGAGGCCTTTAGGAATATGCCCAAGAGCGATATAGATGGACCGTGAGGTAGATCTATTCACAGCTTCTAGAGGAGCTACCACTCTGATCTTTCTAGCGACACTATAAGCGTAAACCACACCAGCGATGAATAAGTGTTGCTCTTTCCCCACATCCTTGCCAGCACGAGCTGTCATTTGCTTTCTTGATCTTGGCCATTCTGCTGGGGTAGGTGAAACCTAAAAGTAGTTTTCATTTGCATTTCCTGATGGCTAAAGATGTTGAGCATTTCTGTAAGTATCTCACAGCTGCTTGTATTCAACTTTTGAGAACTCTTGTCTTGTATGCCATTTTTAATTGGGTTATTTGCTTTCTTGATGCTGGGTTTTTGCTTTGTATATATTAGATATTAACTCCCTCTTGAATGTGTAATTGATAAAGGTCTTTTCCTATTCTGTAGTCTACCTCTCTCTCCGAATGATGGTGTCCTTTACCTTAGAGAGCTTTCCAGTTTCATGAAGTCCCTTGTGTTTATTAGTTGTTATAAGTGCCTGTATTAACAGTGTTCTGTTCACAGTCTTTTCATGAGGATATGAATTAAAGACTATCCCCCAGATTTTCTGCTATCAGATTCAGTATATCTGGCCTTAGAGTAAGGTCCTTGATCTATTTGGTGTTGGGTTTTGCACCATACAATAAGTATGGGTTTATTTGAGGTCTTCTATAAGTGCTCATCCAGTTTGACCAGTACCATTTGTTGTAGATGCTGTATTTTCCTTTAGTATATGTTTTTGGCTTCTGTGTCAAAAATCAGGTGTCCATGGGTGTGTGAACTTTTGTCTGAGTCTTCAGTGGGTCAGTTTTTAATGCCAATACCATTTTTATTACTATAGCTCCACAGTATAACTTAAAATCAGGGATGGTGATACCTCCAGAGGTTCTTTTATTATTCAAAATAGTCTTAGTTATTTTGTTTCCATATGAAGCTGAACTTAGTCTTTTCTAGGACAGCTTGGTAAAATTGCCAATGTGTCCTAACAACTTTAGTACCATTTTGCTTAATTGGAAACCTTAGGGAAATAAGTTACATCCTAACAGCAATACCTCTGGTGCTCATAAGTCTAGCACATGGCAAATTGACCCCTAGAGTCTAGAAAAACTGGAAACAGAGGCTACAGTCTCAAATGCAACTTACCTCCTAGTTCTGAAAATAGGGCTGTCCCAGAATCCAGGAACCTCTTAGAGCCAGACATAGGTGACTGTTTCTGGGCTTAAGACTTAGATGTGGTGATTACATCTGTGTTTTCTTGAGATAAATTTTTTTAACACTTTAATCAGGGATTAAGACAACATGTCCTGTTCTGGGGAATGAACGAGAAATTATGTATAAAATGCTTAACCTGTGGCTGACTTCTTAGTAAGCACTCAGTGAGGGGGAATTATCAAGGGACCAATCAAAGGCTCCAGGAAGACTCCAGCAGTTGGGCTTACCCGCTGACTTATTAAAAGGACTTCGGAAGGGAAGTTCCCCCTATATCCAGTCATTTCTTAAACATTGCCCTTGCCATATTCCCAGGATGTCTCTACAGAGCTGCAGTCTTTCTCTGAAGCAGTGATACTGATGATGTCCATTCTTCTTCCCCCGCCCCCTCCATGCCCCCCAGTTGTGGATGTCAGTTAATACTCCAGGGAGGGAGTGAAGACCCATGTCTGATTGCACCATGTTTCTAGGGACTGCTAATGGACTTTGAATCACACCTGAGTGGGAATCCTTTTCCATCTCTACTTCCAGACTTCTGTCAATATGGTTAACGTTACCTCTTTGAATTAGCTTTATTTATATAAAGGATAATTAATACCCAATTGATGTGTATGAAGAATTAAACGTGAATATTAATTTAAATTTGAAGCGCTAAGCACAGAGACTGGTAAATGGAAGGAGTTCCTAACTACTGAATTCAATTAACAGCCATGAGTATAGGAGCTGACAAGTTAAAAATCTGAGCTAAAAGTCTTGGGATCAGAGTCTCTGAAACACGAATGAGTGAATGTACATCTTCCTTTAACAATGTACCTTTCAACAGGCTTATTGAGCAGTGCCTCAGTTAACCGACTCAGCCTCATTTACTCAAAGTTACAATCATGACTTAAAATCATCAATTTCGAGCTTCCTTTAGAAAGAAAGGTAAAAAGAAGGGACTTTTTTGGTGTGTAAACCTACAGATTATTATTGTGATGTGTAAGTTTTGCACGTAAAGAAGCAGAAACAGGACATTAGTGACACAGGTCAAAGACACTGTGTTTGAGGAAGAAACAGTCCTGTACTGGGCTCAGTTGCCCTTCTGTTTGCAATGACCTTCCGGTTTTCAGGCGTATTAGAGAACATTCCTCCCACTTGTTTCTCTGGAAGCCAGTGTTTAACCAGGACCATTTACTGACTTTGGACGAGAGGAAGAATTTTAGTCACTAAGGAGCTTAAATCCTGGCTGTCCTCTCATTTTTCCACTGGAAACTGAAAATCTGTAACCACTGCAAAAACAGCATTACTCATCCGCTTGAAAGGCTCCAGGTAGACTCATTTGAAAATTATGACTCAACTACCGTTTTCTTGTTTTGATGGAACAGAAAGACGGAGCTGTAACAGCTAACGTTATATTAATGGCCAACTTTATGCTTAAAAGTTTAAAATCTCTGTGCTTAGGAGAAGTATAAGGCAAAATGAGTTCTCCAAATGCTGAGTTATTTAATTTATTTATTTATTTTGCTGCTGGCTCTGGTTCTGTAAATAAGCTTGCAGGAGAACAAATTGTAACTTTGTATTCTTTGCCTTTATAAACCTCTGGCTGAGGTGGCTGGGTTCTGCATTTGGGAATCCGGACCCCGAGCCAGTATCTGAAGAAAAGCTTTTTCTTTGTTAAAATTTATTAAGGCTCAGACTGGGTAATCTCTCACCAGAGCCGTAACAGGATCCATCCGTGTGAGAGGGGCTCAGGCTTCCGTCCTGCAGACTCGGTCGCAGTGGTGGTCTCATTGGCTGGCTCGCAGGTAGGATTTCCTGTCGCCATTTTAAGGAGAAGCAACTGTGCCCGCCCGTGCCTAGTCAGTTAAGGGGCTGCACCTCAGACAAAGAGGGGGACCAAAAAAAAAAAAAAAAAAAGGAATCCGGGGCTGATGCCGCTTGCACCCTGTTCCCCTTCCCCGGCCCACCAAGGGTAGAGTCACGTGGCCGGGCCATTGCCGCAGACCACTCGGGTCATTGTCCCACCCAGCGCCCCGAGGGGTCCCCAGAGGTGCTCTAGGAAGATTGCAGGTGTCGCGGGGGGCGAGGGGAGACGCCTTAGCTTGCTGGCTCGGGACACGAGGTTTCCAAAGGTGTCCCTCTGTCCTACAGCTCGCCACCGCCTCGGAGTCCCGGGGCTACCCTCACGCTGCGCCCTTCCCACAATGCAACTCCGCTCGCTGCGGCCCTGGAGTACCCCAAGAGACAGGCCCCTTGCCACCGCCTGGGCGAGGGATCCGCTCCACCTCCAACCCCGAGGGTGCGGGTGCGGCAGCTGTGGCCCCAGCTGAGCCCCCGGGAGGGCTCGGGCAGGTGCTGGGTGGCGCGCAGCCTCGGCTTGCACCCGCAGCAGTGGCGCGCTGCTCGAGCATCCGCTCGCTTTGCACTTCGTTCTCCGCCAGCTAGGGTCGCGGCGCCGTCCTACGGCCTGGGAGAAAGGCAAGAAGGTGCGGCGACAAGCGGCAGGTGACCCACACGGCTCCGCCGCACGCAGCTCAGCTCGGAGGGCGCACGGGCAGGGAGGGATGATCTGAAAGGCCGCGCTCTCCGTCCCCAAACTGCAGAAGCAAAAGGGCGTCGCGCCCTGCGGTAGCCAATGAGTCAGGCTGGAGCCCCTCCGCGCTCGGCGTGTGGATGTAAGTGCGAGGCTGGCGGGCAGAGTGTGGGTTGGGGGGGGGGGGGGGAACTCTGATGCAATCAACCCCGGGAGGAGGAGAGCCGAGAGAGCAGTGGCCACGCCACTCTGCCTGAAGGTCGCCGGCAATCCGGCCTCCGAAACCCGCCACGCGGATCCTCCCCGCCCAGCCTTGCTGACGAGGGGCCACCTTTCCCCTAGCCAGACCTTGACACAAAGGACATCTAGCTACGGGGGACAGCCTGGGAGGGCGGACACTTTGGCGGCGCCTTTCCTTTTATTTCTCGAGGTAAGGTGCGTTCGGAGGGCAGTGGGAGCGGCCGCGTGGAGGGAAGGTGAGGTGGTAATGCGGACCTCCTCCGTGTCTCCTGGGCTCGGGCGGAAAGCCGCGGAGCCTTTCTAGAAGGCAGAGTCTGGTGCCCTTCCCCAAACGAGGGACCCCAGGTTCTACCGTTGCGTACCGTGACTTACACTTTTTTGGACTTGTTTTCATGCTGGTGGAGTGTGGCACCAGATCTGGTTCCATTTTCGAGGTTTAGGGACCAAGTATACGATGTGAGGGACAGAAGGTACCCCAAAGAGTCAGTCTACCTCTGGGGACTGGCAGGCAGGGCTGCCCAGCGCCGTAAACAGGTGCACGTTGGCTGCACCTCCATGGGGTTTGGTCCCGGTCTCCGCTTGGATTAGTGGGAGGATGCTGGCAGTGACTCACTTTCCTCTCCCGCCCTGGAGGTTCTTTCCAGAATGAAGAGCCGGTGATAGGCCACATCCTTTGCGAGAGCCCGGTCCACTGGGGCGGGAGAACAAAAGGCCACTGCTTGCGCAGGACCCGGAGCCTGGTGCCCTGGTCTCCCCTCCCCCGCACCTGGCCCCAAACATTGCGGCAAAAGGCTTTTAAACTGGCGGGCCCCACGCTGGGAGGAAACCGCTCCCGAGATCTCATGTGGCTCGCCCTCATCCTCACCCTCCAGACAACCTGGCTCCTGGAGCGGGGTTCCTCCGCACCCTTGTGAACAGCGCGTGGTTCACCAACCGCTGGGTTTCAGCCCAACTGTGCTCGCACTAGACTGAGTGCATATGGCGGCAAAAGGAATTTCGCGGTAAGCGCGTCACGAGGTGGACCGCCTTTCACAAGCTGCCTCCGGCCGAGGAAAGTGGTGCTTACTCCAGCCCTTTGTGTCTCGCTCTGCGGCGTGGATCCGGGCTTTCGTTAGCCTGTTCTATCGGTGGTGGAAAACATTGGATTTGGGGATCGCTTACTATTTATTCTCAGCCGGATAGACAGTGTTGTTCGCGGAAGAGAGGAAACGACCCACTCCTAGGAAACGGTATGCATTTGCAAGATTTGACACTTATGCATGTTTTTTTTTTCTTTAAAAGAATATAATAGAACGGGGGAAATAAATGTACGGTTTGCAGAATGCAGGGCTAGCAAGGCTGTAATTTGTCACCTTGATAGAAGAAACAGTGCTGTGACTCGTGCTTTTTCTGACGTCAGAAGGACAACGGAAATAAAACCTGAGCTGGCTGGCCTCATTGTCAAATAACTCACCCTATAGGAAACTGGCAAGTCCCGCCACCGATCTGGTATAGTCTCCCTACCTCTGCCTTCAAATGACTTAAATGACTTTGTGGTTCAGTTACTTAATTCTCAATGTGAGGCTGAAAGCAACCGAAAAGCGGCCTAGTATGGTTGAGGTACTAATCTCAACAAGGATTAAAAAATTTTATTTATAACCAGGTACTGAATTTAGTAGATGCTTTATAGCAGGCAGCAACTAATCAGATCAAGTTCCGGCTCCTTTGCCATGGCCATTCTCACCAGGAAACAGGCTGTGGATGAACGCATACAGAAATGCCAGGTGTTCAGGCCATAAAGAAATAAGACAGGATCTTGAGGGTGCTTGAGATATAACGATTCATTAGGAGGGGTTGTGTGAGGGGTGACATGTGTCTTTCTTTCTTAATGAAGAGAAAGGATCTGCTATCTGAATAATTAGGAGAAGACTTTCAGAAGAAATAGTGCTTTCTGTATCTGGGATTGACTATAATTCAGCAGATAGATAAAGTAGATCTAAAGATACTTTTAAATCTTAAACTTTTGTTTCTTATGTACATTTTTACCTTGCTTCATGAGCTAAGACTATGATGAGGTGGCATTGCTACTCTGCTCACCCACCCTTTCCTCCTCCAATGCCAGGGATACAAGGATTGCTTAATAAATTCTTGCTGGATTGCGACCTTGGCCAAGCAGCTCACCCAGCCCTTTTATGAGACCGTAGATCATCTGTCCTTTTCTGTGTCCTGTAACCAGTCCCTCTTTCTCTAAGTTTGGGACACTGCAGTCCTGCTCTGCTTTCCTTTCTTCTGTTACAGTCCTCACTTTTGAGCAGTAATCGGGCCATTGACACTGCCCCTCACTTGTCATTTTGCCCTCAAATGTGTAGGCCCATCACATAGAATCTTGGCGTGCAGCAACTGTGAGATAGGACGTGCCTTCAAGTGTCTATGTGTGCAGAAGGGAGATGCAAGCACGCTTAGGAATGATGGAGTCAGCTAAAGCAATGTAACAGCTGCCCAGTTGTTCCTAACGATACTAAATCATGCTGCCATAGCTCAATCTGGGCATTTCCAGAGTCTTACATTTTATTCTGTTTTTAAAATTGTTCACATTTTATAAGGCCTTTGCTCTCCAGTCCCCACCTGCCTACAATAAAATTCAAATTCCTTTGCCAGGTGCCCAGAACCATCACAATCTGACCCCTCACCTCTTTCCATCTATCCCAAATGGCATTCTCTTTCTCCTAGGACACAATTCAAATCCACCCCGCCCCTAGGTACTTTCTGCCTCACTGGCTAGGTTGCTTCCAGACTAGAATACCTACTGAAATCTTGTATATCTGTGATAGCTTAGCACAAATTCTATTTTTCTGCCCCTTAAAAATGCTTTGTGACCACCTCAGTGACATTTTTATAAGATCTTTCACGGGTGATGTCACACTCTTACTCCAGGTGGTGGGAGGTAGATGGTAAGGCTTAGCCAGTAGATCAGTCTGAAACTTAACGGCCTAGGGAACTTGGGGCAAATGGTTGAACTTCTCTGAGCTTCAGAATTTACCCCTTCATTTATTAAACAAGCCAGTTATTCATGGCAGGTAATTCAGTTACCAAGAAGCCAGTGTGGCATGGGGGTAAAGGGGTGTGGTAGCACCATGAGAGACTTATTTCCAGCGAGGCTGCAGTAACCTGTGGGCATCTCAGTCAACAGGTTGAGGCCTCTGTCCCCATCCGGAGTTGTGAAGATACAGTGAGAACCAGCTGGGGACTCTTCGAACAACCTAGGACTATTTAGTCTAAATTCACTGCCAGTGGAAGGTTTGGAGAAGGTCTTAGTGATTCTCAGCCAGCGTCAGAGTTGACTCAACCTATGTCTTTGAAAATCTACTAATGCATGGACTCCATCTCCAAAGATAGATCAGCTAGGGGAATGAAAAGGAAGCAGAGCTCAAGCAGACAAAGCCTCAAGAAGTGATTCTGTAGGTTTAGCTTTAAAGCACACACAAACCAAGCATCCCAGATGACATGAGGACGTCTGTGCATTGCCTGATGGAATCTTAGCATTGTGAAGCTAGGAGCGTGGCTAGCCTTTCACTTTTATTTTACTAAGCCATCCAGTGGCTGACATCATGGGGCTGTAGCCTCAGGTTACAACATGTGGCCAGGATTATTCCCAGGCCTAGAGGCGCTTCCAGTGAGACAGCCAGGATCACATGAAGATGTAAGGCGAGGATCTCCGATTTCCATCTCTTGCAGTGACGAAGGAACCTGGAAGGGAAAAGGAAAGGGGTAGGTGGCCTGAGGCATGGGAGGAAGAGGGGCTGATGGGAGACAGAACTGAAAAAAATGAAGCCTTAAGTTGTCCTTGTTTTGTTACTGCAGACTGGTGAGTGCTGGTGGGCATAGTTTGCATGAGTTACACTTTTTAAATTATTTGGAGTTAATTGCTGGATAAACAATAGGATGTTACTTCACATATGGATTTTCAGCATACCTTTTTAAAAAATGTCTATGGGTGTGGTGGTACATGCCTTTAGTTCCAGAACTTTAGAGGGAGAAGTAGGTGGATCTCTGTGAGTTTGAGGCCAGCCTGGCCTACATGGTGAATTTTGGGCCAGCCAAAGGCTATGCAAGATCGTATCTCAAACTAAACAAAACCCAAATGATCTGAGGGACCTGAATAAGACCAGTGTTCTCCAGTTCTGTGAGCCTATGCTGTGCTTCTCATCTGCCTTGCCAGCCTGGACATACTAGCTGCATTTGGTTTTAGCCTTTAATCTCAATCTGTAGGTCTGAAGACTGGCTTCCCCTTAGACTCCCCTGGAGAGTAGGTAAGATACTCGTGGTGTGTTAAACTCATGGAGTATGAGGCCACTCTTTGTCTCGGATTTTCATTTTCTAAGTTTCTTGGTTGATTCCCAGGTCCAACTAGAATGACAGTTACCAGTCTTGAGTCAGCTGTGTAGAAGCTGTAACCATGGTTCATCTGCTTAGTTAAAGTTGGCTAGCCAGACCAACCAGAGGGTGTGAGAGACCTGGACAGAAAAAGGGATTGTTCACTTTATGCACCATCTTGTGATTTTTGAATGGCAAACTGTCTTGAGGATATCATCTTTCCAAATTGAGGTTCATATTTAAAGATATCTTTGTTGAAATGATCCACTTTTCACACAGTACTTTGTCTTGCTTTTAAGAACCTCTGCGTTTGTGTTTTTCCTGGGCCATTTTTTTAGAACTGGACACTGGACCTCATCAAGGGATTAAAGACAGTGTGACTACTGTCCACTACTTTTATCATGAGATTGGTCTGTGATCAGAAATATCATGACAACCAAACATACATATAGAGAGAGTAATGCTTTTCTTTACTGTTCCAAGCTGCTTTTTGACTTCTTAATATTTTGTGGTAATTCTAGAAATCATGTTGTAATTCTAGAAATTCATTTTCAGTGAATGGGAGTTTTAGTTGTATTACCGTTCACACCAGTGTACTCACTGTTCTCATTAAATCAAGCTTCAAATGTTGATTTATTATTATTATTATTGCTATTACTATTTTACAGTAGCATAGCATCAGTTTTCCTACATCCAACAATATGGTGGCTTGACTTCTGGAGTTGGTCAGTGCCCTTTTTTTTTTTTTTTAAGATTTATTCTTTATTATATATACAGTGTTCTGCCCATATGTGTACCTGTGTGCCAGAAGAGGACACCCGGTCTCATTAAAGATAGTTATAAACCACCATGTGGTTACTGGGAATTGAACTCAGGACCTCTGGAAGAGCAGCCAGTGCTCTTAACCTCTGAGCCATCTCTCCAGCTCTAGAAATTGCTACCATTTTGAAAAATGTAAATATGGGTATTATTTCACAGATAACATAGCTTAGGCATATTGTGGGAACCTGAACAGTCATAGACTGGAGCACTGTGGGTAGGGTAGGGTACAGTGGGCAGTCTGTTCTAGATTATTCCCATGGCCTCAGTGACTGTGTGACTTCACTCTCTTGTTTTTATTACTCTCTTCCTGAGAAATTGTGCTTGTTAAGTTAGGATCACTATGTATCTGTAGATTTAGCTTTAAAAATAAAGCTTCCATCATCTTGAGTGTGAATATCTACTATGCTAGGTACCTATGAGGTCTGTATTACCTTGATACCTCTCCCCATAAAGCTGAAATTGGAAAACAAAACCAAAAATTCATTATTAAAGTATCTGAGTCCTTAATCTAAGTCAGTGAGTAATTTGCATAACAGGAATATATGAATTCATCACAAATAAGTAACCACAGGTTGCTCACTAGAGAAGCTTTTACAGAGGAGGTTGGCTAGACATTCTTAGAAAAAGCAAACAACACAGGCTTTTGAAAATGAGTTTTGAGTTTGTTTGAGTTTGCACAGGTGTGAAGGGAAGCAGGGAGAGTGTGGACAGGGCCTGGTGGGCACTACATGGGAACAGACCCACTTCAGGGATGTAGAAACCACGTTTGTTCACGACTGGGACTGTCGTGATGGGCGGTGGGGGAAGAGAAGAATTCAGGGCAAATGTTTTCCAGAAGAATCCTCTACAGAGGAGGCATGGAGGGGAAGGTGGGGAGTTGGGATTGTGCAGCGGTAAGAAGTGGAGGGAAGGGATGTGACATTTTGAAGGACAACTTGGTGGCTGATTCAGTATGTCTTAATACAATTGATTAAAGTGCAAAGGGCCAGGCGATGCGTTCTGCTTCCAATCTGTAGTGGTTGTGGTGATAGCAAGCACCCATGTGGACAGGTCTAGCAGGCAGCCAGAGACTTAAGAGAATTTATGAAAATTTCTGAGCAGGAAGAAAGTGACAGATCCGCTTTCTTCTCCCACCCTCTTTTTTTTACAGATTAAAAAAACAAACAAACAAGCAAACCAAAGTAACATGTTTTGTGTTGAGGGTCATGCTCATTATCAAATAGAGTTTGGAAGGGAAATCTCATGTTACAGTACAGCAAAGAAACTCTAGTCAAAAATGAAAGACTGGGAAAGGAGATCTCAAAGATGCTTATGTGAGGATGAAGGTCTTACACTTGGATGGGGATTTGGAATGTGCAGAGCTGGAAGAGCAGAGGCAGAGATTTTCCCCTGCCCTTAGGGCAGGTGGAGGGAGCAGCTGGTAAGCAACTAAGAACAAGCAAGAGGGGAGGCAGTGAGGGGCAGAGAGAGACCATGAGTCAAAGAGAAAGAAGGCCTGGGAAAGCCATTTGCCTTGATGAGGAAAGTCATTTAGCTTGCCAGAACCAGGCAGGCCTGGTTAGTAACTGTGAACCTTGGCATTTATGACTGTGCCTACCAGAGTGTGTCAGTGTGCACAGCTGTGCTCATCTGGAAGAAGGAATCTTAATGGAGATGAGACCTCCATAAGATTGGCCTGTAGGCAAGTCTATCGCACATTTTCTTCAATAATAGTTGATGAGGAAGGACTCAGCCACCCCTGGGCAGGTGGGCCTGAGTTATGTAAGAAGGAGGGCCAAGGAAGCAGTAGAGAGCAGGCTACAAGCAGCATCCTCCATGGCTTCTGCTCGGTTCCTGCCTCCAAGTTCCTGTCTTGAGTTCCTGTCCTGCCCTTTTTCTTCACAATGGACTTTGATCAGGACATGCATGTTGAAATAAACCCTTTCCTCCCCAAGGTGCTCTTGGTTATGGTGTTTTATCACAGCAACAGAGACCCTAAGACAATAAATAACTCTGTGAGCAGAGTAATCGTGTATCTTCATTTCCTACACGGGGAAGCCGATGCAGGAGAACTTAACTTGTTCAAACATGGCATTAGGGCAGTAGGAAAGTCGAGGGCAAGAGGTAGCTCGAAGGAAAAAGCAGCTCTGAAAAGGATGCATGGCAGACACAGTGTTCTGAGAGTGTGAGACAGAAGCCAGGAGGCCAGAGAGGATGAAGGATACACGGTCCTGCTGAAGCCCCAGTGATTGGTGTTGGCTGGTCCAGGACCTTAGACAAGAGGAAACCAACAGCCTGCTTTTGAGATGTGCCCACTCTCGTTCTTGGTCTCAAAGACCATTTTTACTGTTGCCCGTCTTCCAAGGATCCCAAGTTTTAAAGATTTCGATTGTCAACATTAAACTTTTAATTGGAGTATCACGTGAACCCTAATACATAGATATTTGTTTTGTTTACATTTAGAGTGTATATGTGTGTGAGCACACAGTGCTAGGTGTGGTGCCGTGGTGGGCACTCCAGAGTCAGAGAACAGCTTCTGAGAGGAAGTTCTCTCCTCCCACCATGTAGATGCTGGGATCACCATGTAGGCTAGGTGAGCATAGTAATCTGCCTAGCCATCTTGCCTGCCTAGGTCTTTCAGATTTTTTTTAAAAAAAAATTTGTTTTTATTGTTTAATTGTGGGTTTTGTGTGTCTATGTGTGGGAATGTGCTTGTGTGAGCGCAGTGCCCTGGGAATCCAGAAGAGGGTGTTACATCCCTTGGAGCTGTGTCCCGCTGTAGGCCCCTAGCACTGAACTCAAGCCTGTGCTAGAGTGGAAGATGCTCCTAACTGCTGGCTCATCTCTTTGGCAGATCTTTGTTTTTGTTTGTTGTTGTGTTTAAGAGAGGGTCTCCCTATGTAGCACTGGCCAGGCTCACTCTCTATGTAGACAAGCTGAGCTTGTAGCGATCCTCTGCCTTGGCCTCCCTGTGCTGAGGTTACAAAGTGTGCACCTGTTCTGGGTTTATAATGGTCAGATTCTTTGTGTAATGGATACTGAGGCTGGCTGTCTACTGTTTTTCTTGTTTTATTTACCCAGTGATATGTGACATTGTTAACAATAACCTTGGCTTATTATATTTTATAAGATAATCCAACCAAAAGATGGGTTATATGTATGTTATGTCATGTAAGATGACATTATAGTTAACTTTTTAGCCTATCCAAGGCTGTTTGAAATAGACCTTTGTTAGCATATGGGTACTTACCACTATAGCGTAAGTCCAGAGATCCAGAACTCTCAAGTGTGTAAACAGGCCCAGCTAGTGGTGAGAAGAAAAAGTGGAAGGAATGAGATCATTGTCTGTCTGCCTGCCTGTTTGTTCTCCTGTCTGCTGTCTGTCTGTCTGTCTCTCTCTCTCTCTGTGTGTGTGTGTGTGTGTGTGTGTTACCATTTCCACATCCGTCCATCAGCAGACACATCCTGGTTTTGGTGTCTTGCCTATCAGAATAATGCTGCAATGAACATGTGAGTGCAGATATCCTCAAGAAGTGGTGATTTCATTTCCTTTGGGTGTATGCCCAGAAGAGGGGTTGCTGGGTCATATGGTGGTTCTATTTTTAATTTCTTTAGATTGCTACGTAAGTTTCTACCTACAGCATACAAAGTCTATCTCTACACCCTCACCTTTCACTGACACTTGCTATCTCTTGAGTTTTTGTTGAGCATGATCCTAATGAGTGTAAGGTAGCTCCTCTGTGGTTTTGATTTACATCCCCCGTTATTAGCAGTGCTGAGTGAGTACTCTTCATGTATCTGCTAGCCATTGGTATATCTTCTTTATTAACATTTCCTTAAACTGCTGACTTTGTTAGCTGTTATAGCTGATTCCAACTGTTGAACTAGAATACCTACTAGGTGTTGAGTTAGGGTACCTACCAGGTGTTGAGTTAGGATACTTACAAAGTGTTGGGCTATGATACCTACCAGCTGTTGAGCTAGGATACCTACTAGGTGTTGAGCTAGGATACCTACTAGGTGTCGAGCTAGGATACCTACTAGGTGTTGAGCTAGGATACCTACTAGGTGTCGAGCTAGGATACCTACCAGGTGTTGAGTTAGAATACTTACAAAGTGTTGGGCTATGATACCTACCAGCTGTTGAGCTAGGATACCTACTAGGTGTTGAGTTAGGATCCCTACCAAGTATTTTGTTAGGATACTTACAAAGTGTTGGGTTAGGTACTTACCAGCTGTTGAGCTAGGATGCCTACCGGGTGGAGTGATGGCCCCAAAGTTAAGAGCACTGGCTGTTCTTCCAGAGGACCCAGGTTCCATTATCAGCACCCACAAGGCAGCTCACAACCACCTGTAATGCTGAACTGGCCAGGCACCTCATTCAGCACTAAGCATATTAGTACTGTCTCCAGTGTTAGTGCCTCACCATCCTCCTTCAGTTTAAGAAACACAACTCAGGTTCTTTATCTCTCCTCCTTTTCTTTACTTGAGTCCTCCTAAGCATACAATATGTGTACGTGTATATTTCTGAAATCTTCCTGGATTTTTTCTTTGTTCTGTTAGTTTGATCTCCATCACACAAAATGTTTAGTGGTGTACTATACATCTTATATGGGATGGCCTTGTGTGCTTAAACAGGTTCTGGGTGACCTAAAGCCAGATGAGTTTATTTGTGTGTTCCCTCCTCTGAGACATAACACAGTGGAGTCTTATGGATTTTACATTAGTGCTTTGTTACAATGTCCCAAGATAGTAATATTTGTCTCAAGAACAATACTTTTGCTCCTAATTCTTAAGTATTGTGTACTGAATGAGCTGTGACTTGTAACTATTTTAAATGTTAAGATGTAGTAATCATAGTTAGGTTAATGTTAAGATCCTCATATGATGCTTTTTATTTAATTAATTGTATAGCTCAACTGTTGGTTGTATGTTAATATGTGCAAACGCATATGTATGCACAAGCATGTAGAAGTCAAAAGTATACATCAAGTGTTACCTTCACTATATGTATTATTATTTCTCTCTCTCTCTCTCTCTCTCTCTCTCTCTCTCTCTCTCTCTCTCTCTGTGTGTGTGTGTGTACGCGCGCGCGCGCGCCTGCGCCATAACAAACATGTGGACATCAGAGATCAGAGAAGCAGGACTGTCTCTTTCTACCATGTGGTCTCAGGCATTGAACTCAGGTCATCAGCCTTTGGTGGAAAATGCCTCTACTCCTCACCAGCTTGACCCACTTTATCTCTTTGAGCCATCTTATATTTTGAGCCAGAGTGACTCACTGAACCTAGAACTTACTATTTCCGCTAGACTGGCTGGCCAGTGAGCTCCAAGGATACATTCATTTTTTTTCTCTCCATCAACTCCAATGCCTGGTCACAGGCAAGCTGCCAGGCTTTCACCTGGGTAATGGGGACCAGAACTTGGGTCCTCATGATCGTGAAACAAGCTCTTTATTGACTGAGCCATCTCTTCAGACCCTGATGTTTCCTTTTGCTTTGTTTCTCTCATTTCTTTGGAATCAAAGGCTCTCTCTGGTATCCCAGACTGTCCTCAAACTCACTAACTATCCTTCTGTTTTAGTCCCCCAAGTTCCAGATTGCAAGAGTGGGCTACTATCTTAAGGGTGATAGTTCTTATGTTTGGGGAAACTATAATTTTTTGGTTCTTAAATCCAACCTGTATTTCCTACCTCTATTAACTTAATATGTGTTGCTTCTACTGAGAAGTCTCAGCTTAGGCTCCATCTCTATCTGTCAATCTCTCCATCAAGCATCTGAGCATCAGCAGTAACAGACTGAGTACCATTGCACACCATTGGGTACCTTAGGTACTATTGGACTCCACTGGGCACCATTGGGTCCTATTGGGCACCATTGGGTGCTATTGGGCACTCCTGGGTACCATTGAGCACCATTGAGTACATTGGGCACCACTGGGTACCATTGTGCATCCCTGGATACCATTGGGCACCATTGGGCACTATTGGGCATCAAGCAGCTAACCAGGCATTAGCAGTGGTCATGTAGACTTGTGTTTGTTGACAGAACTCGGGGTAGAAAATTATATCTTAGATGAAAATGAATATATTTTAAAAAATTCAGAGCCATGCATAGTGATGCCCAAGTTTAATGTCTGCACTTGGAAGGTAGAGGCAGAAGGATTTTGAAACTCAGACAGCCTAGACTATGCGAGAATGAGTCTCAAAACAATGAAAAACCTAAAAACACACATGAAGTAAACCTCTCAACCGTCTGTCTGAGCCTCGTTTTCTTGAATGTATACATTTCTATTTGTAGTCTAACTTCATTGACAGGTTTACTGAGGGTGTCTGTGGGAGGGGCGGAGTCTCCATAGAGGACCAGACAAGCTCTGGTGACTCACTGACAGCGATGTCACTGCTTGTGCTAAGACAAGAGCAAGCTCACCCTCAGACATGCTTTCCTCCCTTTGTAAAGTTGGACTTCTCACAGAACCTGCATTATTTATCAGCGAGGAACTGAATTTTGTTTTTGCATATGCATGTAAGCATTTGGTTTGTGTGTATTTATATGCATGTGTTCAAGTGCGTGCACGTGCAAGTGTGTGGACTAACTCGTATGCATGTGGAGGTCAAAGGTCAGCCTTGAGTGTCTTTCTCTTTTCACTTTATTTATTCATTCATTCATTCATTCATTCATTCATTTATGAGGCAGATTTTCTCATTGAACCTGGAGCTCACCAGTTTGAGTTCTGGGGATCCACCGGTTCCCAGATCACCCCCAACTCTGGGATTAAAGACACACACAGTGTGCACAGTTTTCCCATGAGGACTTAGGGGTTTGAATTCAGATTCTCATGATTTACTCCTGAGCCACATCCCCGGAACTAAAAGCTTAGCAAAATCACTTCTGTCCTTCAGAACCCTTACAGTCTGGTGCTCCATGAAAAAAAAAGTAGGTTAAGAACAATCTAAAGTCTTCAGTGTTAAATCAAAGACGTTGCGGGGGTAGAGATGGAAAAAGAGACAAGAAAGTAAAGGGGATGGAAATGAGGAGGAGGAAACGAGTCTCTGGCCTATTTTTAGGTGCCGGAATTTCTTTTATGTCTGCCCTAGAGCCTCTCCATAAAGTGTGTGTTACTCTCAGGGAGAAAAAGTAAATCCACCGAGTAGTCCAAATAACTTTTCTGTAACACAGTCTCAGGTCTCCTTTTAAAAGTTCATCATCACTGAGTTCTCAAATAAGGATAATTTGAGCACCAAGTATTTCCCAAGTAAAGCCCAGGTGGGATGAGATGGACTTAAGTTGTTTCTGTTCCTTCTCCAGTTATCATCTTCCAGAACATGCTAGGCTTCAAAATAATTTTGAATGTAAATATAAATAAAAATATATTTATTTTATATCCTAGACAACTTTCAGTTTGATGAACTTGTACTGACTGATGTTTGCATAGGTGTAGTGGGCAGGTTTACCTGCATGACAAGTTAATGATATTTGTATAACACACACACACACACACACACACACACACACACACACACACACACACACACACACACACCCCACACACGCTGTACTGGGTGGTTTTGTGTGCCAACTTGGCAGTACCTAGAGTAGGAGCCTCAGTTGAGGAAATGCCTCTATGAGTTCTGGGTTCCATAAGAAAGCAGGCTGAGCAATGTTGTATGAGTTTCCAGCCCGACCTAGCCCCGTGGTCTGAACTCGCCCACCTTTGCGTAGTCCCCCCGAAAATGACTCAGACCCTTAATTACATGCTGTTTAGCCTATGGCTCAGGCATATTTCTAGCTAGCTCTTGCATCTTTAATCCATTTTTATTAATCTGTCTTGCCACATGGCCTGTGGCTTATCAATTTCTTTACATCTGTGGCCATCCTTTTGAATTTTGATGCAGTGTCCCTAAACCTTTTCCCATTCATTCCATTGGTGGCACCTCAGGAATTGATGCCATGGCCGTTCATTATAAGGAAAACAAGACCTCTGGTCGTCTTTCATGTCTGATGAGAAAATAGAGTAGCAGGTGGATTAACCATAATCCTCTGACTATGAGTTTTTAATTCCCTAATTCCCTGACATGGAGTGATTTCATTGAGGAGATTGATTTAATCGCTTGTGGTTGATGTATAAACTATTTGCTAAATTCCAAAATAAAAATTCATCCAGGTTGTAGGTCGATCCCTGTGATTCTGTTTATTGGGGATTTGCATTATCATTCAACTGGGATGGCTTCAGAGGATGAAGGAGCTGGTGTCTGCAGCCCATACTTCTGGCCCTGTGAGCAAGGGCAATAAAGTCACTGAAATCACTCTCATTCAACTACTTATTCATTAAATTTTAAGTCATTTGTTTATTTATAGTTGGGGGACATGTATGCACAGCACACATTCGGAAGTCATTTGCAGGGAAGGGTTGATTCTTTCATTTTACCTTGTGGGTCATGGGATTTGAACCCAGATACTTAGGTTTGGTAGCGATGGCCTCAGATTGCTGAGCCATCTTGCTGACCTTTCATTTTCATTTTTAAAACCCGGGTTCATAAAAGCGTTTATGTTGTCTGCACTAACACAAAGTCTCCTCAAACGTGAGCTAAAGATCATGTCACGTGGTTTACTTTATAGTTGAACGGAGGGAGATGTGTAAAGACATAAGATTTAGAGATAAGCTTGTTTTTACGCATCCAGTAGCAAAGTCTCAAAGCGGCATTTTGGCTAATCTTGCTGTTTGCTCTTAGCTAGGGTTCGTGTGTCATCGGCGCTTTCATAGTCCTTTATTTTGCTCTGTTTTAGGGAGTCTCAAGCATCTATATTTGCTGCTCCTTGCTTCTAAAGACACTCAGAGCAGAAGTTTGGACTGACTTTTGGACTCCAGACACCTGAATATGATGCATTTCAAAAGTGGGCTCGAGTTAACGGAGCTACAGAACATGACGGTACCCGAAGATGATAACATCAGCAATGATTCCAATGACTTCACCGAAGTAGAGAATGGCCAGATAAATAGGTGAGTATTTTTCCACAAGTGTCACCCAATGAAGAAATGACTTTAGAAAATTGTTCTGGCTCTCAGTTAAGCTCGTGAATTATTCATTTACTAAAAGTTATGCTTCGTTTGAAGATGCAATGTGAATTTCTTATGTGACATCTGTTGGACATAGTCTGGAATAGCAAATGAGGGGAATAGGAAAGTAATTTATTCATCTTTTCAAATCTTTTGATTGAGTCTAATAAAAATGGATAAATACATTGGACCCCAACCAGTCCAAACTTCTCAGAACTCTATGCCTGTGAATTAGTCAGGCTATAGAATTTCATCACATCTCAAATCCAAGTGCGTTCCATAACCGTTGCTACACATTTCAATCTAGAAACTATCTGAGTTGAGTTTGCCTGGTATTTCTATAAATGAGTAAAAACTACAAGGACATCAGCATTCTGAACAGCATTTGAAGTATGGATTTTTAGATAATAACAGTGATCAATAGGCCCAAATGGCCTGGTACAAGTCCTTCCCATTCTTGAGTCTGAGACTGTTATATTATCAGGGTAAATCATTTTTTTTTAAATGACTTGAGATCATCCTGGGACACAGTGACTTTTTATTTGGTTTTTATGGATCTGTAGCAGGAAACCTTCCCTCTGCAGGAGTTAGTGCCACAATCTCCTAAAATGCTGGAAGAGAATGGTGTCTTCAGGATTCCTTTAAAGAAAGTTTAATTGGATGTTGTGTAATGTCACATAGTGGGAGGTGGTTCCTGTTTTCCAACCTGTGGATTCCAAGAGATCCAACTTGGGTAGTCGGGCCTGGTGACCAGTGCCTTTTACTGGTGGTCCATCTCATCTCTCTAGCAGGACTGTTTATTAGAATGTCATCAATGTTAAGGGCACAAGGGGACAGGGACAAGGGAGGGATGGTAAGTGCACAGTCACAAGCAGGCATCTTTGTAGAAATTATTTCTGACATTCTGAAGCACATCCTGATATAGCGTGCCACAGAAAGCCCAGCCCAGGACTGTCATTATTTACAGTTTCTTTTCCTTCCTGTAGTGAAGGTTAAACCTCCCGTACAGACACTTCCTCATTATAGTCCAAGTGTGTTTACACTGTTACGTGATCTTTCTTTTTATTGGAATCAAGTTTACATACTTCTTCCACCTTTTGGAGTTATCATTGATAGTTTATTTCTTTTATTTTTATTTATGTATATGAGAACGTGTCTGTGAGTGCAGTTGCCTTTGGAGACCAGGAAAGGGTATCAGGTTTCCTGAAGCTACAGTTACCTGCAGCTGCAAACTTCTTACATGGGAGCTAGAAGCTGAATTTGGTACTCCAGAGAAGTAGCAACTATTTTTAACCACAGAGCATCTCTCTGTCCCCATAACTGCCATGCTGCTCTTATTATTATTACTGTTATTATTGTTGTTATTATTTTGATTATTTCTTTTTTGAGAAAGGATCTATCTGTGTAGACCTGGAACCTGAACTCACAGAGCTTGAGTCCATTTCTTGAATCTAAGCGTTTTGTGTATATTGCCATGGATCCTTAGACCATCACTCAAAGCGAGCATCCTCAGATGAGAGAGAGTCTGTGAATCAAGAGACCATCTTGACCGGTCTAAACCTGTATCTCTTCTTTGTCCTTCTACATCAGATACAATGTTGGGCCTTTGGTTAAAAGTCTGGGCTTTAATAGTTGTGTGTTGTTTGTGCAGAGTGCTTCTGAAGCATTCTGTAACCACTGCTGACCTCCACCGAGCAGTGATAACTAGGCCATAGTGGTTCTGTAACAATGCCTCATTTGCAAAGCAATGTTATCTTGAGGATCATAAAGTGAGCCACAGAGTAACATTCTGCTAGTCTACTCTTGAATTTTATAATGTCTGCTTACTAAGTGTTGGGTTTTTAGGTGATTGTCACTTGGAGTAGGTGGAAGGAACACCCCTTGCTTACCCAGACTGAGGCCTCCTGCAGAGTGAGCTCACTCCAGTGACAAGCCCACAGCTGGTGCAGGAAAGCTTTGGTTGATGTCTCATGGAATTTTGTCCCACCCTCTCAAAGTTAGTGCTTCGCATTTCTGTTTTCTTTTTTTCCTCTAACTTCCTTTTATTTCTTCTTTACTGACATAATTCAGAATTCTTCCATCCTTTCTGGTCTTGTTATTGTTGTTTATTTGTTTTGGCTGGGCTGAGAATTGAACTCAGGACTTTGTGTAGGCCAGGCAAGAGCCTGAGCCCTTACTTCATTTCCGGTCCTGGCTATCAAACACAACATACGGCAATATGAAGCGAATAAAAGTAAACAAACATATAAAAAACACCACCCAGCTGATTTTATGGAGGCTCCATTGAGTGACCTGCATTTCTTCATTGGTATTATTCCATTCATCCTTGGTTCCAGCTCGACCTAGCTGCCCTTTGCCCTCCCTGTAGCTAGCTCTCACTTGTGGGAAGGTGGGGCCTGGTTAGATCAATCTAAGAAGAGAAAGTTCCCCGAGAACTGAACTTCTCCCTGTGAGCACCTCTTTGCAGGGAACTATGATATTTATGATATTGATCCTGGCTGACATGTCATCTAGTTTATATCTGTGCCTGGAAACTTCCCCGGATACAGTGAGACTCATTTCTGAAGTTTAATCATAGAGTAGAGCTACTTAGGCATTCAAATAAATGGTTCCTATTTTTCCAGGCCTGTTGTTTCTTTTATGTTTTCAGTTTTGCCAGATAGTGAGAAGCTTAAGCCTGGGATGACCAGCCTTATAAAATGGCCTATGAGACAGACCTCTGTCAGAGACATTCGTGTTCGTATATGTGAGAAACATGGAGGTCAAAATGCTTCAGGAAGTCTGGAGTGGGTCTTGAGATCTGATTTCTAGCAAGATAGAGGAAGGGCCAAGCTCTTGATACAGCCTATAGATGAGCTCCAGGGAAAGGGCATTATCTTAATTATTGTAATATTACTGTACTTATCATCACACCCGAGACAGCGTGGACCTAACACATTTTTAATGCAAAGACAGGAGGATGAGGAAGGGATGGAGAGAGACAGCATAACTTTGAGTTCAGACCTGTCTTGGATCCTGGTGCTGTCACAGACCTTGTGTGATTTTCTCTAGGAGCCTCACTTATCTCCCTGACACCAGCAGCAAAGCTGGACATTTGGTAGATTAAAAACGCTGGCTGTGTAGTCACCTGTTTAGGTTCAGATTCTAGCTCAGCAGCAAGCAGTTCAGGAATTAGCAAGGTAACTTCAGTCGGGTTACTTAATGTCTCTAAAATAGTTCCGAGCCCAGTGAACTGTTAGGAAAATAAATGAGCACATCCATGTAAAGCCCCTGGGCTCTGTGTCTAACCTGGCAGTTCTAAGCCTCTTAGTATAAGAAGTGTCTGGATCAGTAAAACTGTAACCCTCTCTTTCTGGCGACCACTCTGTGTTTCTTCACCCCATGGGGCAATGATTTGCTTTAGCTTTTAATGAGTGCTGTTATGCCTGTCCTAAGTTTGGTGAACTATTTGTAGGTCATCTTAAATCAGTGGCTCCCAACCTTTCCAATGATGTCTCCAGAAAACTGTAAGCACACCTTCCTTTTCCTATCAATGTGCTGTTTTCTTTACTTCTGTGTATAACTATTTATTATGAACCAGGAGCATGGTTTCACTAAAATTTGTTTTTAAAATAACTTGGGTGTAATTGTTATTAAACCCACAGTAAACTTGTGAGAACCTTTGAAAAGTTATCCTTATTTTTTCTTTCTTTCTAAATTTTCTATATTTGGGAGGAAAACGTGTCAGAACATTCCTCCTTTGCTTCTGCTACTCAGTAACAATTCAGGTCACTTTTCTCCTGTGGTTAGTAGAGTTTGTAGCCAAATAAGGTTCTGCCTACCATCAGTCTTTGCCTTCAGGACTTCCTGTTTGTTTATTTTTATGTGCTTGCTGATATCCTTCCACATTGTTAACCTGTGGGTTGTGACTCCTTTGGTGGTCGAGCAACCATGTCACAGGGGTCGCATCATGCATAGATCATGCATGTCAGATACTTACATTATGACAATAGCAAAACTACAGTTGTGAAGTAGCAACAAAAGTAATTTTCGGGCTGGGAGTCACCACAGCATGAGGAGCTCTGTTAAAGGGACCCAGCATTAGGAATGTCAAAAACCACTGACTTAGGATAACCTACAAATATTTCACGCACGCACATTTTTGAGATAAGGACTTGATCTGTAGCCCAGGCTAGCTGGAACTCACTGTGTAGCCCTGGCTGGCCTGAAACTTATTTCTCTTACTTGATGGCAAGTGTTATAAGCACATGCCACCACACCGGCCCCTGTCCCCTTTTATCTGCTTCTTCTTTTCTTCTCTTTCACTATCGAATATCTGAACATCAGGGAAAGGACTGGGAACCAACAGTTAAGTCAAACACTCCTCCCGATGTTGTAAATCCTCAGAACCAGGACCATGATCTAGTGAGAACCAGATGGTTCAGAGTTTGGTCCAAGGGATTATCTTTCTCTTGTACATTACATTTCTAACTAGTCTGTTCATTTACTTCTAATATCAAATAACTGCTTTATATTGTTAGTTTCACACGTGAGAGGTAGATACACACCCTATCAGATGCCACATGAGTGCTTATTCAGGGGAGTTGCCAAGAAAAGGGAAGAGGGGGAGGGGAGGAGGAGGAGGAGGAGGAGGAGGAGGAGGAGGAGGGAGAGTTTGACATGGTGGGTGGCTCCTTTTAAGAGAGTGGGTTGCCACACCTAGGGGTGTGCCATTGTACCTGGTGTTTTGCCAGTACCATATTGGTTTTACCACGTGGGGAATACATGCAAGGAATTCTTATCTCACCCGGTGCCATGTTGAGTTTACCACGTGGCTGCTATGTGCCGTGATTCATTACATATATTGCTTATTCTCCCCATTTTATCTGAATACGATGCCTATAAACAGGTCCTAACTGCCCATTCTCAAATAACTGCCATCAATACTTATAAGTGCTTGACTGATAGCTCAGGCTTATTACTAGTTAATTCATAAATTAACCCATATTCATATTTATGATTAGCCATGTGGCAGTACCTTTTTTAGCATGGTACATTCATCTGCTTCCTCAGAGCCTGCTGGCAACTCCTGACTCTACCCTGCTCTTTCCCATCATCCACCTGGCTACATCTTATTAAACCAGTTTTAGTGACAAATCTTTGCAGTGTACAAGAGGATTATTCCACAGCAGACACCTCAGCCGTTTTTTTAGGTTTTGTCTCCAAAGCAGAACAGTTGAGTACTTGATGATCTGTCAAATTCTGTTTTATGGGTACAGGCTGACCCAGTGCAAACTCTTTTTAATAATAAGTTTGTATCTTAAAATCACTTTTCACAAATGCCTTCTCCCACAGTACTTTTTAAGTCAATAAAAAGAAGTTTTATGTCAATTTCAGTGCCAGAGGTCAGTGATTTTAGACAGCCAGTTGCCTTTAAAAAATCGTGATATAAAACTGGTGGTGGAAGCTGTCTGACCTACTTGTTTGAAGGGAATTTTCCATTACAAAAAAAGAAAGATTGGTTTTCTCTTTCTCTTAAGTTTACAGGAATACAAAGTAAAGATTTAAAAACGGAAGAGAAGAAAAAGGGATGGAGAGAATAAAGAGACTTTCTTTAAATATTTTATTCTAACTGGAGCAGTGGTTCTCAACCTTCCTAATGCCACAACTATTTAATACAGTTCTGCATGTTGTAATGACCTCAGCCATAAAATTATTTGCACTGCTACTTCATAACCAATTTTGCTGCTGTGATGAATCATAACATGAATATCTGATATTCGTTCGACCCCTGTGAAAGGGTTGTTTGACCCCCAAAGGTGTCATAACCCACAGATAGAGAACAACTATTCTAGAGCCTGCAACACCAAGCTTGACAATGTGAGTTCTAATCCTGGTGGAAAGAGAGAACCAACTTCTAAAAGCTGTGCATGACCTTCACATGCTGATGCGTGTGTGTGTGTGTGTGTGTGTGTGTGTGTGTGTGTGTGTGTGTGTGTGTGTACACACGCATGCATATATGCATGCACTAACTAAATAAGCAAATACAGATAATTAAATGCTTCCATTTTGCACAGCTAAATTATCCTGCAGCCTAAGGTAGTTCCTAATTACTAATTACTAACAGAAGATGCCTGCTTAGTTAGTAGAGGGAGAGGGCGCTTCTGAATTCCCATGTGAGAAAGTTCACACTTCGGGAGCTAAGCAGCACTGGGAATCACGTGGTATCAAGACACCATGGATGCTCCTGGTAGTGTAGAAAATAGGTCAGAAAAGTCAGTTCACACTGGAATGTCAGAAAACTTGTTATAGTTTGAGGGGTCTGAATTGTCAGGAGGGGACTTTGGCCGGGAAACTCAGGGTCAGAGGAGAGCGGGAACCTGCTCTTCCCTTGTTTTGTGCTTTTACTTGTCTTGATCATAACCACCACCACACTTGGGAGGATCCTCTAGAGCCATTGGGGGAAGCGGTGATTGGAACACTGAGGCAAAACCAAATTCAGTGTTCGAAATGCCCAGTGGAGAAGCCAACTATGGTAATGGACTCCATAGGCTCATATGCGGGTGGAACTGTTTGAGAAGGATTAGGAGGTGTGGCCTTGTTGGAGAAGGTGTGTCATTGGCTTTGAGGTTTCAGAGCCCAGATTATTCCTGGTCAGTTCTCTTTCCCTCATGCCTGTGGATCAGGATATGAGGTCTCAGCTACTGTGCCAGTATCATGCCTGCCTGCTACCCACCATAATGGTCATGGACTTGAACCCTCAAGCTAAATGCTTTCTTTTATAAGTTGCCTAAATCATGGTGTTTTATCACAGCATTAAAAAAGGACTATGACACCAACAGAGACATTTGAGCAATCTGCTGTCATGACTCAGTAAGTGACGAAGGACAGACAGAATCAGTGTTTTAATGTATTTTAATGGTCATTATTTGTAAGTTAGTATCATTCCTCTTGTTCTACAGAGGCCTCCGTATTCATCCCCTCCATTTGCACAAGTGTTTGAGCCTGTTGAATACCCCATCCCCAACCCCCCATCCCTCCCTCATTACCCAGCAGTCCTCTGCCTCCAGTTCCAGGGAGCGTTGCCAGGCCTGTAATCCAGGTCTACTGTGTCAGACTTATTGGTGTTTTGATTTATTGGGGGAGGGGGCAGTGCTTGAGTTTTCCTCTGTTTAAAAAATAATGGAAATTCTCTTTGGCAAACAAGCATTCTCCCTAAGAAAGATAAATGGGAAACTTGCTGGATCAAGATAGGACAGGTCTGAGTTTGTTATTAAATTTACCCTGGCTGAGTCTAGTGTGTAGCCTAAGCAGGAGTCTTTATTTGGACAATCCCAGCAACCATGTGCCCTTGGGCAGCCTTTTCCTGCCTCTCTGCAGCCAGAGCTATAAGCCTTCATTCTGTGGAAAGATTGAAATGCTGGGGACAAAAGCAGAGCCACATGAAGTGTTTGGGGCAGTGCTATGCCAGTTCCCTCAAAGATCCTATTCTCCCCACTGAGAAGAAGCAAGCCCGATTCTCTGGCTCCTGCTGCTGCGTTTTCCCGCCTACCTCTACCCAATACTGCTTTTACCCTCCGATTCCTTATCTCATCTTCATTCTGGACATTCTCATATTCCTACACCAGTGTTAGTCTATGGGGGCTTTTCTCAGTTGGAACACGATCACTTATGTTTCAGGAGAGCAGTGTTTTCTTTCCTAAGCAAAGCAGGGTCTGTGGACTGCAGCTTCTACCAAGGAAGGGTCTTAGAGTAAGTAAATTTGTCATGTTTATACATAGCAGCCTTTGGTTTATTCTAATAAAACAATATGAACTTAGAGCGGTGATAGCAAGACAGAGCCAGATGCCTTGAATTAAAGATGAAAAGGGCAGATAAATAAGATTGACCCTATTGATACCTACAGTTCATTGAAAAGAAACTTTATTGTGAAATATACCATTATTAGAAAATGTATAAAATTCTAAGCGCCATTTAAAGATGTTTCTTTAAATTAGATTCAGGTGGCTTTAGATTTACTAGTAAAAAATTTATGTGATTTATTCCAACAATGACTAGATAATTGAATTTCTGTAGAAGAGCTGCCTTAGATAGGGTTGCTATCGCTGTGACCAAGCAACATGAAGAAAAAGCAAGTTAAAAATTAAAGGGTTTATTAGGCTTACACTTCTTCATCACTGTCCATCAAAGGAAGTCAGGACAGGAA
Source organism: Phyllotis vaccarum (assembly GCA_033318265.1). Lineage (NCBI taxonomy): Eukaryota > Metazoa > Chordata > Mammalia > Rodentia > Cricetidae > Phyllotis > Phyllotis vaccarum. The sequence continues at coordinate 60,467,070 of JARWLC010000001.1, read as the reverse complement.
CTCAAACAGAGCAAGAACTGAAGGCAGGAGCTGATGCAGAGGCCATGAAGGGGTGCTGCTTACTGGCTTGCTCCCCATGGCTTGCCCAGCCTGCTTTCTTATAGCACCCAGGACCACAGCCCAGGGATGGCCCCACCCACTGTGAGCTGGGTCCTCTCCTATCAGTCACTAATTAAGAAAATGCCCTACAGGTTTGCCTACAGCTCAGATATTACGGAGGTATTAACTCAGTGGAGGCTCCCTTCTCTCGGATGACTTTAGTTTATATCAAGTTGACATAAAACCAACCAGTCCAAGGACCAAACATCATTCTTAAAATGTTTTAAGAATATATACAAGAAGGGCCAATGGGATGGCTCAGTGGGTAAAGGCATTTCTGTGCAAGACTGGTGACCTAAGCTCGATCCCTGGAACCCACATAAAGATAGAAGGAGATATGACTCCACATCTTTATCCTCTGGTCACACACACGCACGCATGCACACACACATGGCACACAGGGACACAACTATGCATGTCTGCACACACAAACAAGAAAAGGTTACACACATCATTTTGTCTGTGTTGATTTTTCTTTGACTTGAAGTTTTTAACGTTAGCTTTCTTACAGATTACAAGTTTAAAGTTCTGAATTACTTTAGCCTTGGGAATGTTTTACAATCTTCTGTGTACGTGTGTCTGTGTCTCGTGTCCACATCTGGATCTTACCCATCCCAATTCAAGCCTCTCCCCTGGGAGAGGACCTGCTGACCTCTGTTGCTGCTGCTCTGGTGGGGTGTTGGATCGACTTCCGCTCCGCCCTCCCCCAGCTGCTGTGACAGTATCACTCCCGTTTTACAGATAAGCGTCCTAGTGTGGCAGGCCTGGGCTCTTGAACCTAGAGTCTGAATTCAAGTTCTGAGTTCCTCATATTTCCTTAAATTCCCAGCTTTGACTCTTTACTAAAGACTGCTTGCTCTACCCAAACTTCCCAGTCTCGACCCTGAGGGCCTAGAGATCGTTGACAGCCCCCCCCCCCACGGTGTCTTGCACAGAGCTGGTGCTGACTGAATGTTTGATGGTCAAATAGCTGCTCTCTTGTTGGGTGCGGGGGTGGGGGGAGTGGGGGGGTGTTCCTGTTTATGATCCCAGAAGGAAGGGTCTGAGCTCAAGCCAAACCTTGCCTCAAGTAGTCTTCCCAGCACCAGGTGCACCGTAGTCTTGATTTTATCTCATTTTCTACTTAGTGAAAAATCTGCACAAAAGCTAAACCTAGGGTGTTTTAGTTTACTTTGAAAATGAGTCAGGGGCTGGAGAGATGGCTCAGAGGTTAAGAGCATTGACTGCTCTTCCAGAGGTCCTGAGTTCAATTCCCATCAACCACATGGTGGCTCTCAACCATCCAGAATGAGACCTGGTGCCCTCTTCTAGCCTGCAAGCAGAGCACTGTATACATAGTAAATAAATATGTCTTTTAAAAAAAGGAAAGAGAATGTTTCAGAAAGTATAGCTCTTTTATAATTTACAGCAGTCTGTTACTCACTTGTTAAGCAACTATTACCTTTTTTAGATAGTAGAGTGAGTGAGGCAAAGGACTGCCCTGGGAAGGCTTAGAGCTTATTTAATAAAATAAGAATGTAGATAATGTACGTGTGCACGCACACACACACACACAGGGGGGAGGTGCTGAACAAGATGATCTTAGGCATCCAGCTGACAGCTCGTTTTGTGCAGTGTGTTTTGGGAAATAAATCATTTAGCATTGCTGCTAATCTCCTAGTCATTCGCATAAAGGTAAATGTGTTCCATGTGTCATTTCAGCAAATTCATCTCCGATCGAGAAAGCAGAAGAAGTCTCACCAATAGCCATTTGGAAAAAAGGAAATGTGATGAATATGTGAGTGTCATCAGAGTGCGTGCCAACTCTAAACTCCTGACTGGGGACAGTGTCTCTGTGTGTAGGGCAGTACAGAAGTACACACGCTCACTAGTGTACATTACAGATGCATGGGAACAGAACTATAATTCACACAGCACAGCGCTGAATGTGTTACTATGTCGCTGGCTACGTTTTCTCATGCAATCCACTTTTTAAAAAAAAAAAACTACAAAGAAAGTTCTCTAGTTTCATTTCTCTCTGGGTTCTCGGTAGCATTTTGAAGGCTTTGGCTTGAAGAACTGTCCATGTGCTGAGTGAAGGTGTTTGTTTCTGTTGTTCAGATCCCAGGAACAACATCCTTGGGCATGTCTGTTTTTAACCTAAGCAACGCCATTATGGGAAGCGGCATTTTGGGACTCGCCTTTGCTCTGGCCAACACTGGAATCCTCCTTTTCTTGTGAGTATTGACACGACCATGCATTCTATTTTACAACTGTTTTAAATATGCTTCTTATCAGCTCCCAAAGAAGCTCAGGACAGGTGGCTAACTCCGGTGGATATTAGCTTATCAAAGATCATGTTTGGCCTCTAGGCTCACTCAGTCCCTGTGTGTGGCTCCTCCCAGCACGTCTCACTTCACCCCTACCCTAAACCTCCCCAGCCCAGGGGGCTTCCCTCCAATTCCTCCAGCTTCTCTTGAATGAACCTGTCACTTCAGCCCAAGTTCTCTCAGCCTCCCTCTAGTTGTCTCTGCCCAGGACAGCTTTTGTCTCTTTCTCTTCCCATGTTGATCCCCACCCCCACCCCACCCTCCTCTTCCAGATGCCTCTGGGTATACTCTCCTTATTTTCTATAATAAAATACTCCTCTTCAACCGTACTTGGGAGAGAGCTTCATTTCTACTCACTTCCTTTATCACACACACAAAAGAAACGAAAGTGTTTCTAAATAGTTTTTAATTTATTTGCTTATTTATTGATTTGGCTAAGGAACCAGTACATACCTCCAGGTGTGTCTGAATGCCTTTCAGGAATACACTTAGGGCCTACAAGAAAGAAAAAGGTCTTCCTTATTAATCAAAATTCTGAAACTTACATTTGTAAGAACTGAAACATTCAAAATTAGCTTTAACTTCTTTGTATTTGTTATTTTTGGACTCTGCTTGTCATTGTAAATCTCAGCCACATGGTCACGTACTAAAACAGGTTTAACCCAGACTTTCATCACTCTGGTATTTGAGCTGCTTTGGAGCATGAACTGTGCTCGAAGGTAATTGCAGCCGTGTTGTGGTAACTGTCCCAGATGTACCAAAGAATTGTTTGCTTTGGAGACCAGAAGTTGGTGGGCATCTCTCCTCAGAGTCAGTGAAAACAGGCAATTTTCTGTTTGCATAAGTTTGTCTCAAACTGTTAGGTGGGGCTTGGCAAATGTTTGCAGTAGGAATAGACTTCATGGAAGATTGTCACATGTCTTAACTCTTGACACTCACACTCAGGTGTCTGGGAGGTCACATCCACCTGCTACCACATTGGCCTGCTCCATGCTACTCTGGTCTTTCAATGGGAGTTTTATTTTATTGGAAGCAGTCCAAACCAGCCAATAGTGTACACACACACACACACACACACACACACACACACACACACACACACACACACACACAATTCATGAGCACATGTGATATATATCATGAGCCACGTGCCAGGTTTAAGAGTAAAATGCTGATAATAGACAATACATTTTTATGGTGATTTTTTTTTTCTGCATGAAACTCTGAACCTCTGAAGATGCCGCAGACATGCTTATAGTTGATTTTCGTTGTATATCAAACGGAGCACCTGTGTGTCACTCCCTCCTCTCCACCTCCCCTCCCTATTGGTGCTGTCTTAAGCAGCTCACTGGGCCCCTCTGAGATGTGTGTCTCAGAGCCCCGCCAATCTCTAAAGCCTTGTGGCTCTGTGACTTTTTTTCAGTCATTCCAATGCTGGCCAGCTATTTATTCAGAACTGGGTATTTAATCATATATATTTTTTTGCTTTGATTTTTCCTCTTTTTAAATTAAAATTATTTATTATTATTATTGTGTGGACTGGTTCATGAATGTGGAAGTCAGAGGACAACTCTGCGAAGTTGGTCCTCCAACCTTTACAGAGCCTGGAGATTCGACTCAGGTCATTAGTTTTTGAGAATCAAATGCCTGTACTCAACAAGCAGTCTTATGCCTCAGTGTTTTTGTTTGGTTCTTTTTAAAAAGCTACTGTAACATATCAAGTTCTGCGTGGACACAGTGTTACACATCGACTCCCAGACAACTTTGTACCGGGTCTTTATGGAATCTCTGTGTGTAGGGAAGGGACTGTCACTAGTTGCCTGTTTCATGGGTGATGGGAGCCAATGCTTTGAGAGACTTTCAGGCTTGGGGGGGGGGTCCTCTTTATCTGTGTTATTTCTGGAAATTCTCTTCCTTAATAGGTTTCTGGAGCCCTGTATCCATTGCCTGCTCTTTATGGATTTTCTTTTTTGCTGTTGCTACTGAGACTTGCCCATGTGAACGATGCTTCTGTTGTACCTGTGTCTTTGATTAGCAGCTTGGGTAGCCCTAACCCTCTGTATTACTAGTAATTTGCCTTTAGAACTTTGAAGGAGTTACTGTCTGGCTTTCTTATGAAAAGGTCCTGTGTGCTTCTCACCTGAGATCTTTTCTAAATGTTATTTTTACTGGGATTGTACTGCATGTCCCCACCATCCTGCAGGTCCACAGTAGCACCTTGTTCTTCAGCCCTATGAGGCCCTTGGGGTGTCTTTTTCATTTCATTTCATTTTTATTTTTGGTAGGGTCTCTCTCCATAGCCCTGCAGTCCTGGAACTCACAAACCAAACATGCCTCAGACTTACAGAGGTCTGCTTGCTTCCACCTCTATAGTGCTGCTCTTAACAGCATTCATCACCACACCTGGCCATCTTCCTTTTCAATCCAGGGCCTTCCATTTGGGAACATTTTCCTACGTTATTGTGGAAGAAAAGATAATATCTTTTTTTTTTTTTTGTCCAAGTTTTGAACCTTTTCCCTCCAACCTCTAATGATAATTCTTTGTACTTTCTGGGCTGTCAATTTTCCTAACTCTTTATTGGTTATTTTACATCTGTTCATCTTTCTTTTGGAGAAGCTTTCTAAACTGCTCCCTTCTAGCATCACTCAGCTCCCTGCCATGGTTTCAGCATGTTCTCTGAGGATCCTGAACAGTAATTCTTCTCCATCATGGAAAATTTCAAACACCGAGTGGAATAAAAAGATTTTCATGCCCCTTCCTTCCACAGCTACACTCGACGGATCAACTCCACCCTAGATTTCCTTGAAAACTAAACCATCAACCACTTCATTCACAGACATATCTACGTTTAGCTCTAACATGTAAACACTCATGTCATAGCTAAAACCTTGATAACAAATACCCAACTAATATTAAAATTCTCTGAGTTGTAGTTTTCATTTCACTGTAGTGGTGGTTACTCACGGAACTCACAGAGATCTGCCTGCCTCTGCCACTCCTCCAGGTCTGGGATTTACAGGTACACCCACTACAAACAAACAGAAGCAAATGAGCTATTCAAGTAAGGTCTGTAGAATGCAGTTGACTGATAGGCCGTAAATCTCTTTTAATCTGTGTAGGTTTCCCACTTATCTCTTTTCTTCCCATGGGATTCATTTATTGGATAAACTAGGCCATTTGTCAACTATTTCCATGCCACTCATGTTTGCTCCCAGTTGACTTTGGTCTGTTGGATGCAGCCCTTTCATTTCTCCTCAGGGTCGGGTGGTGCTTTCATTTTGGCTCTGGTCTAGACTGGGAACCAGGCTAAGTTGAGCCCAGCACACATGCATAGGGATTGTAGGTTGTAGCTTCCCCAGAGGACCTTGAAGAAGTCTCCCACCAGTGTGGTCCACCAGTGTGAGTTCGGTAGGATGCTCCTCTTTGGCTGTTCAGATTATCCCACCTGCAGAGCATGGCATGGCCACCATCTTTATTGGGGACCAAAGGGATAGGGAGAATGTCCCAGCATGCATGTGTTCTTTAATGTCCAGTTTGCATTATAATCCATGCCTGTTTCTGTAGCCAGAAGTTTTGGCCCAGTCTAGCCCTGAGGACCCAAAGTCCTGCAGCCACTTAGTCCCAAATAATCACACAAAGGCTTATTATATTAACCACAAACTGTTTGGTCTATGGCTCAGACTCATTACCAATTAGCTCTTAAAACTTAACCCATTTCTATTAATCTATTGTATTGCCATGTGGCTCAGTGGCTTTACTTGTGTTCCATTACATCTTGCTTTCTGGGTAGCAGCCTACAGTGTCTGACTCTGCCCTCCTTCATCTTTATCTCTGCTTGGATTTCCCACCTGCCTCTAAGCTGCCTTGCCATAGGCAAAAACAGCTTCTTTATTAACAGGTGGTAATAAAGTACATTCACATTCTTCAGAAAGACATCCCACATCATATTCCCTTCCTTGAGACTATGCTTGTCTGTCTGTTGTTTTAAAGAAAGGGTTTCATTGTGTAGCCCAGACTGTCCTCCAGCTTGCGATCTTTCTGCGCAAGTGCTAGGATTATAGATGTATGCCGCTACACCTCACTAGACCTGTATTATATGTTGACCAACAAGTTCACTTTTGCCAAGATGGAAAAGGAACAGCCAGTCGTATTTATGGCTTATGATTGTGGTGGGGGCGGTCAGCAGTTTCTTCAAGGAAATGAAACATACTTAGCACAACGTACTCTCCTGTCGCTGGCTTCTAGTAAAGCTGCCAGAACCTTTGGAGGATTCTGGTATGATCTAGATCAGTCTTGACCTTCTCTATCAGTTCAGGTTCCTACTCTGTCTGTTCTTCCTCCAAAATGGCCTTTGGAGTGTGTTACTGACTTAGCAAGTCAGTAGATATGGGCGAGTAAAGTAAAACAAATCCCATCAGTGGCCTTTCATGGGGAATAGAAGTGCATTCTTGAACCCGATCTACCATTCCTAGAAAAATAAATGATTTTTAATTAAACTGGTTTAGGGATAATTGATCTCGTCTGTTGCTTTTTGATCTCTGGAAGAAGCTAAGGATTGGGTAATCTGTGTTAGTGTTGAAGGGAGAGAGTTCCCCTGGATAAAGCTGTTCAGAGTCATTTTATTCTTGGGGTGTATACTCTCAGGGTGAAATCTCTTGAAGGCAGCTGTAGAAAGCCTCAGAAGTTTCTCAGAGAACATGGAACTTTGTGGCTTCATAACAAGGAAGCACTGACTTGTTTTAAAACCAGCTGCTCCTGCTGCTCAGAGCCAGCACACAGTTGGCAAGCTCAGGTCTCAGCTGCTCCAGGGCCCTGATCCAGGCTCATTGGCCAGCAGGGAAGACAAGTCCAAGGCTGCCCAGTCTTTAGAGCCTCAGCTGGGAAGGCTCCTCCCTGTCGCCGCTGTACAGCTGGGTGTGGGGCTGGCTCTTCTGGAAACTTCTTGGTGTGATTTCTTTTCTTTGGATGAGTTTCAGGTTCACTTTTTGGCCTAGCATAATGGCTGCTGTTACCAGGGAGCACATCTAATTCATTTAAACTCAAGTGGTTCTGCCCTGTTAGAACACTTAACGTTTGGGATTTTTGCTGGATTTTGGATCCTTAACATTGCATTTGTGAAACAGGAAGTATGCTGGTGTAGAATCTCAAAGTAAGGCTTAAAGAGAGGATTTATTCTCTGTGGGAAATAAAATGGCTAAAACTATTATAAAATCCAGTTTGCCCAGGAATAGGCATCCAATGAAGGAATAACCACAGAAATAACCCTGTTATTTCTTCTTTATCTCCAGCTTTTTGTAAACAAACCCTATCTTCATCTCAGCAAAGCTAAGAGTTAGAAATCAGCATTGAGGGCTGGTGAGACAGCTCAGCAGGTAAGGGCACTCGCCACCAAGCCTGATGGTCTGAGATTGACCTCCCAGAACCCCCACAGTGTAAAGAGAGAACCAACTCTTCTGACCTCCACATGCACACTGTGGGATGTGCTCCCCTAAAATAAACTAGATTGATAAACGCAATAATAATAATATTAAATTCAGTATTGAGCTGAGCTTCAGAACTGGTGCAACTTACTTATAACCAAGTACTTGGAGACGCTGAGGCAGGAGGATCACAGGTTGGAGGCAAGCCTGGGTTATACTACAAGATGTTGTCTCAACAAATAGCCCCTAAAAACCAAAACTACAATTCCATCAATATTGAAGAATGGTGTTTATTTTATATTTTTACATTTTTAAATATTTTTTTAAAGGCATACGTTTTATAGGAACTGAATCTTTTTAGGATATATTACTTGTTTATAGTACTAATAAATGAAATGACAAAATCTGAAACAATAAACTTTATCCTTTCCCGTAACGCCTTAGCACAGTTTAGTATTTCTTATTTTAACAATATTACTTTTAAATTTATAATCATTTTGAATTTAAAAATAATTACTGAGCTGGGTGGAGCATGTCTTTAATCCCAGCATTCAAGAGGCAGAAAGAGGTGGATTTCTGAGTTTGAAACCTGCCTGGTCTACATAGGAAGTTCCAGGACGGCCAGTGGGAAACCCTGCCTCTCACTGCCTGACTCTCAGATGTATGCCTTTTACTGATCTGACTCTTTACTCAGGCTCCAGGGATTGAATGTAGGCTGTCAGCTCTGCACAGCAAGAATTTGTATCTTTAGCACCATCTCTCCTAGCCCTGCACTGAAGCTGAAAATCGCAAAGAGACTGAACAATCCATGATAACTTCTGAAATACCAGTTCATTGTAGACAGTGAGTTTGTAAGCAAACCTTGGTGCACTTTACTTTTGAAACAACACTGTAGACTGTGCAAAAGTAATAGTTCAGATTTTAATTTGCTTATAATGTCAGATGTTGATGGATTTTTGCTTTCTGAAAAGTTTGTCTCCTTGGGAAGTGACTGTAGAAACAAAAAGGATAAACCATCTTTAAAAAAAACCCCACATTCTTCAAAGTAGAATGTAGGAGGAACGGCAGTGATTGGTAGCAGCCCTTAGGACTCCTGGGTGTGGTTTGTGTGCATATGTGTATGTCTGTGTATGTGGGTGAGAAAGGATGTAGACAGTGCTGGTCATGCCTAGCCAAGAAAGCACTTTGCAGTCAGTACTTGCTAGAGTACTAGGTTAATAGTCACCAAGTACCATTATCATTTATTGCACAGTAACTATAGGTAAATATATATACCACATTATTCTGTTTAATCTCTACCCCAACACTACGGGTTAAGTATAACCCCAGGCTTAACTGTGAGTTAGAATATGGGGAGCCAGAATTCCATCCAGGCTTGTGTGGTTTAAAACGGGAGACTCCCCCTCATTGTTGGAGAAACCAGATGTGTTATTAATGTATTTGGAGGAAATGCAACCTTACCAATAGATAGTTGTTGTTTATATCCTAATGTAATGTAACTTTAGGATGATGAAATCATTGGCTTCCGGGAATGATCTTGCAAATGTTCCTTTAATATCAGGATCCTGTACAATAAGGGAACCAGCTTTGCAGTGCTAGATGGTGCAATTTTCAGATCTGAGACAGTTAAATTTCGAGCAGCAGCAGATAAAGTCCACGCCTAGCATGCATTGCAAAATACGAGGCCTTCTAGACTGCATATGACTGTCTAAGTAACTTTTTCTGCAACTGTGATGGAAATGGCAATGGCTAAGGTAAGAAAAGGTTTATTTGGGCTCAAGGATCTGGAGCGGTTAAGAGCTCATCATAATGGGGAAGCCCGCAGCAGCGGCAGGTATTGAGAGCTCATACCAGTTATCACAAGTGTGAAGCGGAATGAGGGAAGTGGAAGTTGGAGAGGCTTTCCCCTCAAAGCCTGCCCTCAGTGACACAGTCCTTGAGCAAGCCTGTACCCCCTCAGCCTCCCAGACAACAGCACCAACTGAGTACACAGTATACAAATGCCCAAGACTGTTGGAGACATTTCTCATTCAAATCATTGCTGTGACTTTCATAATGTTCCCTAGCTTCCCTCATACTCAGTTTAAGATCTACCAAAGAACTCTTTAAAAGAAGCGACTGAACTTTTCATCATTTGTTATTGAGCTAAAAAAAAAAACAGTTATTATTAAGCTGACCATCACAAATTTCACCGAAGATTGGGGATGGTGGTGTGCCTTTGTAAAGATCCATTTTGTAAAGATCTACCTGTTCTTAAACTGTCATTGTTATGTCCCAAAAGGTGGAGCGATGATAATTTTTCCCTAAGCAGAAGATGGTTGATGTGCTACATCTTCTGCTTATTTTTTTTGTTAATGCTAAGTCACCTTCTCTGGGTGCTCCCAAAGAAAGGCAAATATGTACTATAAAGTCGGAGTGGGAGTGCTTAAACGGGAATCAACAGGAGACCTCGCTCTCCGGATGATCCTAGGTGGTCCATGGGCATGCTCATTCATATTCATCTCTCTTCTTGTCAGCCAGTTACTTGTTTTTGAAGTTCTTTGCGTTATAGTCACGGTTCCTTAGAAATGATCTGAGGGGGAAAATGTTCTTTGGCTGGCAGCGAAACCTACTGGCATCAGAGGCCCTTGTTTGGAATAATGACACTTGAGGGGGAGAAATGGCAGAGTCAGCTTGCCAACATTTGGAATTCATGTGGAAAGGACAGGGCTTGAGCCGTTGAACTTCATTGAAATTCATTGGCTTTAGAAGCTTTTCAGAAATAGAGAAATCTAAACAATGAGGGCCTGTTTCGTAATCAGAGAGAGCTGGCCTGGGTAGAAGATGGGTCCCATGCATTGTTTTTAAAAGTTGAACTCTCATTGCTTAGCTTGGGTCATCTGAGATGCCTCTGATAAATTGGTCCCCAGAAGTCAATTCTCTTGGTCTCGGATGGGAGCCTGTGTGTTTGTGTACGCTTATGTACACTATGCACACCCAAAAGACTTCACCTTGTTTAGACATTGTTGCCTCTGGAGCTTCTGTCATAACAAGAGCATACACAGCTCTATGGCCTCTATCGTATCTTGCTATACTTTTCTTGGCTTGCAAGAAACAATTTTGTGGTCTTTGGTCTTCACCTCATTATTCGGCTCCACAATGCATAGAATGCTTTTCTATTAGCTCAGGCTCACAGTAGACAGGGTAAGCACAACAGGGCAGGTTAAATACTGTCTGGAGATAGGGGTTTACAAAGCTAACTTAAATTTCATCTCCTAGAGCAATAGCCAACCTAATGGAAAGAAAACTGTTCCTATATAGTCCGGTTAATTTTGCTTTGCTCTGTGCATCAAAGGTCAACATCCATGTCAAGGGTTAGCACATAGTGGATGACAGAGAATCATCACAGTATCTACCCAAGAGGGGCCTTTATTTTATTCATTTATTTATTTTTTTAAAAGACTATAAAGACAGCCATAAGCTATATATGGTTTTATGGAATTTCGAGAACTTTGTCACCTCCCATTTTATAGATGAAGAAATTGAGATTCACAGAAGTTAACTAGCTATTGTAGGGTGACAATTTCTGGCTATATTATCTATTGTGCCCTCTGGTCCACTTCGTATCCATGGGCATACGCGCAAGTTTCCATGGAAATAGAGTGAGGGAGGAAACATGATGGAACCCAGAAGACTCCTGGAACTGGAATCTAAACCCAGTCTAAATAAATCATTTCACTTGCTATAAGGGTTTTATCTTTTACGAAAAGTTACATCTTCAGAGGCTGAGAGTGGGTGTGGGACATTGTTGTAAAGGGTAAACATCTAGGTTTAAAGAGAAGTCAGTAGTCCTTGTAGGATGTAGGAGGAAGTGTGAGGACATTAGCAGCAGTCCCATGTTAATTAAGTCCCTCTCAAATCCACAGTCCTCTACCCACTACCAGAAAAAAACAAACAAGCAAAAAACAGGAAGTGATTGTAAGGAGCGGCCTGCTTTCTAACCAGTACAACTTCCTCCTCCAAGCTCAGGCCTCCTGCTCTCTATTTTTGTCTTCCTGTCTCTATTGAGCACCTCTTTCTTTGTAGGGTAATATTAGATTCAGACATCAGTGAGATGGATTTTACTTTCTGGACTAAAATAGCTAACCAGCTGTGGGGCTAGTTTTACATAAATTTTGCATGAAAGAATTTAGACTTGCCGAAGTTCTACTTTGGGCAGAATACTTAACCTCTCCGTGCTTCCATGACCTGTAAATGGGACCAGGGATGGTAACACTAAGAAATGAAATCCAACCGTGCTTAGGATGGACACTCCAAAGTTTGTTTTTGTTATTAATAATGGAGTGCTTTGTTAATTATGTTGAATCCCATTACATTAAAAGTCTAAAAAAGCTCCTTTTTCGTGTGAGAGGAATCTGAATTTTTTCAAAACATTTAAAATATTCATGTGAATTAGAGCGTGAAAACCCTTGTTCTTCTTTATCACTTTTAGTGTGTGTCTCCTTCCCACTGAGTTCTCAGTGAATGAAGTTCTCAGTGTTCCTTGCCTCTGTACTTACACTTTTCACTGGTGTGGCTCCCCAGGGCAGGGCCACCACTGGTGGAACTTCCTGAGAAGCTTTAGTCAGTGTCTCTCACTTATACCCATGTAACTGGACATTTTTTTTGTCCCAACCATCTGTTTCTAAATACCTTGCAACCACTTCCCAAATTATCACATAGAGGCTTATATTAATAATAAATGCTTGGCTGATAGCTTAGGCTTGTTACTAGCTAACTTTTACACTTAAGTTAACCCATATTTCTATTTATGTTTTGCCATGTGGCAGTACCTTTAGTAGCACATCATTTCATCTTCTGCTTTCTCTGCATCTACTGGAGACTCCTCAGACTCAACCATTTTTCCTCCCAGAATTCTCTCTGTGTCAGGCTGTCCTGCCTAATCTCTTCCTGCCCAGCTATTGGCCAATCAGCTTTTTATTAACAGTGAGAGCAATGCATATTTACAGTGTACAAAGATTGCTCTACAGCATACATATCTCTTGTCCATACTCAGTTTTCCTGTTTCAAAGATTCATTATTTTAAAGAAGGGGGTGGTGAGTGAGTGTGTGTTTATGTATGAGTGTGTATGTGTACATGAGTATCTGAGTGAAATTGTGTGTTTGAATGTGTGTGTATATAAGTATTGTGTGAATGTGTATGTGTTTGAGTGTGTGTGTGTGTGTGTGTGTGTGTGTGTGTGAGAGAGAGAGAGAGAGAGAGAGAGAGAGAGAGAGAGAGAGAGAGAGAGCATACATTTACAAGTACAGGTAGCTAGGAGGCCAGAGATGTCAGAGCCATGGTCCCCTGGAGGAGGACTACAAACCCTTAACTCCTAAACATCTCCCCATCCTGCCCACATTCTTCTTTTCCTCTGCCAAAATCTCTATCACGTGGACCTGGAAAGTCCCCAGATCTGAGCCTTCCCACCAAACAGCCAGGCATCACTTTCAGTTCTTGGTCTCTGCCCTCAGCTGGGTCCTCTGTGCTGTCCTGCCCTTCTTTTTCCAGTTCTCCTCATCAGAGATCTCAGTCTCTGAGTACCGAATTGGGATGTGACAGAAGACCAAGGAGGTTAGCAGAGGTGAAAGGTGGGGCGAGAGGTGTGTGCTCATGTCTGAGAAGCAGAAGAGGAGGAGGGTTAGGGGAAGGTAAATGGCCAGAAAGCAAGGAATGTTTCTAATTGACCCAAATTCTGTTGTCCTGGATTTAAAATCTTTCTTAGAAATAAATACCCTACCTCAACTAGCACACTGACTGAGCTCTTAAAATAAGGGGTATGGGTTTGATGGGCAACAGACCTTGTCACAGCCTGCCTTTACTTTGGTTTATTTTTTTGTGTGAGCTCCTCTGCCCACCTCATCAAAACTGATCAGGTTGTTTTATACTGCAACCTGGATTTAGACAGGATAGAATTAGCTGTTAGGTTGTCAGCACAGAAGAGGCCAACATATCACTTTCCTGAGTTGTTCTGAATCCAAATTGACACATCACCAGCTGTTCCCACTGTGCCACTCCAGTTCAACTCTGATGAGATGCAGACTGTGCATATGATGTGATTCGTGGTGAGGAAGGCACCGGAGCCAGCCAGGCTCCCATAAACAGCTTCACAGATCACAAGTAAACACTGAGTGGTAGGGCCTGAGGATCACAGTGGAGCTTAATATTCATAACAAACAGGCCAGGGTGAGGTGACAATTTCTACCCTGTCCTGACAATCCTCAGAGCCCCCAAGAGACCTCTGGAAGACAGAAGGCAACAGAGAAACCCCAGATACCCTGGAAACAATACCTTTAATGAGATGGCTAGAATTTGCCTGATAAATACAACCTCAGTCTTTAAGGAGAGAACTCTCTGGAACCCTTGAGATCCTGGGGACTGTTCAGTCTGTAGGCTGCAAGGTTGAGGACCACCACCCTCCTGACAATATGGGTGATATCAACATGGCACAGTGAGTTGCCCTGATTGTTTACAATGGAAATCAGTTCAATACAAAACACCTGACAAGGGGGAAAAAAGAGGGAAAATTACATAGTGTGGTGATGCTCAAGCCTAGCAAAGACATGGGGGAGAGGTGTAAATAATGCTTAAATATAAACCTGCATCAAGTAAGGAAGCCTAAAGGAGTTGACCAGAAACATAGGCATAGTCTGACTTTTCACAAAGCTCATCCGTGTTACACGACAGGGGTGGTTGGGTGGTATTTGCTTCCCTTCATTATACTCTTTCCTGCTCCTAGTAGCTGAGCCGGGATGATGGTAGGGCATCTCTCTTAAGATAGATGTGTCATATTAGGAGAATCAGGAACTGAGATGTGTATGCCACAGGGCCAGAGCTGGGCTTTATGTCTCATTGTTGCAGGTGTGGTCCATGGACCACCAGCATCTGCGCTTCTGGGAGGCTTGTTAAAAATACAGAACCTGAGGCCCCACTCCAGAGCTGCTAAATAGGGTATTCACCTTGTCAAGACCTTCAGGTAGCTCGTGTTAGAGTCTGCAGTGTGGTGCAGACTTTGGCAAGACAAGGCAGGGAAGGGTAATCTGTTCTTCAGAAAGGAACTGGTCCTGGAGGAGGTGCAAGCTCTCAGCTGTGTGACAGCCCCAGAAACCCCCACCTGAGCTCCTTCTGGATTCACAGCAGTGGCTGTGTTTCATCCCTTCTCTTCCAAGGGCTCAGCTGATGAGGTGGGAGTGTTGGAAGCACTTTGCTATATAATTAGCCCTTTACAATCCAATGTCACCTCTCCTAAGGTATCATGACATACTTGTTTGTGATGGTGGCTCAAGGATATTTTACAATCAGATCTCCCGATTTAAAGAGGAAGTTTACCCAATTACACTGTTGATAAAACCTTTATCATGAAATGGAATATTTAATCACTGCAAATATTCTAGCTTCTTTGTTTTACACCTTTCATTTCATCCACACAAACTCTACAAGTCATGTCTATTATGTTACCTACACAATCTTTTTCAGGTGTGTGTGTGTGTGTGCATTTGCATATGTCAGAACCTCAAATGTCATGTTTAGATGCAGCTTGTTAACATTTGTTGGCTATCTCCATCAGTCTCCACTGTAGCCTGAGGTTTCTGGCCTGTCTGACCTGAGGTCCAGATCAGCAGTTCTGCAGCCACTTAGTCCCAAATAATCACACAAAGGCTTATATTAATTACAAACTATTTGGCTTATGGCCTAGGCCCATTATCAGCTAGCTCTTACAACTCAACCCATTTCTAATAGTCTATGTGGCTTACCCGTGTTCCATTACATCTTGCTCTCTTGGGCAACAGCTCATAGCATCCCTGTCTGACTCCACCCTTCTTCCCCTTTATCTATGCTGCGATTTTTCTGCCTATCTAGAAGTTGCTTTGCCATAGTCCAAACAGTTTCTTTATTAACCAATAATAAAGCATACTCACAGCTTACAGAAAGACATCCCACGTCATTTCCTCTTTTCTGTCTAATCAAAAAGGAAGGTTTCAACTTTAACATAGCAAAATTACGTATAACAAAACAGCTATCAAGCAAGAATTACAGTTACAATATCCAGTCTATCTGTATTTAGCAAGATTGAAGAAAATATTCTATCATCTATCCTATTCTTGTGAGTACAAAGTTTTATATCTAATTTAAAGAAAACTATAACTATCTAATCTTCAACACCATCAAAGAGCACAGTATAATATTACCTGAGTAAACAGGCAAGCAACTTTCAAAGTCTGGAAATAACAGAAACATCTGACTACCTGGGCAGTCACCTTCAGCCTACAGGCCTGGAATTTCAGGGTATTTCAGTGAAGCAGGGGATTTGAAGGACTCCTCTGCCCATTCTGGCATCGTTGCTTCTTCCTGTTTCTTACAGGATGTCTGGCAGTTTTCTCTGCTATGCAGGAACCTGAAGGACCATCTCAGCTTGTTCTGGCAAAGTTCAGAGGTCACTTTCCCATGGGTCCTGCATGTCCAGTTTATACAGCATACTGTCAGGCAGTCAAAGCAAGAACAATACCCAGACTCTGTGTTTTTCCATCTCTATGTGGTTTATTATTTTTGCTCTGTTTCTTTTTTAATGATTTCTCTTTTTTCTTTTTCTTTTCTCTCCAAAGCCTACTTGTACTATAAACTGTTTTGAGGATTTTTGTTTGTTGTTTGAATCTGTCTTTACTATATATATATATGTTTTTCTGACCACATCTTTAATCTGCTAAACCGAAGCTAGGATTAAAGGTTTGTCTAGGGTGGCTGGCTGGCTCCACCCTGTTCCTTAGTCTAGCTTCATAGGGAATTTTGTTTTTTAGCAGAGGTACTAGCAGAAGTCACATTTACCAGCCCAACTCTGAGAAATTTTATTGCCACCAAGTAGAGTACCACCACCTGTTTCTCGTAAACCTCATTTAAATGTTTGGGAACAGGACCTCTTAAATGAGCCTTATGCAGGTTTTTGCCTCTAAGGCTGAAAGGACCCGGAAGCCTCTCTTTAAAAAGCTGCACCTCTACTTGCCTCCAGCGAACAGAGCTGACCCAAGAAAACACTGCTACTAAGAAGCTGTCTTGGACTCTGTTTCCTTTTTGTCTGTATAAACAGAAACCTTAAAGCCATCATATATAGCTTGTGCTTACATCAAGCTTTTGCGAGACTTTAGGAACCGGCCTTTTTGCAGCTTAAGATGCCTGGCACAAGCCTGACATTTTATAGCTCAAGCCTGCATGTCATGCCATGGCCTACTTAAGAGGCACAACTCGAAAGCTGGTTTTGGCTTTGTTTCTGTGCTCTAGAACCCTTTTTAAGCTTTCTCAGGCTTTATAGGGGTGTACATGCCCCATGTTGGAACAACGTTTGTAGCCTGAGGTTTATGGCTTGTCTGGCCCAAGGTCGGGATCAGCAGTTCTGCAGCCGCTTAGTCCCAAATAATCACACAAAGGCTTACATTAATTATAAACTGTTTGGCTTATGGCTTAGGCTCATTATCAGCTAGCTCTTACAACTTAACTCTACACATTTCTATTAATCTATGTTTTGCCACGTGGCTCGTGGCTTGCTGTGGGCAGCAGCTTGCAGTATCTCTGTCTGACTCCACCCACCTCCCTTTTTATCTATGCTTGGATTTTCTGCCTACCTATAAGCTTCTTTGCTATAGGCCAAACAGTTTTACTAATCAATAATAAAGTATATTCATAGCTTACAGAAAGACATGATGCCGGCGGTGTTGACATTGGGTGTCAACCTCCATCTCACCACGTTATTTATCAAGGCAGGGTCTTTCACTTGAACTTGGGGTTTACCAGTTCAGCTAGTCTGGTGAGTCAGGTTGCTCTCCAAATCCCATCTCTGCCCCTAGAGCACTAGGACTGGTCAAACCCACCATTTATGTGGGATCTGGATTCTAGTCCTCACATAAGGACTTTATCCACTAAACTGTCTCCCCATCTCCTATCTATACAATCTTACATGTTATAGAAGTTTAAGGAAATACTGTCCTGTCATTAACATTCAAAATAGTGACATAAACATTTTTTAAAAGAAGTGGGGACAGGAGATGGTTTAGGGTTTAAGAGCATGTTTTGCTCTTCCAGAGGACTTTGGTTTACTCCCACCACCCCTATGAGCCAGATAAACTGTTTGTAACTCCAGATCCAGTAAATCTGACACTTCTGGTCTCTCCAAGGCACCAATATTTATGCGCATGTACCTACATACAGATATATACATAATTAAATGTAATAACAATAAATATTTTATAAAAATTTAAAGGTGTCTAGGGAAATGGCTTTGTTGGTAAAGTATGTGCCACACAAGTGTGAAGACCTGAATTCAATCTCCAGAACCTAAAGTTTTTGTTTTGTTTTGTGTTTATAAAAATGTATTATGGTGGTTCAAGTTTGTAATCCCAGCTCTAGTGAGGTGGAAACATATTCCCGGGGCTATCAGACCATCCAGCCTCACCTATTTGGCAAGCTCTACATCATAGAGAAATTATTTCAAAAAACAGGGTGAATAGCTCATGAGAAATGACACATGCATTTGTTCTCTGGCCTCTAGACTCATGTGCACATACATGCACACATACATGCACATTAACCTACACAAGCAGGAACTCCAGCACTCTAACGGGGACAAACACACATACATACACACACACATACACACACACAAACTACATACACACTCACACATACACACACATATGCTCACACACAGACACACATACATACTACACACACATACATACTACACACACATACAAACACACACACACAAGAAAACAGGTGCTTAGGAGCTCATTGAGATGAGTTAAAATGTTCCAACAGAAAGTAGAATAAGTGTATCTTAGAACACTGTCACAGTTCAGAAGATCGTGGAGAGCAGGCATATCCCCTAGGACTAAATTTGGGAAGATTCTTTTTGGGCTTTTGGGGGGCTCAAGCAACATCCTAGAGTAAATGATTAAAGAGCTCACTTACATAAAGAAGATATATGATGAAGTAAAAGATAAAGTTGCTCCTTGTCCTTTACAGTCACCAGACTAACTTCAGCTTCGAGATAAGTGTGAATGACCAGGTCACAAGACTATCTTAGGTAGATAGGTTTGTCTTGATTTCAACAAGATGTTGGTGTAGGCTCAAATAACTTGGCAGACAAGATCCTAATTGTGAGTTCATTGACTCTTAGCTAATTTGTGCACTAGTGTTGAATATGAATAGGTGAATTTAAGCCATCATTACCTGACCTGTAATCTAGGGATGAAGACTCATTGTAAACTTTTAAGACAGGAAGAGAATTCTGGATGCTGGGTGGAAAGGGGGTCTCAGCAAGAAAAGGGAGATGGTCATAGACTATGTTTGGACATGCAGGTGACAGGCTTGTCTGACTTTCAGGTTTGGGCTTGAATAGTTGCCTTCTAGGTGGCTATTTCGGGTCATCTTATGCAAGTGTAGTTCATGAAACTCTACACCGTTCCTACTAGTGGGCTGGCGTGTGGGGTATATTTCAAATTTAATAAAAACCAGTCTGAAATATCAGAGGGATCTACCCACAGTTAGTCTAGGAGGATCAGACAGTGGTAACTCACACCTTTAATCTCAGCCACAGGGAATGTCTGAGAGTGGTGACCTATGCCCTTAATATGTTACAATAATATTTTCGGGCCCCAGCCAGCCAGAGGTCCAGACCCACAGACCTGACACCCCAGACCACTTAGCCGCCTGCCACAGCTTAGGCCTCCCAAAATGACTCAGATGCTTGTATTAATTTCATGCTGCTTGGCCTATGGCTCAGGCACATTGCTGACTAGTTCTCTATCTTAACTCAACCCATTTCCATTAATCTGTCTGCCACGTGGCCTGTGGCTCACCTGTGTTCCTTACATGTCACTCCTTTGGGCGTCTGACTCGACCTGTCTCTGACTCCGCCCTTCTTTTCCTACCTATTCTGATTCCCCACCTACTTCTTCTGCGGTGCTCACCAAGGGCCAAAACAGCCCCTTTAAAGATGGATATTCACAGCATACAGAAAGACACTCCCACATCACTGGAGGAAGGCACACAGGACTGGGAGCTGATGAGATGACAGCAAGGATAAGGAGGGTACCGATTCAAAAAGATATCATGAGGCTTGAGATAAAATGTACTATATATACATGGGGAGTTTTGCTCTTTGGTAGACAAGATAGAGCCAGGTAAACTTGGCCTAATCTCGAAGCAAAATAAAACAAATGAACAAAACCCAAAGAAGTTAAATATGATTGCCAGAAACATGAATCTCAATTTTTTGTTTTGTTTTAATGTATGGTGTTCAATTCAGAGAATAAAAAAAAAAATAAGTCTCATCATACTTTGTACCATTTAGACAAAAGTTGATGTTGTGTCTTTGTGTTTGTCCCAGCACACAGCCCTCAAGTTGATTGAGGTGTAGACAGCCCAAATACTTATAAGGTGAGCAAATAAAAGGTCAGAGTCGATTAAGTCCGAGAGCAGGGCAGCGGGAAGGCTGTAAAGCCTTTAGAGTTGAGGGAGGTTGAGGAGGACCCAGAAGGAAAGTGAAGACCGAATGAAGAAGTAACTGTAGCCACATCAGCTCAGCCTCATTTCTAACACAGACTTTCTAGAAATGGAACGGGTTGTCTAGTGTGTTCCCCACACAGAGGCATTGCAGACTGGGATGTTTATCTGTTGGCACAGAGCAAAGAGGTCTCCTTTCTGGAGTGAGATGCCAGGCAGTCTTTAAAGATTGTGCTCTGATCTAGTAGTCTAGAAGTCTTTTTTCCTTTTTCTTGGCTTTTCTTTCTTTATCTTTCTTCCTTCCTCTCTTTCTTTTTTTAACAGCCTAATCTGTCCTTAAACTCACTCTGTAGACCAGGCTGGAATCGAACTCACAGAGATCTTTCTGCCTCTGCCTCCTGAGTGCTGGGATTAAAGGCATGCATGCACCATCACTGCCCAGCCCTAACAGTCTTCTTGTCAGGAGAAATAAAATCTCCTAGGATATTCCTGTACCACAGTTTGGGCGAGTGGTTCTTTATTTAGGGGATCATATTATTTCTGTCTCGTAGTAGCATAAGCTAGCCTTGAATATGCAAAGTAGCTGAGGCTGGCTCTAAACTCTTGATCATCCTGCTACCGCCTCTCGAGTGCTGGGATTCCAGGCTTGTGCCACCACATCTGGTTTTTTACACCACATCTTTTGAAGTGTTATGAACACAAGGATTCTTCAAATTCCCAACCACATTCCTAATTCACAGTAGCATCTCCCTCCCAACCTATGCATATACAGTTACACTTCTAGATCTTTTCTTGGCCAAGATGACAGACGACCGGGAAACTCAGCATGGGAGCTGGGAGTGATTTCTAGGTGGCTTATGTCTTTGCAGGAAACCATAATTATATGTTCGACTATTTGGACAAATAGGGTCATTGTCATTCTGGAAACCCTAGTGTTCACCATGCTTGGGTCTTAAGACATTTCTAATTTGGGTTTCTTAAACTATTCTAGGTATGTTAGAATCAATTAGACAACATACTGCTTTCTAAAATCTAAACAAAAAGGAGCAGCCTGCTAAATTATCGGCTAGACTTTGGTGTAGCCTACATTCTTGGAATTTTACATCTACAGTTTGCTTTTTAGTGGCCTGACAGAAAAAGATATTTAAAAAATATTTTGTTTATTTGTGTTTTGCCGGCCTGTATGTCTATACCATATGTATATAATGTCTTGTGGAGGCCTCAGATTCCTAGACTGGAGCTACAGAAGGTTATGAGCTGTCATGTTGCCACTGGGAATTGATCCTGGTCTGCTTGGGAGAACAACCAGTATTCTTAATATCTGAGCTGTCTCTGCAGCCCAGGTCTTGTTTTATCTTGATTTTCAGTTATAGACCAGATCTGACTGGCTGTGGTGACTCATACCTGAAATCTCAGCACTCAGGAGGCTCATGAGTTTGAGGCTAGGTTGAACTATGTGGTCCTAGGGGAGGAGCATGGAGAAAGAAAAAGGAATATATTTTAGAAAGGATGAAGAAGAGAGTCTCCAGAGATTGGATGGTTTGAGGCAAATTCTACATGATATTCCATGTTGTTGACTGTAGAGTGCCGAGTTATGTCAGTAAACACGGAAGAAAGTGAGTCATTGTCATCATCATGGGAATACCACATCCTGTGATCTGGGGATAGAAACGATGGGGTCACTTTATTAAAAATCTTCCCTGTTCTGCTGGGCACTGGTGGCCCACCTTTAATCCCACCACTCAGGAGGCAGAGGCAGGCGAATCTCTGTGACAGCCTGGTCTACAAAATGGGTTCCAGGATGGCCAAGACTACACAGAGAAACCCTATCTCGAAAAACAAAAGCAAAATGAAACAAAGTGTTCCCTGATCAATATTTCTCCGTGAACAATAAAGAGGTTCTTCAGCTCTGCTATTGGCTAGAGGCTGCAGAGTGTCATCTACAGAGAAATGGAGCTCACAAAACGGGGAAAGGAAACCTTATGCAAGAGCTGTGTGAGTGCTAGTCTTTTGGGGTTTTCCAAGACCTTGGGTGGGCCGGACTAGGGGGCGGGGTGTGAGAGAGTCAAGAAAGGAGAAGCTAAGTGGGGGACAGGAGAGAGAGAGAAGCAGGACTAAGATGTAAGGTGTACTAAATAAAGCTCGGGTCTCTCATTGTGATCCTGAATGATAGAACCTAATGACTCCAGAGTGCAGATTATTTTAACCTCGACGCCCCTCGCCTGGACAAGACTCGAACACCCCAAAAGTGCTCTTTATTAGATGGGAGAGCATGCAGATGTGTTCCTAGAATGCCTTGAGTCATTCCATAGATATTAATAACCAGCTCCTTCAGCTATGTGCATCCTTCTCTTCCAAGGTTATGCTTTTCACCCATCCTTCATGGGTCTGTTGATGGTAATGGCTCCCTCACTCCTGGTTGCTCCCTACAGAATCCCAACACAGTTCATGCCATTCAGGAATAGCACAAGACAGATCCTGTTTCTTATCCACATGAGGAAGTCCAGGTCACCCTGTGCCTTGGGACCTGTCACATGTGCTTGTAGAAGTTGCCCCTTGATGTTCAATAAAATCCAAAACTTGTTTCTTCAACATGTATTTTGTTTAAAAGACTGGCTCTCCCTTCCCTAACACTAGCCAAACCCTGTCCTGTTACAAACTGCTGGGTTGGTTAATAAATGCTCTTGGTATCTTCCCGCTTCTTGGTCAGAATAGACAAGGGACTACTGTCTTCATCGCCCTCTTCACTCAAGGATCTTTGCCAAATAAATATAAATTTGAATGCACTTTCTCATTAATCACAAATAACCTCAGTTCCCCTCTGTCAGCAGGGTGGGTTAGCTTTTCCCAGTGTTCGGTTTTTCTCTTCTTTCTCCTAGGGTTTGTTTTGCATCCATGGAACTTGGCCTTCTTGGTTCTGGACCGTTTGTTTGTGGACCAGAAACCATAGTTTCTGGAGTTCATTTGTTCTGGGGACCATGATCTTCCTATTCATTGCTCTAAAGCGGTGCAGTGTGCAGGGAAAACATAATGCTATGGAATCAGAAAGAACATCCATTCTGTCCAGAGAAGGACAGAAAGGTCAGAAGAGGTAGCCTCTGCCCCCAGAACTGCAGGCCCACAGGTGTGCAGAGGGGGCGGTTTGAGGACCTGAATTCACAGAAAACTGCCCAAGTGCCTCTCAGTAGCGCTTCCTAGGAAAATAACTGCTTTTAACTCTGCTTAGTCTAAAATGGGGCAATATATGCAGGTTTGTTCCTTGTATGAGGAAGTGAGTGGTTTTTGTTTGAGGACTGGAATTGTATTTCTCTTCTTTTTTAATAAAGAAGTTTTATTTTGAGTTACCATGTCTGCTTTATCCAAGTGCTTTAGAAATAATTTGTGTTACCTCCCACATCACTTTAAATATCCTCTTTCTTGAGAAAGGACTGTTAATGAACCAGATGTACTGAAACAAAAACATGAATTTGTTCCCACATTATACTTAATTGTGAAAATGCCCCACATTTTAGAGAGGTTTGCAGCTCTCTAAGAGGAGCCAGGTGCAAAGAAAAAAATTAAATTAATGGCAAAATGTGCAGATTAAAGAATAGCTTCTGAGTGATAGGTCACATCATCTAGGATGTCTTTGGGCTATACATGAGAAATCAGAGGTAAAGGAAGTTGAACAAGTCTGCTAAAGTCATGTGGTCACTCCCTTAAGGTCACTGACATCTTTCCCTGCACTCCATCTGCCTTCCCTCCAGGATGTGACCCTAGTGTTCATGCCATAGGCTACAAAGGTTTGCTTTCATAACCTGCTTTTACAGTCTTGTCACATGAATGTCCCCATGCAGCTACTTGGATTTCGAATTACATCACAGATGGGGACTGGCATATTCATTTAGACCCCGATGAGCACTTCATCTGATAGAAGAATTTTCATGAGGATTTTGAGTGAGCAGGCGGCTACCTTGATGCTGACCAATCATGTTAACCAGAAGGAGATCTTTGCCCTTCCAAAATGTGTTTTCTAGATGTTACAATTGGATTATTTTCTTTGCTGTAGGATACTTCTGACTTCGGTGACGTTGCTGTCTATATACTCAATAAACCTTCTATTGATCTGTTCCAAGGAAACAGGTAAGCTGAATGTACGATGTTATGAAAGGCAGAATGCGCACAGACAATGTGTATTACGTCATTTGTCATTTACAGTGATCTCTCAATTGTGCCTGTTTCTCTGGTTTGGGATCACTTCCTTTGAAAGGCTTCACTATTTTCCTAGGGCTTTGTAATCTCAAACAAAGGTTCTATGTTTTTCTATCATAACTTCCAAGGTCTTAAGTAAATAGGGCTATGTTCTTTTACGCATATTCCAAGGAGAAAATGTTAACTCCCAAGGCATGTGGGAGTGAGCATGCTACCAGGGACTTCAAGTTCTCTGGGCAGTGTAACACCTGAAGTGTTTATTTTCTGTCGCTGGGACACCGGAACATGTTTGTAATACTTTGACTTTTACATTAGCTAAAGCCACCTTGGCCAGCTATTGTATACAGATGTCTGCAATGTTCTGTAATAAATTCAGGGTCTAGCCATTATCTAGTTTAAACAGCAGTCTTACATGAGCTTGAGCAAAGATTTAATTATAGCCTGACCCAAATTGCTTCTTGTGAACCTTTTGAAATTATGAACTGCCATCAGGGATAAACTTTCTTTCCTTCCTCTCTCTCTCTCTCTCTCTCTCTCTCTCTCTCTCTCTCTCTCTCTCCTCTCTCTCTCTGTCTGTCTGTCTCTTCCTTTATGTGTGTGTGTGTGTGTGTGTGTGTGTGTGTGTGTGTGAATTGGTTTAGAAACTTTCTGTTTATTGTAATGAGCTACTTGAACACTTGAGAACAGCCAAATTTTTCTTTAGGCATATTTGCCTACTACTTTCTTTGAGCCAGTTACATGTCTTTGAACTGCATTTACATATGATGAAAACTCTTATGTAGTGACTATTAGACATTCTAAGTTTATTGTTATATTTAAAACAGAAGGGATTGATGGGATGTTATGAAGATACTTCTCTTAAGTTTTGAAAAAGTGACAGTTTTATGCATTTTATATAATGAATTTTAGTAGGTTTTGGTGGGGATCTCCAGCTAGGGGCCCCCACTCCACACACACTCTGGTCTCACTCCTCCCACTCCAAACCACTCCCCTCAGATAGCCTGCCATCTGTGCCTCCTACCCCTGATCCCATGCCCCAGACCATGCCTACCAGCTGTTTACGACCCAGCCCATAGATCTGCCACATGCACTCTCCTGCTCTGTTTCCTGCCTTCCTGAGAGCCACCAGGAATGCACCGCTTTGCATCGCCCTATTTATTAAATCTGGATATATTAATTAGGTCTGATTTGGCTTATTGCATCGGCATCAGAGTAACCCAGCAACCAGAGATCCAATACTTATCTGTTTTACCCCTATTTTTTTTCTCTCCTCCCCACCCCTTCCAATTGGAATGCATCTCAACAAGTCCTCTCCTACTTATGGATTTAATAGTTTCATGCAAGGTGGGAGATCATTTACTGGAGCAAGAGCAATGAAGGGTGGATACACCACTCAAGAAAATGACCCCCTCCTCCAGCCATTAATTACCGATAGTCCCTCGGGGAAGGGTGGAGTCTCATGGGCTCTCCCCAGTTTGTGATGTGTAGGGCCCAATCATGACAGGTTTTGTGCAAACAGTGACTTCATAAGTGCAACAGTTCTCCCATGGCCCATGGACAACACCTTGCTGCACCCCTCCCCATGCTCTGGCTCTTAAACCTTTCCATCCATTCCTCCAGGATGTTCCCTGAGCCTGGGAGGTCATGAGAGTTTTCCTACTTACGGCCTAGCACTCCATCATCACTTATCTTGAGCACTGTGGTCTGGTCTGGTCTGGTCTGGTCTGGTCTGGCCTTCAGCATTAACCACAGATAAAGGCATAATTCTCAAATGCCAAAGGAGGGTTGGGGTCAAAGTATGAGTGGGCTCCCTACTTTAAGTAGAAGACAATTCTGTTAGCCTAATCAGTTCAGCACATTAATTCTGAAGAATTGTTTTGTTTGTTTGTTTTTGTCTCAAATATGAGGGTCTTGATTTTAATGTTACACACTAGATCCATGGAGTCAGTGTGGAGTGTGGGACTCCCCCACCCCAGTAGGACCTGATCTCCTCTTGTAATATACCGGAAGCTAACGTGACAGAGGAGAAACAGTGCGTGTGTCTGACATTTAGACATGTGAGGGTGGTTCAAAATGACAGTTCCTTAATCCTTCTAGTGCCACGGTACGAGGAAGGCTCAAAGCAACTTGGAAGAGTAGCCCTCAGCATAAGGAGATGTTCACTGTCTTGACTCTCGGGTTTTGTAATTTCTTGTATTCCCAAATTCAATTTGTAAATAGGCTGCATGGTTTATGAAAAGCTGGGAGAGCAAGTCTTTGGCACCACGGGGAAGCTGGTGATTTTCGGAGCTACCTCTTTACAGAATACTGGAGGTAAGAGCGTCTTTCTCTCACATAACTTGGCTGTTTATGGATGTGACTGGCTTTTCTAAGGCTGGTGGTTGGGTGTCCACATGCACTTTAACGTGATTCGGGCAGTCAGAGTCCTGTGGCTTACATGGCACGTGGACAGTGAAGCAGAGGCTGCGGTCAGATGCTGCAGTGGGAGCTAACGTTACCTGTGCTCACTGAAGGTGAGTCAGGGGCGGCTGCCAACTGTTCCTGAACCTCGTAATAAGAGCTGTAATATCGCCTTTCTAAACTTGTTCTCATTCTACAGCGATGCTGAGCTATCTCTTCATAGTCAAAAATGAACTTCCTTCCGCCATAAAATTCCTCATGGGAAAGGAGGAGGCGTTTTCGTAAGCTTTCAACCTTTTTTTGCTTCTGGTGTATGTTGTAACCAAAGGGATTGCTCCAGTGTTTTCTCAACCTCTGGGTCACAACCCCTCGGGGGAAGTCAAATAACCCTTTCATGGGGTCGCATATCAGATATTTAAATATATACATGCAGGCATAACATAAAGATGTGGTACACATCTTTAATCCCAGCACTTTGGAAGCAGAGGCAAGTGATCTGTATGTCCAAGCCCAACCTGGTCTACAGAGTGAGTTTCAGGACAGTCAGGGCTATAGAGAGAAACCCTGTCTCAAAATAACAAAAATTTAAATAACTAATAATAAATAAATAAATAAATGTATGCTTGGAATTGTATCAAAGGGCCAAAGCATTACAAAGGTTAAGAGCCACTGACTTTAAATGAAAGATTAACAAGTATATTCTATGAAAGTTTTAGAAATAAAATGTTTCTAAGCCCACTTTTCTTTTGGGGGGGGTCAGGTGGGGTGGGCTGGGAAGGTAGTATAAATGGGAAAAGCAGAGAGCCATTTATTTAACTGTGGCTTCCTCCGTCACCCTGAAAATGGTACTCTGTGAACTCTGTATCTATGTGCTGTGAAAGAGAACACATGGAATATTTTAATCACAGAAGTAGGATATACAAAGAAATGAAAAAAAAGAGAAAACCCTACCTTCTTTCTTAAAGAAAATTCATGGCATTTGGAGAGCAAAATCATTAAAAATGTAGCTTCCCCTAGGAAGTACAGCCAGCAACATTCAGCACAATACTATGCTTGACCTCTCCACTAAGACGCCTTGTCAGCGTTAGTCTCTCCAGTTTTCTTCAAGAAAAATCACAGAAGCCACAGTTCCTTGTGTTCTATTCAAGGTCAAATCCAAAGGACTGGGGGGACAAGGATGCCTACTACCTGTGGTGACTATGTTCTTGCTGATACCATCCAAACAAAACAAAAGGCACTTTCTCTTTCAATAATTGATAGGACAAGGTTGTAATCTGACAGAATACTATATATGAAGTTGGCTTTAAGGCCATGTAAATAATTCATAGGAGTGCCATGTTTAGCCATTGGGGGAGGGGGAAGTGCCCCTTCCGCCAGTCACGTGGTGATGAGGCAGTGGGGGAGGGGGGGTTAAAGCATTTGACAAATAATCCTCAAAGAGAGAATACCAAAGGTAGTGATAAAATGCACTGTGAAATTTTACATTCGAGGGGGAGAAAATGTCACTTTCTAACTGGAGACTGTAATGTAGCCACTTCATGCCTTTCAGGGCCTGGTACGTGGATGGCCGAGTCCTGGTAGTGATGGTTACCTTCGGCATAATCCTCCCACTGTGTCTCTTAAAGAACCTGGGTAAGTAAAGATCTGCTCTTCATCTTCAGCTCTCTGGTTCCAGACAAATCAGAAACATTAGAAAATGAACACATTTGCCTGCCTTCACTAGGACAGTAATGAAAAAAACCATAAATTGCGGCTGTTAATGTAGATTAAAAACCAGATATGACTTTCTGAGAAGCCCCTCCATCAGCCAGGGTTGGGAAGACAGCAGTTCCAGGACTGGAAAAGACTCATGTTTTCAGAAGCGCACATACAGGCTGCTGTAAGAAATGCTCAGAAAATGGAATTCCCCTGTTAAGCTCTGTTCTTTTTTGTTTCATGGTGTTGAGAGTCAACTTGAGGGCTTTGTGCATGCTGAGTCCCACCCTACCTACTTCCTGTGAACTCAGAAACAGGGTCTCCCTAAGTCTTAAACTCAAAATCTTTCCACCTTGGTTGACTTGTGTTTAACATTCTGATCATTCTTGCTCAGAGAATTCAAATCCACTATTGAAAGAGAGCAGAAGTGTTAACGAATTACACTTCGGTTTAGATGTAGCCAATCTCAGTGACTTCATCCACCAAAGGAAGAAAAGAGAGAAATTTAAAGTTTTTAAAAAATGACAGATGATCTCCAAGTCATCCATTTGGTTTTGACATTTGTTTCTATGCTTATATTTGGAGACAAGCATGCCTGGAGTTATAGGAATTTCATACAGTGAATAATAAGGCTAGATTTCCATCTCTTCAAAGGCTGCAAGATGCACTTTTAAAATCTGGGCTAATTCAAGGCAAAAGTTTGGATTCTCTCAAAAATAATTATGAATCACAGGAGGTGTTTTTTGTTGTTGTTTTTGTGTTTTTTTTTCTTTTGGTGTTGGTTTAGCCAAGATATATCAGAGCTGCACAACATCTATGAAGTTTACAAGTAGTTTTTCTTAGCAACTTACTTTTCTGCTCTCTGGGTTTTTGAAGGCATTTCTGTCCCTCCAGTTAGTGTAGAGAATGAACAGTCCTTCCCTGGGGAATAAGAATAACGTAGCTTCTGGGAGGCCATCTGTCATTATGGAGGTTGTGGTGACCACTTTCCCCTGGCATTCCAAGAGGAGTAATGCCCTCAAGTGCTCCATTTTGGTGGTTTTCGACCTGTGGGTCACAACTCCTTTGGGGGGTTGCAAAGAACTGTTCACAGGGGTCACCTAAGACCATCAAAACCCACAAGTATTTACAGTAGCAAAATCACAGTTATGAAGTAGCAATGAAGGTCATTTCGTGGTTCCCCACACATGAGGAACTATGGTAAAGGGTCACAGCATTCAGAAGGTTGAGAACTACAGTACCATCTATTCCCAGAAACTCACATCTACTTGTGTGGGCCTCTCATTGAGAGAGAAGTTTATCAGTACCATTCAGGATTCTCTCAGTCAGAGCACAGCACAGACGATCAGGAGAAGAATGCACCAAGGCAGAGACAGAGGGCCAAAAGCCAGGAGGCTCCTTTTCCCCAGATTCTGAGACCCGTGTCCTGAAATGTGCCAGAGATGTCTGGAACCAAAATGCCAAATATGCTGCCTTTATTCAAAGCCCTACTATTGCTATTATTATTTTGCCAAATAAAACAGCACTATGAAATGATTCATTTTGTTTTCACATGGACATGTGAGCATATTGTTGAAGTCCTAAAGCATTCTCAAAGTAATATGTACAAGTAGTTTGTATTTTTAATAATAATACTAATAATTGTATTAATAAAGTAGTACTTTTCTTTTTTAAAAGGGTATCTCGGCTACACTAGTGGATTTTCCTTGAGCTGCATGGTTTTTTTCCTAATAGTGGTAAGTGCTGCTCGTTGAAGTAGTTGCTATGAGGCTTTGATATTGTTCAGAACCCTGTAATAGTTATACATGGTTTGGCTTTATTACAATCTTTGTTGATTGTCCTGTGTTTCTTGATACCAGGTTATCTACAAGAAATTTCAAATTTCATGCATGAATGTAGAGCAGAATTCAACAATAAGTACCAATGTAACTGACATGTGTACACCAAAATACGTCACCTTCAACTCAAAGGCAAGTCTGCGCGTGTCAAAATAAACATGAGCATTTTTATTAAGGGCAATATTTCTTGTGCTTGTTGTGATCGCCTGTTGGGATGTGTTTATCTTTCAAAGGAGACACAGGATTGTTACACTCATACACCTCTGAGAAGTAATACTCATAATACTATTGCACATACACGCGCGCGGGTGTGCACACACACACACACACACACACACACACACACACACGCGCGCGCGCGCGCGCGCGCGCGCGCGCGCGCGCCCGCTCACAGTCCTTTGTCTGGTTTAGGACACTTTCCTATTCTTGTGACAATCTCTCTGGATATTGTCTCCACATGTCTCTTCCTGTGTGGCACCCCGGTTGGCACCTTGATTAATCATGCCCTCCGCTCACTGCTGCTATGTAGATGTCATGGCATGAGCGAGCACTACAAACAGGCACTTTGAAGATCTTTGTACTGTTGGGGTTTGGTTGGCAGCCTGGAAGACAATTACAGCCTCTGAAGTTAGTCACACAGTGAAAATGAGGGTTCTCTTCTGTATAGCAGAGTTCCCGTCGGAAGGTGCTTGGTACAGTTAGAGCATAAGATATGCTACTTTCCCTTTCTCTCAAGTTTCATTTTTTTCTTTTTTTCTTTTGTTCTTTTTTTGTATAAGAAGCTGGGTTTGAGCCAGGTGTAGTGGCACACACCTTAGATCCCAGCACTTAGGAGGCAGAGGTAGATGAATCTCTCTGAGTTCGAGGGCAGCCTGGTCTACAAAGGGAGTTTCAGTACAGCCAGGAATACACACAGAGAAACCCTATCCCAGAAAACCAAAGGAGGAGGGGGAGGAGAAGCTGAGTTTGGGTATTTAAAATCATCTCTTAAAATTAACAGATCTCTTTATTAAGTCTAAGAATAAGTAGTAAGCTGTGGAACTAACTTTTTGCTAGATACCATCTTTCTTCTTTCACGTCTATCCTGGGACTATCTTTGCAGACCTGGCTGGTCTTGAACTCAGAGACCTGTCTGCCTCTGGTTCTGGAGGGTTGGGATTAAATGTGTGTATCACTGTGCTAGACTTAGATGTATGCAGTGGGCAAGCACATCAATTATTGAAAGATGTCAGAGAATAGCAATGCTCTGCCCTTTGCTGTCAGTTGCAATGGAGACCCATGTACCTGGTTAGTGCAGCATAAATATAGCATAAGTGTACTGGGATATTTGACAGTCACCATGGGAACCAGGTTGAAAGCCCTTCTATCAGAAATTCCCTGTAGCTCTGCTAGATGAGCCTTCTTGGAAAAGTTTCTTTCTGGACACCAAACCCCTCCCAATAACCTCATAATCCCAGGATCCCGGGCT
The DNA here is from genome assembly GCA_033318265.1 of Phyllotis vaccarum. Classification (NCBI taxonomy): domain Eukaryota; kingdom Metazoa; phylum Chordata; class Mammalia; order Rodentia; family Cricetidae; genus Phyllotis; species Phyllotis vaccarum. The sequence goes on along the minus strand of JARWLC010000001.1, from coordinate 60,435,135 downwards.
GATAACAGCTGATAACAGCTCAGAAATATGACAGCTGCATCACCTTTGTCATAAAGATGTCTTTCCTAAATGATTTTTTTTTCTTTCAAATAGACCGTGTATGCTTTACCAACCATTGCGTTTGCATTTGTCTGCCACCCATCTGTCCTGCCAATCTACAGCGAGCTCAAAGAGTAAGACCCGCCTTCTTTTTATTGCCCAATTCTCACAAATGGCCAAGTTTTCTGTGAGAATAAACACCGATTCATCAATTCATCATCTGGCTTCCAGATTTGATGCCATTCTTGAGCAAGCTCTGTTAAGGAAGCTCTGAAAATCTGCAATATTTTTGGTTTTAAATAAGAAAGTGAGAAGCAACATGGCCTTAATTAATTAGAGGGGTGTGTGTGTGTGTGTAAAACGCCGATTGGCCAATAGGCAGGCAGGAAGTAGAGGTGAGATGACCAGACTAGGTAGAGGAGTATATATAGTTGAGTGTAAGTACTCAATTTGTGACTTCCTCTGAGTTTGTTCTTCCCAATATTCACATCCTCCAGACTCCCCATAACACCTCAGTTATCTGTTTGTAACAAGAGGTTTCTGGCCATCTTAGCCCCACAGTCCAGATCTGCCTGCTGCTGTTATCTGAACCAGCAATCCCAAAGTCCCAAAGAAACACACAGGTTCTTATATTAATTTCATGTGTTTGGCCTATGTCTCTGGCTGGCATTTTGATAGCTAGCTTCTCCATCTTAAGTCAATCCATTTCCCTTTATCTGTCCTGCCATGTGGCTCGTGGCTCACCTGTGTTACCTTACATGTTGAATCTAGGGTGGCTGGATCGTGTCTCTCCTAACCCCACCCTCCTCCTACATATGCTCTGATTCCTCTGCCTACTTATATGGTGCTCACCATAGGCCTAAACAGTCCCTTTATTTAAAGAATGGTATTCACAGCATACAAAAAGACATTCCCAAATCATCTGTTAGCCTAGCCGAATGCTGTAACTGGTACAGAGCCACACAGGTTGTAGATTCAGTTTAGGCAGGTGCAGACTGGAGGATCATCCCACCCCTGCTGTAAGTCTGACCTGAGAGCTAGAACCTGCCACCATCTAAGCTGAGACTTCTTGAATACCTTGGAGATAGACAGAGCCCAGGTATGTGCTTGAGACTAAGCTGAGCAGAGCCAGAATTCAAACAGCAGACCTGAGTTTGGGTTCTAGCTCTTATTTAGCCTCTGGTACTGGTAAAAGAACACTTAAGTTTTTCTGTACATGGTACAGAAAGTTTCCTGTAGCATGAGAAATCAAAACAACCACATTTTTTTTTTTTAATTCCACCCTCCAGTTAAGAACTGGATATTCTTTTAAAAGTACCTGGAAGGGCACTCATGAGTAATCCAGGGATACTCAAAGCACCCATTTGTTATTAAAGAATTATCCAAATAAAACCACATTGCTGCAGGGAGTCAGCAGTACAGTGTCTCTTGTACACTGTAAAGATTTGTTACTTATATTTTTTTAATTAAATGCTGGTTGGCCATGAGTCAGGCAGAAAATATAGGTGAGTTGACCAGACTAGGAGAATTCTGGGAAGAGGAAGGCAGAGAAGTAGTCTTGAGCAGGTTGTAGAGGAAGCGAGATGAGAATGCTGGACTATGAAAAGGTACCAAGCCACGTGGTTAAACGTACATAAGAATAATAGGTCAATTTAAGTGTAAGAGCTAGTCAGTAATATGCTTGAGCTACTGGCCCAGCACTTACTATAATATTAAGTGTTCAGTCAATTACTTAGGAAGAGGCTTCTGGGTATTTGAGAGTTTCTGGGAGACAGAACCTTCCAACTACACTGAGCTGGTCAGAGAATATACTAGCCTTCAAGGAGGGAACTTAAGCTAGTCTCTGGCTCAGGTTGAACTTTGATTTTTGCATCAGCAATATATATTTTTTTAAAAAAATTCCTTGGTCTTTGTTTTTAGCCGGTCACAGAAAAAAATGCAGATGGTTTCCAATATTTCCTTCTTCGCCATGTTCCTCATGTACTTCCTGACCGCCATCTTTGGGTATCTGACATTTTATGGTAAGTCACTCCTGCTGGCACGGACCTATCTTCATTTAGATGTAACAGGAGAAGCCAATGGATGCAACATAAGAGTCCATGTTTTCTGTTTTGTTTAATTTTGTTATTTTCCTCATAGCAAATGGTGATGGTTCGGTCCATATCCATGCGGGCTGCATAGCAGAATAATCACTGAAAAATAATATACATTATTTTCCTCTGGAGTCTTTTCTTCTTCAGAGACGGGGCATTTTAGAAGCATGCCAGCTTAGGAAACTTTAAAGGCCTCAGAGAAGGCTTTCCTGCTTGACACTGAAAATTGGGTCAGATTCCATTAATAGAAGAGAGAGAGAGATATGCTGGAAAGAGGGACTTCTGAAAGTGAGAAAAAGCCAAGCCCACACTCATGACACCCAGTGTTATTTAAAAATAAAGCAGCTGATCGTCCACCGGAACTTGGTGCCACAGAGAAGGAAGCAATGACTCAGAAGTGAAAGTCTACAAAGAAAGCATGCTTCATTTGGGCCACTGACCCTGCTGGGAAAGTTTGTGGCATTTTGTGCCCTGGCTTCTCATCCGATGACCCTGCAGCTTTGCTTAAACTTTCCAGGAGATATCATAGTTTGAGAACAATTTAAGTAGATTTTTTACCATCTTTTCTATTAAATGCTTCTTTAGGGCTCACCCATAAAACTAAATAAAGTTTAAACACATTTACAGATGAATTCAGCTTGGAGAAAGGTTATTGATTTCATTAGCAATAGAGGATGCTGTTGCCAAATGAGAGCATGCCACCGCCTATGATTTATATAGAAATGTTATGTGGTTTTGTATATCACAGGGCTGGTGGGTGGGTGGGGAGGAGAAGAGAGCTAATATTCAATATCTGAAGTACCTTGCTCAAGTCATGAATCTTCTTTGTAAGTCCATTTTGTCACCTGTAATAGAACATGGTGAGGGGGGTAATAGCTCAGGTATTTATAGATGGTTATGCATTTTGAGTAAAGAAAATTAGATTTAATGAGATTTTTATTGTAAACTCCAGTGATCTGACACCATGATCTATGAGACCGCTTACAGTATGAATTCCTTGCCCTGGAAGAGAGGCATGAGGGGGTAGGCACTTGTCAAGAGAGTAGGCATTTGCATGCCCTTCCTAGGCTTCCATTGAAGCATCAACAGCCTTTGAAGTAACACTTTTTACAGTTGTGAGTTGAGGAAAATTGAAGGAGCCCACACACTATAGACTGTTTTTTGAGAGTGATGAACATGAACGGGAAGGATTCTTTCCATAGCCTGGTTGAACGGCTTGTCCTGTAACTGGCAGCTGAGTTACAGGGAGCAAGATGGAAGGAGAGATGCTTGTGTGGTCCATAGTTCCTCCAGGGAGATGGACAATATTTGGTATGAGCTCCCGATGTGGAAAGTCAGGTACGAAGGGCTTTAGGCTTCCCTGTGTTTGTTAGAAGCCTTCCACACTGGGCAGCTTTTTCTAGTGGTGACTTTAGATCTCTTTTAGCTAACCGTGCATGTGCAGTGACCGTGTCTCACTCAGACATTTCTTTATACTTATAGATTATTATAACAGATGCTTCCAAACCTGGTCTCCCTCACTCTTTATGGAGCCTTGGTTGCTTAGGTGAGCTGTCCTTAAGCAATGCTCATGTCTCCATTTCAGAAAAGGTGCAATCAGACCTCCTTCACAAGTACCAGAGCAAAGATGACATCCTCATCCTGACTGTGCGGCTGGCGGTCATAGTGGCTGTCATTCTCACCGTGCCCGTGTTATTTTTCACTGTAAGTAAAGGGCCTCAGGGTAGCAGGAGAAACACTGGCCTTCAGACTTCCTTTCTGACTCCACGATCCTGTTTCCAGGGAAGGCTTGCCACAGATGGCTTTTCTGGTCATTGACTCTTGGCTCAGCCCAGGTCTCTACCTCTTCGGCAATAAGTGGGATCCAAACATTAGTGTAGCCTGTAGGGGTTGGATCTGCATTCTGATCTCCTACTGTACTCTTTTTACAAGAGTGTGGAGTGCTTGCGTCTGTGTCTTACCTTATCACAGAGCCCACTCAAATGGAAAGTGCCCGATACAAAGGAAAATTTACTGTCATACGTGAGGCTCCTAACAGTTGGAGTGAAGTCTCCATACCTTTGAATTGTTAAGACATCTCTAGGTTTGCCAGTCATTAAGAAAAATCTTGACAAAGTCCATGCACCTGTCAGTAATTCAGCTCTTCTGCTGAGAGTGGAGCCCTTGGGGATTTCTGTTTTCCTGCAGGTCCGCTCATCATTGTTTGAACTGGCCAAGAAGACAAAGTTTCATTTGTGCCGCCATGTCCTGGTGACCATCATACTCCTGGTGATTATCAACTTGTTGGTGATCTTTATTCCCTCCATGAAGGATATTTTTGGAGTTGTAGGTATGGTTTTATAGTCATTCTGTAGCATACAGAAGCTGCTTATGGTTAAAACTTCGAAATAATGGCCCTAAACAATTGTTTTCTTAATTTGCAGGAGTGACATCGGCTAATATGCTCATTTTCATTCTTCCTTCGTCCCTTTATTTAAAAATCACAAACCAGGATGGAGATAAAGGCACTCAAAGAATTTGGGTATGTCTGTTGCCCCTCCACACACACACACACACACACACACACACACACACACACACTCTAATTTTTCTGATTAGTTTCCCAGCTTGACTTGCAGCTAAACAGCCTTCTAACATTATTTCTGGTTGCATTGAAGAGCAGGTCATCCCTTTAGATTTCCCCTTGGGAGAGGCAAAGCTTCAAATCCAAACCCTATCCCTCCTCACAGTAGCTTTCCAGGGTGACTCTGACTGGGCCTTGCCTGTGTTCTCACTCAGGGTATGGCTGGCTGGAGAACAGATGTTTATGCCCGTGTCTCCTCTTAAGCAAGATAGGAAGTAAACAAGGACTCAAAAGATTTGATGCTGTTACCATTACCAGATGATTTCTTACCATATGACTGCCTGTCACAACTCAGGACACAGGCGATATGTTACACACAAGAGGTTGGGGATTAGCATAGAGGGTCTTTTTTATGATCTGACAGGTGCTTGGAGCAAGCAGACCTGCCTTCCTATGTCAGGATTGTTGTTTGTGGATCTGATGAAGTTCAGCGGCACCTTGAGGGTGGTTGGACAGGAAAGGTCTCAGTCTCATCTGGAGTATCTTTTTGCTTGTCTTCAGAGAAGGCTTCTCAGCCGCATCCCAGATAGTGTAGGTACTGTAGTCACATGTGTCACCCTAGTCTATGGACCCAGAGAAGAATGGCAAGCAAGAGTTTATTCACTGTGTACACTTTGGAGAGAGGGTTATTAAGGCCAATCAAACTCTAATTCCCCAAGACTATTATCCTCAAAGTCATGAATCCCAAATCCTCTAGCCCTATGCAGAGAGTCCTCCCAGGGCAGTGAAAGCCACAAAGGCTGAAGCTACAAATAGCAGAGTTCTGTTGCCCGTGAGTTCTCTAGGCTTCTCCAGTGTCAGCCACTCCCATGATAAAACTCAGTCTCTTAGAGATCACTAGACAGGGCAGGGGCAGCAGTGCGTGAGAGCCGCTAGCCCCACCATTTACCACCCTGCCCTTAGCTCTCTCTTTAGCTACAGTTTTCAGGCCCTGGCTCTCAAGAGCCCCCCACCCCCACCCCTGCAAAGTCTGTCATCAAGGCCTAGCAAGATGTCCCCTGTGCTGGACTACCTGATCCAACTGTGACCTTCATCAGCCTTTCAAGTAACTTAGTTTTATCCTGTGTTACACTCTTAACAAACAGAAACACTGGCTTCTCAGTAGCAATGGGAGTTGATAGGTAATGGTCAACAAAATGGCCTGGATAGACTTCCAAATTTTTTTTTTTTTAAGATAGGGTTTTACTCTGTAATCACAGCTGGCTTGGAACTCCTATATAGCCCAGGATAGCCTGGAAGCCCCAGAGATCTGCCTGCCTCTGCATCCCAAGTGCCAAGACCAAAGGCACGAATCACCACAGCTGGTTCATTAGCTGTCATCATTTTAGAGAGGGATTTATAAGAAGACTCAGTCACTTGTGGCGTGGATTCACCGAGGTGACCCAGAATCCAAAGCGTAGAATGTGGAGGACCAGAGCTGTTTGTTCTTGCCCATTCTTGCAGCCACAGCTGTAGTGAGCTCCAAACACCATAGGACACAAAGCGAAAGGGTGGAGAAGTCTAGCCTTCCTCCAGGCACAGGTGGGGAGTGTGGCGTCCATTGGAAATAACCCATGCTTTGTTGCTGCAGGCGGCCCTTTTCTTGGCGCTGGGGGTATTATTCTCCCTGATCAGCATCCCGCTGGTCATCTACGATTGGGCATGCTCATCTGGCAGTGACGAAGGCCACTGAGACCAGCCAGGAAAGCCAGCACCTGTTCCCGCCCATCCAGTCACCGCTCATCAGCAGTCTTTCGTCACTTCCTTTGCAAGTTTACAGACAGACAGAAATGCACACGACCACACCCGGGTTGTGACACAGAGACCCCGCTTTTAGAATGACTGGTGTCTTCCCGGGATACCCAAGGGATTGTGGATTTTATCATTCCCAGATCTCACGCATTTACCTTCGCCTCTCCTTACTGTGTTTTGTGGCTTCTCAGTATCTTAGAACTCTGGAAACATGATGATCAGGTGTATTCATGTGTTAGACACCAAGGTTCTGAAATCCTTTTCCTACAGATGTTCCTGCTCACGCTATCTGTATCTTTTTAGAAGAGAAAAAAAATCTTGAATTGTATATATTTATTTTGCTTTACAGAAAAAAAAAAAAAGGTTTGGGGGGGAAAGGTTTCATAAATACTTTGCCTATTTTGGTTAACATAGCACACAGGGGAAATCCTTTGAGAGACAGCTTGCGTGCCATGGCTGCATCTGAGCATGCCCAATATTTGAGGCGGCTCTGATCACCCAACATGGCCTATCCTAGACTTTCTGGTACCCCATCCTGCTCCTACATGGAGCCATTCCCTGGGATTATCTGTGGCTGAGAAGGGGTGGGCACGGCACTTGTGGAAATATATTAAAATGCACATTTGGGAGAGCTCACAAATGAAGTGTTATTTTCCCCCTTGGCATCTGGTATAGAGTTACTCTAGGCTGAGTCTGCTTGGGGTCCTGTGGCTCCCACGGTGATGAATGAGACTCCTCAACATACAATGCAGACAGCCTTCAGTCTACACCCATATTACTGAAGGGGGAGAAGATTGGTTGGTTTATAAGCCCAGCAACATTTAGCCATGTCCACCAGCTTTTTGCAACAGAGAATAGTGCGTACCTAAGGATAGCCTATCCTAGGTCATCCTCTTTTATACTGGGTACTTTACTTTAGGGGAGTCTTTAAATGACTTGTTTTATATCTATAAATCTAGGTTATTATGAATACAAGATTTTTGTACCTTAAATAAGCCTCATTTCTATTCTCCATTAACTCTTCATCCACTCTTGAAAGTAAATCTTCTGAGACAGTCTTTGTAGAGAACTTCTGTAGTCACTGTGTCCGTGTCCCCTCCTCCTCATCTGGCTTTCTTCCTTTTATCTCTTCACTGCCTGTTCCACATGAGCCACACAGGAGGGCAGTTGCCTCTGCTCTCTCCCTAGCCCCTCCCAAGGGGAGCACAGAGAAATGATGAGGAGGCTGAAAACCACAAGAGCTTTGGACATGGCAGCCGGGGAACCCAGGGCAGCATGTCCTGCTGCTGGGCATACCCGTGGCTACCCATAGCTACATGCTCTGTGACCACTATCTGCAGACAGGGCTTGGACCAGAGACAGATGTCTTCTGCTTGAATTCTCAGATACAAAAATGCACTGAGCCCAGACTTCTTACCTGAAGACAGTAGGATCTAACAGAGTTGGCAGAGGGCCCAGACACTCCGCTGTACACACTGTTCCTATTGACTAAAATCCCCAAAGGTCTTCAAGAATCTCAAGAGAGTTACACAGAGGTGTCCTTTCTTATACTGAAGTCCCACGAATAAGGTAGGTGTCCAAGTGCCTGCCACCATCCTCTTGGGGAAGAAGGAAAAGCTACTTCCTGTGTTGCGCCGTCACCTTTTTACAGTGCTTCCGAGTTCGGTCCATCTTGAGTTCAAGCAACTGAACATCGGGACCTATACAGGAAAAGGGGAAAACCCACAGCCACCTCTGCCCTTTGCGGAAATGCTTTTCATTTCACAGGGAATGATAGAAGATTCGCCAACCTTTGTAGCCTGTTTGGCACTGTTTAAAAAATGCATTGATTCAGATTGCAAGCTATGCTATCCCCCGTTTTCCTCATTGTTCTGTAACCATTCATTGATTTTACATAAGCTCATGAAGTGAATTCACAAACTACCATTAACTCTGGGATGTGTTGTAATTTTGGATCTCTGGGTTTTATGTACTGGTAAGACTAATATATTATTTACAGTATATTTATTTGCAGGAGGCACATTGTTGATGTCTGTGATATGTGTTTATACATATACATATATATATATATATATATATAAGTTCATTTATATATGTACCTGAGTTGGTTGAGTGTAATAGACTGTATCTGGTAGCACAGATCAATTCCACGGTCTCTGTGGTATTCTCTGTATACTGTTCTTACTCTTGCTCAGAGTAATGAACTGGTAGCCAAAACATACCTGTATCACAGATGTTAGGTAGAATTCAACAGCACAGTCAAATGCAAATAGACATCTTCCTGCTAAATTAGTAGACTCCAGTAGTCGGCCTGAGCCATGGGAAGCAGTTTTCCTTAGGCACTTAGGATCCCCACACTGTTGACCAGGGCCAGTTTCATACTTTGGGTTTAGAACTGTTTTCTGGCTATTGTAACACAGAATACTGTAGATTACTAGCTTAGTGTTGCTGGTTAGAAATAAGGTGAGCAGAATGTGCACAGAGAGGAAACCTATCTTTTAGGCATGGACAGGCAGTGCCTGGGTTCCAGGGAGATTATATTCCGAGACTTTGTAATATAGAATGGATTTTCTGTAACTGGGTTATATGTGAAGGTTAGGCCCCCAGGACAGCTAGAAAAGACGGCCAAACCCGGAGCTGAGCCGATGGAATAATGTAACAGGACTGCAGAAGAACTAAATCCCCAGACAGAATGCAGGTGTTTGCAGGGAGGGAGTCCCAAGTCACCAGGAAAAAGCCGCTGCCTGTGGAGTCCAGACTGTCCATCTCTGCCACAGTGTCTGCTGGACGCTGGGTTTGTGGCTTCACCACAGTGGCCTGAGGCCTGAGCTGCAACATTAGAGGAACTAAGCTGGAAACCCTGTGGTGACGGAGGAAGATGCTTTAGCTCCCTCCCACCTTTTCTTTGCTCTGAAACTGTCAAGCACGGCCTGGCTGCTTCCACTTCTGTTCCTCTTTCCCTCCTTGAGTTCACCTCCTCGGCCACTGACATCATAGCTTCCCCCAGCTGCCATCTTTGGGACCAGCACACACTACTTTTAACACCTTCTGTTTCAGTCCTGGTTTAGCTTCTTGGTAATCAGATGCAAGGTACCAAAGAGGTCGCTATCTACTTTCTTTCTTGTATATCAAGACCATATTGAGAAACATTGAGAGCTCTGTTGGAGTGGGTTGCAGAGGACCAAGGTCTGTAGTAAGATGCCTCAGTGTCTCAGAAGGTGCCTCTAACAATTATGCTAAGGATTCTGGAGTTGAACTTAGTGCCCCACCCCTAAACTGATGTTTCTCAAATTGTGGCTTCCAGGCCAGCAGCATGAGCCTCATCTGCACACTCACCAGAGTGCAAATCCTCAGCACTACCAGACTTTGTGGACAAAAAAACCTGTTCTCAGCAAGTCTGGGGCGTAGACTCCAGGTGGTACCCATGGTGTGAAGTTTGGGAGTCACTCTAAGACATTCTCCAGTCAATCAGACCTCAGAAGACAGCTCCTGGGGTGAGGAATTAGAGCCAGGACTCAGAAAGTGTAGACCCCGGCCCGTATCTTGTGTGGCGCCCATACCTGTGTCCCCTCCTTCCGGAGGCGTGAGTGAAATTCAGGGTGCCTACACTTTAGGGAAAATGGCCTAAGGCCCTAACACATTTTCTTACAGCTGTGAAGATATCAAACTGGGGCTTTACAAAATTTAAGAAAATTAAAATGCCTTTTTTTTGAGGGCTACTCTAAAAGCATCAGAGTTTTCCAGAGTCAGTTCTCCGAGAGGATTGTGTTCATGATTGGGTAGAGAGCTGGCCTGCTAGGTGCAAGGCCCCGGTGAAGTCCAATCCTGGCATTGTAAAATATAAAATATCAATGAGTATTCTATTCAAAGGTCTGCACTGCTGAGGAAGCTGCCTGGGGCTGTGAAGGGAGAGCAGAGCACACAGTGTGAGGTGGCATTATTAATTGGAGTAGGGCAGAGGTGGGCAGTATGATTATATACCATGGGCGTGCTGTGTGCCTTAGAGCAAAACTTCCATCTGTTTAAAAAGACTGGCATTGCCTATTCAAGGGAACATCCGGGCACTCAGGAAAAGAAATCACACTGTCACCTAGCAATATTGATTGATGGTTTCCTTTTAGGAGGGCAGATCCAAGAGCCATTCTGCAATGGAACATATTCCTCTAAAATACAGTGAATTTCTGATAGTAATAAAAGACTCTGGGGTTCAAATTGGGGTTGTGGGTAATAACTGAAAATAATGCCAAATTTAAAGGTGGCGGGTTCTTGAAGAATAATGAAAAATTCATTCACATGGATGCAGATGTCTTTTCTTGGGGTTTCTCTGAAGGTGAACCATAAAACACTGGGCCTACCTGTACAAAGGCTTGGAGAATCTATGCATCTGGGGCTCACTTTAGGAATCCTAAATTTGTATGTAAATACGTTGTAAATACATAGGAGGCTGTATATTTTTGCAGTTGTTGGTCCGCACAGAAATAGAGGTCTCTTGTATCTGCGTATAAGAAATACGCATTCTCATAGATGTTTTGTTTGGAAATTAGAAGCATTTTACCTTCTCTCCCAAAATTCCGTCAATGTAAACCTGGAGCCTAAAACCTTAACTCATTGTTTAGAAAAAGAAGTGCTGAGAAATAACTGCTTTGATTTCTTATGCTGGCGTTCTGAGCTGTTATCTAGACGATACAAACCAGAATGGTTTAGAAGGGAAACATTATCACAGACAAAGAGAATGCCCAAAATGACACTCAGTTTCTTCATAACATTCTCTCATAGTTAATGTGATGTTACTGCATAAGATATAAGAGAATAGAAGTTAGGGAGGGTTTGGGATCCTTGAGGGGGTGGGGGCTGATTATGCTTATGAGCCCAGATTTAAAGCTTTTGGAGGTCTTGCTTGTTTACCCTTAGTGTTGATGCCAACACTGACTGTCTTGTCTGTCCCCTCACCCACTCACCCACCACTTGAATCTTAACCATAGGTACGCAATACGGTGTCTAGAGTCCAGTGTGTCTTAGGCTCCCTCTGACTTAGTCTGCGTAGCACACCACTGTTTTATTCATGTAAAAAGACCTTGTGAGTGACTTCAGATGGGTATCCACAATGAGTCACAAGCCACAAAACTTTACTGTTCACCGTCCATCATATAAAGTTGGATTGGTTGGTTTGCTTTTTTCCAGGGTGTGGTATAAATAAGAAAGTGCAAGAAGTTATGTTCTATAAATGCAGTGTTAACATAGTTTTCAGACATTAAAATACGATTAAAATGTGATTAAAAGTACTTGTGAGTCCCGTGTGATGCTCCAGGAAGCGGTTGCTGATAGAACAGTCGTGCTGAGGACTGAGAAGTGCCTGGAGGAGAGCTAAGCTCCTTCACATACCAGGGGAGTTCATCTTCAGGAACCCAGACTTTAGCTGGGCCTGGTGGTCCATGCCTCTACTCTGGTAACTTGGAAGGCGAGGGGAAGAGAATCGAAAGTGGGCCAGCCTCAGCTATACAACCAGGGCCTGACTTGAAAAATAGTTTTTGTTTTTAATATCATCTGGTCTGGCATAATCATATTTCTCCGTCCTTTGGGATCAGAGTAGGTTGTGCATGGCGTTGTTTCCAACTTCTGTCCTGTTGTAGGAATTCTGCTTGAACTGCAGCCACCGTAAGATGGGGAAGCCTGCCGACACGCACTTCTCTAAGGACCTCTGCAGTCTTTGAACTTTGTCATCACTTACTCTTGTGACCTCGAGAAGGTTTTGGTGAACAAGCAAGCAGATCAGGGTCGATACACAAATTCTTCATGTGAGTAGTTACTGCGAGGATAGCCTGGGCTCTCCCCACCGCCCCCCCCCCCCCATTGACTGGATATGAGTCTGGCTGTGTCTGTCCCTGTCCTGTTGATGAGAAAGCTCATTGTACAGGGCTATAGTGGCACATAGGAATGGCTAGGTGAAAGTGGGAACCCAAGTGTCCAAGCTAGGCACTCTCACCTAGCTTCAATAGGAATAAAGCTTATACCATTACATATACATGTCTTTTCTTCCCCCACCCTGCTCTCTCCTCTCCTCTCCCCCCCCCCCCCTTTGTGTGTGTGTGTGTGTTTCTGAGGCAGTGTATCTCTCTACAAAGATTACTGGCTGTCTTGGAACTCACTATGTAGATCAGGCTGGCGTGGAACTCACAGAGATTTATCTGCCTTTACCTCTGCCTCCTGAGTTCTGGGATTAAAGGCATGCACCACCACATCCCAAAAACTTAATGCCTCGAAGTCATGAGAGCAGACAATATAATGAAGACTTTCAAGCCCAAGTGTAGGAAAGAGATTATATAATATTGAGGTTATGAGCTGATTTGACAGCTCTGATACCTACTACTGTCACAGTGTGTGTGTGTGTGTCTGTGTGTTGCACGATCTAAGGAAAACTCAGGGCCAGATCTCTGAGAAAGGCAGAGACAACAGAGAGAGTAAACGCCACAGTCAGATCTCACCCAGCTGTCTTCCAGCTTCCTCAGCCTCACTCCTCCTGGCTTCTTCTGCCTGCTCTGTCTTTCTATGCCTGTGTACTTGAGACATGACTTAAAATCATCTTATTTCGCTAGTTTGCATTTATTTATCTAAGACAAGGTCTGTGTACCCCAGGTTGGCCTGTAATTCACTAAGTAAACCAGGCTGACCTCAGACTATGGTAATTCTCTTACATCAGTCTCCTAAATGCTGGGATTAGGCCATGAGCAACCATACCCAACTTTAGCTCATTTAATAGTTAAGGAAGAAGATTATTTTAAAATGATTTACAGCGTTGGGCATGGTAGAACACTCAAGAATGGGGAGGCGGGGATGGGGGGGAGGAGTCTAGACCTGAGGCTGGCCTGAGACTATGTGATAAGAACTAGAAGCATTAGGAAAAAATACTTGCAAGGCTCTGGGCTCAGTATTTTAGCAGAATGCCTAGGTAGAGGCTTCAAAGAAGAATTCAAGACCAGACATGGAAGTAATTGATATAAAGCTGTCCTTCTCGAGGATAAGCCTATTAATATCTCAACCAGAATTCATATTTTATCTCTGGACAATAAAAGTTTCTGTCTCTTATCAGTTTGGTACAATTTACAGAATTATAAAATAACTTGAAGACAAAAAATTAAATTATGAAAAGGGGAGCACAAAAACAACATGTAAGATATACAGCCCACCAGAACCCAGAAGGGACACATGGTCATTCATTGAACATTTACTCAGTAGTCTGTTTTAACCTCTTTCAAAGTCAATTTTCCTGACTTCCCTTTTAGCTACAATAAAAGTCCTGCTGATTATTCCTGGTAATAAAATGACTGTTCTCAGTAGGGTTGGTCTCTTTATCTGCCTAGGTGTGGCTAGATGTTAAAAAGGGCTTCCTTTGCAATCTAGAAGTATTGACTAGCTATTAGGGCAGTAGAACACACTTTTAGAGGTTTATTATTTCCTAGCTCAAAACTAGGAAACCAGCCCAGGGTACAAATGCATTCCCCTGTATGGGCTATATATCCGAGAATTCCTTTCTCCTTGAATTTCCCTATGAATGAGTTCCTGATCCTTTGTCAGGCTATACAAGATTCGTACCCTGCCTTTGGAACTAGGGTGCAGGTTACAGTCTAGAAGATTTGTTCTAGGCCAGTTTTTTGTTTGTTGTTTGTTTTGGATTTTTTTGGTGGGGGAAGGCTTTGCAGACTCTTTGACCTATCTGTCAAATGACCACTGTTCACCATAGTCTTCAAGGCAGGCCAGGGTGACACAACCAAATTTTCAGACTATACAGAAAAGAAAAACTTCCTGATGAATTGATGCACGTGATTACATTGTTTGGCAAAGTAAAGGAACTTGGTCACAGTGTTCAGAAAGTTAACTCAGTTTTGTGGGATAGATTCTACTGCACTGTTAGAGGATTAAAGAGATCTTGAGAAAGGAGAGCTGTGTCTTCCTTATATAGACATGAAACGGAGCATTACAACCCTGACAGCTTGAGGAAGCTTTTCTCCTTGGGTCATCCCGCCCTTTGGGACTCTGCTCTACTCAATTTTGGATTGGCACTTGGAGTACATAAAGCTGTTGTTTCTGTATTGAGAACAGTCCTGAGCACCCCCCTTCAGTATACTGGTGCAGCCTGAAATATGTCTAGGGAATGTCAACTCAAAAGTCTGTGCCCAAGTGTCTCCTCTTGGAAGTGACAGTAGCTTAAGGTCCTTGGCACACAATCTCTCTCCGTGGGACTCTGGAAGGAAGGTCTTACTGAAGATCCCGGTGTCAGTCGGTAGTTTGTGACCGCCTTGGGAGCAGAAGTCTGACAGAGACTAGTCAGGGATGTCTACAGTTGATCTACTGGAACAGCCCATGGCTGTCGTTCTATCCATCCACCAAAGGCCTTCTTAAGATAAACTGCAGGGCTGTGTAGTGTTCCCCTGAAAGGCCACCCAGGAGCGGCCAGTGCCCCCCACTTCTATGTTTCCAAGGCTTTTCTTTCTCCTTCCTTTCTTTCCTTCCTTCTTTTTTTTCTTTCTTCCTCTTCCTCCTCCTTTTCCTTCCTCTCCCCCCCTCTTATTTTTTTCTTGAGACAAAGTTTCTCTGTGTAGCCCTGGCTGTCCTGGAGTTTGTGCTGCAGACCAGGCTAGCCTTGAAATCCCAGAGATCACAGACCTTGCCTCTGGCCCCAGCCTTCTTCAAGGCTTTTCTACAAAATGTATTGTGGGGATTTAATAAAAGATCCAGCAGTTTGGGAGATATCAGAGAGGTCTACACAGTCAGATCTTACCCAGCTGTCTTCCAGCTTCCTCAGCCTGGCTTCTCCTGGACTCTTCTCTCTCTGAGTCTTTCTACTCCTGCCTTAAATGTTCTCTTCCCTCAGTTAAGGTGTGGTTGCACCACTGCCTGCCTGGGAACCTGGAATTCCTTCTGTAAACTAAGATGATCTAGAACTCAGATTGGACTAAGGGCGTAGGTCACCACTCCCAGGACACTCCCTGTGCTGGGATTAAAGGTGTGAGTTACCACTGTGTGATCCTCCTACACTGACTGTGGGTAGATCCCTCTGATACCTCCAAAACTTTTGTATTTTTTTTTTATTATATCCCCACAATGTTTATCTCTATCTCATGTTGTATAGTATGGAAGGCTCTCTTGGGTCACACAGGCACACAAAACCTAGTAGAAGCTGTTTCAGAAAACCAAAGAAGAAAAAATAAATGCCCAACTCAAATAAATAGAAGACATAGTATTAGCCAGGACATGCTATTCACTGTTATACAATGCATCATTTGTTAATATAAACATTCTTTTCTTGGTAAAATGAAAATGTCTTCCCATACTAGAAAAATAACCTCAAAGCTTGTGTATTTAATTGGCCACCTTAGTCTATCATTCCTTAAAGAATACACAGTAAAGCTAAAGACAAAACACAAGAATATACAAAGTTAACCAGGGAAGAAAAAGGTTAAGATGAAAGAGAGGGAGACATCCTCCACTACATAGTAAGCATGTGGGCCAACTAGAGCTAGAGACTGCCTCCAAAAATCAAAAATCAACACGTTAAGACATTGTGTCACATAGGTGGACCCACCAGTGACTAGGCAGGCTCCTGAGTGCTAGCTGGTAATTTTTGACTTAAACTTGGCCTGCAGGAACAGCCTAGCTCTGGCCAACCCGCACAAGAGAAGCTGTCCCATCTTTGAAAAGAATGGCTCTTCTGAGGGGCTTAGAAGCAGAGTTCTCTCGCAGGTGAAGGAAAAGTAGAGTGTCGTAGGTAGACTGAGAGAGCAACAGTAGCCTCCTAAGTCATGGCTTTTGTAGCCAGAAGGACAATAAGTGAAGTGAAGCATCGGTCCTCTTACGGTTAGCTAATTCATTTACCAGGCAGCACATTCAGTGGGAGCAAGTTTGGCGTTCTCCACTAGCCTTCTATTTTAAGGCTCTACAGAAAGGAGGGTGGGACTACATCCCAATCATTTTCAGATGCTTCTTTCCCACCTCAGATATCCCCTTAGCTTCCCCTGGCCTAGTCACTATAGACAGGCATCTCTGAAAGGCAGTGGATATTGTCATGGTCGTGTCCAATAGTGTCCTTGCAGACATCCGCTACTCTTGTATGAACTCTTCTAACAGTCCTTGGGACTATGGCCACACCCCCTCCCCCAACTACATACCCCTGTTCTACCCATGATGGCCTTTGGACTGCCTCACTGAGGTTTCAACCTGTCTGTGACCTGTAGCTTTTGTAAACTTCTTCTTGCAAGAAATCAGGTTTGCTGAGGAATGGCTGCATTAAAAATACCTTGATACAAACAGAGCTGTAGGACAGAAGGGTGACATAGCCTTGCAGGAGAGTTGTGAAAGATGGAGGGACTGAGTCGTGGGAAGGTGTGGCCTAGGGAATGGGTATCAATTCTCTGTCTCCCCTCTCCTATCCTGCTAATGAAACTGCCATTCAGCTGCCTGCTCAAACCCTGGAAAAGACTTAGGTCTTCAGGCACTCAGATAAACAAGCAAACAACAACAAAGAAAACCTTGGCTTTCTTTTGTCAGGAGGTATGGCCCAATGTACCTTGGGTGATGGGGAAAAAACGGCGGCCTCTAGGGAAGCCTCAATTATAATACTACCCTTGACTGGACCAATTCTACAAAACAGAGAGAATGGTCTGAGGTTCCCTAGGTCCGACTTTTCTTCATCACCAAGACCATCTAGAATTGATCCACAACTGTCAGCTAGATTATGCTACTTCGATGGATGTCTGTGGTTTGGCTCCCCTGCCTCTGAAATCAGGGGTCCCTTATCTAGCTCTATAATCACATTGCCTGAATCACCTTTTCCAGGCCTGGCTTTATCAAAACCCAGGTCTTAACCTGGTTCCCTTGCTCCCAGGACCTTGTCCACCTCTATAGAAGAACCCGAGGTAGTTTTGAGGCTTCTCAATCACCTCCATCCCTTGCAGGAGATCATGGGAGATTCCAGACTCTTTTTGTTATTTCTTCATGGTAAAACACTCAAGCCTTATCTCATTTGTATTTTAACTCTTCCCTCATGTATTACACCCTGATTACAATCCCCCTTCCCTCGCCTACCTCCAGTCTCTCCCTGCCATCCTCTCACCCAGATCCACCCTCCCTCCCTCTTTCCATCTACCCTCAGAAAAAAGCAGGCCTCCCAGGGACACCAACCAAGCACAGCTACTAAAAAACAAGGCTGTATGACGCAACCCAGTAGGAGGAAAAGGAGTCAGCGACCACCTCTGCTCCCACCGTTAGCTAGCCAAGCTCCTCAGCTATAACATATATTCAGGGGAGCTAGGTCAGACCCCTACAGGCTTCCTTCTCTCTGTGAGCCCTGGTCAGTTGTTTCTGTGGGCAGTGTTCTCAGGGTGTCCCTGATCTTTCTGTTTCCTCTTATCTGCTCCCACCCCCTTCCACAGGACTCCCCAAGCCTGTCTACTGATTGGCTGTGGGACTCTGCATCTGCTCCCATCTGTTGCTGGATTTAATCTCTCTGCCTAGACCCTCCTCTTATTAGTAGAGATTAAACCTATGAAAAGAGAATTAAGTAGGTTCACTGGGAATCCTGACCAAGCACCGGAGCAGGCTCTATGAAATGGCCTGGAGAAACGTCAGATCAGACCTTGACTTCAGTGGAAAAATTAGAGGGTAATGTAAGGGAAGTTAACTGTGGCTAATGACAATGACACGGGAGCCCAGGCAGTCCCTTGGAGTGATCCACACTAGAATGTCATTGCCTCTGTGCTCATTGAGAGAGAAAGCACTTTATTGTATTTCTGAGAGCTGAAGTAAAGCAAAGATTAAGTAAACCTCTTGATGACTCTTCCCAGCTGATGGCCATTCGCCAGGGAGAAAGGGACCCTTCTAGTGTCTTTCTCCAGAGACTCAGTGAGGCTAAATGTGGACCCCTTAGACAAAGAACCCCTGTGGACCCTCAGCCCTGATATTCTGAAGGAGTATCCAGGGCAATTGGGATTGCCCCCCTTTGAAATAATGTATGATAGACCTTTTCTTCCAAGGGACTCGTCACATGATCTTGAAACCGACCAGCTGGTCACATATGTCACCCATCTATCCAAACTCCATAAAATAGTTTCAAAACTTAAACAAGGAAGTCTAGGTATGAGAGACACAAAGTCTCCCTCATTCTGACCTGGGGATATAGTTCTTGTTCAAACAATCAAGGAAACGCCTCTGCCAATAAGGAAGGTCCCTCCTTTGTCATTTTATCCACTGTATGATAGTTAAGGTGGTTAGTGTGGGCTCCTGGGCCCTTCACACAAGGATCAAGGAGTGACATTTCACACAGTCCCCACCTGAGGAGAATCCACCTGTTTGACAACAGAGAACTCCAGGAATCTCTCCAGGAAACAGCTAAGCCCTAAAACAGCAGTATCCTTTCTCTTCCATACTGCTCCCTCTGACAGGGTTTTGCTCAATTGCTACTATGTGAGACTTTGTTGGAAATGTCATCCTATTTTCCTGTTAGGTGCTCTCTCTTCTACTAAACTCATAATGAAAACTATGTTGAAACCTGGGGGGAAAATTAATGATCTCAACCCCTGGGCTAAGAACACTGTCTGTCAACTGGAATCCGCTACAACAATAGTATTCTGGCTATAAGCAAATGAGAGGTAAGGTCAGTGCTTCCAAACTACCATAAGACTAAAGATGGTCTTGCAGACAGAGCTTCCAATCAATGCTGGCTTGAATTTTCCCATAGTCCCGTAAACCAGACACAAGAGCCTGCCCCATAGAAGTAAGTCTTCAGGAGGTTCAATACCTCCTGAACACCACCACCCCCATCCTGAAGCAGTGAAAGAGTTAATTCCCCTATCCTAACAGGAATTGGTATTGATTTGTCAGATGTAGGATGGGGGAAAGTTAGAATATAGGCAGAAAGAGTAGGGGAGAAAGAGAAGGGAGAAATAGAGAAAGAGAGAGGGAGAGAGAGAGAAAGAGAGAGAGACTAAAATGGTGGCTTCTTCTTTCAGGAGATTGCTAGGTGTTCTACTTGGGTTTGTGTTCTGTCAACTTGAGCCAAGATAGAGTTATATGGGAAGAGGAACCTCCCCTGAGAAAATGCTTCCATCAGATTGCCTGCAGGAGAGTCCGTAGGGCATTTTCTTGGTTAATGATTGATATGGGAAGTCCCTGCCCACTGTGGGTGTTGCCATCCCCTATGCAGGTGGTCCTGAAGTTTATAAAAAAAAGCAAACTGAGCAAGCAATGGGAAGAAAGCCAATGAGTAGTGCCTCTCCATGCCTCTGCATCAGTCCCTGCCTCCAGGTCTCTTCCTTGAGTTTGAACCTTGACTTCCTTTCCTGTGGAATTCTGATCATCTGGAAAGACATGAGGGAAAGATCTCCATTTAAAGCTTTCAAAGATGCCTTTAATGGTCAAATAATGTTCCTATGCCTGAATCTTTCCCTTGGGGATTTTTTAAAATGGAGTCCATGCCTGCCTGTTAGGCTAGCATATCCCTGATTACTTAGCCCATGACTGGCATGGGTAATGTTTAATTGATATAGCAAGAATGTCCTGATGATTTTACAGCTCTAAATCTTGACAAATAAAATCCTGTTTGATTTTGTTTGTTTTCCTGATTGTTGAACGTGTTTTGATCATTTTGTTTGATGAAGGTGTTAGTGGAGGTGGGGGTCATCATGACAATGTCTGATGACCTTTCTTCCTTCTGTTCAAAATAAAAAAAAAAAAACATGTTCTGTAGAAAAGACTGTCCCCCTTGTTCTTCTGAAGTCCTGTCTCTAAACGACAGTGTCATGACTAAGACAGTATATAACACATTCTAATCACAGGATCTGCTCAACTGGTGCCTGGGATGAGATGTCTGTACCATTCTCAGGAGCCTCATGGTGTTCCTCTCAGAGATCTCTGAAAACTCTGAGGCCACATCCTCTTTTCAAGTAATGCTTGGGGATAGGACAGCTGCTTCAGAGTGTGCTGAGTGGGATTTATGTGCTCAAGTCACTGGGCCAGGAGCTGACCCAAGCAATAAGTTAGTAAGTTATACCATGCCATTCATCATACCCTGAAGTGGCTTCCAATGCCACACAGATACCAAGAGAGTTTTCAATGAACTCTCTTCCCTGAAACAGGCTTAGGTGTGTCAAGTGTACCCTGACTTCAGGTCTTTGACTTACTGTTGCTTCTGAGGTCAGACTCTTCCTGTAGAAGAGTCACTAACACTGCTTATCCATGACAGTTGTCCTGACTGCCCTCAAGTGTCTTCTCAAAGTCACTCATTCCTAAACCCATCCTACAGACAGCAACCCCTCTACCCCATTCCCATATCACATCACATTCCCTATATCCCTTACTTGGCTTTGCTTTTTCCCATGTATCACCTGAAAAAAAGTCATTTGCTCATGATTTACGTATGATCTTTCTGTCTTATTTGGAATCTGGAAGGCTGGATTTGTATCTACTTGGACCCCTGCTATATTTCCGTACCAGAGAGGCAGCTGATAAATTTTGTTTATCAAATGATAAATGAGCAAGTGGTGGTAAGCCTCAGTAAGTCCCTTCTCCTCCCTGAGGTGAAAAAAGCTGACGCAGAATTTTATACCACAATCCCACATCAGTTTCTCCCCACCTTAACAAATTGTTAACTCAATTTTAAAATATTTTTTCTTTGCAAGCATTTTGAAAATTGCAGGCTTCTTCTTGAAACAAGCGGAACATTATGGAGTGTGTTAAGAGATGGCTAGAGGGGGCTGGCAAGGTGGCTCAGTGGGTAGAGTTTGCACGGAGCCTAATGAACTGAGTTGATCCCTTGGACCCACATGACAGAACGGAGAACTGACCCCTGAAAAGTGTCCTCTGACCTCCACACAAGTGTGGGCAGACACACACACACGCACACACACATCACATCTAAAATATAATTTAAAAAAGAAATGGTTAGTAATCTTCTGTTTTATAATTCCATTTCCTAAAATTAGCATCATTTACCAGTACTTCTAGAGAGCTACACACTGGGCCGACCTCATCTTTGAGTGCTGAGCTGAGAGTGGACGTCAGAGCTGTAACTTTGGATTCACACAGGGACTCTGAAGTCTCATTTGGATTCAGATCATTTTGGCCTGGTAACCTTGGGCCTGTCCCTTAGTATCATGATGCCTTTGTAAGGTTTTGCCTGTGTAAAGTGTGATTAGTATTAGCTACTTTCCTTGGAATTGCTGTGAGGATTGAGTGACTACTCTAAACAGTAGTGGTTCACACTAATTCACACCAATGTGCAAGACTTCAGCTGTTTTGCCCCCTTGGCAATCCCTCTGAAGAAGTCCATCAGACTCAACTCTAGCAGTTCTATGAGTCTAGCATGAATAAGTCAAGGATATAAATTTTCAGTTTCCCTTCATCTATAGATGTAGGTATTTGTATAGCTTTTACTAGCATACACACCACTACAAGGACTATCCCTGACCATAGGTCTTTGTAGATAGATACATCATAGGTGTGAATAGAAATACACTAACTTTAATTACTTACAAGGAATATATATTTGCATCATTGATTATCATCTTCCCACCCAAGTCATGGTGAGACTCCTAATTTATACAGCTTTTATTTTATATCATTCATAAAGACTCACTATATGGGCCCTTACTTTTACAGTATATTTCTAGAAACTGTATAGTTTAGTCTTTATAATCTGAGCATTTTCTCCATCCCTACTTTTGATGACCAGCAGGCTTCAGATTGTTTTAGAAGCATCCTGGTCCAGGCATCCTTGTCATCCAAGATCATGACATTCTGATTTCCTTTAAAACTCACCACTAAGGTCACTAAGACAGTTCACCAAGAAAAGACACTTTTATATATAAAGTATCATGCTGCTGCTTCAAACCCAATGTGATGTTTAGGTGTAAAGTGATATTTTAACTGACATAGAAGGCAAACTATAAGAAAAATAGAGTTAATAATTACATGGAGGCCATGGAATCTATTTGCTATAAAGAATGTAGACACATAAATTTCATCTGAAATAGAGAATGACATTTTGAAGTACTCTGAGGCTTGGAGAATTGTAAAATCTACACCTAATACAATAGTAATTAAGAGGGCTTGATTTATGTGTTTTCGTTTTCCTACTAGGCTGTGATGTGCTCATGTAATAGACACCCCTGATGCTAGGAGCACTGATGTGTTTAGAAGGGGAGGCATCAAGAGGATTGAAGGGGTAATTCCTGTTGGTGGCCAGTACCCCCCAAGGTCATGGGTTAGCACTAGGCTTGAGTGGTAGAGGGCTCAGAAGAATCCTGTGAAGAAGAAAATTTCTGAGACGATAAATAGTCCTTTATGTACAATAAGAGTATGTACAGACTTTGTCATGCCATCATTGGTATATCGTAAGAGAGTTAGTTAATAGGCCTAAGGATAATAAAATGATAGAATTATAGTGAAATCAAATTACTAAACCAGAGGTTAGTAGTAGATCTGATAGTGTTCTGTGAGGGGTCACGGGCTTGGATCAACTATGTGGTAAACGTGAGTTTGATGGTTTATTATGTATTGTCTTGTAGATAGAGGCTGACTAGAAGGGTAAATACATAGGCTTGAATTGGAGCTCCAGCAAATTCTAGAATTGTGAGTAGAGTTAAGATAATAAATGTAATAAAAGCAGTGGGGAGACTATGGGAGGTAAGGAATAGTGTGGCCTCTCTGATGAGGTGAATTAGAAGGTGGTCTGTGGTGATGTTGGCTGTAAGCCAGGCTGCTATTCTATGGGTTAAATAAAAAAGACTAATGGTTTCAATAATAATAAGTGTTGAGATTAAGGGAATTGGGGCTCCTTGGAGTAGGGAGTGAGCTAACGTAGATTTTGTTTTATGGCAAAAGCCTAGACTTACTGCTCTTGCTCATAGAGGAACTGCCATACCTGCATTTATTGATAATTGAGTTGTTGGGGGTAAGGTGTGTGGGAGGTTTGTAGATCCAATAAATATAATAAGAGTTACTAGTGTAAGGGACAGTGTTCGTCCTTTTGGCGAATGAATTAGTATTATTTGTTTAACGATAAGTTTAGTTAGTTATTGTTGAAGGGTGAGAAAGTGATTGGTTGAGATATGTTTAGATGAAATAAGTAATATAGATGGAAGAATAATAATAAGAATCACAACAGAAGACCTATTATTGTAGGGGTAATCAAGGCGGCAAATAAATTTTCATTCATGTTAGTTCTCAGGGATTTTCAGTTTTTTATAAAATTTAAAGTTTTGTTTGTAGGATTTTGTGGGAAGTCTTGTGAGGAAATGTTTAGTTGTATGAGGATAAATAGGGTGATTGTAGAGGAAAGTACTGTAGTAATTCATGTGGATGTATCTAGGTGTGGCACGTCACTATGGAGATTGTAGGGATCTCTAACTAAAAGGTTAATGCTCTGAGCTTCACAGTGTAATTAAATTATTGATGACGATCAGTTTTCGAAGTGTTAGCAGAACTATTTCTAAGGCAATAGGTATAAATCTATGATTAAACCTACAAATTTCTGAGCATTGACTGTAGAATAATCCTGTACAATTTGATGAGATTGTAGCTTGATTTAGGTGACCTGGAATAGCATCTGTCTTTAAGCCTATAGAGGGGATGGTTCATGAGTGAAGTACATCTTCAGGTAAGATGAGCATACGAAGTTCCATTCGGAGAATAATTTGATTATCCACTTCTAGGAGACGAAGATCGCCTGGTTTGAGGTCATTTGTTGGGACTATATAAGAATCAAAGCATACTTATAACATCAATATCATTGGCGTCCTGTAGTTTTCACTGTTAGGACTGGATTATTAATTTCATCTATTATGTATAGAATTCACAGAGATGGGAGAGCAACTAGGATTAAGATAACTGCATGGAGGATGGTTCAATGGTCTCTACTTCTTGAGCAACTAGAGTACTAGTATGAGTAAATTTTGTAGTAAGCATAAGTGTAATGATGTAAAGTACTAAAGAGCTGGTAAGAATATGATTATAAGAGTGTGATCATGAAAATTTATTAATTCCTCTATAACAGGGTAAGTAGCATCTTGTAGGCCTAGCTGTAAAGGATATGCCATATAAGATATACAGATGTAAGTCTCTAACTTGACTTTGACAAAGTCATGTAAGAATCTTACTAGTACCTCATTGAGAAAGACATAGAGGTTATGGTATTGGCTTGAAACCAATTTCACGGGGTTCGAACCTGTCCTTTCTTATTTTGCTTTAACAAAAGCAGGTTCTTCAAATGTGTGACATGGAGGAGGGCAGCCATGAAGTCATTCTAGGTTTGTTGAAGAATATTCAATAAATAATACTTCAAATTTTGAAGCTAAAGCTTCTCAAATTATAAAAGTTATTACTAGAACAGCAGTGAGTGAGATCAATGATCCCATAGAGGAGACTGTATTTCATGTCAGGATAATCGGAGTAGTGATGAGGTATGTCTGAAAGGCCTAGGAAAATGTTAGATTAACTCCAACAAACATAATGGCAAAGTGTGTTTTAGCTCAAGCATCATCTAGGATGTGGCCAGTGAATAGAGGAAATCGGTGTATGAATCCGGCTATAATAGCAAACATAGCTCCTATAGATAGTATGTAGTGGAAATGGGCTACAATGTAATAAGTGTCATGAAGGACAATATCAAGAGAGGAATTAACAGGACAATTCCAGTTAGTCCCCTTACTGTGAATAATATAATAAAGCCTATGGCTCATAGTAGAGCTAGGTAACATTTGCTGTTACCTCCATGAAGTGTGGATAGTCAGCTGAAGACTCTGGTTGGAATGGCGATGATTATAGTAGCTGATATAAAGTAGGCTCAAGTGTCTACATCTAGGCCAACCATAAATATATGATGAGCACATACAATAAAGCCAAGAAAACCAATGGGTATTATGGCTCAGATTATGCCTATATAGCCAAATGGTTCTTTTTCACCTGAGTAGGTAACTATAAGGGCAATAAAATCAGAATAAGTTTTGTTATAGAATTGGGTCTCCCCCTCCGGCTGGGTTGAAGAAAGTTGTACTGAGGTTTCAGTCTGTGAGCAGCATAGTGATTCCTGCAGCTAATACAGGGAGGAGATAGGAGTAGAAGTCGGCTGTGCTAAGGACTGATCACACAAGTAAAGGAGCTTGATGTTGTGTTAGAGCTGGTGGTTTTATATTGATGATAGTAGTAATAAAGTTGATAGCGCCAAGGATAGAGGAAGCACCCGCTGGACGGAGGGAGAAAATAGTTAGATCTACTGATGCTCCTGCATGGGCTAGATTACCAGCTAATGTGTGTGTGTGTGTGAGGGGGGGTAGACAATTCAGCCTGCTCCTGCTCCTGTATCAACTATAGATAATGTTAGAAGAAGGAATTATGGGAAGTAGTCAGAAACTCACCTTATTTATTCTCGGAAATGCTATGTCAGGAGCTCCAATTATTAGGGGAACTAACCAATTTCCCAGACCTCCCATTATTATAGGTATCACTATAAAGAAACATTACAAGTGCATGGGCGGCTACTACTACATTGTGAATCTGATCGTCTCCTATTAAAGCGCACCTGGTTGTCCTAGTTCAGCTAGGATGAGGATGCTCAGGGATGTTCCTACTATACCTGTCAGGCCCCAAAGATAAGGTAAAGGGTTCCAATATCTTTGTGATTAGTCAAAAATAGTCGATGGTTAATTAGCATAGGTGAGACGGCTGAGTAAAGCATTAGACTGTAAATCTAAGCACAGAGGTTAGCCCTCTTTTTACCAAGTCTTCAGGTGATAATCACTTCGAATTGCAAATTCAAAGGTGTAGAT
This sequence comes from Phyllotis vaccarum, assembly GCA_033318265.1. Classification (NCBI taxonomy): domain Eukaryota; kingdom Metazoa; phylum Chordata; class Mammalia; order Rodentia; family Cricetidae; genus Phyllotis; species Phyllotis vaccarum. Next base: position 60,408,835 of record JARWLC010000001.1, on the reverse strand, counting down.
AACTAACTCTACTAAGGCTTCTCCCGCCCCCCTCTCTGATAGGTGGGAGTAGATTGAAGCCAGAAATTTATAGGTTTGAGTCCTATCATCTAGATGAGGATTTAGCTTAATTAAAGCAATTGATTTGCATTTGTTAGATGTAGGATATAGTCTTACAGTCCTTATACAGAAGTTAAACATGTGGGTTTACTTAGGGCTTTGAAGGCCCTTGGACTAATTATCCTAAACTTCTAATTGATAAATAGGGATGCAGGTAGGAGAATTAGTGTACTTAAAATAATGAGTGAGGGGAAAGTAACATTATTTTTTCAGTTGATATGGTGTATAATTATTTTAGAGTTATTATTTGTAGGGACTAGATAAGAAGGTTGAATAGATAATGCATTACAGAAGAACAGGTCGATTAGTGCTAATATTGCTATAGATGTAGCTAGAGTAAGACAGTTGTTTTTTTAGAAGTTCATAAATAATACATCATTTAGGTATAAATTCTGTTAGTAGAGGTAGCCTTCCTGTACACAGGAGAATAGCTGAAATAATGGGAAGTAAAATTGGTATTTTATTTCATACTAGTGACAGAGAGCTGATTGATGTAAATGAATATTGGTCAAATGTTATAATGGGGATTGTTAATATAATTAGATAACTAAGTTGAAATCGTTATGTGTAGGTTATAGGTTATATGGAAATAGAGAGACTATCTATCCTATGTGGCTAAGAGATGACTATGCTATAATTTTATGTATTTGGGTTTGGTTAAGGCCATTTCATGCTCCAATTAGGACTGAAACTATTGCTGATGGTATTAGGATTTTTGGGTCGAGGAATTCGTAGTTTGGAGTAGAATAGAAAGTGGGGCTAATTTTTGTCGTGTAAGGAGGATTAAACCTATTGAGTTGAATGTTGACTTCTGGAAGTCAAGAGTGGAAGGGTGCGAGACCTAATTTAATAACTGGTGAGATGAAGACTAATAAAATGGTAGTCTAGTCAGTTTGTGGTCCAAATCTTCACATTTCTAGTTGTTTATAATTTAGGATGATGATAGACTGAAGAAAGAGTATTGAGGCTGTTGCTTGTGTGATGAAATATTTGGTTGCGGCTTCTGTGGGTCGTGGAACTCTATTTAGTAATTATTCGAGGGATAATAACTAATAGGCTTGTTTCTAGGTCATTTCATATAAGGAATAAATTATTGCTAAGTAGTGTGATAATTGGGCCTAAGAGGATTGTAATATAGATGATGAGTGTGGCTAAGGAGTTAATTATTATGGAAGGGATTTAAACCAACATTTTTGAGGTATGGGCCCGATAGCTTAATTAGCTGACCTTACTAAGTAGGATGGGGTGTGTAGGTAGCACAGAGAGTTTTGAATTCTTAAGTATAGGTTCAATTCCTATTGTTCTAGCAAAAAGATGAATTAAACCCTTATTTTTACTCCATCAAAGTAACTTTTTATCAGACATATTTCTAAATGTAAGGGGGATGCTTGCTAGGAAAATTGGAATGGAGATGTGTCATATGCCGAATGCTAGCGTGACTGGAAGAAGATTTTTTCATAGAAGGTGCAGAATCATGGGGATGATGCTCGGATTCATAAGAATAGGGAGATTAATAGCAATGTTTTAGTTATAAAGTTTGTTGTAAATAGTTCTGGAAGAGATGGGTCATGGAAGGACTCTATAAATACAGTTGTTGAAAGAGCATTTATTATATATTTATATATCCTGCCACTGTGGTCTGAAGTTTCTGTCCAGCCAGAAACTCTCAAATACCTGGCAGCCATTTTCCAAATAATTGACTCAAATGCTTAATATTATAGTAACTCCTGGGCCAGTAGTTCAGGCATATTACTATCTATATCTTACTCTTAAATTAACCCATAATTCTCATCTATGTTTAGCCACATGGTTTGGTACATTTGCTCAATGCATCATTCATCCGGCTTTCTCTGCATCTGGTTGGTGTCCCCCCTCTGACTTATCTCTCCACCTATTCTCTTAGTCTGTTAGACCTGCCCACACTTCCTGCCTGGCTTCTGGCCAATCGGCATTTTATTAAATCAATACAAATAACAAATCTTTACAGTGTACAGGAGCATTATCCCACACACCACTGAGTTGACAACCTGCAATCAATCTCAAGCACGCACATGGAGGAAGAAAAGAACCAACTCTGTAAGTTGTCCTGTAGTGGGATTCTGTTCTGTTACGTTCTAAATAACTGTCCCACCTACTGGTTTAATAAAAATGCTACCAGACTAAGAAAACTCTGGAAACAGGAAGAGCAGAGCAGAGAAGCCAGAGAGACACTATTAGAGACAGAGGAAAGAGGACAGCCATGCTGCTCTGAGAAAAGGTACCAAGCCTCATGGCTAAGCAAGATAAGAATCATGGGTTAGTTTAAGAATTAAGAGTTAGCAAGCAATATGTCTGAGTCGTAGGTCAATCAGCAAGAAATTAATATAAGCATCTGTATGTTTCTGTGAGACTGCAGGTCTGCGGGTCTGGACTACAGGCCAAACAGGCCAGAAACTTCAAGCTTCTGTGTGTTAATTTGGGACTGCTGGTCCAGATCTTGGGGCTAGTTTGTACCAGTAACTTTTTATTACATTATCCTTTGACTTATGTGTGTGTGTGGTCTTGAAAACACACACACACATACACATTGAGTTATAAAAATTACTATTCAGCTCTGAAAAGCTACCGTAAACCTGGAAAGTGACTTTTGCTTCCTATCTGATATTTTCTACAAAACTCATACAATTTTTCCTTCTCCAGAAAACAATAGAGTGCCAGAGATCCACCTATGAACTAAAAGGAGTTTCTCAGGTATTATGGGGGAGTCTTGGTTATGAAGAGCTTGCTATTGGACAAGGACTCATCTGCATTCATTCAATGCAGCTAGAAAGAGTGTGGTTTGGCATGCACTGCCCTGCTTCTGTGCTCATTAGCTCTGTCATAGCTACAGATGTCAAGGTAAAGAAGCCAGGCTCCTCCTAGCGGTGATATTCTAATATGTCAGGGCGATTCCTAGGTCTCAATGGCTGTGATCACTATCCAGAAAACTTCAGAGGCCACAGGGACCCTCTACGTCACCAGAGTTCTGAACTCCACAGCTAGGCTGAGGCAGAAACCAGGGCATTTGAGGCAGCAAGTAGACACTGGGGTCAGGTGGCAGTAATGGCAGTCTGGGCTCCTAGGTTAGGTCTGGACCTCCCTTCCTTCCTGACTGTCTCCTCTACCCCATCCACTCACCTGCATGGCAATGTCTAGACCTGTCTGTCTTAGCCAGCAACTGTAACTCCTCAGACTCAACTCCACGCATTTCATTCCTTTGTTTGGTGGGGATGGAAGGTGGGGTGGAGAATAGAATAAGGTGTGTTCTGTTTGGTTTTTTGCTTGCTTGTTTGTTGACAATCTCACTTTGTAGGTGAGGTTAGACTCACACTGGTAAGGTAATTATCCTGCCTCCTGAATGCTGGAATTACAGCCATGTTTCAACACTCCCAATCATTCATTCCTTCCTTCCTCTCTGCCCTCCCCCTTTCTCTTCCTTTTCTAGTCTGTTACTTTCTTTTTCTTTTATCCCTTCACAGTCCTGGGTACACTTGAGGCTTGTGCATGTTAGCAAATACTCTATACTTCCAGCCTTCCTTTGACTTATTAAAATTTTGAGACAAGGTCTTGCTAAGCTGCCCAAAATGCTCTTGAACTCATTTTTGAGCCCAGGTTGGCTCTGAAGTTGGAATCCTCCTGCCTCAACCTTATGAGTAGCTGGGATTACAAGCCTTCAACCTAACCCTCAACCTGTGCAGTTTGCTCCCTCTGTTCCCTGAGTGTCAATCATATTTTTCCCACCAGGTGATGGTTCTCTGGAATTCTTGATGACCCTCATGCCAAACGTAAATCTGAGGACCACTCAAACCTCTCCTGAACATTCTCATTTGGATTCCCTGCTCCCTTTTATTTCATCATGCTAATTTGACGCAAACACCACGACCAACTTAGATATCCCACCCAGTCTTTCCCTCTAATTTCTTCTCTGCTCTGCTCTGGATCTCTAGGGGCCTGTGGAGATGCCTCCCTCAAACTCTGGAATTAGCTAGCTGCCACCTGTGTTCAGACGAGGGCAGGAGGAAGTTGTCAAAAGTTTTGTCCCACCAGAAACTTTCAAATACCCATCAGCCACTTCCCAAGTATTACTTATAAATACTTAATATTACTTACAAATGCTCAGTCAGTAGCTCAAGCTTATTACTAACCATCTCTTACACTTAAATTAGCCTATAATTCTTTTATCTATGTTTTGGAATGTGTCTTGGTACCTTTTCTCGGTCCAGCATTCTCATCTTACTTCCTCTGCATCTGGCTGGCAAATGCATGCATCTCTGCCTTTCCTCTTCCCAGAATTCTCCTAGTCTGGTTGCCTCACCTATACTTCCTGCCTGACTACTGGCCAATCAGCATTTTATTGAACCAATACAAGTGATAAATTAAAACAGTGTATAAGAGCATTACCCCACAGCAGGAGGAGGAGAAAGTCAGTGTGGTCCTCTTCTTCTTCCTGGTCAGGCTGAAGTTAGGCAGTGGCTGTCTTTAAGACTGCAGAGGTGAATGGACATCCTCTTTCCTATAGGTCTCCTGTCTCAGGGTTCTGATGACCTCTCTTGTCCTTCCCCTTCCACCCTGGAGTTCTCTTCCTAACCCTGATGGCTTCACCATCTCCACTGCTTCCCTTAATACTGTAAACACCTTGGGGAACTGTCTCATCAATTCCTCTTTAGAGCGTCTTCCCTTGCTGTGGGACTATGCACTTGTATATTGTCATTATCTGTCACTATAAATATTCATTTAATAAAATACTAATTGGTCAAGTAGCTAGACAGGAAGTAGAGGCAGGGCAAGCAGACTAGGAGAATTCTGGGAAACAAAGGATCAGAGCAGCAAATGTAGTCAGACACAGATGAGAACGCTGCACTGAGCAAAAAGGTACCAAACCATATGTTATGAATAAACCACGTTTCTTATTTATGACTAAATATAAATAAGATACATGGGTCAGCTTAAAGTGTAACAGTTAGTAAGTAATAAGCCTGAGCCATAGACCAATCAGTTTGTAATTAATATAAGCCTTTGTGTGATTATTTGGGACCTCAGGGCTAGGTAGAGCCAGAAACTGCTACTGGATCAAATCTACTCCTTAGCAACTCTATGCCTTCAGCACCATATCTCCGTACATCTTGGGAAAATTTCAACTTCCTGCTAAGCTGTGCTGTAAGTAAATGCCTGGCCAGAACCCTCAAAGTACATCACCCACAGACATAAGCTAATTGGCTTCAAGGTCATCCCTTCTCCTATTACCTTAAACTGCTATTGAGCTTCTTTTTTCTCTGTGAATCCCAAAGCTTCTTACTCATTTCTAAGTCTACAGACATGATTTATTTTCCTACTTCACTGAGAAAGTTGGAGCAATCAGAAGAGAACCCCATGCACCCACCAGTCACATCATATTCCAAGAAGTCCTCTTCTATTTCCATAGATGAACTTCCCATTCTCTACAGAAAGCCAGCCTCAGTACTTGGGGCGCATTCTAATGACATTTGAGCAAGTGATTGCTCAGCATTTGCGTGCCCACTATAGGTTAGCCACTGTTCTAGCTACCTGGGATGTACAAGTGAACAAAACAGAAAGATCCATCCCCACATAGAGCTTACATGGATACCAGCGAAGAAGAGGAAGAATGAACAGTAAACATAAATAACCAAAAAGTAGATTTCTCATCGTCTCTATAAAGGCTCGGCTTCTCCTTGTTGTGTTGTATCATCTGCCATACAAGTATGCTTGTGATTATTTGCTCCTCCCTCCTTATTCAAGAGAGATCAATGAGGGGAAACGGCACTTCATGTCATTTACAAGCACCTTTATTAGCCGCTATAGTGTCTTCTTTCCTGTACATTTGTGTAAACATTCCTAGAAAAAGTTGTCCATCCCTAACTTCTTCGGCTTCCCACCCTTTCTCCTACACAGCCTGCTTCAGCCAGGTTTCACCCAGTCACTCTGCTGAAATTGTTTTTGCCAGGGTCACCAATGTCAACTATTATGGTCGAGCCTTTGATCCTAACCTGACCTGTGATGCTCCCTCTGTCCCGGGATGCTTTTTCAGCATCCCACATGCGTCCCGTTCCACCTCTCCAGTAACTTCTCATTTTCTTTTGGTTTTTTGTTTCTTTTAACTCATCCCCTTAGTGGGATGGTGCAAGCTCCATCGGAACCTCCCCCTACCACCCCCCCCCACGTTTATTTATTTGTTTTTGTTAAGACAAGGCCTCACGTAGCCTGGCCAAGCTGGTCGCAGACTCACTATGTAGCTAGTAATGACTTTGAATTTCTGATCCTCCTGCCTCTACCTCCCAGGTGCTGGAATTGTAAGGATGTACCATCTCAGTAGCCTAGAATCTCCTTTATCAACATTCTGCTGACCTCAAATTGTCGCCGGTCTTTGATGGTGCCCAGTTTATATCTCTCTTGAACTCAAGCTCCCAAGTGCCCGCTCCACAACTTCACTTAGGTAACACTTCAAAAACAGCCCTTCTCATGCCCTAAACTTGCTACATCTTCATTCCCGCCCACCCAGTTACAATGCTGAGGAGACCAGAACCAGCGTCTAGTTATTCTTGCCTCCCTTGTCATTACTTTTACATCTCCTTTTAGCACCTCTCTTACTTGGTTGCTTCCAGCTGCTCTAGCTTCCTCGTGTGTTCTTGAAAATGGAGGTGCAACACTCCACCATGGAATCTTTGCTCCCTGTGTCCCTTGGGCCAGAATGTCTTCCCACAAATGTCCTCCGCCCAGCTCATTGTCAGCCTTAGATCCTTGCACAATCCATAGTTCCTCAGTAACATCTGCCATGGTCATTTCATGTGATAATACAACAATTTCTCACTGTGGATATCACGTGCTGGCCATGGTGTGGAGTGTAAACTACACATGTGAGAAATCTTTCTTTGCTCATTGATATATCCCGAGGGCCTAGAGCCCTGTTTGTCACATATTGGCCCTCAACTATTGAGTAAGCCTCTAGATGTTGTTGAGTGGATGAGAGGTGATTTTTTTTTCCCGAAGAGTTACTTAATTTTTAATGTAGTGTAAATGTGTCTGTGTGTAGGTATTATACATGAGTACAGGCTGGAAAAGAATGGCGGGTCCCTGGATGTGGAGTTGGAGGGTGTTGTCTGCTGTGCAACATGGAGTATGTGCTCTTAACTGCTAAAACCACCAGTCATACAAGGTGACTTAAGTAGTGATTGCCCCTGGACTAGAGGAGGGCTCTATCTCTGGTCATGACCATGTGTGTCTCAAAACCAAAGACCAGGTCAGAACTTAGAATCTACATGGATGTGCTCCAACAGGACAGTCTAGTAGAGGCAGGAATTGGTGTGGAGAAACGGAGAGGTGGCTAGCCGCTCCCTTCAATACTGGGGCGGTGCAAGTCGGTAGAGAGGATTTGTCAATGCTCATTAGGGTCTTTAGAATTTGACATGGTCCAGAAAATAACATGGATTGACTTCTACATGTATATGAGTATGAGTACATGTATGTATACCTGTGTATGACTGTGTATATGCATGTATTGGAGAATATGAGTGTGTGTGTTTGTGTGTGTATCTGTGAGTGTGTATGTGTGTGTTTGTATGTATATGTGTGTGGTGTGTATGTGCCTGTACATGTGTGTGTCTGTGAGTGTGTATGTGTGTGTTTGTGTGTATATGTGTGTGGTGTGTATGTGCCTGTGTATGTGTGTGTGTCTGTGAGTGTGTATGTGTGTGTTTGTGTGTATATGTGTGTGATGTGTATGTGCCTGTACGTGTGTGTGTCTGTGAGTGTATATGTGTGTGTTTGTGTGTATATGTGTGTGGTGTGTATGTGCCTGTACATGTGTGTGTCTGTGAGTGTGTATGTGTGTGTTTGTGTGTATATGTGTGTGGTGTGTATGTGCCTGTGTATGTATGTGTGTCTGTGAGTGTGTATGTATGTGTATGCATGTGTCTGTGTGTGTGTATGTGTCTGTGAGTGTGTGTGTGTATCTGTGAGTGTGTGTGTATGTGTGTGTGTATGTATGTGTCTGTGTGTGTATGTGTATATATGTGTGTGTATGTGTGTGTTCTGTGATTGTGTATGTGTGTGTGTGCACATGTGGAGGTCAGAGGACAACTTCAGGTTCCAGGGATTAAACCCAGGTCAGGTTATCAGCCTCAGCAGCAAGCACCCTAACCTGCTGAGTCATCTCACTGGCTCCCATACTACTTTTCTCAAGCATAAAAAGAAAACCGGGGGCTGGGGAGATGCTGTGCTTGCCTACAAGTGTGAGGACCTATTTGGATCTTAAGCACCAACAAAAAAGTTGAACATGGATGTTCGTGCTTGTTATCCCAGTGCTGGTAAGGCAGCCAGCCCCTGGGAGTCTGATAGACAACCAATGTGGCCAAAATGATGAGCCCCAAGTTCAGAGAAGTTCCAGTTTACACCTTGACCAGGCATATAAAACCACCTTTTATTCCAGTTAGGTCTTTGTGAAATGCCCTTGTGTCTAGTCCAGAGTCTACAAATCCTTTAGATTTAAAGATTACCTCTGGGAGAAGTGGACAGTTTCACACCAAATTTAAGAACTCTTGGCAGAATTTCAGGATAAAATATCTCATCCAAATACTAAGTCAACACCAGGTTGCACCATGAAGATCACCTTCAGTAATATCAACCATTAGTTAAACAAAGCATTATTGTTTAATTAACCGTTATTTAAACAAGGCAGTCCTGGACTGTAACCTTGACAATGCCTTGACAACCCTGCCTCTGGGGAGGTAGAGGCGGAAAGAAAAGATCAGTCCCAATTATCTGACAGGAGTTCAAAGCCAATTTGGGTTCCATGAGATCCTGTCTCAAAACAGCAAAATAATAAAATATAAAATAAGAAAGAATTTGCTTTCGAGAAAAGAACCTTTCAAATTACTTTTGTAAAGTTCATCATTATTAGCGGGAAGGGGTCTAGGAGGCAAATGAAGTCCTCTTCGAATGGGTTTTGTCTGACATGAGCACAGCTATGTCAAGAATTCCGGTGCCTCAGACCTGTCTGTGGGATAGCAGAGCCTCCCTTGGGTGAGTCTCAGGGGATGGCAATGCCTTTGTCAGCTGTCCACACACCCCACCTCCCCGATTAACTATAGATATAATAAACACGCTGAGTGTCCAGAGTACTGCAGCTTCTCCCTCTGAAGGGCAACACCAATCCCAGCTTTTCTGTAAGTGTGGCTGCCATTTCTGGAGTGTTCTTTCTTCAATCCTTTCCTGCCACTACCCAGGGGTCTGGGAACAAGCTGTGTAAGGAATCACCTAAAGAGAACCCAGCAGATAGCGGACACTGAGATCATCACAGAAATTCTTTTTTTGTTTGTTTGGTTTTTGGTGTTAGGTTACCTTGCTTTCCAAAGAATACCCTGGCCATCAGACGGAATTCCAAGGTCATTCAGGAGGACAGAAAACATCAAACACAGCATTCAACTGTGAAAAGAGGAAAGTTCTGGGGTCATCTGAGCCAGGCACACTGGAATGCTGTCACTTGATGATTGCTGCTTACCGTTATTAATTTTTCTGTGTATGCTCTCACAGGATTCTGCGGAACTACTTTTCCTACACTGAGGCTGGGGGAATGCCTTTCACATTAAATCTAAGCCAGTTGTAATAGTCGACTAGAGTTTCAGGAAGGAAGGTCCATCTCGTTTGTATGGAGAATAAAAAGATGACGGCCTAAGGCACTTCCCCACTAGCCTTGTGCTTCAGTTTCCTCCACACAACGCTGTTCAACAAGCCACCACAGAAAATAAGAATAAGTCAGGATACAGCTCTCTTTCTTGACTAAAGAGACATGTGTACCTCACAATAACTTGACCTGGGCCTCCCTTTCGGAGCAAGGCTGAGGCAAAGCTTGGTTCTTAGGTTACAGGCATCCAGATGACCACCGGCATGAGGTGAGACTTCTGGAACCGTCTTCAGAGTCTTTTCTTTCAGAGAGGCTCAGTGGAGACTTCCCCGGACAGTAATCTGTGCTCCAGTCTCCTGGGTGCTGGAGAGGGAAGGGGTGTGTCACTGCATGCATGCATGTGTGAAATTCTCCACAAGACTTTGTCTAGGAGATAGTGTAGGAGCATGAAGTGTGGCTCAGGCCTGACTGACGCTGACTAAAAAGCCTTTATTGTTTTAAAAGCAACATACATTTGGGCAGGTTTCCTCCATTTTCTGTCTCAACTTCCTCAGCTACAATAAGGAATAAGAGCAGTGGCCTCCCCATAGGGCTGCGGAAAGGAATAATCTGGACCAGGCTGTCCATTGTAAGTTGCTTAGCCCTGTGAGTTCCTGTCATACAGCTAGGTCCACAGTGAAGGTCACATTATTACCATCACAATAACCTCAGGGTCAGAGAGCCCTTACTTCTTTCAAACTGGTGGGCAAAAGAGATGAAAGAGTCTGTTACCCTACAAATACTGAATCACTGTTTAGAGCAGAAGGCTGGGGTAAAAGCCCAGATCCCATTGTTCTTAGAGTTCAAAAGCAGCCCAAACTCTTGTGTGCGCCTGTCCAGGAGACCAAGGCAGAGATGCCACAAAGAGTCTGCCGCTAAACCGTTGTAGGAAAGACAAGCACCCCACATATTTTAAAAGAAGAGATGCTTTCACACAGGCAACTGCCAGGGATTGATGCCAGGAAGAGTGAAAGCGAGGTTCTCATGGGTAACGCGTGCCCACAGCAAAGACTCTTGGCAGAGGACAGGCAGCAGTACACCATGACATCAGCTGTTCAGTGAGTGCTGCCCGAGGCAAAAACCCACCAATGAAAATTAGTGCTTTTTGAAGTTTGCCAGGCCTGAAGAAGTGTGTGTGTGTGTGTGTGTGTGTGTGTGTGTGTGTGTTGGGGGGAAATCTCATGTGTAAGGGCACAGCTGGTTCCCGCGGTATCCAAAACCAGGACCATATTTAATATCTTTCCATCTTAATATATTACCTGCATGAATTGCAGATTCAGCAGGGGGTAACAGAGAGGTACTAGGTGACTCCTTATCCGTAACAATAAATTATGCATATTGTAATTGTTTTGTTATGACATAAACTTCAGGCCCCAGCATGTCAGTCTTGTGGCAGGCGCTAGATGCTTGAGCAGTTTTATTTTATTGCCTTTTTTTAAAGGATCATTTTTGGCATCTGTCCAGTAGTTCTTAGCGAGAAGCTGTCTCTTGCCCTCAGTCTCCCGGCTCTGTGCCCATTTAGCCTGTTAAACAAGCGTGTTGAGCAATCAGGGCAGGAACGTCGAAACCTTACTCACCTTCTTGCAACCTTCCCGTAATTGGGCCATCAATTTGTGTACTTCAGTCCTGACAAGAGAGGTGCACATGGTCCTGGCTTCCCAGGAACATGGGATAAGGACCACGGTTCATTTACCTGGGTCTCTTTCTTTTTGTCACACCCTCCTAACTCCAAAGAGACTGGAACCCTCTTCCTTACCTTTCTTGATTCTTCAGGAAGTAAAGGTGTAAAGCCATCAGCTCAAAAAAAAAAAAAAAAAAAGTATTGGTATACACACACATACACAAACATATCCTTTGACTCATATTTATGTCTTAAAAAAACTCACAAAAAACTCAAATGTCTATTTGGTTACACTTGCAAAAGTAAGTCTCTTCAAAAGGCTTTCTTACTTAAAAAATGATATTTTTATTTTATTTTAAATTGTGTATATATTGGGGAGTAAGTGTGTATGAGTCCAGGTGCTTACAGAGGCCAAGCGCCTCTGTGGCTGGGGTAAGCGCCCCTGTGGCTGGGGTAAGCGCCCCTGTGGCTGGGGTTACAGGCAGCTGAGAGGTCCCCAGACACAGATGCTAGAAACTGAATTCGGGTCTTCACCAAAAGCAGCATGAGTTCTGCAGACCCAACTCTCCAGCCCTTAAATCTTTATTTGAAAGAACAGTGAACCCACATAAGATGTTTTCGAGGAGATACTAGAATAATCTTTCTATACACTGTGAAGATGTGTCTCTGTTTAACCTCACTGCCTAAGAAACCTTTTGATCGCTTTAATAAAGAGCTGATCAGCCAATAGTTAGGCAGGAGAGGATAGGCGGGACTTCCAGACAGACCTCAGAACTCTAAAAAAATCTGAGGTGAGAGATTTGCCAGCCAGACAAAGAAACAAGTCAGACATACGGGCCTGAGAAGAGGTAGCAAGCTATGTGGCAGAACACAGATTACTATAAACTGGTTAATTTAAGTTTTAATAGCTAGTTGGGAATATGCCTAAGCTAAGGCCAATCTTTCATAATTAATACAAAGTCTCTGTGTCATTATTTGGGAGCTGGCGGCCCAAAGAAAGTTCAACTCTAATAAGGTAGTCTAAATAATTGGTTAGTTACACAACGTATTTTAAATAGAGTTTGGGTTCACTTTTGTATTCCCACAGGATAGATGTGGTTTGAGTGAAATTTCCCCATAGTCTATGGCATCTGAAGAGTTGGTCCCTAGTTGGCAGGAACCTATTTAAGGAGGCTTAGGAGGTGTGGCTTTGTTGGAGGAAGTATGCCACTGGGGTTGGGCTTTGAGAGTTTGAAGACTCTATTTAGTGCTGATGGTTCAAAATGAAAGCTCTCACCTTCTGTTCCTGATCCCAAATAAACTTTGTCTTCTATAAGTGATTCTGGTGTAATTGGCCCCCATAAGCTTATAGGGAGTGGCACTATTTGGAGGTCTGCCCTTCCTGGAGGAAGTGTGTCACTGTGGAGGTGAGCTTTGAGGTCTCATATATGGTCAAGCCATGCCCAGTGTCTCAGATCACTTCCTGTTGCCTGTGGGATCAAGACACAGCTCATTCTCCATTCTCAGCTCCTTCTCCAGCACTATGTCTGCCTGCTCGGCGCCGTGTCCAGCCATGATGATAGTGGACTAAACCCTGGAATCCTAAGCTACCCAATTAAATTCTTTCCTTCATGAGAGTTGCCGTGGTCATGGTGTCTCTTCACAGCAATAGAAACCATAAGATACACGGTGTTTTAGCACAGTGATATCACTACATCTGACTAATACAATAGGTGTTCTATAAACATCCAAAGTGGACTTAGAGATCAAATAGCTAGACTGTTTTATAAAGGAGGAACAGTGATTTTTTTTTTCTTTCTCTTTAATTTGTTTTGGTTTGTATGGCTGTTTCTTGGTTTGTCTCTCGGTCTCTGCTCCTCCTATGTGTTTTGGTTACCGGCATAAGCCATGGTTCACACCTTTGTGTCTATGTCTGATGCAGGCCAGGGATCTAATTTTCATCACGTTGAACTGTAAAGTCGTGGGATGGGCTTTTCATATATTTAAATTTATTCTATGTAAAGACCTGTTTGTTCTAAGGGTTTTCAGCTTTCTCTCTCTCTCCCATTGTTTCATGTATTTTTCTGTGGTGCTGAGGCCTAACCCCACAGCCTTGTGCAGGCCTCTACCATGGAGCTACATGCATGGCTCTTCCTTTTCTTTTAACGGCATTTCTCCATGAAATTTAAATTTCAGGAACCTCTGCTGGGAGACCAGAGAGTGAGGTTTGTCAGCTGACGCTGGCTGAGCTCACTGTGGTCATACTGTGGAAGCCACAGGCAAGCTAGTGGCATCCAGTCAATAGCAATCAGGTTCATGTTGCTGAAAAGGAAGACAGCCCCAGGGGGTACACCATCTCTGCTCCTTACCCTCAGCTAATTAGGTCCTCTCCTTCCCAGATCCTAACCACCACATTCTACCTTCTTTCTAAAGTATAGGAAAGGCCAAGCTAATTCCTTTCTTTGAACCCTTGAGTGGGTGGTTACTGTATAAACCATGCTGAATCCTGTGTAATAGAATCGCCCTGAACCGTGAAAGTGGGGAGAAGTAAATATTCTCATCTCTCTAAATACACCACACACCCACACAAGAAATCAGATGTGGTGTTTTGGTTAAGCCAGATGCCGTCATACTGGTGAAGAAAAGCTTTTGACAGAGAACTGTAAGCAGGTAGGAAAACACAGGACCACTTGCTGTGCCCTAAGTGAACTCATCAGGAGGGCCCCTTATGGATTGTCACTGAACATCTTAACACCATGTCCAAACAGGGAGGATGGTGAGAATCCTCTGAGGAGGGAGGTTAGAGGTTAAGCATTGTTAAATTAGGTTAAGAAGGTTAACAACTGGTCTTTAGTTGCAAGCTCACTTCAATGTCAGTGTCTCTTTCACAGAAACTAAAGATGGAGAACAGGTCAGATTGGAGCCTTAGGGAGTCAGCTATCTCACCCTGCCTTGTTTCTGGCTGTTGGAAACCCTCTTTGGAGATCCCCTAGACCAGCGGTGCTCAGCCTGTGGGTTGTGACCCACACAGGGGTTGTATATCAGATATTACATTACAATTCATAACAGAAGCAAAAATTACAGCTATGAAGTAGCAACAAAATAATTTTATGGTTGAGGGTCAGCACAGCATTAGGAAGGTTGAGAAACCATTGCCCTAAGCTCTCATGATAATATCCATATTAGGAAACCCTTTCCATCTTAAAGGTTGGGGAATCACACCACTGCTGAAGCCACTTCTGCATCAGGAGGCCTATTCCAGCCATCACAGTTTCTCCAAACAATTCTTAGCAGCTTTAGCAAAAGCCACTCTGGACAACATGCTCCTCGGGGAGCTCCAAGTAACCTTGCTCACTTGACAACAGGCTGGGATGCCCAAAGCTCAGAAGTAGATTGAGTTCTAAAGAGCCACCAAAAGCTAAGGGCCCCAATACCTAAAGCTCTCTTTGAGGCAGCGGAAGGCTAGGCACACCAGAGAATCTTAGAGTACAATGCCGGAACTGAAGAGAGCATGAGGACCAAGTCCTGACTGATTGCTGTAAAGCTTTGTCTTCAGCACTTAGCAGTAAATCACAAGCTTTGAAAGCTTGGAGCAGGACAGGCAGAGCAGTAAGTGCTTATTACAGCCTCAATGGAGACTTTGTGTGGTTGACTTTATAGCCCAATTCAAACCCTTTCATCACCCCAGAAGGCTAGCAGTTAATTTCCTGCCACATTCTTCTAGCTTCTGTCTCTACAAGCTGGCCTATTCTGGACATGTTGTGTAGATGGTACCGTACAGTCTGTGGGCTTTTGACTGTCTTCTCGCACTTAGCATGAGTGATGTCCATGCTTGTTTCAGGTTCATCCACAGTATAGAGTCAACACTGCCTTTCTTTTTTGGACAAATAACACCTCACCGGGTGGACATTTAGCGTGTTTCCTCTTGGGTGTTATGAATAGCTCTGCTGTAGACACTCACGTACACATTTTTCTCAGGGCCTGTGTTTCTCTTACATACAGAGATGTGGTACTGCTGAGTCACATGGGGAATTCATGCTCAGTCATCTGCAAGCTTTTCTGAAGATGCTGTACATTTTATATTCTCATCAGCAATGTTGGAAAGATCCAGTTTCTCCCCACCAGCTCCTGTTACATTTTCTTTTTAAATTTTAAACTTACAATAGATTTGAAATGGCGTTTCTATTGAGAAGGGCTTTTTTGTTGATGAGATTATATATATATATGTATGTATGTATGTATGTATGTATGTATGTATGTATGTATGTATATATGTATGTGTGTTTTCCCTTAATGTATGTCTGTGAACCATGTGTGTGCCTGGTGCTCACAGTGTCCAGAGGAGGCTGTAAGGGCACCTGAAACCAGAGTTCTAAATGTTTGTTAGCTGCTATGCATGTTCTGAGAACTGAATTTAGGTCCTCTAGAAGAGCAGCCATTGGTTCTTAATTCCATTCCCTAGGGGGTTTTGTTTGTTTTGTGCCTTTGTGATGGGGTCTCACTATGGAACCTAAACCTGGCTGGCCTAAAACTTGATATGTAGACCAGGCTGGCCTCAAACTCAGAGATCCACCTGCTCCTGCCTCCTGGGTGCTGGGATTAAAAGCATACATCACCACACCCAACTCTCTGGTTTTGTTTTCAAGACAGAGTCTTGTAGTAGGACTATGTTCTGTTATCTCATAAATAATTGTCCCGCCTACTGGTTTAATAAAAATGCCGATTAGCCGAAGGCAGACAGGAAGTGTGGGCAGGGCTACCAGACTAAGAAAATGGGAATAGGAAGAACAGAGCAGAGATGCCAGAGAGACACCATGATGAGATGCCAGTGAGATGCAGAGGAAAGAAGTTGAAATGCTCTGAGAAAAGGTGCCGAGCTGCATGGCTGAACAGGGTAAGAGTCATGGGTTAGATTAAGAACAAGAGCTAGCAAGTTATATGCTTGAGCTATAGGTCAATCAGCGTACAAGTAATACAAGCATCTGTATGTTTCTGTGGGATAGCCGGTCAGAACCTCAGGGCTAGGCCAGAAAGGCTGGTCCAGAAACTTAATACAATAGAGTCTCACCTTTAGGTTGGCCTAATCTCATGGCAATTTCCTGCCTGCCTCAGCTTTTTCGGTACTGTGATTACAATCATGAGCCACCACTCCTGGCTTAATGTAATTTTTATTTGTCTCCCCTAATGACTAATGATGAACCTCATCACCAATTCTTTTGCCATTCAAGATTGCAAAATCTTTTTTGGAGAAATACTTAAAGATCCTTTGCCCATTTTATTTTTTATTATGTTATATATTTACAATAATATATAATTAGTATATATGTAATTTGCAAGTACTTTCTCCCACTCGCTGCTATTTTGATGACGTCCTTCAGAGCACAAATACTTTTAATCTTGATTTATCAGTTTTTTTCTTCATCACATGACTGACTGGAGGTCATGAAGAGTTCCTGCAGCTTTCTTTTGAGGATTCTAGAGCTCTTGCTCTTACATATAGTCTCCAAATCTAGGCGAGATTATACCTGAATTCCCAGGATTAGAGAGAGGTCAGTTGGCTTTTGTTGGAATACTGTTTGCCTACAGTCTTTTTGAATTTATCCAGCTGTAACTCAGTTTGGAAATTATGAAGGATGCTGATGTAGTTGCCATGGACTATTCCTCTGTTGGGGTTCTTTAAGACAATATCTCATCCTAGAAATTAGAATACTTTAGCATTGTGAGGAGAAGTTCATAGACTTCCAAAGTGAACATTTTCTGGGTTCTTCTTTGGATATCTAACCGATCAAAATTCCTTTCAAGATGTATTCCTCTTCAAAGCAAGTGAGTTTTTCCCTTGGTACACATCTCTTCCCATGCAGACGATACTCTGCCTTCCAGAGAAACACTTCACATAGACTCTGAGACTTAAGTGATATTTATCATCTTCTTTCCCTTGAAATTCTGTTTCAGTCCCCCACCCCCACCTGCTGCTTCCTTGTACACTATCACTAACATTACCTCTGGGTATGGGTTGGCTGTTCTCATATTGAAACTACAACAACTGAGATCACCCACCAGAAGACCTCAAAAGACAGGACCTTGTGACATTCCTTCATGAGTGGTAGAGGACCACGGACACTCTTATCTGAGTTTAGAGTCACCCTTCTCACATCCCTCCAGGTGCATGTGACCCTACCCCCAGTCAGGTACTAGAATATATACAATGTGGAAGGTTAAGTGGAGAGGGGAATTTTATCTCCATAGCTGTGAGAAAGTAGCTACCCAAGCTGGGATGGGATTTTATGATAATGCAGCTGTATTCAGACTTCTCACATTTCCTGTGAGGAAACCCCCCACTGCTCCTGCAAGTAAGCCCACTAAACTCATTGGCAAGTCAAACTGAATTTGGAGGGATTTGTTACTTTGGTCTGAGGTTGGTACCCTATCCATCTGGGGTGAACAGACATTTGACCTCATCTTCCCAGGAATATTCACACAATGTGTGTTTTTCCACTAAGCTTAACAATTCTAGGTCTGTTTGTGGTGGCACTCCCATGATGTGGCCTTGAGAGTTCCATAGAAGAACAGTCTGACACTTTCTGCAAAACTCAAACTTGAATACTCTTGGAGAACACCACACTAAACATTTTTGGCATGTTTTACAAGATGAATTTTTCCCTTCTGAACTTTTAAAAAACGGTTTCCTTGAGCCTCATGTAACTACCCACTCAACAGTTCTTCACTGGGTGGTAGAACTCTGAGGTGATGTAACATCTTTCTCATGGGGTTCTTGACAAACAGGTGTTTTTTGTTGTTTTTGGCAAAGGTGGTTGGTTCAGAATGACCCAGGATCCTCCCAAGAAATGCAATTGGAATAAAAGGATCCTGGACTCTTCATCATCTCTGTAGTATCAGCCTTCATTTAGTTTTTATAACTGCATTAGAAGATGAGTTTTCAAACTGCTTGTGCCATTTCCAGTGTGCTCTCTGCCTCCTGCATGTGCCATTCCCAATGTGCTCTGTGCCTCCTGCATGTGCCATTCCCGGTGTGCTCTGTGCCTCCTGCATGTGCCATTTCCGGTGTGCTCTGTGCCTCCTGCATGTGCCATTTCCGGTGTGCTCTCTGACTCCTGCTTGTGCCATTCCCAATGTGCTCTGTGCCTCCTGCATGTGCCATTTCCGGTGTGCTCTGTGCCTCCTGCATGTGCCATTCCCAATGTGCTCTGTGCCTCCTGCATGTGCCATTCCCAATGTGCTCTGTGCCTCCTGCATGTGCCATTCCCGGTGTGCTCTGTGCCTCCTGCATGTGCCATTTCCGGTGTGCTCTGTGCCTCCTGCATGTGCCATTCCCAATATGCTCTGTGCCTCCTGCATGTGCCATTCCCAATGTGCTCTGTGCCTCCTGCATGTGCCATTCCCAATGTGCTCTGTGCCTCCTGCATGTGCCATTTCCGGTGTGCTCTCTGACTCCTGCTTGTGCCATTCCCAATGTGCTCTGTGCCTCCTGCATGTGCCATTTCCGGTGTGCTCTGTGCCTCCTGCATGTGCCATTCCCAATGTGCTCTGTGCCTCCTGCATGTGCCATTCCCAATGTGCTCTGTGCCTCCTGCATGTGCCATTCCCGGTGTGCTCTGTGCCTCCTGCATGTGCCATTTCCGGTGTGCTCTGTGCCTCCTGCATGTGCCATTCCCAATGTGCTCTGTGCCTCCTGCATGTGCCATTCCCAATGTGCTCTGTGCCTCCTGCATGTGCCATTCCCAATGTGCTCTGTGCCTCCTGCATGTGCCATTCCCGGTGTGCTCTGTGCCTCCTGCATGTGCCATTTCCGGTGTGCTCTGTGCCTCCTGCATGTGCCATTCCCAATGTGCTCTGTGCCTCCTGCATGTGCCATTCCCAATGTGCTCTGTGCCTCCTGCATGTGCCATTCCCGGTGTGCTCTGTGCCTCCTGCATGTGCCATTTCCGGTGTGCTCTGTGCCTCCTGTGTGTGCCATTTTGGGTGTACTCTCTGCTGTCCCTGCTGCCAAGCTCCCTGCCATGGTGACCATGAACTCTCTGGAACTGTGAAACCCAAATTAGATGCTTTTCTTTTTTCTTTTTTTTTTTTTTTATAAGTTGCCTTGGTCACTGTGTTTTGTCACAGAGGTAGAAACATAACTAAGACAAATAGTGAAGATGACAGATCAGAAAGATAAACACGGCATCTCTGATCGTGTCACTGGGCTCCTAAGATCATGAATCCTGAAACCACACTATCCCTGTCAGTTATCCAAGGTGGTACATGGAGCTTGATGACTCAATACACAAATGGATCGCTATGTCTATGTAAATACATACACATCCTTATTAATTTCTCTTATCTAAAGTTATAATTCTATATTTGGAGATGTGTTGGAGGTCTTCTGTTTTCATGAAGCAGAGCTAAGTCAGGGAAAACTCCCCACTCAAGGTCAAAGTGAGTGGTTGATGGCTCTGCAATTCCTATCTTTGGCTTCCTCTCTGAGTTCACAATATTGTTTACTAAAAAACAAAAGGTAATTTAAAAAAAAACCAATCTGGACATTTTGATTGAGGGTGAGTGACATGAATCCGATCTTTTGGTAATGAACGAGTGGTTTTCATACAGTGAGTGATTTGCTCAATATTTTTACATGTAAGACATACCAAGTAAAAGTATTCATGTTAGAGACAGCTCCTTGCATGCACATACACTGCTTTAGATCTGGTATAAGAAACATTTCATCTGATTTAAATAAGGATCTGTCAATACCTTCCCCTTAAGTATCCACAGGTATCAGGGGAGTCAATAGTGGTATTTGAACATTACAAATCTTTGTGGCAATTAGTGTTTTGTTTTGGGGGTTTAGTGTATGTATAAAATACATATATTGAAAATAATTATTTTTGTTCATATATTCTAATCACTGTTTTCTCACCCCAACTCTTCCCAGACCCTCCCCAACTCCCCAGCTTCATAGTCCATCTTTCTTTCTCTCTCCTTAGGAAACAAACAGGCAAAAAAAATTAAAGTAAAAAAGGGAACCAGAATAAAAAATTTTTTAAAGGAAAAAAAAGCACAAAAACACACTCATATACAAAACTCATAGAAATACAAAATTGGAAACCATAATATGCAGGCAAAGACCAATAAGACAAAAAAATGCCCAAATGAAACTATATGAAACAAATTATACAAAAACCCACTGAGTTCATTTTGTTAAAGACTGTTTTATTATTATTATTTTGGTTTTCTGAGAAAGAGTTTCTCTGTGTAGCTCTGACAGTCCTGGGACTCACTTTGTATGTACATCAGGCCGGCCTCGGACTCACAAAGACCTGTCTGCCTCTGCTTCCCGAGTCTTAGGATTTAAAAGCGTGCGCCACCACCGACTAGCGAAGATTATTTTTAAAAATAATATTTTTGTTTATGTATTCGTTGTTTTAATTTTGAGACAGTCTCGCCCTGTAGTACCCCAGGCTCATCTCAAATTTTAAATAATTTTTCCTCAGGCTCTTGAGTGCTGGATTGCTGGCATGCACAACATTTCAAACAGAAAAGGAAATTTTACAGAAAGAGAAATTTCTGTCTTTTAAGGCATGACTTCTGAGAGTAAAACTATGTAAGCATTTACTTTCCTTTGCTTATGACTTTCACACCAGAGAGACAAGCAGAGACCAGCAGCCACAGCAATGCCGTTAAGATAACCATGTAGGGTGGGTGCTTATCCTGAGGTTTAACACTCTCTTTCCTTGCGGAGTCAAACGTGTTTCCATTTTAAACACTTTAGCAATCTTGCTATTTTTCTGCAGGTTTTTACGTCTTCGGAGGCGTCTCTGGCTCTTTATTCAGATACAAAACCCAGCGCCTTTATTTTCTTATCATTACCCACCATCCTAAACACACCGCACTGTCTTCCTGTCGAGTAGTACATAGCCAACCAGTCACTGGAGATAAAAATAACTGCACATTTAAAGAGCAGCAGTCGAAAAGAAAGAACAAATGGAAATTTGTATTTATTTTGTTTTGTTGTTTAACAGGTTCATGTTATAGACAGAGCAAGTAGACGGCTTTCCTCCGGGAGAACAGCGCCACCATCTGGAACTCCAGGGTTTGCTCAGTGAACAAATTTAAGAGGTTTGTGTGGCATGGAAACCTGAGGTTTTGTTTTCGTTTTAATTAGCATTTATTGACTGATTGATTTTAAATTTTGGAAAGTGAGTTTTATTATTTAAGAGTTTTTTCATCTTGAGAGGTTTATGCCTTTATTGTCAGGCTATAATAATTGTCTTCTCTCTGCAACAGATCTGTGAACTTTGCATCTTTTAGAAATTGTAACGGTACCAAACACTTGCATGATTTTTTTATAGCTTATATTATTATAAAATATTACAAAATTAATATTTCTGTAGGGGTTAATTTTGTATTTATTTCCTGATTCTGCTTTCTTCAAAACTGAATTTCAATTGGATGTGTAATAAGTTTGAAGTTTTGATATTTTTTTCAAGTATAGTGATTAAGTAAGGTACACAATGGAAAAAAAAATTAAAACAGTCCCAGGAAGCTAAAAATTTTGCCAAAAACATTTTGTGCACTGCAAAAGTTTAAGCACATAAAACCGTTATTATCACTGTTATACATAAATTCACTGGACCACCAAATTATGGCACATATAATTGCTTACATGTGGATCTAATATGGTTCCATACAATAGTAAAACTGTCCATCAATATGCAAAATTATGCAAATCCCAAGCCCTCCTGAAACTGAAAGCATTATATAATATTTGCCAAAATCCTTCTTAGTCCCATGAATGAACAAAACAACTTATCCAAAAAAGAAAAAAATGGCATTTAGCACAGAACAATTGCTTTTCTTGTGTTAGATGTTTTAATCAATGGCCTTCTTGCCATTGTTCTTCATAACCACTCTTAACACTCTAATGTTCTGTTCAGTTGCCAAAATCAGTCATCCTACACTGAGCCACGTGCTTCCTCTGAAGAGGAGCCAAGAACAACCATTTCCTGGAAAACAAAGGGCTAAGCCTCCCACTGTGTCAAAAGAACAGAGCAGACGAACATCCTTCCCCATCCCCATCTCGTCCACTGCTAAATGGGGTTTCAATCTTCAGTCTTGGTCCTGAATATGTTACCCATCCACTAGGCAACATTTTACCCCCAGTATCATTCTAATTGTACTAAAGCCAGTGGCCAGTCCTAAGCACGTACAAGGTTCCCTGCTCAATGTAGTTCCTATTTATCCATCTCATTAGAACATAACGAAGTAAGCACGAGTGTTTTTCCATTTTACAGACTAAAGAACAAAGAGACTAAATAGATTTTCCCTGAACCACAGAGTTATTCATTTAATGCTGGGGTGCTTTTCCTCTGATGTGAATGACAGGTCACTGTGGCCTTTGATGTTGGGTACCACTTTGCATCTTATTATTGTTTAAATGTAAGCATCTTCTAAATAATGACTAAATCAATTTTGTAAGCCTCTCCCACCATACTCTCTGGTTTTAGTTTTGCATACTCAAGTTTTAAATTGCTCTTGTTTCAAAGGTCCTTCATTTTCTGAAAGCTACTTATTGAAAATCAACTATGTAATTTACAAACTACTATCTAATCTTTGAACTCTATGGCCCAATCTCAGCATCAAAATGTATATCATGTACGTGTTTTGAACTAGCAGCTCTACTCTTATCATTTTTTGGTAATCTTTTCTCCCTTACCATTATCATTCTAAGGGTGCTTAACCTGGTGGACCTGATATTGTTCATTTCATTGCTGTTTGCAAAAACAAAATACCAAAAAATTAATGCTCATAGGGGACTCCTATAAGAAATTACAGCTTACAAGGGGATGAACGGTTACACCCGTGTGAAAAAGAATGACTTGGACCTATATGCATTCATACTATCTAAGCTTGTTACAAAAATAAAGGGTAAGATGCTTGAGAGATACTAAAATGTTTCTATTTATGTGAGCTTTAAGCTATACATGAAAACCTGCACATAATCAAACACTTTAGTGTAGGCATCTCTGGAGAACAGAGGGACACACACCTATTTGAGCGGTTACTCTTGGGCTGTGTAATTGTAAACGGTAAACTGTAGCTTTATTATCATATTTGTCCAGTGAGAAGGAAGCTAATGATAAGGTGAGAAACACATGTCGCTCTGTGAGCTGAGTATTGACCTAGTGTGATATCCAGGACTCAGTTTCTCTTTCATTGTCGTCAAGGAAACTGGCTCTTGGTGTAGACGGTGAGCTAGCCAGCCATGCTAGCTTCCCACAGGCAGGAATTTAAAAGCTGTGAGCAGGATGATTTCAAGCGAAAGGAGAGAACGTGTCTGCAGTGTTGAGGAGAAGGTACAAGTTTAGCACTGGACAGCGAGACATTCAGCCCATGGCAGGTAGGGAACTGGATTGATCTCAGCCTGAACTTGCCATGTAAGCCCAGCTCTCTGTTTTCCTCTGGACAAGCTGGAGATGATAACTATTTCACAGAGTGGTGAGTGCTAAGATCTAAAGGGATTCACATCTGTTCATCTGAACTCCTACCTAATATTTGCTGTCCTGCTTCTGTTTAAAGGGGAAAAGGAAATTATTTTATAAAAGAAAGATAACTCGGGGGTGGTGAGGCAAGCCCTTAATCCCAGCACTCCGGAAGGCAGAGGCAGGTAGATCTCTATGGGTTGGAGGCCACCCTGGTCTATAGCTCTAGGACAGCCAGAGATGTTAAACAGAGAAGCCTTGTCAAAACAAAAGCAAAGCAAACAAACAAAAGAATGATAAGCAATTATAACTTGGCAAGAATAGTGTTCTATTCTATTCTTTCCACCAAAGTCAGTGCCAGGTGGGCTAAAGATCCAAGTAACAACGAAGGGGAAAGCACAGGACGCTGCATGAGAAAAAGGATAAAACATGCCTTCAGCTATAATTCTAGATGCAAAATGTCCCTTTCTAAAGGTGACCTCAAACACCAATATTTTCAAGATGACCCATCAAACATGTTAAAAATTCCTTAGCTCACACCCTTCCCTCAGCCCCCAAATTCAAAACAATTAATGAGGAAATAATTGATCATATGCCTAATGAATGAAATACAAATGGCCAAGAACGCTAGCAACAATTCTCAAGCAAGTGTGGAGGACGATAGGACACACACACACACATACACACACACACACACACACACACACACACACACACACACACACACACACACACACACCTCCATGGCTTAAGGGCATTAGCATTGCTAAGGGGTGTTGCAATTGGGGAATATTTACTGGAGGATTTGGCAGTGTGTTTTCAAACCCTGTGTGTGTGTGTGTGTGTGTGTGTGTGTGTGTGTGTGTGTGTGTGTGTGTGTGTGCCTTTGGGCTTTGCAATGCCAACAAGATTGTTTTTCCTAGGGGGAGAAATATCTGTTTAGTGCCGAATCCATGCAAGCGATTCCCAGGTGTGTCTTTATAGAAGAGGAAGTAGAAGTAACTTAAACGCTTACAGTGGGAAGTTGAGCAATGTATGAGACATTCAAAGCCATGCCATGAAAAGTCCCGGTGCAGCTCTGTTTAATCATATAGAAAGTTCAGTTGGCAAAATACTGCGGTGGATATGACTTCGTACTATTAAAATATTTGTTGAGTGTGGGCACAGAAAGAGAACTATAAGAATATATTTTACCGAATGAAAAAATAAATAAATAGGAAGAACATGACTAGTCTTAGGTATGTATGGTGGAGGAGGTTTATTGTAAATACAAGGGAGAGCATAGCCAGAGGCAGGGACATCTGGGAGAGTCCAGAGTGGACATGGTCAGCAGAATGAGCTAGGCCATGTGAGGAAGGGGAGAGGGAAGAGGTGAGAGCCACACCAGGAGGCCCGGGAAGTACAAAGGTAAAAAAGACCCGCTTAGCCAAAATATCTGGATTATGCAGAGAAGAGCCTCTGGGGGAAGGGCAGTCCAACTCCTGCCCTGGAGAGTTCAGGGTAGAGGTTGGGTATGCCATCCGTACCCTGTAACAGGTAGAGGACTGAGGGATGCTGGGAGATTCTAGCAGCCAAGTCTTCTTTTGTTAAATAGGCGCCTCTGCCATTTGTCCCACATTTGAGACCTAACAATTAGTAAATGTTTTCCTTAATAGTATCCCAGCAATCTTCACTTTGTTTTTTAATGAATTTCCACATATCCCATATTTTACAATGGTTGTGTAATCTTATAGTTTTAAGAGGTTTCTGCTGAAGAAATGTGGTGTATCCTCCTACAATGGCGTGTTTAGATCTATTGGCTGCTTGAATATGTTTGGTGGACAGGAGAGTGAATGCAGAACTGGCCAGAAAAGCTATTTTTGTTACAAATGTAAACACTTGATATGCATATTTAACCTCTCAAGGCTAATTTAAATATAACTGTTCTGGCGATTTTTCTTTTCCGCTGAGAT
Organism: Phyllotis vaccarum; assembly: GCA_033318265.1. Classification (NCBI taxonomy): domain Eukaryota; kingdom Metazoa; phylum Chordata; class Mammalia; order Rodentia; family Cricetidae; genus Phyllotis; species Phyllotis vaccarum. Next base: position 60,383,011 of record JARWLC010000001.1, on the reverse strand, counting down.
GCAGCAGAAAAGTGTTTATAATTTCCTTAATCATCAGGTTTTTTTAAAGGTTGCTGACTGGGACAATGATATTTTTGAATGTTCCATAAATAGGTGCATGAACTATACACCATACATGGTAAGACTCTCTCCTTCAAAAGCTTAGCCCTTTCACACAGCACACACTTTTTTTATGAACCTATTCTGTGTCAGGCAGACAGGTGATTAAGTACCCCTAAAAGGTTTACTTTTTGTGTGAAGGGTGGGTAGAGAAGTAAGCATTTGGCTCGGTTAATGCTGCTGAGCTAAAGGAATGGGTATAAGTTATGGGTGTGAAGAAAGCCTGTCTACGGAGCCAGGCAGAAGGCTCTGAGGCTCTGATAGCAAGGTGGCTTAGAGAGATGGAAACGTTTGGGTCCAATGGGGACAAGATAAAAAGAACAAATTGTATTACGCTGCAAGGTGCAATAAGAGATCAGATGACATACACACCTTGGCTGTGGTTCTCCAAGAAGCATTTTATTTTTAGTCTAAAATAGCTGAAAATTGTAATTTCACATTTCACAATATAAACAAAAACTAACATATTCCCACTTCTCCTTCTTTATTCTCTTTAGAAAGGGGAAGATCAGGAACAGTGCTATACTCTTCCGTGAAATAGAAAAAATAATACAATACCGATTTTTAAATAGCCCTACCCCTTTTATCTGTCTGGCCGAATCATGCCAAGCAGAATGGGCACCAGCATGGGAACAGAGGGAGATCTCATCATTGGAGACCTTGGCACCACAGCCCTGTCACCTCCCATGAGATACCTTATTCCAGGAGCAAGTTCCACAGGCATCGTCGCAGGAAGTGGAGTGCCCATCATTGGCATCACAGGAGGGCATCACGGGAGGGCCTCCCGTGTTGGATTTAAGCATCATAACAGGGCAGACTTATCTCCATTTTCTTTAAAGGGCTCTTAGTGATTCCCATGCCAACCGTGCGTGAGGACCCATCTGTTAGATGGCCTGCCTCTCTAGTCAGCTAACCCCCTGGGATTCCTTTGGTACTAAATGTCACCATTTAATGGTTTTGCTCACTTTGTGGCTGAAAATTTGTACAATTTAATTAGTTTCCCCGGATCACTTGGAAAATTGGATGGCTTATTTTGTTTATGGGCATTTTAGGAATCTTATCTGAATTTTCTCTTCATAAACTTGGCTCATGTCCCTGTTAATTTTTTTTTTTAGTTTGTCTTGCCTTCTTGTAGAATCCCCCTTCTCCTATATACAATACAAATTTTCTCAGTCTAATTTAAAATTCTAAAAATTTTATTTTCAGGTTGTCACTGCCTTTTTCTTTATGATATTTGAGCTCTTGAATTAAAAAAAAAAGTTTTTAGATTGTGACCTTTTAAAAAAAATGCATCTAATCTCAGAAAAGAATCTAAACTTATATATTCTGAAGGCCTACTACATTGCCCATGATCATTTACTAAGCCTCCTGCTCTTTTGCTTTGAGTATGGATGACGTCACCTTTCCTATGAACCTGAAGTCACCTTTACTGTGAACCTGCTTCTGAACTCTGTTCTCTTCAGGTTCAGTTACTTGCTGAGGCTGAAAAGCCTTTATGAGTCTTACAATTCTAAATGCAGATGCAGCGAGTAAGTACAGGAACTTTTAAAACTGAATATCTGGAGTTCAGATATCATGTGTCCAATTTCCTGACCTTGGCCACATTACTTCAAAGCGTACAGTGTAACAAGCCATGGGGTGGACAGAGAGCAAAATGTCTTCTTGTAGAGTGTGCGGAACAGAGCCCCAGAGCCAGGCTCACGGTGAGGGGCTGAGTTTAGTGGCTGCTTTTAGAACAGCCTTCACCGTCCTTTGTTACAGTGAAGTTTCTGGCCCCAGTTCAGTTCGGTCCTGCCGATTTGCAGTCCCAGAGCTCCTATCCACCTGCCACTGCTTAGGCCCCCAAAATGACTCAGACTTTTTATATTAAGATGCTTTTGGCCTATGGCTCAGGCACATTGCTAGCTAGCTCCTTCATCTTAACTGAACCCATTTCCATTAATCTGTCTGTCACATGGCCTGTGGCTCACTGTGTTCCTTACTTTCTTCTTTGGGTGTCTGGCTCCATCTCTCTTACTCCACCCTCTTTCTCATACCTATGCTCCGATTCCTCTGCCTACCTCTACGGTGCCTGCCATGGCCAAAACAGCTTCTTTGTTTAAAGGTTGGTATTTACAGCATACAGAAAGACATTCCCACATAAGTCCTTATGTACTGGGGGTTTGGTTTTGTTTTTTCTTGGTTTTATTTTTTCAGTACTGATTCTCACAAAATTCTTGGGCTTTGTATTCATGCCTACACAGATATGTATCTGGAAAAACATGGTTAGTAATGAGAATGTCCTCTGTGGAGGGGACTGGGTTACAATTTCATGGGACTAAATTTTCTAAAAGATTTATTGAGTATTTTAAAAAATAATCCTCAGTAATTTAGTGAGGTTCAGGGGGTACATTACTTTAATCCCAGCACTTGAGAGGCAGAGGCAGGAGGATCTATCTCTGTGAGTTCGAGTCCAGCAAGGACTACATAGTGAAACTATCACAAACAAAAGACTTTTGTATTTTAGTGTAGCTTTTTTTCTTGGGTGTTCCTGTGTCTTCTACACTGGTAACCCTGAAGCTACTGTTGCTGAGGTATGGGAAGCTTCACAATAAAGGAGCATCTTATTTAGATTTCATGGGATAAATGGCTGTTTTTAGCCCCAAGAGGCACATATGAGAGTCCAGAGTTGGGAATGAATTTACCTGGGGCCACTGGACATCATGTGTGAGCAGCAGAATCTTGGGTGCTGGAGACAGAGGCAAAAGGTAGTATAGTGACTGTGTAGATTGCAGAAACTGTACAGTTTGGGAATACTGACAAATCTTTATGGAAAAGGAAGCAGGCTCATCCTAGCTCACACAGGGGCTTTCAGGTTGGGAAAAGTCAGAACCAAGATGGTCAAAACAAGACTCAATTGTAATCTCCAATGACAAGGACTGTGCTGGTCCCATTCAGCACCCTGTTCATAGCCACGGGTGTTTGCTGAACAAGTGAATGAAGAGCACAGCCAGAATGGCTACTATTTTGACTAAGAAATGAAGTCAAGTAGCAGTGATGAGTTATTATAAATAAACCAATGGTGGCCCAGCTAATGAGAAAGCACCATCAAGCAGTCTCCTGAAATACTTTCTATTGGTAAATGTGATAAATGCTAAGTCAACAAATGCATACAAAGTGGGACAGATTAACCGGGAAAACAAAAGTGGGGGCTGTAGACACAGCCAAAGATGCAAATCTGGTCAGACAGACGGGTGGAACAGCTGGTGATGCCCTATTGCAGGGTTGTAGGTGGCAGGAACTTGGATGACAGGAGGCTGCTGCCGAGTCTGGGTCCCCCTGTACCTGCTCTTTCTTCTTCTCCCTCAACATACCATTGAGTTCCCTAAGTCCTGAAGAAAATTAAAAGCTGGTCCATTGTTTGCAAGTTCAGGTTTGACTGTCCCAGCATACGGGTTTATCGACAAGTATTTAGAAGGCAGTGAGCCCAGCAATGGGATTGAATCACAGCCTCTACTTTTAAGGACCTTACAGTTAGTAGGAGATGAGAACCAAATGAGCCTATGTACTAAAACCCAAGGCAAAGCGTGGCAAAGCACTTCAGAAAAAGCAATGAAATGTTACTGAGCATCAGAAGCCTGTGGAGTAAGGTGCCCACACTAGCACCAAGCAGAAAAAGGAGCTGGGCTCTATTTACTATCCTGTCTGCCGTGCCCACTCCAGTTGCAGACAGCACAGGTCCACAGAGCTGAATGTACCCACAATGCTGCCTGCAGTTTCCAGTCTGAACACACTGCAGTCCAGAACTCTGTCATGAGTTAGGTCTTGGATACTCAGAACCGATGCATGATAGGGAGGTGCCCAGATTACCCTATCCACACCTATTTAAGCCATAGCATAACTGAACTATGTATTGGTAAGACAATTGTGACATCAGTTAGTGCCAAACATTTAAAAAATGCAATTCTGAATCACAAATGGGCAGCTCCAGAGAACAAAGGCTTCTGAAAAATAGTTCTAACAAGATTAATCCAGTTACTCATTGAAATTTACAAATCACCTCCAAATTATGATATAGCTCAACACAACCAATTTTGTATAACAAATCTAAATAGGTTTTAAAGAAAAATCTCTCTCCAGTTAAAGTTCATACTTGGAAATTTTAAACTAACAACTATCTTTTTGAATGATATGCACTAACTATAGTGATTGACAGGGGATGGAAAACAATGTCTCTGTGAACTTTGGGGTCATTTCTCACAATGTTGATGAGGGTCCCTAAGTGGCCAGGTGATAAGAATAAGGTTGAAGGATCCAAGATGGCTCATTCTTGTGTCTAGTGACTTAGAAGGTGAATCTAGAAACTGGGACTACCCACTAAAGAAAACATGTATATGTTACCTCTCCTGCATGGTGGTCACAAAGTAGTAGGATTTCTTATATGGCTACTCAAACCTCCAAGAGACAAGGAGTAGCTGGATAGCAATTGTGAACCTGTCACAGAAGCCACAGTGCACTGTGTACCCTCTAGGACACCATAACTCTTCCTCAAGCCAGAAGGAATGTAGATGCCTCCTTAAAAGAACATGAGTCTAAGAATTTAAATCCTGGGTTAAAATTGCCAAAGGAGTGGCACATGTAACAAGAGGCAAGGTCTGACTTATTCTGTGCAGGTTACTTTCTAGGCAAAAAGGAGGCCTCTGTTGTTATGTTATGATAACACATATACCTCTGTGGTTGACAGATGGTGATGGATGGGGGCCTCATCCCATGAGGTGTGGTGGAAGGTGAGAGACACTTAGACTTGGCCCATGTGGAGAGACTCTATCATTATGGAAAGAGAGAGAGGAGTTAGATGAATAGAAAAGAAGAGGGGGAGAAGAAAGAGGGAAGAAGGAGTTAAGGAGTGCCTTCTGACAGGGTGGAAAGAAGGGAGAGATTGAAGGCTGGAATCTTTAAATGGAGCGTGACATCAGCACTCAGGGCGGGGCCAGGCTAATTGCCAGCCAGGTGTGACCTCAGGGGCTAGGACAGAATGTTAATGTCCATTACATCTTTTTTTTCCTCTAAATAATATACCTTGCAGTTTGAAAGCAATGTTGTCTGACTTTCAAATAAGTAAGTAGATACCCACGCGACAGGTTTATTATTTAGTGGTTTGTATTTTCTTTGTATCCAGCAAACACAAGCTGACGTGCATACACTTTCTTTGCTTTTGGTACCCTGGTATTATCCTGAAAATGAAGATACATAGAATGCCATTGTGGAGAAAACAGCTTTAAACTGGAATCCTGATTCTTTTTCTCTCAATTTTGCTCCCATGGGTTGGGCTGATGGAAGGTTTGCGTTTACCACTGGACTCTTTGGAAATGTTTTTATGATTGAACCTCTCCAACGTGGAATAGTTAATCAATCTACAAAAGGAAAGGGCTGTATTTTACCCACTGAAAAGACTGTTGGCCTCACAATACAGGCCATGCAAAAAAATGGTCACATTAGAATGCCACTGATTATCTCCCCTCGTTCTCTGCAGGCAACGGCAATGGCAGCACAAAGCATCCCTGGCTTGGAATCCACTCAGGGTTCTAGTGGGACTACGGAGGACTGCTAGCAATAAGTGCACCCTGCGTGATGGGCATCTTAGAAGTTAATTTTAATATCAGCTTGATTGACTTGTGAAATGTAGTGTGTGTGTGTGTGTGTGTGTGCTTTACACATCCAACCCCAAATGGAAGAAGCACCATTCCACTGGTTGGGTGTATCTGGAAATTTTCCAAAAAGGAAATGGAGAAAGCTCTGTGCAGTCTCTCTCTCTCTCTCTCTCTCTCTCTCTCTCTCTCTCTCTCTCTCTCTCTCTCTCTCTCTCTCTCTCTCTGTCTCCTCACCCACCATAGTTGAGTAGCCTTTTCTATGTGCTTCTTTTGATATGATATTTCACCTCACCAGAGTCAGTGTACCCAAGGGCTAGGGACGGAGACCACTAAAAACATGAGCCCAAGTAAGTAATGTCCTCCTCCAGCTGTTTCTGTCAGACGTGGTCCCAGTGCCAAAGAGCTGACTAGTGACTAACGCACATGCCACACACTGTATCTGACTGCACCTGAGAAGTATAGGCTGCAAAAATGAGGACTGAGTTGAGGCCAGGCACTCTTTCTAGGCTGAAATTGCTGCTTGCCTTAACATCTGTATCAAATCATGACCATCCTGTGCCTCCACAAGCCTAAAAAGGAACCAGGGTGTGGGGGGCAGCTCACTGGGAGAGCAAAGCATTTAGCATTTCTAAGTGTTTGATTCTAGAACTCCACCCACCCACAAGTGAAGGCCGAGGTCCTAAGGCACATCCCACACCATCTCTGGAATCCATCTGAGTCACTATTTCCACTGGTCTCTGGGAAGATTTTTAAATTTTTTTGGTTTTGTTGTTATTGTGTTTTTAAGGGACCCTCAGCAAGGTTCAGTACTAGACAGAGACCATAAGGAAGACACTTTGGGGGTCCACATCTTTAACTCTGCACTCTGGAGGCAGACACAGGCAGATCCCTGTGGATTCAAGGCCAGCCTGATCTACAGAGTGAGTTCCAGGAGGACAGCCAAGGCTCTTAGGGAGACTCTGTCTCAGAAAAGATTTAAAACAAAACAAAACAAAACCAAGGAGGAGGGGTTCTCCGGGTTCCTAGAAACTGAAGGTCTGTCACTCAAGCTGGCACCTGTCACTCAAGCTCTGTGTGGCACCTCCAGGTTTGCAGGTCATTGCTTCCTTCCAGGTCAGTGTTAGACAGAATCACCATGCCTGACATCTTTGCAGTCTCTGGAGAATGTAAAAGACACTCTTTATTCTCTAGAATTGAACATCTAGAGGGTTCTACGGCAGAGAATACCTGGTCTCACAAGAGAAATTTTCATTAATACAGAACAAGTCAAAAATATTAGAATAGACTAGATGAATCATAGCTGTGGAAGTTTGAATATAAGTGCCCCCCATAAGTTCATAAGGAGTGGCATTAGTAGGGGTGTGGTTTTGCTGGAGGAAGTGTGTCACTGTAGGGGTGGGCTTTAAGGGCTCATATATGCTCGCCCAGTGTCTCAAACCACTTCCTTTTGCCTGTGAGTCAAAATTTAAGACTTTGAGCTCCTTCTCCAGCACCATGTCTGCCTGCACACCACCACTGTGCACCATGATAATGGACTAAATCTCTGAAAATATGTCACCCCAGTTAAATGCTTTTCCTTTATAAGAGTTGTCAGGGTCATGGTGTCATGTCACAGCAATAGAAATCTGAAAACAATAGCCTGTCACCATACACACACACACACACACACACACACACACACACACACACACATGTACACACACTTTTTTTCATTTTTAAATATTTTGCTAAATTTGGCTTATCATACCAAATTCCTTCTTCCTCTAACATGGCTCCTAACACTTCCCCTAAAACACATGCTGCCGTGTACATACATGCCATGCCATGTGTGGAGGTCAGCAGACAGGTTCTTCTTCCTGTGGGTCTCATGAACTGAGCACAGCTCGTTACAGGCTTTGTCACAAGCACATTGGTCCTGAGACATCTCACTAGTACCCCATCATACTTCAAATGTAGCTTTTGACATTTGAAGAAGGAGCTGGCAACAAGCACATCAGATATATTTATAATACGCACGTATAAACATATCCAGTTTAAACACACACAGGCATTTTCTGCTATTTTGTACGGACAGAGGAGATTTTGGAGGAGAGAGATGCAACCACACCTTCACAGCAAGCTGTCTACGATGGCTCCTCTGCCCCTTTGTCATGTTTATTGTTTGGTGTTACAGCTCCTGTCTTTCTCTGCACATTTAAACTGTGAGCTGCTTTTGGAGATAAAACTACGCTGAGTCTCTTGGTCACTAGTAAGGAGACATATTATTATTCCCAAGAATAAGCACAGTCCCACGCACATAGCTGGTATCCGTAAAATACTTATTGGATAAATGACGAAGGAGAATTCAAGATGATGTTGCAAGTCCATGAAATAAAAGAAGTCTCAAATGTTTAGAAAACTGCCAAGTCCATTTTCAATAATAACAACTGTTGAAGTTCTTCATAAACATTTAAGAAGCACAGAGAACATGAAGACCACAAGATCAGTTAGATCTACAAGCATAATCACAAAACATAGCTCTTCATCAGGTTGGAATATCTTTGGCTTACACCTAAACTCATGCTGAAATCTAATCCCTCCTGCAAGACGCTAAGAACAGAGGCCACATGGGACACTCAGAGCATTGGAATCTTCCTGACAGGTGGAACAGTCTACCCATGTGAGAGTGTCTGCTTTGTTTATTTGTTTTGAGACAAGGTCTCACTATATCCTTGACTGACCTGGAACTTGCTATGTAAACCAGATTTACCTCTGATTCCTAGACATCCTCCTGCCTCTGCCTCCCAAGTACTGAAATCAAAGGTATGCACCACCATGCCCAGCAAGATTGAAAAGTACCTAAAAGTACCTATGGATTAATAAAGCTCAACTCTGGTGTGTTGTGGAAGCTTTCCCCAAAAGAACTTAAGAGGAAAGACTTTCCTTGCATATGGGTTGTACTTTTCCATTGGCTGAGGGAATATGGGGAACAGTCAGGGTAGGATCGGGGCACCACATTCTCTTTCCTTGTCTTGGTCACCATGATATGAGCTGCTGTGCTCTGCATGACTTCCCCACAGTAATGGTGTGAAACCTCTGAACCCATGACCCCTCACAGTGATGGTGGGAAGCCTAAGCCCATGACCCTCCCTTATGGTGATGGAGTGAGACCTCTGAGCCCAGGGCAAAACAAATCCCTTCTTCTTCTCTTAAGATGTGGATTTCTTTTTCTTTTTTCTTTTCATAGCAATGGAAAAGTTTGACTAACACACCATGTAAGTAAGACTCTGGCTGTTGAAGGATCCTGTCAGCAATAACGCCCTCACCAGATGTGGCCCCTCAACCTTGGGCCAGTAGCAGGAACCAAATAAACTTTTTTCTTTATAAGGCTTTTACTTTGTAGTAATATTGAATAGCAACAAAAAGGGCTGAGACCATCTAGTCAGGCTTCATCTAGAAATGTCAGTGTTTTTACATACGTAACACCAGAGCCTTTCTTTCATATATTTTTTTTTATAAGTGGAGAAGACAGCCAAAGGAAAATGAAGGTTAAAAGAAAAGTTTCCTAAAGGTGGGAAGAGGCATTCTGATGTGAGGAGACATCTACCAATTGTTTAGAAAGTAACAGTGGAAAACAACCTACAAGGAACAGAAACCGGGGTCTATTATTCCCAGGAGCAAACATGTTCTATTGCTTTCCATATTATGACTATAATATTAACCACAATGTCTGCCAAAATTATGATCAGCATGACATTGTTTTCAATGGGACTTGGGAAATGAGACATTCTCTGAAATGAAATCCAACAAATAAATAATGCAAAATGTGTTGAATTTCCTAGGCTACTGGCGTTGGTAACGGGACAGGCCGTTCACATCAGAGCTGAGGTGCCCTGGTACTGTCCCTCTGGAGGCTGCTTATGCAGGACAACAAACCTTCTCACAATGATGTGCCAGTGTTTCCTCACCCCGACACAGAGCAGAGAGCACAGTGGTGACTCCCTGTGACTCACAGTGCCCAGCCTCCTGCAGGGTCTACTAACAATGGTGTCACTTTGTACCAGCTGAGGGCCCTGCAATGCTGAGAAGGGACGCCTCATTTCCCATGGATGAGAAGACTGTATGAAGATGACAAGTCATCAGCAACCTACACTGGCTCTAGGTGATGTGTGGAGACCCCTTTATTCAGCCTTTGAAACAGTGATATTGCTTAGAAATCAACCAATCATCAAAGAACATATTTTTAAGGGAATTCCATCTTCCACTGAATGCTTTACCTGACTAGCATTGCAAAAAACCAGGGAATACAAAAAATGTCTGCATCATCTCAGCCCTCACATAATATGGTGCACAGTAAAGGGATAATATATCATACTTACAATTACAGACTGGGTTTTACATTCTTCTAAGCATTTGTAGATGAAATTGGAGATGTAAATAAAAATTAATTATGCTGCGGCTTGAAAGAGAGAGGCCGCTTGTCTCTGCAGGGCTCCGGGTTAACCCACCACACTGATGTCAATTCTTGTACTAGCTAACTCATTTGAACAGTAAGGCATTTAAATCAAGTGCCTATCTATTTTTCCATGAACTAATTAATTGCCTGATGAAAATTCTCAGAAGGGTCCTGATAGTTTAACACTGGTAGATACAAATCACATCTTCACTAATTTTTTTTTAAGTAGAAGAAGCCCAAGCTGCCTAATTTAAATTACAGTGAAGCACATAGGTAGCACTTCAGATAAAATGGACCACATGACCTCTGCTGCTTCCTTACCCAGAGAAATGCAGACTTTTTCATCATTGCCCCCAGTAATAGAATAAAACTAAACAACTGGTCTGATCTTTGATCAGATCACTGGAAAGAGACTGGAGTAGAGTATTGTGGGTGGCTCATCGTGTGTCAATTCAAGTTCCCTCCTTGGTCTATAAAATGGCAGCTTTTGCCTACCACAGATACCAGGAAAAGGGCCTTTCTTTCCCTCCCTCTCTTCACCCCCCCCCCCCCATTTATCTTTTCGAGACAGAGTTTCCCTGTGTATCCCTGGCTGTCCTGGAACTTGCTCTGTAAACCAGGCTTTGATTTTGAACTCAAAGATCCGCCTGCTGAGTGATGGAAGTAAAGATATGCACCACCACCACCTGGCTGGAAAGAGCCTTTCTTCTTTATCATCTGCTCTGCCAGAAGACTGCTTATCTGGGCCCTCAACGTAGGAAGGAAGCAAACAAGGAACAGCCTCGGCGTCTTGGTCGGTTTAGTGCCCCTGTCACTCAGAATAGCTTGCCTACAGGACAAACATATCTGCTGCTCCAACATGCAGAAAGAGACACGCATGAAGGAGACTCTGAACCTGTCACGGTCCAGTACAGTCAACGATCACATGGGCTTACTCTGCTTAGGATCAAGGAATGAGGCTGCCCATTTAGTCCGATTCCATGTTTCAAGTTCTAATTGGGTTTATTAGTAGTTAAGTTGGAATATTGATTTTTCTATCTTCCAGTTCGTTTCCAGTTCAGGAAGGGAAGAAGTATTATTTATTGTTCTTTCCAGGAATCCAGTCCATTTAAAATCTAAAGAGTCTATTCTAATTGATATGTGATTCTTCATCATATTCTTTCATTGTGGCATATGATGAATAAGTACAGAAATAAGAAAGTGCCATGTATTTTCCTATGAATATTGACATATTGGTGAACAACCAGGAGCCAGCTTTCTGAGAAGCTCCCACCCCCCACCAGCTGTAGTATTTGCTTACTTCTGCCCTGTGAATATGTTTATTATAATCCGGTTGCAAACTGTCCTTGTGAAAATTCCAAACTCAGGGTGAGCAAGAGGCACACAGCTATTCCTCAAAAAGCTATAACTTTCTGCTGTCTGCAAAGAATACCGAATTTCTGCAAGTTCCCAAAAATTAGTTCCAAAGATTACTGCATGTTTTTCCCCTTTTGTTCTTCTGTAAAGAATAACAAAGCCTGAGGATTCATAAAATCTATGAATGTATTTCCTCACTATTCTGAAGACAGGAGAGACCAAGTTGGAGTCAGCAGGATCAGAAGAGGCCCTTCAGTGTTCTGCCCCCCTCCACCCACCCACAGTGGAGGGCTGAGGGTAAGACAAACCAAATACGAACAAGGAAGACCAGGTCTTCTCATTCTCTTACAGCATCAGTCATCCGAAAGGGTCAGTGACAGAGCACTTCCTACCAAGCCCATGGCCTAGAGTTTGATCCCAAGTGTCATAAGCAAATTACAAAAAGCCTTCTTACTATTTAATTAGGAGAATGCCCCACGACCCAAATACCTCCCCACTTGATCCCTTTCTCACCCCTGCTACCCTGGGGAACTTTTGAACACATGAATTTTGGTGACTAAGTTCCCATTATGTCACATTTGTAAACTATCACATTATTATCTATTGAAATTGTCGTGCACATAAAGTACTGACTCAGCTTGCTGCTGGGAGACCCACCCATGTCAGGATCCAGCTCAAACCAGGTTACTGGTCTGATGTTTTTTGCCTTCCTCCCTCCAAACATCCCTCGTGCTGTCTCACTTTCTTCTAAAACTCAGACCTTTGAGCTGATACCACAGCAAAACCTCCCCCCAGGGACTGTTCCTAGCATCTGGAGAGATACTGCTAACAATATTGATTATAGCCAGAGACACAAAACAAGGAAAGACAGCCTACGCTTGCGGCTTGGAAAGAGCGTGGTGTCTCAGGAAGACTGACTGGACTACCAAAGGAGGCAAAGCTCACTTGAGTCCTGGTCCTGATGTTTGACGGCTGTACTACCTACCCGGAGCTGAGGAGGCTGCGCAGGCCTGCCATTTATCCCTTGCTTTCTTCCTGAGGAAATCCTGGGAAAAAAGAAGGGGAAATAACCTGCTCAAACCTCCTGGCCAACAGAGAATAGCAGCCCTCCAGGCAAACACAGTAATTTAGAGAGAGGTTCTTATCTAAGGAATGTTACCATTAGGGGAACTTGCTGTTGAAAACTGGGCTGTGCTGGAATTGTCTCCCTAAACAATGTCATATAAACCAGGTGACCATGAAAGCATGCTGTGGGATAATGCCATGGGAGAAAGAGCTGTCTCCTGTGTAAGGGATGAGACAGTCCACATCCTTGAGACAGTCTGCTTTTTAGGGCCCAAACTAATCAGAACCATCCCCCCCCCCCAAAAAAAAAAAACCAGCTGGGGATCTCTACTGGTTCCTGTGTGCCAACCAGGTTCAGGTGATGACAACGACTCCTCTTCCTCCCTCCTCCTCAACTTGACAGGACCTTGCTATGAAGTTCAAGCTCGCCTTGGACAGCACGTCCCGCTGCCTTGGCCTTCCTAATGCTGAGACTGTAGTCACGGACTGCCAAGCTGGGTGCTCATTCTTGAAACCATCCGCAGAACTGGCTACCATGTGAGGCAACTGGGAAAGAGTGAGTCTGACTCGGCAAACCCCTCCTTTGTGTTATCTCGTGCTATCAGAAGGTTAGATGCTTCATCATAAGCATCATGCTTCCCTTGTCTTTAAAATGGGAATAATAATAATAATAATAATAATAATAATAATAATAATATCCACCTTTCACAACCAGAACAAAGCAGAGGAGGCAGAAGAATTTCCCAGTGTCTAGCTTTATAGTAAATGCTAATTGCAGCTTCTACTTTTGATTTCTCGGATGTGGTTGGTGTGCTGTGCAGAGCCTCCAGGGCTGACCTCATGCGTTAAAATGCCTCCAGGGAGGTCAGTTGCAAAAGTGGGTATTGTTTGGGGGTTTTTTTGTTTTTGTTTTGTTTTTGATAAGGTCTCTCAATGTAACTCTGGCTGGCCTTCAACTCACAGACTTTGTCTCCACCTCTGGAATACTGAGATCAAAGGCCTGTGTGCCACCGCACTTGGTTTAGGTTTGTGTTAACCGTCTTGCACACACTATATTCCCCAAAGTTATCAATGCACACAGCAGAGTGCTGGTTAGAGGCATTTTTCCTTCTCTAAAAAAAGAATCCTAAAGCATACCAAATTTAAAATTCTTTTTAAAATAACTAAAGTCTCTGTGATATACACGGTTCAAAGGCAATGAACTTTGTTCTTACCAGATGTGGCCAGAGTCTGTAATCCCAGCACTTGGGAGGAGATGACTAGATCATGGAGGCTACAAGAGAGACCCTACCTTAAGAAGGAATTTTTTGTTTAAACATTTATTTAACAGACATCTATGGTGTACCTCATGCAAGGCCATGGGAGTACAGATGTGAACCAAAGAGCAGGAACCCTGCTTTTCACATGGAGCTTACAGGCTAGTGAAGAAACAGCCTTTAGACAAAGTATATCATACAAGCAAATGTGCTAAAATGAAGCCATGTACGAGAAATCAGAGTATGAGAAAGTAGACAGTGTCTTTACATTGGAAGCTGAGAGAGAGAAGCCTTTACTCTGGGGTGCTGAGGCAGGTGGTGTGGTGGTGTGGAGCAGATGAACAGGGGATGAGCTTGAGAGAGAAGGAGCAGCAGTGGTGAGATCCTTTAAGCCTCGCAGTTAATGTCGATAAGGCGGGGCCAGCGGAGCGTCTCCTATGCCTATTGGCTCTTTCTCCTGTCAGTATTGTGTTCTCACTGGGTCTTTCCACGCCATTCTGCTCAAGGTTTGAGTACCTTTTGCATCTGCCTCCTTTCTATTCACTCTGTTGACAACTTCACATACTCATGGCCTCATTTCCCATCTGTATGCTGGACACTCTGACCACGAGCTACAGAATGACATAAATGCCTATTGTGTCAGCTTCTATGTGGAGAAGGACCCAAACACGACAGATGTGGGGCTCTCTGTCTCCAGCTGTCTCTTTTTTCCAATTTACTCCCTCTCCATAGCTCCCGAGTCTCACAAATGGTCAGCCATCACCCGTTTCTCATGCCAGAGACCTGTGAATGCATTGTGCCTCTCTCTGCACAATCTACTCTGCTTTCGCGAATACCTTTCTGTCTTCCTCTAATGCTACCATCCTAGCTTAAGACTTAAATATATATATGTGTGTGTGTGTGTGTGTGTGTGTGTGTGTGTGTGTGTGTGTGTGTGTGTGTGTGTGTGTGTGCATATGTATGTGCCCATGAACACAGGTGCCCTCAGAGGCCAGAACATGATATTGGATTCCCTGGAGCTGGAGTTACAGGCTGTCATGAGCCCCTGACATAGATATGCTGGGATCCGAACTTGGGTCCTCGGCAAGAGCAGTGTGCTCTATTAACCACTATGCCATCTCTCCAGCCCCTTTCGTGATTTAAGTCAGTCATTTATCTAATTGTGTTAGTACCTAAGAAAGCCTGAGGTCTTGTCCATTGTGCGTCAGAGGAAGGTCCACTCCAGACCAATTCAACCATACTCCATAGGCTTTTGCCCAAATTCAATATTGTTTTAGTACACTTTGTTGTTGTTGTTGTTAGTGGTGGTGGTGGTGTGTGTGTGTTAGCATCACAGAGTTGATGAGTAATACGGGGAAGAATTGCGTTGAGTTCTCCCCTGGTCCTCTAGTGCCCCCTTGTGGCTGCCCGTGTAGCCTAGAGCCCACTTTGTCTGCAGCTCCAGGTATCTTGATTATGTCTCCGCTCCCCTGCTGGAATCCAGTCTCTTTCTTGCCTCTTTCCCCTCAGTCTTAATCTAACTGGCTATCTGGACCCGGATAAACTAATATCAGAAATGAAACATAGCCGGATGTGGTGGTGCAAGCCTGTCTTTCTAGCGCTCAGGAGGATCGTCTTGAACTTGAGGCCACCAGGGGCCACATAGCTACATCCTGTCTCAAATAAACAAATGAAAAACCCAAACTTAAGTCATGGAAGAATCCTGGATAAATAAGGGCTTGGCTAGTGGAGTGTTTTTGCGTAAGTTAAAGTAGGCATTTTGAACACAAGGAGACAGAGGGGACCATTCATTACTCTTTTAATTACACACAGTTAAACCCGTCTCTGATTTTCGGTCTCCTCCTATACTTGTCTACCATCGTTCACCATTCTTTCTGTGACACAGTGGCAAACAGATCACATCACTTTTTCTCAATACATTTTAGAGGCTCCTTGATGTCCCCACCCTAACCGCCTTCAGGTGCCAATGGCCCCATCCAATGGGGAGGAATTATTTGAAGATAATTTGCAGCCATCCTTCCATATTTGTATAACATTGTATTAGGTATTATAAGTAACTTGTAAATGATTTTTAAAATATAATAGAGATATTGCATTGGTTACATGTCAAGCGTGTGCTATTTTATACTTAATTATTTTTGGATTTTTGACATGCACAAGTGTCCTTGGGCTGGTCCCTCTGCCTTCCAAGGAAATACTGTCTCCTCACACTGCTTCCTCCTTCCTCTGAGACTAGAGGATAGCCTTCCATCCAAAAATATAAAGAGCTCAATATCAGAGAAGGGGTCACGTGGAAGCTAGCTCTCACGAAGAAAGTTGACACAAACTTTCTTCTTTACCTTAATGCTTTATTATTATTATTTTTCTTTTTTGAGACTCATGCTGTTGCTTAAGCTAGCTTTTAGCTCATTCCAATGCCCTGTGATCCTCCTGCCTCTGCCTCCCTAGAAGCTGGAGTCATAGACATGTGCCCTGTACCTGGGTTCTTCATTATATTTTAATTGAAAATATTTCTGAGATGACTGTAGATTAACATATGTTTGTCAGAAATAGTGAGATATCTCTCCCCCCCCATACATTCTGTCTAAACCCAACAATGGTGGCCTTTTAGAAACTACAGTATAATGTATTTGATGCTGATACAACGTATCTGCCTTATCAGGACTTTATTTCACCTTTTTAGTTTTACACATGTGTTACATTATACAACCTTATCACCCATGTAGGCTTGTGGATGTATAAAGTGAGAACATGATTGCTCCGAGATATAGTTGAGATTTTTATTGTAGAGACACAAGATAGCACAGCCTGGAAGAGTGTCCCAAATAAGGAGAAAAAGTAACACTAAACATGGCCAGCAGATCAAACAAACTGGGCCTGGGGGGTGGGCAGAGAAGGAGAGAAGAGATTGTGCAAAGGAGACCAAGAGGACCAAGAGAAGGGACTGGCTGAAATGACAGAGTTGTCAGGAATGAGCAGCTCGGGGAAGGGAAGCCAGGGGCTGGAGTTCAGGAAAGGGATGGGGTGAGAAGAGCTGAGGGGAGCCACAAGTTCCTAGGGAGCCTGAGGGCTAAGCAGAGTTAGCCATTTGCCCCAGATTTCTTTTGGACCTGACAGTGTATCCACCACCGCGGCCAAGAAAAGGAAGCTTTTGTATCTTGCTATAACTACATTCACCTCCCATCCAGTCCACACCCCTAAAGCCCAGCAGTCGCTAATTTGGCCTCTTCATTGTATAAGTTGTCTTTTAAAAATGTTATATAAATGAATCATAAGCACGTGATCTTTTGGGTAGGCTCTCCCTCTCTCAGCTTCCTCTGCCCAATCCCCTAGAGATTCACCCAAGTTGTTGGATATATGAACAGATATTTTAAATTATGTTTAAACTATTATTTGTTCAAGGACACCTGAGCACACTAGTAGATGCTTGGAGTCATTGAACAGGAAAACAACAAAAATGTGAAAGAACCAAGTGTGGGAAATACAGGCCAGCTTGAACAGAACTTCATCAAACACCCAGGGGCCAGTGTCCTTGACAGGAGAGCTTGGCCTTTCTCGGTTTGCTGGGGTGGGTTAGCGGGAACCCATCTTGTCTGAAGGCCTAGACTGCAGGTCTCAGAGCATGGATTCTACAGCTGCTGCAAGAACCAGGCTAGAGGAACAACAAAAGCCGCCTTCCTGGTAACCCAGGCACTGCCATTGTAACCCATAATGTCACCTAACCCCAGAGAAAAGCCAAAAGGAAACATAATTACTGCCTAGCTTCCAGGCCTAGTGGGCAAAGTTAGTTAGAGGGCTTCTTTGCATCCTCCCTGGTAACAAGTTGATGCCCCCTCCCATTACAACAAATAAAGGTATCACAGTTTTCTGGGGTAAATATACAAGGGTGCAATTGCTGGGTCAAATGGTAACTGTGTGTTTGGGTTTTAAAGAAAGTGCCAATCTGTTGCCCAGACCAACCCCACGGATACTCCACCAGCAGTGTGTTAATGGCCACACATTAAGTTTTCAATCTCTTCTTGACCAGTCAGTACACACTGTTAGACGGTGGGTAACCCTCAGTGTCCGTCATCCATTATGCCTCCTGTTCAAAGACCAAGACCGAACAAAAAGAAGGTTACTGTTTGAGATAACAGGGAACATTAACTGCATCCTTGCTGTTTGCAAGGAACTGTATTTATCATTATTGTATTACCTACAACAGCCCTAAAGGTTGGCCTCATTACCACCTTCAACAGTACAGGTCAGATGTCTGGAGCTTTAAAAAGAGCAGTAACTTGCTCATCATTACAGCTAACAAGAGGCACTTCTGGGACTTCAGTCTAGGGCAGCATGATCCCAGATACATGGCTAGTCTATCTCCTGTCTAATAATGAAAACAAACAAATAAATGAAACCATTCTGTGCTGTACAGGTCACTGTGCAGGCTGTTTTACTGAGGGCAATCTCTTTCTAATATCAATACTGACTTTTACTATTTCAAAAACTATAGTTTTTGCAATGTGTGTGTGTGTGTGCATTTATGTGTGTATGTAAAAGAGAGGGGGGGGGAGAGATCCAACAGGTATGCAATGATCTTCCCTCCAAAGTTATGAATAGCTCCAGCTGATGCATTTCAACTCAGACCTAATCTGTCACTTGGAAATGATGACGTGGCTTAGAGAACAAAATTTATTAGGTGGTGGAAGTGGAGGTGTAGGGGAGACAGAGAGGGATACCCTGAGACCAGTGTCACACATTCAGAGAAGTGGAGAAAGGTTTAACAGGAAAGAGGATTTGTAAGACAGGCAGAATCCTGTTGAAGGACATCTAGTGTCTCTTAAGAACAGAATCAGAAAAATAAAACTGGAAAAAGCCTCATAAAAGAAAAAAAATTGTACAATATCTCAGTAATTAGTTCTATATATGACTATTCGAGTCTCAGAAGATAACTGATACAGGTTAATGAAAACAGATGTGTAGGCGAAGTTTACTTAGAAGGCACCAGTGCAGGATAGATATTTATTAAAATATAAACCAACACTCACGGTACAGGTAACAGATTACAGTAGCACCTGAACAGGGACTGGAGTCTGGAACGGTGGATGAGCGATGGACAGATGATAGATTCCGATCCTGTCTCTCCAACAGCCAGGAACCAGGAAGCGGGGGCCGTGTCCCAGAAGCCCCCTCTCAATGGGGTTGGCCACACCCCCTCCAGGTTGGCCACATCCTCTCCAGGAGCTCGGGACCCTGGATAAGCGTCTTAGGACCCCATCAGCTGACACCTGAATCCCACTACACAGATGTGTGACCTGTTAAAAGAGATGGGTGACTTTTTGACTCAGAAGTTAGAAGGGTCAGAGCAGGAAGACAAGTGGTCTGCAGGGGGAGCCATCCTGAAGTGATCTGGACTCCTCTACAACCTCTGTATCTTTGTGAACAGCACTATCTGGTACCAGCAAGTACCAAGAACTTTACATGGACCATTTGATTCTCATACAAAGTATCCATCTTTGTGTTATAAGTAAGAGAACGAGGCAGGCTAAATGATCTGAGGCCCAAAAGGAGACTGGTCAGGCCAACGTTCAAATTCAGTGGATCCAATACCCCAGCTGCCCATGACATGCACTATTGTCTCAACAGTGAATGCAATGCCTATATATATATATATATATATATGTATATATATATATATATATATATATATATATATATATATATATATATATATATATATATAATCTTAGCTAGTTTAATTTCTTGGGTAAGTGTAACTTCTAAGGCTTCCCCAGGAGGCCATACTTCCCAAGGCTGCTCACATTTAAGAATGTGCTCATTGCCTTTATTCTCAAACAATGGGACTGGCTGAGCACTTTTACTTTTTAATTTTATTTTGTGGTGCTCTGGGGTCCATGATTCTCTCCCCCGGGATTTTACAGGTCCATAGATATCACCATTCATAATGACTTTTAAAAATCATTCTAAATTTTAAGATTTGGATAAGACATTCTCTTAATCTTAGGAACCAATGATTAATGAGCTTTCTGAAGAAGCAGATCTCCTTTCACTGTGATGTTGCTGATGGCCATGGAAGAGAGATTTTCACCAGGCTGAAGCTTCTGCAACTTGCACCCACATAAATACACCTTTGCAATTTGTTTTCCTTTAACAAAATTAACAAAATATTTAACTGACTTCCCACAGATTCTCCATCTTTATCATGGTTTTGTTATAGTTCAAAGGTCATACCTTGGTCTTGGGTTAGAGCCCCCCACATACGCACTGCTACCACTATGTTAAATTTGAAAATTCAAGGATGATAAAATTTAATATTTTGGTATAAAATTAACACAAAATAAGATTCCACTTTGGCAAAATTATCCCTGTCAGCCAGAAATATGAAGTGAAAGTGATGTTAAATATGATGGCTTTTAAGTGAAATTTGGGACATGTTTAAATTACTATTTTTCACTATTGTTTCTTATGATGGTTAGTTTTAACTGTCAACTTGATACAATCTACAACCACCTGGGAAGAGAGTGTCATCTCAGAACTGTCTAGCTGAGGCTGGCCTTCAGGCAAGCCTATGAGGGATTTTCTTAACCCAGTTAATCAGGTGGGAAGACCCATAAAAATGTGGATGGCATCACTTCATAGTCAGGGCCTGGACTGAATGGAGAGGAAAGGACCAGCCAGCCATTATAAGTCATTCATTCTCTCTGTTCCCAATTATAAATGTGAAAAAACCCCTCTCTCAGAGTTCTGAGCTGTGACTTTCTTACTAAATAAGACTGTAACACAGAACGGGGAGCTAAAATACTTTCTCCCTTA
The DNA here is from genome assembly GCA_033318265.1 of Phyllotis vaccarum. NCBI lineage: Eukaryota > Metazoa > Chordata > Mammalia > Rodentia > Cricetidae > Phyllotis > Phyllotis vaccarum. The sequence goes on along the minus strand of JARWLC010000001.1, from coordinate 60,362,357 downwards.
AGATGCCTTTGTTGGGGCATTTTATCACAGAAAAAAATACTTTTTAAGAGATTTTTAAAAATGGTAATGTCTTTGAAATAAACATGTAATTTAATGCCACTGCACTAAGTAAATTTTATAACTTATTGGTTGACAAGAAAGCAAAGAACTAGCTTCTGAGTGCCCAAGCCATGGAGGTCCAGCCAAACTTCTGCCTGTAGAAGAATATGCTCAGCTCCTGCCTTGATAAATACATCAGTAAGAGGTATTATGTCCCATGGTGGGAACCTTGCTGGTTCTTCAGGTGGGAGGCTGATGCAGGTCTGAGCTAACTTCTGGTCAAACTGGCTATCTGATGTTTCCCAAGAAGTTTTGGCTCTTGCTAATCACCCCAAAATGTCTTTGTCCTCTCTGAGCCCAAGATTATGTGTTTCCTCTAGGATACTGTGCCTTCTGTATATATTTTTTTCAACCTGTCTAGCTGATTTCCTTCTCTGAGTTCTCAGAGCACTGTTTACAATTGTCTTGTGGTCATTTGCTTGTGCAACACATTCACTGAACATAAGCTGCATGCGTTGTGGTACAAGGGTCTGTATTTCTCATCCTTCCTTAGTCTAATTCCCAGGGACAGGAAGTATGCCACACTCATTGGTAGATCTACAGTGTCTAGCAGAATGACATTCAAAGAAAAGGCCTTCAAAAAAGGCTCATTGGGTGATTGAATGATTGAACACAAGTAGACATTTGGTGAATTAAACTAATTGCCTTGTCTTATTTTTAGAAGCTTGGGGCTGGGGAAATAGCCCAGTGACTAAGTGTACAAGAATAAAGATGTGGTTTGACCTCCAGCACCCATGAAAAAGTTGCTATAACCACAGTGCTAGAAAGAAAGGGGCCTATTCTGATAAGTAAATCCCAGGTCCTGAGAGAAGTTCTGTCTCAACAAACAAGGTGGAGGGCCAGAGAGATGGAGCCGTGAGAAAAGGAGCCTGCTGCTTAATAACCTGAGTTCAGTTCCTGGGACCACATGGTGGATGGAGAGGTCTGATGCCTAAAAACTGTCTTCCAACCTCCACATGCAAAACACACACACAGAGAAACATAAACACACACACTACACAGATACACACACACAGAAGCACAAACACACACACACTACACAGAAACACACACACATACACGCAAACACATACATGCATACACACACATTTAACTTTTGGAAGCCTATAAATTTTTAATTTTAAAATACAAATAAGTTTCCTTATATTCTCCCCTCCTCTAAAGACAAAGCGGCAAATTAAATTCCTTGTGCAGCATAAGGTCCAATTGGCTAAGTGATTTAACTGCTGAGGTGGTGCCCCATCTTGAAAATTAACACAGGAAGGATGTTCTTTTTAGTTTTCCAATCCCAGATGCCCAATATGGCTCAGAGGCAGCTTTCCAAAGCAAGCCCACACTCTGAGGGGTTCCCAGCTCTTAAACTGTATTGCCCAAAACAAAAACAAAAGTCTCCTATAATGGCGCACAGTGACATTGTGAGGGATTGTAAAATAAGGGCATCACAAATATGAAGTAATGTCTAGAATTAAAAGGATGCTCCTGTGAGACAATTCGGATTCCAAATGGAAAGGCCACGCCCTTGTTAATTAAAGCTGTCTTGCCCAAACGTGGTTATCGAAGACGACGTCCCAGAGAGCCCGGAGTAACATGCTGCCACCTACTGACAACTGAAAGAAAACTCAGCTCAGGTCATTGCCTTTTTGAAAACCTAGAGCCTACAGCATAAACACTTAGCTAGTTTTACCTAAAACGTAGACATTTTGTACCTGAACGATTCTTCATCGGGAGTAGCAGCATCATACAAGGTGATGTAGTTGAAAAAGATCCTGCCAGCCAGTGATCCACACTTGTGATCTCAACACTAGAGAGCCTAAGGCATAGGAATTTAATTGCAGGCTTCAGCAGAAGACAGAGGAACTGCTGATCAATCCATTAAGAAGCGACATGAGGGCAGGAGCATCCCTAAGCTGAGAAGCCAAAGATCCAGTCAGCACTACTCTCTGTGGATGAGGGACATGGTTTGCACGCTCCTCCTCCTCCTCTTCCTCCTCCTCCTCCAGACCTGTTCTCAAGTTCTGTCTGCCTGAGGTCACTCTTCACACATCTAATGAAGGGGCTTTGCTGAGAGCTCCGCTGAAGCCCACCATCACCACTCCGGGCACCAGAAGCTGAGGAGGCCTGTTGTTTGGTATGCTCCTATGTACTGTCCCCAGCACACAGCATGGTCAGAAGACGTCAATATTCGGCCGTGTCTTTTCCGGTTTTTTTCTGCTTGAACTCCAAGGAGTACATGGGACTCCAAGCCTCTCAAGAGTCAGTGTATGACTCTGTGGTTCATGTTTTATTGATTTGGTTGGACTATTGAAGTGAAGGTAGCTAGCCTCTGGGTGTTCCAGCTCCGTTGGTATTATCAATTAAAGTTCTAACTCCAATGTAAGTTGAAGGGTAAACTTAGCTCAATGGTGAAGGCTAGCATTTTGTCCAGGGGAAAGTTGAAAGGAGAGCCTACATCTAGTTAATGATTAAGAAGGACTTTGAAAGAAATTGGCTTAGATTTCTTTTCAAAGGAAGTTGTTTAGTCTGGAGAGACACTTTCTTCTTCTTTTTATCCATAAAAACAATATTCACATAGCCAAAAAAATGGGAGTGTATGTGATAGCCATTCCCAGTAATCACTCATTTACTTTGTTAGGGGTCCAAAAAAATTACAGCCTGGACAGTCTATGTTGTGTCTGCTATACTCAGGGTCTCAACACAGGCTGTGGTTGGTTCGGGGCCTGCGTCCAGGAGTAAAGACTGATAGCTGTGGCCGCAGTAGTTTTTCTGGTGATTTTGCATCCAGCATCCAATTCTGTGCACATCATTACAGTGTGTATGCAGGAAAGCTCCTGCCTCAGAAAGCAAGTAAATAAAACACTGGACAATCCGTGTGCTGGCGTACTAGCTAGTACTCTAGACCCCCAAAGAGTCCTAAGATTAAAAGGATCACCAGGTTGGAGGGATCACAGCCAAGTTTGAGTGAGGGGATCTGAATGGGTCTCCAGAGTTATACTGGGAGTGGAAAAGACTGGACATGGGTAGTAGAACTTGGGAATGAGGAGTCGGGAGTTAAACAAAATTAAGGATATATGAAGAAGTCTTATGGAAACTCCCTACTTTCTAAAGTAATTTCAAAAATATAATGTAAAGGTTTGAAGAGCTGGAGAGATCACTCAATAGTTAAGATCCATTATTGCTCTTATAGAGGACAGTGTCCCTAGATACCACACCAGCTGCTGGCTCACAATCACATCCAGAGGATCCAAGGCCTTTGCCCCTCCTCCCTCTATGGGCACCGGCACACGTGTGCACATGCACGCACAAAAGCCAATAATCAAAGAAACCATTTTTTAAAAGTTTGATCAGAGGTACCCTAAATGGGTAGATAGAAGTCATAGATTATTAAATGAAAATCTCAGAGCGAGGCATGAGCATCTCCTCTTTGTGAATTGTTAGTCAGGAACAATATCAGAAGCTCCCAAAACGATACAAGCTATTTTGCCCCTGTTCTGGGTTTCTCACTGTGACTAGATGGTAAGACTGTGTTACTGAAGACACCACACACTTTGGTTGCAGAGCATAGAGACCCTGAACTGAGGTAGGAGTTTCTCCCTGTTGGATCTGTATGCAATTCTGGGCAGTGCTACCTACACAAGTCACTGGAGACGCACCATGGTATGACTGTTCTGAGGGATAGCCAACCACTTTGTGTTTGGGAATGAGGCCTCTTCCGCAGGAAGGAATTCCTGGCTAGTGCTGGAAATCTCATTAAAAGGTCATTAAAAGGTCTCATTAACCCACTGTTAAAGGGGCATGTTGTTAACTGCCTTCTCAGTGTTTCTATTTATGTTTTTACACACAGACCATTGCCGCTCCCAGTCTTGGTCAGAGAAGATTCGTTCTACAGTGGCATTAACGTAAAGACCCAGAACTGGTCAAGCTGCTGATAATACGTTACTGTTAAGTTCTCAGCCTAAAGAGAACATCTAAGGCATCCCCATCCAAGGCTCAGGACACACTGGAAGAAGGGGTAGAAAGACGGGGTGGGGTGGGTAGCTGTGAAATGCTGCCTTCTGGTCATGACTTGGTCATTGCAGCCATGAACTCATTACCTGCACAAGACTGGACCGTCAGCAGTCTAGTGGGGATAGGAGAGAGGGGTACGAGGCACCCCTGGTGAGGAGCTGGGGGTAGGCAGTGGCTGCAGGAAAGGGAGAGAGTCGTTCTTCTTCACCTTGGGAGGTTGAAATAGTGTGTTTTCTAGTCAGAATTTCCATTGCTTTGACAAAATTGTTGACAAAACAGCTTAAGAGGAAATAGATTTGTTTTGGCTCAGTGTCAGAGGTCTCGGCCTATATCTGTTGGCTCTGTTGACTGAGCTCATGTAAGGCAGAGGTTCATGCCAGGAAGGGTTGGAAAAAACCAAAATTGGCCACTTCATAGTGGTCAGGAAGGAGAGAGAGAGAACAAAAAAAGGGGCTAGAAAGGACAGGAGAAAGGGGGGAGGTCTAAGAAAAAAGATAGACAAGAAAAAAAATATACATGTCCCTGTCCCCAGCTGTTTCTTTTGATAAATCCAACCTCTGAAGTCCTTGGGCATCTTTCAAAATATGCCAACCATCTGGAAGACCGAGCTTCAAAACATGAGTCTGGGGGGGGGGATCTCCTACTCAAGCATAACCACTGTGTTTGTACAGGGTTGGAGGATACTGACTGTTTATTAACAGGGTACACTTAACTGACCATCGTAAAACATGTACCAGAGGATAGGCTCCACATAACCCTTGCTAGCCCTATCTTGGTTTTCTCCTTCCTTCTCCCAAGTTGGGGAGTATAGCTGTGTGACACCATGCCCAGCCAAACATCATTCTTTTAACTCCTTCATGAATTCTCTCATTTTACCATTTTTTCTTTCACAAAAATTCTCATCCTTAAGTGGCATCTGATCTCAATGTATTAGGCCCAGCTACATAATGGTTGTCAGATAAACCACACCCCAAATACGGTTAGCGTTCTTAACAACCCAACACACACACGCACACACACACATTTTGCCTATGCAGAAGGAAATCTACTGACCTCACCACTGGAGGAACAGCCTCTAGTAATCACAGAGTCATTTGGGCTGTTGGGCCTATCTCTCTCTCCTCTACCCCATAACATATTCTCAGTAAGTGGGTTTTCAATCTGTTTAATTTCATGTGATTGACCCCAAGACCCCCACAAATCTATGATTTCTACTTGCGAGACAGCTCAATAGGTGCCTTGAAGCTTACTGTGAATTGCTTTATACTCAGGGTGACTGTCCATTTCCAGGAAAGCCAGAATGCTCCTCTGTACTCTCTCAGCAGTGACCTATCATTTGAGGATCTTTGGAAGCCTGTACTTTGGTTTTTCCTGCCCATTCATTAGCCTTACAAACACTTGTTATCACCTGAAGTATTTACATTCCAGGCCTATCATCAGTTTCGACTGAGCATCTCTGTCCTTTGGAAACCCTCTGTGTCCTCCTAATGAGTTTTTCTAGAAAAAGAGCACTAGAGTACATCCAGTACAGTGGAGTCCCAGGTTCTCAAGATACATATCCGGCACTATACTATAGGCAAAATAGCTATCCTTGGGTATACCCAGGATGTGCCCTGTTCTACAGACTCTGGAGTGAGAGATTCAGAAGTAGAAATAAAGACTTTTTATTGTTGTTTTGAGACAAGGTTTAATTCTGCAGCTCCAATTGGTCTACAAGTTACTATACAGTTAGGCAGTTCTAAAATTTACAGAGCTCCACCTGGCTTTGCCTCTAGAGTTCTGAGGTTAAAGACATGCTTCATTACACTGAAGAGCATCTGTTTTGAACATGACTATATGCAGCACCTAGGTCTATGGTCTGGCATATAAGAAAACACAAAAATCAATATAACTATGGACTAAGCAGACAGAGCATTGAGAGATCAAACACAGAAGTGACGGGGAATGATCCAAGTTGATTTATAGTTAAGGGCATCCCTAGATTGTGGTGCAATCCAAGGAGGTTCTGGTCTTCTTCCTATACTCTTGGGGCCACACACCTCTCCACCTCTCAACACTAACTATTTGAGCTTGCCTCTCTCAGACCTTCCAAACCTTGGTCATATTCCTCAGGCTGTCATAGCAGCTAACTCACCTCAGAAGTGAGAAAGCAACACAGGCAAAAGTTACTGTGGAGGAACCAGAGAGGTGTGTAAATACTATTATTTTGCTGTGATAAGACACCATGACCAAGGCAACTTACAGATGAGTTCATTTTAGTTTATGGTTCCAGAGATAAGATTCTATCACGGCAGGAAAGCATGGCAAGAAGAGACAGGTATGTGACCCGAGCAGGAAGCTGAGAGCTCATTTCCTCAGCCTAAGGCAGGAAACAGAGGCAGCAAGCCAGAAGTGAAGCTTTTTACTCTCAAAGTCACCCCCAGTGACAACATCCTCCAGCAATGACACTATACCTAAGCCTCCTGTGGTAATTTGAATATAATTGGTCCCCATAAACTCACAGGGAGTGTCACAATTGAGGGGTGTGGCCTTGTTGGAGGAAATGTGATCTTATGGGAGGAGGCTGGATGACTCATGCCTTTAACCCAGACCTTGAAGCTGGAGGGCACACCTTTAATCTGGGTCACACCTTCTGTTGAAAGTGTGTCACTCTGGGGGCACTTTGAGGTCTTTTTCTCAAGCTTCACTCAGTGTGACAGTTAGTTGACTTCCTGTTGCCTGCAAGATGTAGGACACTCAGCTATTTCTCCAGCCCCATGCCTACCTGCATGCCGCCATGCTCCCTACCATGACATACTGAACCTCTGAACTATAAGAGAGCCACCACAATTAAATGTTTCCTTTAGAATGATTGCCATGATCATGGTGTCTCTTCACAGAAATGCAAGCCCTGATTAAGACACCTCCCCAACTGGTAACCAAATGTTCAAATGCCCAAGACAATGGGGGACATTTCTCTTTCAAACCATCACATGGGTACATGTGTAATCCTAGAACCAGGCACACTCAAGCACATGACCATGAGGGCCGCATAGCCAAAACACTTCATCAAAGACAGTGGGAGAGAAGGAATACATGATCACATTCTCAAGGGTGTGCTTCTAGGGGAGACACTGGAGGAGACAGAGTAGAGTCCTAAATGGACATGAAGAAGGCAGAAAGACAGACCAAGAAGAAATCAGCTAGTTACACACAGGAAGTCACTGTAGAATAGAAATTGAGGATGGCTAAGTGGTGCCAGATAATAAAACATATTAAAAGCACAGAGAATTTTCAGTGGGTTATGTGCCCAAGTCTGCTCCTTGCTCGGCTATTAAGAACGTAGAATGGCCAAATGGAAGTGTGGCTTAGAGTCAATGGTAAAAGAACATCACCGATCATGGGCAAAGTCATGGCTTTCATTCCACGCTTCACTCAAACACACAGATTTCAGAGTAGGTTTTTTTTAATCTTTTAAAAAATAGATTATTCATTTTTATTTTATGACATTGATGTTTTGCCTACGTATATGTCTGTGTGAGGTGATGGATTCCCTGGAGCTGGAGTTACAGACAGTTGTGAGCTGCTGTGTGGGTGCTGGGAACTGAACTCGGGTCTTCCAGAAGAGGAACCAATGCTCTTAACCTCAGAGCCATCTCTCCAGTCCCCAGAATAGTTTTTATTACATGAAACAAGTCTAAAAATTATGAATCAATTATTGCATAGTCTTCATACATTTAATGTATGTTTCCCCTCTCTTCAGATGACTATATGCAGATAGACTGGGCTGAACATCAAAGTGGTTGTATAATTACCTAGCAGAAACATATCTTTCCTTCTTGGAGAATTTTGGTTTGTACCAGCCTCTCAGAAGAATGTTAAAGTCAATCCATCTAAGTCCCGGGAACAAACCAGCAGCCCATAGAGGAGTGTTTAGTTTTAATGCAAAAGTTCACAGCTCTCTCCTCAAAGAGAGCAAGAAATAGTTTACTCTGGAACAAGCTATGAGTGACAAAGGCCTAGGGACACGGATTCAGGTGCTCCAAATACCACATTCTGACCCAGTGATAGTTTAATGATGTTTCATAAAATAACAAGCAAAACAAAATTATACATCAAAGCTTTTTTCCCCAAGTATATTAGTAAAAATATCAGGTTGGTGAGTTATAGCAATTCATAAATATCTCTGCTAGCAGCTTCAGATGTATTTCAGTGTTAGCCTTTAGTTTAGTGGAGGCAAGGGGTGTATATATATATTCAAAAGGAATCTTATTCTATATTCATATTTATGCCACCAAATGTGTGGGCTTTCTCCACAATAAGAAATTCACCAATTCCATGAACCCTAAATTAAATTTGAATGTTGTTTACCTGGAGTTAGCATCAGAGCCCACAAGTGGGAGGCTCTCTACTTCAGAAAGCAAATGCAAGCTCACAACATCTACACTTCTCACTAGTTGGTCACATAACCAATTCCCGTGATGCCCTCCTTATATCTGATAGCTTGGTAGGACTCAGTGGCCATTTACTTATTTTTACTGTAAGTATAAATGTAGGTCAAAGAACAGCATTACAATTATTCAGCTTTTTTAAAAAAAAATATTTTATTTTGGATTAAGATTGGTGTTCAAATGAACTGAGCCCAGGAAGCTGTTTTTTTCTTTAAATGGAAAAAAACTGGCAGAAAAAGCAGAAACACTGAGTAAGTTGATGTCAAAACCGATTCCCTCCCGAAGTCATGACAAAGAACACTAGGAAGGTCCTCCCTGACACTACAGGCCACTGTAGAAGCTAAAGTGTTTATATTTTATATGTTTGTTTATTTTAAGGTTTAGACGATATCTTTGGGAAATAGAACTTCATCTTAATGTTGATTGGAACTGTCTGGTTTGGGGAATTTGCTGTGACCCTGAAATCAGTTTTGATGACACAGAATTTTAGCAAGGGCAAAACCACTTCAGTGTTCAGCCCAGTCTATCAGCACCCACCCAGGAGTTTAGTCTACAGCAAGCTTATGTAATTTCTATTTAACACTTACCTGAGTGTAGAGTTGTGTTGTTTATTATACAGAACACAACCCAGGAAAAGTCAACAGAGGACTGGATGAAGTTCAGTTATCAGAGGGAGATACTAAGTTCCCATACCGTCTGTGGACACATGGCCCACGGCCCTTGAAGTGTTCATGAACTTTTATAGTTTGAATATGAAATATCTTCCTCAAACTCATGTGTTGGTGACTTGGCTGCCATCATGGAGTTGTGGAAAGTGACTGGATCAACAGATTAATTCTATGATGGATTCACAATATGGTTTTGATAGGTGGGAACCCAGTTCTCCACCCTTTTTTATTTGGGCCTGGTTTTGGTCCATTACAAAGTGAGCTGCTTCATTCTAGCATTTAGCACATGCTCCCTGTCCTGCTGTTCACCTCATCTAGCCACACCGCAATGGAACCAGCCAACCATGGCCCAGCTGGAACTCCATGTACACTGTTATTCCCAGAACTCTGCCAGACTGATACAGAAACCCAGAAGCTCTTGAAAACCATTTCCGTTAAAGCTGTTATGCATCCCATTATGTAGGCATGCTGAATGGCTACATAGACATCACTGGCTCTGCTCAGTCTCTAGCACCTCTGAGGGTGTGCTCACATGGGGTAATGGAGGGGTGAGAAATGTAAGAGTTTCCGCACTTTCATCAGTCCCCATTGCTAAGGACTCCCCAAGAGTCACGTATGACATAAACCCCAGGGTGGTTGAGAAGACTTTTTGTGAATGGCAGAAAATGTTTCCTCACCTTCACCATGCTCATAATTTGGGACATTCCAAGGGCTTTAAGAATACTGTCTCAGTTCCCAGAGACAAAATCCCAAATATATTTAACATCACATTACAATCCCCACCATCCCCAGGGAAGTTTTCTTATGTGTCTTTGCTAGTGGAAAGGTGAGTGGAATAGAATTAAAGGCAGATTTGATTCAGGAATAGAAATGCAATGTTCCTGGCTTTCAAGATGGAAGACAGACAAGTGGTAGGTAACGTTGGGGACTGTGCACCTTCTCCACTTTCTACAATGGTGGAATAAACAAGAAACTGAATCTCCCCTGGAGTTTTCAAAAAATGAGCATGACCCTGTAGGAACCTTGATTCTAACCAAGCATGTCCTGTGTCAGATATCTGAGAGAACTGTAAGAGTATTTGTAGGTGCTGTGGAATAATCCTTCTGTAGACTATGAATATGTATTACTCTCATTGGCTAATAAAGAAGGTGATTGGCCTAGGCTAAGGCAGATTAAGTTAGGAAAATCAAACAGAGGATTCTGGGATGAAGAAGGGCGGAGTCAGGAGTCAGCTAGACACAGAACAAGTTGGGAACATTGGGATAGAGGTAAAAACCATGAGCCTTGGGCAGCACATAGATTAATGGAAATGGGCTAAGTTGTAAGAACTAGTTAATAACAAGCCAGGGCTATTGACCAAACATTTGTAATTAACATAAGCCTCTGTGTGGTTACTTGAAACTGGCAGGCAGAAAAGAAACAGCTGCCTACATGTAGATACTTTTCTATTGCTGTGGTAAAATACCATGACCAAGGCAAGTTGTAAACAAAAAAAGGTTTGTTTGGGCATACCATTCCAGAGAGATAAGAGTCTACTACCAACAGTATGGAATCATGGTATCAGCTGGCATCCCTTACCACAAGTAGGAAGTGGAAAGAATGGAATGGAAATGGAGTATGGGCTTTGAAACCTCAAAGCTGCCTCCAATGACTCAGCTCCTCCAGCAAAGCCACTAGTCCCAAACCTACCCACATAGTACCACCAGCTGGGGACCATAAATTTACAAATCTGAGCCTCATTCAAATTACCACATTACTGACCTAAGCCACTACGTTTCTACAGTAACATTAGAGAATCCATATGTTCTCCTTATTCCCAAATTCCTACAATTTTTTAAAAGAGAAGCTTATGTTGTTGATTTTGCATATTAATCTTTGTCTATTAGAAGTTTTTAGCATGCCCAAAGTATTCATAAATTCCCAAGCAGACTTTTTATATTCTCAAATACCGAAGTGTAGCACTGAAAATATCTTTAAATTCAAGGAGAGAAAGCTAGGGAGGTGGTGCTTGCCTGTGATGGCAGCACTAAGGAAGGTTGGCTAGTCATAAGGCCAATGCCATTATGGACTTATGTTTCCAAAAAAATAAATAAATAAATAAAAGAAGGGAAGAAAAGAAAAAGACACGACGGTGTTCTGAAGCACATTCACAGCTACACTTCTCTCTCTACAAAATTACCTGTTATTTATATTGTAGACAGTCTTACGTAACCCAGGCTGACCTTAAATTTGCTCCTGCTGAGGATGCTCTCAAACTCCTGGTCCTCCTTCCTCCACTGCCTAAGAGCTAGAATTACAGGGTGTGCCACTTTGTTTTCACTCAGTTAAGAACAGTAACTACAATGGAAGCATTTGCTGATAGATTTGAGAACATTTTTTTGTTCCCAGTGTTTTGAAGCATATTACATGAAACTGAAATAAATAGTGAGATGCTTCCTAAGTTGATGTTTGTCTGAAACACCTCACTTTTGACTCCTTATTATTAAGGAGTGTGTGTGTGTGTGTGTGTGTGTGTGTGTGTGTGTGTGCGCGCGCGCGCACGCGCGCGCGCGTGCTCTGCAAGTGCACCATGATACAAGCATGGAGGTCATAGAACAACTTGAAGGATTCAGTTGTCTATTTTCTTCATGTGGCTTCTTGGGATCAAATTCGGGTCATCAGACTTGGTGACAAGTGGCCTTAGTACCGAGCCATCTTACCATTCTCTTCTCGTTATCTGTTTTCTTAATAGTTCATGTGTCATTGCATAAAAGACAACTTTTTCGTTATAATAGTAACTGGTCATTTTCTTCATCTCTGTTTGCATTTTAACCTTTATTTACCAGTATTTTGGGAGGCAAGGATAGAAGGCCAAGAAACAAGGATAGCCCCTTCTCTAGGACATTTCAAAAACAAAAACAAGTAAACATCTGAGGACAAGAAAAAAGGGTCAGGGTACAAACTCCAGGTACAGAAATGAATCAGGAACTGAGCAATGGTCAGTAATTACAAGATTTTTTCTGAAAGAATCAAGGGAACACTTATTAGTCTCCATAACTCTCTGGGTCTTAACTTCCTAAGGAAGAAAAGTAGAAATCTCATTATAAGTTAAAAATGGCCTTTAAAAAGACAGCACCAGACTGTGGTGGCACAGGCCATTTAATCCCAGCACTCAGGTAGCAGTGGCAGGTGGATCTCTGTGAGTTCAAGGCCAGACTGGTCTATAAAGTGTGTTCCAGGACAGCCAGAGCTATACAGAGAAACAAACAAGACAGGAAGCAGACAAGAAGGACTTTCACCTGGTGATAAAATCATGCCACCGAGATCAAACCCCTGGTCCTGTGTTTGCAGTCTGCACAGACTCAATGCAATTCTCACAGCCTAAGAATTCCCATATGTAATTGGGACCACGGCAAGTGCTTCCCTGCTTACTCACTCCGCAAACGCACTTTAGACACTCTTACAGCATGTGTTGCTTTGCATTGATTACCTAAGAGCACCTAAATTCAGTCAGCACCACATAAACACACAGAGGACTCCCACCATATGCCTCAGCAAGTAAAGGTGCTCGATGGGTAAGCCTGGTGCCTCAGTTTGGTTCTCTGGCCCCATGGAACGAAGTTGCCTTCTGACTCCACACATATTGTGGACTATGTCTCTCCACACACATGATGCACACGCATATATCACACACAACAATATTAACAAGTAATAAAAACAGGACAAATGAGAAAATGGACCAATTTTAGTGAGTACCAAAGACAAAGGAAATAGACCAGATCCCTACTGACTAAGATGGCTGAAGAGACAATGATGGGCTTAGTGTCATTGAAGACACAGGAGTTGCTGTATTTGGTTTCAGCTCCTGCATTTGCCCCAACAAACCAAAATGAGTATCACATCTGAGGGATCAGATTAGAGAGAGCAAAGCTAATTCCCCTACAGGCCACCTTTACTCCTGCTAGTACTGACATTTCTCTGAGCTTTAATCCCCAAAGAAGTAACAGCTTGATGTCAGTGCCCTATTTTCATGCTGCTTTCTGGCCTTGCAAAGAAAATGATTTAAAAAGCCAGTCCATGCTCTGTTTCTTTTTTCTTTTTGGTTTTTCAAAACAAGGTTTTTCTCTCTCTGTAGCCCTGGCTGTCCTAGAACTCGATCTGTAGACCAGGCTAGCTTCCAACTCACAGAGATGCTCCTGCCTTTGCCTCCCCAGTTGTGGAATCAAAGGTGTCTGCCCCCACTGCCTGGCCCACTTTCTGTTTCTTGTCTGTACTTTTTCATTACCCTTTCTGTCTATAAAGCCAACCTTCAGCCTCGCTTCTCAGAGCATTTATCCAGTTTTATGGAACAAAGTGTTGTTTAATTCTAATATTGAAAATAAACCTAAAAAACAACAAACAAAAAATTTTTAAACTAACTGGACATGGTGACATGTAACCTCAGCATTCAAGAGGTTGGGGCAGGAAAATCATTGTGTATTTGAGATCAAATTGGCCAGCATAGTGAGTTCAAGGGTAGCTTGGGCTGCAGAGTAAAACCCTATCTTTAAAAAAAAGACAAAACACTTACAATGTTTTAGAATTCTATAATTTACTCAAATACTCAAATTCTATAATTTACTACAAAAACAAACAGTAGGATAGAAAAATTCCAGACTTTTACAAAATCTAAATAGAATCTCCAGAAAGAAAAAAAATTATACATAAATCAGAGGTTGTAGTAAAACATGAACAATTAACCAATTGCATTCATGTTGACTTCTCTATCAAAATAAAAGCAGAGAGATAACAAATTAAGCAGACAAGGCCAAGAAAGAAGTCAATAAATGTCAACAGGTTTCTGTAAACTGGAACTTGGCTTCTCACACCTGACAGTGAATTGTAGAAAATAAAAAGCCAAGCCTTTGATTGACAGTGAATGTTGAATAAAAGAAGTTAAAAGAATTGGTAATTGCTGTGGTTTACATAGGAAATGTCCCCAGAGGTCCAAGTGTTGTAGGGAGCCTCTGGTTACTAGAACATTTGGGAGTGGTGGAGGCAGCCTGGTTGGAGACCAGCCTTTGGGAGAATATTTTCCCTGAGTTCAGGCATACCCCACAGCAGCTACAGAATGAGACAGTTTTCCTTTACTGTGATGTTTCTACCTTACCAAAGACCTAAAAGCAACGAAGCCTGTCAACCATGAGTATAAAACTCTACAACCAAGACCCAAAATGCCTTTTCATCTTTAAGATGACTTGCTCGGGGATGCTGTCATAACCACAAAGAGTGACCAACAGTAATTCAAGCAACCAAGCAGCAGGAATTCTAAGAAGGAAAAGCACCAGGATGTCAGAAGAGAAGGGCAGCAGATGGCCATAGAAAAGGGGGTTAAAGCGAATCCCAGAAATCCTAACATGTAGTAGCCAAGGGGTGCCCCGGTGCCCCTATTTCTCCAGAGAAAAGAATAATAGCTAAACCCAGATGGCACAAAAAAAAAAAAAAAAAAAAAACCAACCCAAGAGAAACCGAGGAAATTTTACATATTGAACGTTAAGCATCTCTTCTTTTCAGTTCCCCTTCCCTGAGCTTACTTCCTAGCACACTGGCGATCAATGCCATGTAAGCAAGAAAGAATGAGAAAAATGTTTTTCAGTGGCTGGGGAGGCATTGGAGGCAAAGTCTCCTGTAGTACCTTGAACTCTAGCCTCCACCTCCCAAATGCTGGGAGCGTTCCCCAGCCCACCCCTATTCTCCTTCAAAGAGAAATTCTCAACAGTGAAAATACAGAATACTTATACAATCTGTCTGAATTCAGAAACTACAGTAGTAAAAAGAAGTTTTTGGAACCGTGGAGGGAGAAGCTGGGTTCACATAGCCCTGGATCGGTGTTCAAGGGAAATAGGAAAAGCTGGGCCACTGAATGCTAAGCAGCAACAAGGACCACACAACACAAAGAATGTATCCAGACATTAAAAAAAAAATCCCTGGAAAAAAGAGTCCTATAACATTTTGATTAGTATCTTGAGCCTCTGGACGTGAAGTCATTGTCCTGTTGTTTGAGCAGTTCCAGCCGCCTGTAGTCAGAGCAGAGGTGGCCAGAGTCCACACTCCCAGGCAGCAGCTCGAGTTGTAATAGGCTCTGTTCCTTCTATGGCCTGCAGATTCCGTTTTGAAAAACTCTTTCAATGTTGTTTTCGTCATAATTTCCTTCTTATTTCTTTACTTACAAGGAAAAAAGAATAAGCACATATTAGAACGATCTGCAGTAACATTCACAGTGAGACAAAGCGTTATTCCCATTTGCTGGGATCAAGGAGCTTCGGGGAGGGCTGACCTTTTGAGGAACACCTTCACAGGCCAGGAAGGGTTGGCTACCCTGACCCAAAGCCAGGAGACAAGGAGAAGGACTTAGAAGTGTTCGTGGGAAAAGATGGTGTGTCATCATCCATTCTGCACTGGGAAGGTCAGTGAAAGAAGTCCTCTGTTTTCCAGCTAAGGAGCTGGAAAAGGATGCTTTGTAGAAGCATGCCAGGAGTTGAACCCAAAAGGTGTGGCTGAAAGCCGGGCACAAGTATGAACAAATGTTAAGCGTACAGCCAACCAAAACAGTGACTGGAGACATAGTAATCCAAGAGATATCAAAATGGTGAAAATAAGTAAAACCCAGAGCAGAGTAACAGGAATCTTTTTATCTCTCCAGGAGTTGCATAAACATGCAATTATATCAGATGCTAAAATTGTAGAAGTGATAAACAGAACATTAGACACAACGTAAAACTCCCTCATCCATGGAGGACGGAGGTGTGGAGTCCAAATCATTTCAATACAATGATAAAGAAATAGAGAAAAGCTAAGAAAAAAATAGGAGATGAAATTAAGGTAGAGGAAATAAATCTATATTTTCCACAGTCAAAATAAACACAAATAGACTACGATTTCAATCAAAATATGCATTATAGCACTCGATTATAAAAATATGTAGCTGTCTGGGGGTAAGAGGATAGACTAGAAATCGCTTCTCCTGGGGGGGGGCAGTTAAAGAAGAGATGAGTCAGAAGTAAGACAGAGATGAAGCAAAGGCTCAGCAGGTACATTGCTGGCCTTGCAAGTGTGAAGACAGGAGTTCAGGTCTCCAGCACTCAGGTGAGGGCTGGCTGGGCATGACAGTCACATGAGGGCCTGAGACAAGGAATGCCAGCAGATGATGACCTGAAAGAGGAAATCTGGGTTCAAAGAGAAATCCTGCCTTAGTATGGCAGGAAGAGAGAAATTCAGAAACATCCAATATCAACCTTGGGCCTACAGAGAGAGAGAGAGAGAGAGAGAGAGAGAGAGAGAGAGAGAGAGAGAGAGAGAGGCCCATGCACATACACGTGCATGTGGAAAAGAGGATAATACAAAGCTGAACTAAAAGTGCTGAGACCACTATGAGAAGAAGAGGAAAAGCATTCTAAGACAGACAGACAGACAGACAGACAGACAGACAGACACACACACACACACACACACACACATGAGCAGCAGTGCTCTCAGTGGGGCTCTAATAAACTGGGAAATGCTTCCCAGATTAACAATGAGATCGAATGACATTAAAAAGCTGAGCAGGAAGGGAACAATAAGCAGAGTGGGCAGGCAACCTACAGAGGGAGAGAAAACCTTTGCCTTCTGTTCTTCAGACAGGGGTTAATATCTAGAACACAGGGCCAGCAGGATTACTCAGCATGAAAGGGTTTGTTGGCAAGCCCGAGGACCTGAATTCAACCCCTGGGGTCAACGTGTTTGTAGGAGAGAACCAGCTCCTGAAAGTCAACCTCTGAGAGCATCATTTTCTCTCTTTTTTCATTTATTGGAACTTGCTTTTGGGGCGGGAGAGATGCCTGAGCGGTTAAGAGCACATACTATTCTTGAGGAGGACCCGAGTTCAAGTCTCAGAGCCCACACGGCAGCTCACAAGCACCTGTGACTCGCATGCCTCTGGCCTCTGTAGGCAACTGCACTCGTGTACATATACACTGTTTTACATGTAACTAAATAGCATTAGACAATATTTAAAAGTAATAAGGTATTTTATATATTTTGGTACCAGGTCTTCAAAGTTTTATGTTTATTTTATATCTGGAGCACTCAGTGACTAGCCATATTTCAGATGTTCAGTAGTTACATGTAACTGATGTCTCCAGATCATGAAGGGAGATAGATTCCCAGAGAAATGTTGACAGCTGTATCACAGAAGAGACATATGCGAGGGATTTGCTGAAACATTTTTCCTAATGAAAAGAAAGTGTCTGATGTTAAAAGGAATAGGCAACGGCTTATTTGTATAGAATAACACCACCCAACCATCAAAATGAAGGAACCATAGCCAGATGTGGGTAAGCATGTTCAGTAAGAGCTGCAAACCGTCACATGTATGGATTTAAAATATACAAAATTCTAACCTATACCATGTATGGCTGGGAGAAGTCGGCAGCCATAAGTGAATTACAATGTCAGATCTTTACTCTGGAGAAGGGAATCAAAGGTCAGAGAAATGTATTGGAGGCAGCGGTACAAGTTCAAGCCTGGTGTGGGCCACTCAGCAAGACCTGATCAAGAAATAAAGCATGGGCACCAGATGGCTGAGCTGTAGAAGAATCATGTGCTCCTAGCTCGGCTCTTGGTAATTGGCAGAGCCTCCCTATCTCCCTACACCTTTATGCAGCCAAGAGTGTTTCCCTCAAGGCCATCACCTGCAGCAGATGAAGGAACATGCCAGAAGGAGTTTACAGGGTTCAAGAGCTTGCTTCCAGCCAGCATGCTAGGCAAGAACAACTGACATTCTTCCGCACTGAAGAGGGAGACATGCTGAATTACAGATGGACAAAACTGGGCTTTTCTTCTTTCTTTCGTTCGTTCTTTCTTTCTCTCTTTCTTTCTTTCTTTCTTTCTTTCCTATTTCTTTACTTTCTAATACTTATTTATTGGCTTACCTGTGTGTGAGCATGCAGAAGTGAGTTTTCTACTATGTGGGTTCTGGGGGACTTCCAGCAACAAAGCCACTTAGCCATTTTGCTTGTACAGAAATTGTGCTTTTCATAATTTGAAACTGAGTTTCAAGATCAGGGCTAGGTATTTAGAAAACTTCAAATCCATATATCTAAATAAATAAATAAATGATTTGCAAACAGTTCTACCCAAAGATAATTGCTTATTGGCCAACGTCAAGGAAATCCACATCTTTCCTCAAAGACTTAAGTCACTGCTTATTAGCTTGAGAAAAGGACACCAAGGGAGCTGACACATGGCCCATTTTGTAGAATTGCGAGCTAGGACAACCATTGTGGCCCCAAATTTCATGAACATCAAAGCCAGGCCATTTGCATGGTGAGGCTCCTTACACTCTGCCTCACCAGCCTTCAGGGCTCCAAAGAGCACCATCTCTGCCATCATCCTGCTCACAAGAGGAAAACTAGGTTTTCCAGTTGCTTAATTATTTATGAACTCAGCTGCTGTTTGGATATTTTATGGAATATTTTCTACATAAATATTTTACAAGCAACCAGAGGCTATTGGTATTTGATGCCTTTCAGAAAATTACAGAATAAATTTTAAACTGTAATGTACAAGGACAAAAAAGATCACACATCCTTGTTGGTGGAACATGCATTGTACACCCTGGATAATTTCGATATTGCTTAAACAGACTGATTGTCAAGCCATGGATTTTGAATTTAGGTAAATTCTCTTCAATAGAGAGATAAAATGACATCATTTTCCACTCTGGTATTCAGCCCTGAGTTAGACTGTGAGGATCTTATACTTTCAGAGTCAGGTATAGGTCCTGAGTTTTAATCTGTATCTATGTTTTTGTTAGTTTGCACTTTTAAAAAGATTTATTTTTATTTAATGTGTATAGGTTTTTGTATGAGTGCAGCACATGTGTACACTGCTCGAGGAGGCCAGAAGAGGGTGCCAGATTCCCTGGAGATGGAGCTATAAATAGTTTTGAGCTGTGTGGGTCCTATGGTCCTCTGCTAGAGCAGCCAGTGTTCTTAATCACTGGGCCAGCCTCTGGTTTGCATTATTTCAAAATCATCAGTGTAGTAGTGATTTTTAGTAACAATAAATTGGATATTACTGTGGGGATATGTTTTAAATTTAATAAAAACAGCCTGAGATATCAGAGGGATCTACCCACAGTCAGTCAGTCTAGGAGGATCAGACAGTGGTAACTCACACCTTTAATCCCAGCACAAGGAATATCCGAGAGTGGTGACCTATGCCCTTAATCCAATCAAATCTAAATTTGAGGTCATCTTAGTTTACAGAAGGAGTTTCAGGCTCCCGGGCAGGCAGTAGTGGTGCCACGCCTTAACTGAAGGAAGAAGGTATTTAAGGCAGGCATAGAAAGACAGAGCAGGCAGAAGAAGCCATGGTTCACACTGTTAGCCCCAGCACTTGGGAATCTCTGTGAGTTCAAAGTCAGCCTGGTCTTCAAAGCAAGTTCCAAGACAGCCAGGACTGTTACACAGAAAACTCTATCTCAAAAAAAACCCAAACAAACAAATAAACAAACAAAGACCAGAAGAGGTGGATCTGTCCTCTAATATCTCAGGCTGTTTTTATTAAGTTTGAAACATATCCCCAAATATTACTTTCCAAGTTCCCACTACTTTAGGCCAAACTGAAAATTTCAATAAAACTTTCAACTATTTTCTGTGTATAATTGGTATTTTCTCTCCAAAAAGATGGAGATTCTGAAGTTCAGCACCTTTGAAAGAATGTCCAAAAAGAGGGAGAGAGTACAAAGCCTAAAGTTCCATAGCTCTGTGCCCAAGAGAATATGATGCCATGGCACAGACAGAGGTGTCAGGAAAGAGATGAAACACAGCCAGGACAGCTGGAACTTGTGTGATGCTCTGCATGGCCAGTTCCCTGAGTCTCCTACATTGACTATTGTCACCCGGGATTCGAGGTTTGTCATGTGGGATGTCTTTCTGTACTCTATAAATACGCTTTATTACAATTTGTTAATGAGAAGCTGTTTTAGCCTATGGCAAGGCAGCTCAGAGGCAGGTGGGAAATCCAAGCAGAGATGAAGATGAAGAAGGGCAGAGTCAGGGGGAGGAGCTTCAGGCTGCCATCCAGAAAGCAAGATGTAATGGAATGCAGGTAAAGCCACGGAACACGTAGCTTTAATACATAGATTAATAGAAATGGGCTAAGTTATAAGAGCTAGTTGGTATTGAGCTTGAGCCATAGGCCAAACATTTTGAAATTAACATAAGCCTCTGAGTAATGATTTGATAAGCAGCTTCAGGACCGTGTGTGGGAGAGCTTTGTCTGGACCAAGGAGCCTGGATAGGACAGAAAAACTTCTAGGTACACTCCTGTGATGACCAACAAGTTTCCAAGATGACTCAAGTTAGTCTTCCTTGCCTTGAGAGACCAAGTTCACAGGACCAGGGATGTGCTGTGTATACATTATGATGCCCTACTTATGTTAATTTCTTACCAGGACCCTTAGCCTAGTGCCTGACATGTGCTCAGACTTGTTTCCTTTCTGTGGACCTCAAGGAAGACTGATTCCTAAAAGCATACAGAAAGTACACCATAAATGTGGCATAAAATCACTTTGTTTCTGAGATGAGGCCTCACTGCCTGGCTCAAACTGATCTCAAATTATTGGGCTCAAGCAGTCCTCTCAATCATTTGACAAGCATTTCAGCCAAGGGTTTACATTTCTGAAACTGCCAAAATTATAGGAAATTAGGTGGAATGAATGGTCTAAGATGAATTCATGCACATAACTCCAGAGAAGGAGATTGCCACATTTAGATCATAAACCTCTTTACTGAGGTTGAGCTGGGGATTTGCATCAAAACAAAAAGCAAAGCAAACAAACAAAAAACCCCAAGCATAGGGCATGCACCACATGGTTGCTCTGCACCTGTAAGGACATAGAAGCAAGAGAGCTGAACTGGTAACAGAACTCTCATGGAACTCTCTTAATTAACTCTCTCCAGGGAAGCGAATATAATCTGTTCTCTCCATTTCCAGAGCCTCCCAATGTGTCAGAAGCCTATCTATTTTTATTCCATGAATTGCTTTACCAGCGGCCACAGTATGAAGTCTGTACTTAGTAAACCTGCATTAATGCATCAATTTATTTAGAAGTCAAGAAGAGGCCTAGAGAGAGTGTAATGGGCCCAGCTTGAACTTTTGCTCACTAATACCATTGAACACCTGTTAGCAATCATAAGCAAGTTAGAGCCCCTGGAGCACATTACACTGTATTCCACACCCAGCTGCTATGATTTACTTTATGCTTAGCCCCCTATGACTACATGTTCTCAACAAGTTAGCCTAGGAAAAGCAGACCTTCACCCACAGAACTCCTAAAGACATTCAGGGTGGGTCAAAATTTGAAAGGAACTAGGTTCAATAAATTAGGGAATGTACTGAGAAAGAAATGGTTAGGTAGAAATAAAAATATTTTGTGAGCCAACAAGATGGCTCAGCAGGTAAAAAAATGTGCTTGATGCCAAGCCAAAAAATCTGAGTTCAATCCTCAAGGCCTACATCTCAAAAGAAAAGTATCAGTTCTCACAATGAATAAAATGTAATAAATTATTATATAAATGTAATAAATTATTCTCTCAATGAATAAATACGATAAAAAAATATTTTGCTTGGGAAGAGACACATTGAGCAAGCCGAAAACAAGTTAGGAGAAAAAAATATTTGCAGCGTTTATCACATGAAAAGTTGATTAATAAACAGCTTCTAACAATAGAAATAAATGTTTTGTTAGTTATCTAGAAGAAAAAAACAGCCTAAAGCCATAAGAGAATTCAAATAAAAACATCATCAATAAATTGCATCTCACCCTTACAACGTCAACTGTGCAAACATCTGGCAAAAGAAAAAGGAAGAACTGGCAGATTTCAGTAAAACTATAGAATTTTCTCCTTTACTCTGTAACACCACTACCAGAGATGAACCCTGGAGGAAAAAGGAAAAAGAGAAACATGTACGAAGGATTCATCAAATGGCTGTTTGAGGTAAAGAAGGAATGAACCCAGCCCGGTGTTCATCTGTGAAGTGTGGAATAAGCCACAGCCCTGTGAGTTTCCAACATTCATTCCCTCACAGTTACCTGAAACCTTGTCAACACAGGTGGCAGCCCAGTCTCACTGCAGCCTGGGGTGGCCTCCTGCCTGCCTCCGTCTCCTGACCCCTAGAATTGCAGGTGCACACCCAGCATGCACCTTATGATATAGATTTTAATTTGGAGGAACACAAGCTATAAAGAGGAAAAAAAAAAAACTAAAAATGGTAGGAAGCAAATAAGCTAAACCAGAAGAGCTATGCAAAGCGAAGGCTCCACCAAATGATCGCCAAGCACATTTGACTGGAGTCCCCGCAGGGAAGATCGCATGAATAAATGAGTGTGAGGAATAAAATCCAACCACCATTAAGCTCTTTACAGTGATCCTGCTGTTGGCAGAAGCTGGCTGTGGTACTAGGAGAATCCTGCGAGATGAGGCAAGTGAGTAACTATGAGACAATGTTAATGATTTTCATTCCATCATTTTTGCCGCCATTGGCAAAGGAGACTTTTGGCGGGGGGTGGGGGGGGGGGCAACAGAAAAAAGAAGAGTTTATGTCCAGGTACTGTAATCTTGAACTTAAATACTAAAATGAATTTATCATTTGTTTTGTCCTTTTCTAGTTTGGTTTTGGAACATGGTCTAATGGAGCCTCAGACTTGCTATGTACTTGTACTTCCTCTGCCTCTGTCTTCCAAGTGCTGGGATTATTTGTGTTATTTGTGAGTACCACCATGCCAAGCTTATTGAATCTTCTAAAAAAATGGCTTAAAAATAAAACATTTCTTCACTCTGTCTCATAGAAAGGCTACCAAGATTCCTTAAATCCTATTTCCACGAAAGTATCCGGGAAAAACAAAAACAAAAAACCTCTACGATGCTTTATATTAAACAGCAGCTGAAGGTCAGCAAGATGGTTTAACAGGAAAAGGTGCTTGCCACCAAGCCTGATGACCCGAGTTCAATCCCTGAGCCCCACGTGGTAGAGGGAGAGAGCGGAATCTGGCAAGATGCCCTCAGACATCTATTCAGAACTTTAATGGGATTTTTTAATTGAATGTTTTAACTACCGCCATCACCTGCACTGGGCATTTTGTAGGTATTATCTGACAGTCTTTTCGAGAATACTAGGGAACAGATCTGCTACTATTGTCCATTTTCCAGGTTAGGGAAGCAGGGCAAGTATACAGGTTAAGATTGCTCCATCAGAAACGGCACAGGCAGGGACTGAACCATAGCATTTGGCTGCAGACTTTTCAACAAGGAGAGAGGTTAGCAGGCTGTCACCATGGCCTTTGTGACAGACTAGAATGAACACTGAAGGAGAAGGTGGTCTTCCTTCCAAACACCTGTACCACTCTGAGATACTCACCCAATGTGCAGTTTCAGGTTTCTGCCTCTATAACATACATCTCTTGTGTCTTTCCACTTTAAACCTTTAACTGATAATGACTTTGACAAGGGATGATAATCTGCTCTCAACTTTACTCTGTTTCCAGGCTACCTACACATCTGTCGACTTTGTCTAATGCTTGCGGAACCAGATACCTCAGAGATCCCTGAGGCACAGGATCCTGCGTTCATGACACTTTTCTTCCCTGCTGTTTATCCCTAAAATGTTCAGTTCCATATCTTTCATATTTATCTGCATATTTCAATCACAGTAAATATTTGGGGAGTGGGGTAGAGATGGTTCGGTAGGGAGGGGTGCTTTCTGTACATGCCTTGGGACCTGAGTTGGAATTCCCAGCACCTGTATAAAAAGGGGATGTTGCCTCCTGCATGATCGTGACCTCAGCACTGAGGAGCAGAGAGAGGAAAGTTGTTGGGGCTGGCTAACTGTGACTCTGTTTAAGGAGAACCAGACAGAGTGACTGAGCAGGACCATGCACTGAAGCATGGGGACATTCTCAGGGGCTACATAACTGAAAGAAACCGATTCTCCCTCCAGTAGCAACCAGTTGCCAATAGCTCCTCGGATGGGGTGGAACTTCACAAGGCTTCCCCGATCTGAGCTGGACTTTTATCTGGATTGATTTTGTCGGCTTCTCAACCTGCTGCTATGTTCACGTGTGCTGTGGCTCTGTCCAGAAAACATTATTTCACTGAAGTCACTCCACTGGCTCTTAAGTTTTTTTCTGCCCAGGAGGAAGCCCTGAACAATCTCTGAGCCTCTGCAGGGAGGGTACTGTTGACCTGGGCATGACCTCAGACCCGTAGGACCTCACAAAGCCTTTCCTAATGTGAGTCAGGCTTTAAAATGGCCAAGCCTTCCTCTAGTCCAGCTGTGAATACTTGGCAGTGTGTCAAACTAACAGGCACAATTTCCTCCTCAGGATGTTTACAGCCTGAGACCGCTCACCTGTGGTGATATAGTGTGTATTTAATAAAGTCTGCTTGAAAAATCAGATGACAGCCAAGCTACACACAGACTTAGTCACAAAGGTCAGGGAGTGGTGGCCCACGCCTTTAATTCCAGCACTCTGGATCGCTGTGAGTTCTAAGCAAAACAGAGCAGGGTGGTGGTGGCACACACCTTTAATCCTAGCTCTAGGAAAGCAGAAATAGTTCACTAGGAAGTGAGACAGCTGGGCGGAGAAAGAAGAGGCAGGGGTTCAGCCCTTCGGCTGCACTTCCCTTCCCTTTAAGAGACAGTGAGTCTGAAGATTCCTGAGGAGTTGGCTGGGTGAGAAGTGTTTGTGGCTTGTTTCTCTGCCTCTCTGATCTCTCAGCTTTCCCCCAGTACCTGGCTTTGATTTTTTTGTATTATAAGACCAAGTAGAATTTGTGCAATACTCACCTACAGACACCACTAGCTAACTACTGCCCTCTGTGTTGTATGTAAGAAACTCACTGAGGTTCTGGCTCATTTCACAGTTGGTGTGGCTCTATCAAGGTATACATAGCACACCTGTAAGTGTGTCTGATTTTCTTCATCTTTCTTCATTCTTTGTCACCTCTCATCAGGTCAAGTATTGTCATATTGGAAGCAGCCTGTATTAATCTCCATCCTTTGCAAAAAGAAGCTTCTCTTGAGGCTTGAGATATGCACTCATCTGTGTGTGCACTGAGAAGCCATAGGAGTTGGTTTAATACTGTGTCCATTTGGCTGAAGACTGATAGCAGAATCTCCCCTGGGGTGTACGACATAGCCAGCCACCATGTTTTGGCCTATTTAACTAGGTATGATTTCCATCTTGTAAATTAGATCAGAAAGTAGTTGGTTAGTCCCATAACATTCCTGCTACTATTGCATCCATGGGAATAGCGTGCCAGGTTAGTCAGGACTGTAGCTTCAAGGTTCATAGTTGGAGAGGCTGTTGGTTACTTTATTCCTTGGTAGCATGCATAGAAACTTACAGCACAGTGAAAGCTAACCAATAGGAATGAAACTTTGAGGTCCATAACAGCTTGATTTCTTCAAGTCCCACGACTCAAGTCTGTAAGCTCTTCAGCAATAGGGTCATACTATCCATTGATTTTGGAGGATAATCAATAAAAATATCTACCATATAATCCAGCTATGCCACTCCTGAGCTTTTTTGCAAAAAAAAAAAAAAAACCTATTTTTTACTACAGAGATATGTACTGATCCATGTTTATTACTGCTCTATTCACAATAGTGAAGAAATGGAAATAGCCTATCTGTCCATCCACTGAAAAATAAAGGTAAAAGTGTAGTATGTTTGTGCAATAAAATTTTATTCTGCTTTGAAAAAAACAAAATTATAAAATTTACAAGCAGATGTACAGATCTGTAAATAATCATAATGCAGACCCAAAAAAACAAGCATGACATATTCTTCCTCAAATGTGGATGTTGGCTTTGAATCCTCAGATTTGTATGTTTAGAGTTTGCATAGTGTCATATCAACCTGACACAAGCTAGAGCCCCTGGAGAGAAGGGACCCTCAATTGAGAAAATGCCTTCATATTAGTGGGCTGTAGGCAAGCCTCTAGGGCATCTTCTTAATTAGTGATTTACAGGGGAAGGCTCAGCCCGCTGTGGGTGGTTGGTCCTGGGCTCTATTAGGAAGCAGGCTGAGCAAGCCATGAGGAAAAAGCCTGTGAGAAGCACCTCCATGGTCTCTGCATCAGATCCTGGCTCCAGGTTCCTGCCCTGAGTGAGTTCCTGCCTGCTCCCTTGATGATATATTCTGTGATATGAAAGTGTAAACAGAATAAACCCATTCTTCCCAAGTTTCTTTGGTAATGGTGTTTCACCACAGCAATAGTAACCCTAACAAAGACACCAGAGGAAACCAGTGAAGCTCCACAGAGGAAGGCTTGAGGAAGGGGTGAAGAACACGAGGAGAAAGGGGGAAATAATGAACAGGAAGGGTTGATGGGGTGGGAACGCAGGGTAGAGAAGTGAGTGTGGGAACACAAGTAGGTTTAAGACATTTGAAAAATTGAATGGAGCCAAGCACAGAAGTCCGTGCCTTTAATCCCAGCACTTAGGAGGCAGAGGCAGGTGGATCTTTGAAAGTTTGAAACCAGCCTGGTCT
Organism: Phyllotis vaccarum; assembly: GCA_033318265.1. Lineage (NCBI taxonomy): Eukaryota > Metazoa > Chordata > Mammalia > Rodentia > Cricetidae > Phyllotis > Phyllotis vaccarum. Next base: position 60,335,595 of record JARWLC010000001.1, on the reverse strand, counting down.
ACAGAGTGAGTTCTAGGACAGCCAGGGCTATATAGTGAGACGTGTCTTAAAACAAGGAGAAAGGAGAGAAATGAATGAGGAGAGAGGGAGAGAGTGTAGAAACACTATATAGAAGCTACACACACACACACACACACACACACACACACACACACACACACGCATGCACACACACATGCACACACACGCGCACACACACATGCACACACACATGCACGCACGCACACACGCACACACGCACGCACACGAGTTTAATGGAACCTCCCTATAAACAGGGGGCAATGGATACCTCTCCTTGATACAGTAGACTATGAAGTAAAAATCCCAAGGCCAGGCATAGGATGCCTCTTTTTGAGCTGCTGATCAGATGGATACCACATAGGCCCCCAAATTACAAGCTCCTGTCACTTTGTGCTTTTACAGTCTACTGCATCACACACTGAATCATATTAATGAGGTTTCTGAACATAGAAAGCAGCCTGATGAAGCTCCATTTGGAACTCTGCATGTGATCAGCGGGTCCTCTCCTGGTCTCCCTCAGTCAGTTTTCACAGAACTGGTTTGTGCTTACTGGTACTTAGGTCCAATCTGAATTACTTAAAGTTGCCTGAGGAATCTGTAAATGACTTGATCACGTTCAGATCTAACTGCCACCCTATCCGGGAGTGATGTCAAAATTCTATCAAAAATGCAATCATTTACAGTCACTTTGCTTATTTAAATGACAATTCCCTTCGCCTATTGATGTTGGCATTGGCGATGTTTCTAACCCTGCCATGCCACTGAGGCTAGATGGAAGACTTGTGGCTGTTCATCACATCTATATTGACAGCACCCTGCTCCATGCATGAGAACAGCTCAAAGACTGCGGGTGTCTCCAATGTCCACCTGAATGTCACATTCAGAGGCTATTAGCTAAACGTCTTATCAGCCACGGGCATTTAGATGCTTGGTTTTCTCTGAAAACTGCATGGACTTGATACGGGTTTAAGCACTGTCTCCACTTGGAGCTGCTTAACAGTCTGTTGCTTTGGCTCCCAGCAGTAATCCACCAGACTTTGCACTCATTGATGTGGTTCCTGGGTCACCTGATCTCACTGTTAACTGTGGGTGTCTCCTGCTGCAAGGCCTCTCTGTTGTAACTGTGGGTGTCTCCTGTTGTCTGATCTCTCTGTTGTAACTGTGGGTGTCTCCTGTTGTCTGACCTCACTGTTATAACTGTAGGTGTCTCCTGTTGTCTGATCTCTCTGTTGTAACTGTGGGTGTCTCCTGTTGTCTGATCTCTCTGTTGTAACTATGGGTGTCTCCTATTGTCTGACCTCACGGTTGTAACTGTGGGTGTCTCTTGTTACCTGACCTCACTGTTGTAACTGTGGATGTCTCCTGTTACCTGACCTCACTGTTGTAACTGTGGGTGTCTCTTGTTGTCTGATCTCACTGTTGTAACTGTGGGTGTCTCCTGTTGCCTGACCTCTCTGTTGTAACTGTGGGTGCATTCTTGTAATAGATTTTCTGCTACCGTTTCTCTTCACAATCATCAATCCCAGGCAAGGTACATGGTACCTAAATAGTCTCTTGGTTTTTGCAGTAAGATGTTCTGGCCTGGCCTAGCCCTGAAGTTCAGACCAGCAGTCCCAAATAATCACATATTAATTTTAGGCTGTTTGGCCTGTGACTCAGGTTTATTGCTAGGTAGCTCTTGCATCTTAACTCAACCCATTTCTATTAGTCTATGTTTGCCATGTGGCTCATGGCTCACCTGTACTTTTACATCTTGCTGTCTTGGTGGCCGCTTGGCTCACCTGTACTTTTACATCTTGCTGTCTTGGTGGCAGCTTGTAGCATCTCCATGTGACTCTGCCCTCCATTCCCTTTATCCAAGCTTGGATTTTCACCTGCCTGTAAGCTGGCTTGCCATAGACCAAAACAGTTCCTTTATTATCAAATGGTAATTCGCAGCAGACAGAAAGACATCCCACATCATTTCCTCTTTTATGTCTAATCAAAAAGGAAGGTTTCAATTTTAACATAGCAAAATTACATATAACAAAACAGCTATCAAGCAAGAATCACAGTTACAATATTTAGTCTATTTGTAGTTAGTAAAATTAAAGAAAAATTCTATCATCTATCTTATCCTTGTGAGTCCAAAGCTATATATCTAATTTACCTTTTATTATTACTAAGGAAAACTATACTTATAACTAATTTTAACTTAATCAAAGACTATACAGAGGATATAATATTATCTAAGTAAGAAAGGACATTATAAGCAACTTGCAAATTCTAGAAATGACAGAGACATCTGGCTACCTGGACAAGTTCCTCTGTCACACAGGAGCATCCATCTTAAACCCACAGGCCTAGAGTTTCCCACAGACTTTTCAGTGAAGCAGGAAATTTGAAGGACTGCTCTGCCCATTCTGACATAGTTTGTCAGTCACTTCTTCCTGTGTCCTGCAGAATATCTGGCAGTTTTCTCTGTGAAGCAGGAAACTGAGAACATCTTGGCTCTTTTGGCAAAGTTCAGGAGACACTTTCCTACAGGTCCTGCATGTCTAGTTTATACAGCATACTGTCAGGCAGTCAGCAATTGAGATGAGAACACTTTTTTGCCCAGTAGCTAACTTTTGTCACAAAGAAAGTAAACTTCACATGGAGTTTCTTTGATGTCCATCATCCTTTTGAAGCAGATTGGTGCTGCCAGGAGATGTGTCCCACTGTCCAGAAACGTCTAAGTTCTTAAAATATGTTAAATGCCATATTCTGTAAGTCTTTGAAGTGTTTGAAGAGTACCCATCTAATTGAAATATATCTTTGCATATCTAAAAACTCTAACATGACTATAAGATTGAATATCATAGATGATTATTAATCTGCATTTCTTAATTACACATTATAATTTTAAATGAGTTACATAAACATAATACCTTTAAAAAGAGGAGAAATATACGTGCAATATAACAAAATTAACTTTAAATTTATATCAATAAACCAAATCCATACCAATGTACATATTTTGAGATTAACAGCTGTTTTTTGGGTTAAAGTAGATTCAACAATCTATCTTTTTTATCATTTCTATCATATTCCCCCCTTTTCCCTAGAAAGACAGGACTATGAACATTAACAATTTATAATGAAAGCAAACATTTATAAACTATATTTTGGGAATTTGGACATAGCTTTCCATTACTACTTCCTGCTGATTTGAGGTACTGGCAATCTTATGGGGGTCCTGAAGCTGGATCATCTTAGTCAGAAGCCTTGAAGTTGATGTGGCCATCTCTTCCCATCAAAGATTTTTCAGGGGTTTTTTCCTTGATCAAACCTGGTTTTTCTTAACCAATAATGAATCCACAGCCTCTCATTTTCTGTGGAAATAAAAACAAAACGTCTTCTCCAAAGAAGCATACTGTTTGATTTCAATTTTGAAGTCAAGGCATTTACAAAATATATAGGTTGGATTAATCTGGTAGCATTTGTAACCAGCTGTCTTTTAGCAGCTCTTATTAATTCCTTTGTAATCAAAAAACTAAAGACAAGACAATGACATATAGTATCCAGATTCTCTGTGTATTTTCTTTTCCATCTTTGTGTGGCATATATATGTACATATGTATGTATGTATGTATGTATGTATGTATGTATGTATGTATGTGTATATATGTTTTATTTCTTCTTCAAGGACTTTATACTTCTTTTCTTTTCTTTCCCAGCCTATGTATAACTTTAAACACATAGTAAACCATTTAAAGGTTTTTTTTTGCCCTAAACCTGTCTTTACTGTATTTCTCTTATCTTTTTCTGTTTTTGACCACATCTTTAACCTGCTAAGGCATGGCTAGGACTAAAAGTTTAGCTATGGCAGTGGTTTGGCAGAGGATTTTAGGGTCCACATTGCCACCAAGTACAGCACCATCACCCAATGCTCATAAGCCTCATTCAAATGTTTGGATCCAGGGCCTCTTAAAAGAGCCTTGTGTGAGTTTTTTTCCCTCTAAGGTTGAGTCAGGAAGCCTCTTTTAAAAGCATTGCACCTCTGTTTGCTGCCAGCAAACCCTCCCAGTAAAATGCTGATACCAAGAAGCCATGTTTGACTCTGTTCCTTATTAGTCTGTAAGAACAGAAACCTTACATCTGTTATATGCAGCTCTTGCCTATTTGGATGCTCTTGTGAGACTTCAGAAATGCTCTTGTTGCAGCTTAAGCTGCATGCTGTAAGACTGACATTTTGTAGCTTAAACTTGCATGCCATGCCATGGCTCACTTGAGAGGCACAACACAGAAGCTGGTTTTGGCTTTGTTTCTGTGTTCTAGAACCCTTTTTAAGCTGTATGTGGGTGTACATGCCCCACATTGGAATGCTATTTGTAGTAAGAAGCTGTGGTCCGGCCTAGCCCTGAGGTCTAGACCACTAGTTCCAAATAATCAAAGTCTTATATTAATTAAAAACTGTTTGACCTATAGCTCAGGTCTATGCCATCTAGCGCTTGCATCTTAACCCATTTCTACTAATCTATGTTCTGCTATGTGACTCATAGCTTACCTGCACTTTTACATCTTGCTATCTCAGCGGCAGCTTGAAGCATCTCCATGTGACTTCATCCTCCTTTACCTTTATCTATGCTTGGATTTCTCACCTGCCTGTAAGCTGGTTTGCTATAGGCCTAAATGTTCCTTTATTATCCAATGGTAATTCATAGCACACAGAAGTACTTCCCACATTGTTTTTTGTCCTGGTGTTGAAAGGCCCAGTGCTGTGTGATAATAAAGATTCCAATTTCTCTTTTTATTTATTTTCTCCCCTTTTTTCCTTCTGGCTTCTCCACTCATCTCCTGCCTCCAAGGACAGAGCTTTAGAAGAGCTCACATTGCCACAGTCAGTGGATTATTGGATCTGACAATCTTAGTTCACTCTTGCTCTGAGGAGCAGTTTTGGGGGTTTCTCAGTGACAGCCCCAAGTAGACACACACAATATTCATCCTTCCTCCTGCTCTCAGCCCTGTGTTCCAGTGGATTACATTGTCAGTCTCTAAGAATCATGCCCTCTGAGCTCTGAGGTCAGGCCCCATTTAGAGCAAGAGTCCCATGCACATCTCTTTGTCCTCTCTTGGGAGCTCTCATTTCCTTTCTTCTTCCCTCCTCTTTCTTCTTGCCTTTTCCGATATTATAATCATAACCTCTTGTTGGCAGAAAATCTCTTAAATATACCAATACAAGCTTAATATTTATTAAACTATATGCCAACACTCATGATACAGGTTACAGCTTATGTAGACGCCTGATAGACTGGATTATCCATGTGATGGGCAATGGATGCTGATGGATGCCGAACTGGTCTCTCCAGCAGTCTGGAACCAGGAAACGGCTTTCCAAGATCCCAGCAGCCCCTTATGAATAGGGTTGGCCACTTCCCCTTCTGGAGCCCGGGACCCTGGATAGGTGTCTTCGGACCTAGTCATCTGACACCTGAATCCCACCACATCTCCCCCTTTTGTCTAACTAAGAAGGTTCTAAGCTAAGACTATATACAATAGGAATTATTATGAGGTAGTATCTAGGAGAGGATAAGGCACAAACTACAACCAAAACCTAATACATATAAAGTACATCATATATTTCTAGAATATTGGTAGATGGTGGGGTGTATAAATTGCTTCAAAAATGTTGATCTGGGAAACTGAAAATCTAACATCTGAATGTTCCTCACTAAGGGATAATAGGGTAGTAACCTTAAATACCTATTCTTTAACCCCTTCAAGACCTGAGAAGGAAAATGTATCACCTGAAAGTCAGAAGCACATGCAAGTAGTAGCTTCCAAAATTTGGGAGAGGACAGCGACATTCAGCTACCTGGACAATCACTTATGGTTTTGTTGGCCATTGGAGCATCCATCATATTGGCTACAGGCTTATGGTATCTGACAGATTTTTCACAAGCAGGGCATTTTTGGAGGGACTGTCTTATCCTGTCCAGGCAGGTTTTGTCAGTCTCCATCTGTCATCTTGTTCATCCAGCTTGGACATCATGTGTGTACTGTCAGCAATCAAGGTAAGGGCAGTACCTTACCCAACTGGCCATTCTCTGCCAAAAGGACAAACTCCAAAGGAGTGTCCTTGATGCTCAACACCATCTTGGGAAAGGAGCAGTGACACCAGGAGTCATTGTGTCTCTCGCGGCCAAATTCCAAATAATAATAAATGTTACATGCCATATTCTCTGGGTCTATGAAATGGTTGAAGACTCCTATATATCTATGATATTCTAACCTGTATCTGAGATGACTGTGACATGGCAATTTAAGCAATGTTGACTGCAGTTTTTATCGTCCTAAGGATTAAAACCTGTACTATAAAATTAGATTACCTATAAAGGGGTGTATAATCTCTGAGCAATGACTTTTAGTATGACTATCAAACATTAGCCAGAGGTATATATACCATGTGAAGTGGCAACAGTATTTTAGACATGTATATACATATATATCATCTAAACATTGTTATATAAAACATCATGTGCATATATCATAACTAGTGTAATCATACATTATGTCTAGTATAGTTAAATGGAAGTAATAATTGTATAGTGGACATGACAATAAAGTGCAAATATTTTAAACAGAGGTAGAAGCATATATAAAATATAACAGTTACAGATTCAATTTTACATAACAGTTACAGATTCAGTTTTATATTGATGTACAAGTTGCTTTGGTTATATAAAGCAATTTCAGATTTAACTTTGTACCAATGTACACATTGTCTCAATCAAACATATAAAATAATTTCACATTTGTATCAATATACAAATATCTATGCCATTGCAAATTGTCTTTAGCTTAGCTCATATATTCAGCTAAAAATTGTTTATAGGTAGGTAGAACAATCTACCTTTATCTATCCTATCTATTCCTCTTTCTCTTCTTTAAAAGAGATCCTTGAGGCTATATTATTGTTCTGTCCTCAACCAAATTTTAATTTATAACTATTCTATCAGAATAATAATTACCCATAACCCTCAGAGCACAAAACTTATTGGGAAAGGGGGCATAGTCTTTCATAAGGTTGTTTCCTGCTGACTTAAGGGCGATGGCATCTCTCTGGGATCCTGTAAAAGCTAAAACAATGGTTAGATCCTAATGGATTGGCTATACACATCCATAACCATTCTCAGAGTAATGGGTAAATCAATCTGGAATTATTATTAGAAATGTGACCCAAAGGATAATCAAAGAGAGCTATCTGTTTTTGAATAATCTATTTTCTAAAAGCAATCATTGATTGGTGTACACCAGGTTCTTGATTTCTCTATTTCTGCCTCTGTTTGTCTCTCTGCCTGCCTGTCTCTTTCTCTCTCTCTCATACTCTCCCTTTTATTCCTGTTTCACCAGTAGGAGTTGTTGCAGTGGGGGCCCCATCTCAGTTCCAGACTCTTTGTAGATAGCTGATAGGAGGAAATGTTATTTACAATGGAAAACCTGAGCATTGTTGATACCCAAAGAAGATATTTATATCCTTTATGACTTCAGGAGAAGACTGTATGCAGACAGGATGTTTGGAAGGTACAGATACAGAGAGAAACAAGGTTCAAGATGAAGTCACAATAATATTGGTCCCTAAACATTCCAACTGTCTTCTGTCCCACACCAGGTGGCTTTTCTGATATGAGACAGAATCTCACATTTTCTTTACCAATATGCTTGGGTTTAGAGAGGGAAAAAGCCACTTGCTCCTACTCCAAATCCAGCCCTATTAATAGTCAAATCAGGACTACATTTTTTTTAAAGAGGTGTAGATGCAAGATGCAAAGCAGTAAGAATTGAGAGATTACCCACTAGTGCATATTTGTATCAGTTGGTCTCATAGTCTGTTGTTTACATTCCTTCATCATCAATCTCTCTTCCATTGCAGGTGATTAATCATTCAATGTCCAGTCAATGTCTTAAAAACAGTTGTATCCATTTTCCTGTAAAGACAAAATTGAGACCCTGCCCCGGGCCTGTTAAATGTGTTTTCCTTACCATGTATCCATTTGTCATATCAGGGATGAGCAATTACTTCTCCTCCTCAGGAAGGGACTCTTTTTCGAAGCGGACCTTTATTAATTTTGTTGGTACCCATCTCTTTTCTTTTCCTGTTGAAACAAAAGCAAAACCCCTACTCCATCGAAACACATATCCCAGCTTCCATTCTGAAGTCAACACATCCTTGAAGTAGATGGGTTGATTTATCTTGGAAGATTTTTCTATTACCCAATGTCTCTTAGCAGCTAATGTTCCCTTTTCATCAGTGTTAAGAAAATTCAAAGTCAATAAGGCACTATGCAACCTCTCCCTGAGTTTTCTCATTCTCTCTCTCTCTCTCTCTCTCTCTCTCTCTCTCTCTCTCTCTCTCTCTCTCTCTCTCTCTTTTTATAAGGCATCTCTTTCAAAGTGCAGTGAGATCTTTCTACAAGTGCCTGTCCTGTAGGATTGTGTGGTATCCCCTGTAATATGCTTTATATTATAATATCCAAAAATCAGCTTCATTTTTTGGGAAACGTAAGCTAGAGCATTGTCAGTCTTAATCTGAGTGGGAATCCCCATTATGGCCATGACTTCCAGAAGGTAAGAACAGCATCAGCCTTTTCAGAACCCAGGGCAGTCATCCATTGCATTCCAGAGTAAGTATCAATGGCATGATGTACATGTTTCATCTTTCTGAATTCTGGGAAGTGAAACACATCCATTTGCCAGATCTCATTTCTCTGCGTACCCTTAGGATTACTTCCTGCAGGTAAAGACTGTTGATTATAGAAAGAACAAGTGTTACAATTCCTTAGTGTTTCTTTTGCTTGATGCCAAGTATTGGAAAAACTTTTTTCTTTAGTCCTTTGCTGTTAACATGATGTTTCTCATGAAATTCTGTGGCCTCTAGCACATTTCCTATCCGCAACTGATCAATTTCATCATTACCCTGCACTAGAGGGCCTTGGAGACCCCTGTGTGTCCTAATATGTGTTATGTACATAGGATGTATCCTATCTCTGATGATATCCTGTAGTTGTATGAACAGTAAGGTCAAGTCTGTATTATCAGGAATGAAGTCAGCAGTTTCAATATGTAAAACAACTCTTTCTGCATATTTAGAGTCAGTAATTACGTTGAGAGGCTCTGTGAAATCCAACAACACCATAATAATTACATATAGTTTTGACTTCTGAACAGAGTTATAAGGGCTCTGAGCCACCTTAATTAAGTTTTCTGATTTGTAGCCAGCCTTTCCTAAGTTGTTTGTATCAGTATAAAATGTAGGGCCTCCAGAAATAGGTTTATCCTGTACCACATGAGGAAAGATCCAATTAGTTTTCTTTATAAATTGAATTTTCTTGTTTCGAGGATATTTATTATTAATCTCTTATAAAAAATCACTACAAGCCTTTTGCCAAGGTTCACTGTCTGCCCATAATTGATCAATTTCTTCATTAGTCAAAGGCACAACAATTTCTGCAGGGTCCTTTCCAGTCAATTGGCGAAGTCTGAATTTACCTTTAAAAATCAGATCAGAAATTTTTTCGATATATGTTTTCAGCTTCTTGCTTGGCCTATGTGGCAGAAATATCCATTCTAATATAATGTTTCTCTTTGCATTAAGATTCCTGTTGGAGATTGTCTAGAGGGTAAAATAACCAGTATGCAGTCTAGGTCTGGATCCACATGATATACATGTGCTTCTCGAAGTTTCTTTTCCACCAACTCTAATTCTTTCTTGGCTTCATTGGAGAATTCTCTTGGACTATTTAAATCCTTTTTACCATCCAAAGTCTTGAACAAATTAACTAGTTCATAGTTTTTTATACCAATAATGGGCCATATATGAGCAATATCCTCTAGTAGCTTTTGAAAATCGTTAAGAGTCCTCAATTTATCTCTATTCAATTTCACCTTTTGTGGCCTAATTTTCTGTAAACCTATTTTATATCCTAAATAATTGATAGAATTTCCCCTCTGTACTTTCTCTGGGGCAATTTGTAGTCCCCAATCAGGCAATATTTTCTTTAGTTCTTCAAACAATGTTTCTAATGTTTTTGGGTTTGGGTCTGCCAACAAAATATTATCCATATAATGGTAAATGTGGGAAGCACTTGTGCAGTATTTCTAGTGGTTGTTGTACAAAATATTGGCATAAGGTGGGACTACTCAACATTCCTTGGGGAAGGACCCTCCATTGTAACCTCTTAATTGGACATGAATTATTAAGAGTAGGCACTGTAAAAGCAAATTTCTCTTTGTCCTGTTCCTGTAAAGGTGTGGTAAAAAAACAATCCTTCAAATCAATAGCTGTAATAGGCCACCCCTTAAGTAACAGGGAAGGCAGGGGAATACCAGATTGTAAAGAGCTCATAGGTTGAATCACTTTATTAATTGCTCTTAGATCTGTCACCATCCTTCATTTTCCAGATTTCTTCTTGACAACAAAAACAGGAGAATTCCATGGACTGGTTGATTCTTCGATATGCTGAGCCTGTAACTGCTCTTGTACTAACTGTTCCAAAGCCTGAAGTTTTCTCTTGTCAATGGCCATTGCTGAACCCAAATAGGCTTTTCTGTTAACCATCTCAAAGGCAGCACTGTGAGTGTCCTTTTAGGTTCTGTGGTTATTGGGCAATTCTTTTGTACAACCTGCATGGCTGGTGAATTTTCTCCATAGCACCTTAAAGCATCAGTTTTAGAAACATAATTGAGTCTCCAGTTGATATCAGAACCTGGAGGGATTTTAATCTGGGTATTCCATTGCAGTAGAAGGTCACAACCCCACAGATTCACTGCTATGTCAGCCATATATGGCTTCAACCATCCTTTCTGACCTTCTGGTCCTATGCATTCGAGCCATCTTATACTCTGTTTCACCTGAGATTTGTTCCAATACCCAGAAATTGGATATCCACTGCCTGTAAAGGCCACCTTGGATGCCATGATTGTGGGGTTATGATCGAAACACCAGCCCCCATGTCGACTAAGCCCTGGATATAAATATTATCTACCTGTATTTTTAATTTTAGTCTTTATTTATTGAAGTCTGCCAAAATATTAGTTTTGTGATTCTTCTTGGAACTTCCAATTTCTCTCTTGAATTTATTCTATTATCCAATGCTGTATGCTCTTCTAGATCAGGCATTGGATGCCCTACTTGTCTTGAGAATGCTGGTCTTCCACTATGACTGGATATGATCTTACCTTCCTCGATTTTGGAGTCTGATTTTTGGGGGCTTCCCGGAGGGAGCCCCGAAAGGCGTCTCCCAATTGTAAAGGGTTGCCTTCTTTGTCCCTGGTAGATCTACATTCGTTGGTCCAATGTCATTCTTTGCCACACCTTCTGCATAACCCAGAAGGCAATGGCCTTCTGTTCGAATCAAACCTAAAATGGGTATTATTTCCAAGAGTACCTTGGGTACAATTCCATCTTATATGTCCCGGTTTACCACAGTTGAAACAAGTGATGCTTTGGTTCCTCACCCTAACATTAGTAATGGCTTGGCCTACCTTGTCTCCTTGTCTACCTATTCTCCTTGTCGCAATGGAGAGATTCAGCACTGATAGTGTACTGAATCCATTCTTCTATTGGTGCAAGTCTGATCTTTAAAGGCATAAGCATTCTTTTACATTCCAGATTAGCATGATGAAAGGCCAGAGAAAGTATTAACTGCTTCCTAACTTCTGGATCTGATGCTGATCTATTGTACAGCCTTGGTAAGCCTCTGTAGAAAGTCAGTGTAAGGCTCTTTTAAGCCTTGTTTGACTTTAGTATAAGGCTCAATTTTTTGACCCGGGTCCAAAATCTTTTCCCAAGCATTCAATGCAGCAGTACGGCATAGCAATAAAGTATGCTCATCATAAGTAGTTTGAGCCTTCATATCAGCAAACATGCCTTCACCAAGGATTTGGTCCTGAGAAGCAAAGAAACCCCTAATTTTTCCTTATTGTTCTAAGGTCCTAGCCTCCTCCCTAAACCAGATTCTCCACTGCAAATTCTGACTTTCGTCCAAACAGCAGTCATTAGCTGCATCCAATCAATTGGTAAGATCCGGTTTTTTGCTGACCATGAATTTAGAAGATGCTTTACATAAGTAGAGTGTATACCATGTAATGATATTGCCTCCTTCAAATCCTTGATGTCTCTCACATGTACTGGCTCATAACTATACTCTACAAATTCCGAGGATCCCCCAAATTCTTTCTTTGTCTGAACAGTAGCTGGGAACAATAGTGGTGGGGAATGGGGTAGCCCTGTCATGTTTACCACTTTAGGTAAAGTATCTCCAGTATCATAATATCCCATTGGGGGTTGACCTGAACTGTTCTGAGCATAAGATGCATTACTACCCTTTTCCAGTACTGTAATATGGTCCTCTCATTCCTGAAGCTTGGATACTACTGACTCCCATTCCTGGATTTTGGACACTACTGGTTCCCATTCCTGGATTTTAGATACTACTGATTTTTCTAGAGCTTGATTTTCCTGATGAAGCAGTCCTTCCAAGGACCTCACAAAACCAGCAATTTTCGATCCACATAATTAACATAATTAATGATTTTCTTGTTCTCATCATTAATGTAGTCAACAAGTTTCTTGTTTTCATCATTTACACAGAGCCTATATTTTTCTTGTACAGTGTTATCCATATCCAAAGAGGAAGCCTTATCTGAAAGCTTGTTGTAACCAATTTCTAGAGAATTAATCTTATCTGCCATTTTAGTGTTTGAAATTCCACATCACACATCCTGGACATCAATCGTTGATTTCCATGTTTCACCACTTTAACCTCATCTGCTATTTTAGTGTTTGAAATTTCCAAATCATATATCCTGGACATCAATTGTTGATGTCAAAGTTTCACCTCTTTCATTATTCTCATATTTTGAAACATAAAATAGAGAAACAAACTGAAAAATAGTAGGACTGTGGTATTGAAGCCTTCAAGATATTCATTCAAGAATTGCTTGATCATCATGGAAAAATATGACCTGAAGTTATTAATGGAATAATTATCAGCCATTACCTCAATTCAGGTGCAATGATGACGTTTGGTCAGTAGGTGTTGCAGTAGTGTTCAATATTCCGTTCACCAGCAATATGGTGGATGCAGGAACTCTCACCAGGCTACCTACAGGCCCTATGCATTCTTAAGGGGCCTCAGCAGGCAGAATGCAACCTTTAGAAAAAGCAAAATCTCACAAATTAAGACAGGATAGCAGTCAGGTTTTCAGTGGTGCCTGTGGCAGATGCGCGGTTTTTTTGCATGTGCACAGAGGAATTTACACTCACCTAGGTCCTGGCTCAGTCACAGATAGTGACAGCACTCGCGCGGAGGCAGGGCAACCTCGCTCGCACTTGCGCTTGTGTTGTGTGCTGAGGTCACTCAGTTGTGGTTCAAAGTACAGAAGTTGTGGCGGCTAAGAGGCAGCAACTATGAGCCTCTGCTCAGTGCCAAGAAAAAGCAGCACCTACCCATTCCTCTGCCGGCTGGCTGGAGAGTGAGCAGTGAAGCCCAGTATGAAGGAAGGACAGGCCAGTGAGGGAGGGAGCTTTCAGCCCACACACCGGAGTGCAGGTTCCCAAACTGAATACTCTGCCTGTCCTCTGCTTTCTAATAGTGTTCAAAACACAAATGGACCCCCTACACCCATGGGCAGAGGCCCCATGTTGGGTCGCCAGATATTGGTGGAAATTCTCTTAAATACACCAATCCAAGATTAATATTTATTAAAATATATGTCAACACTCTTGATACAGGTTACAGCTTATGTAGACACCTGATAGACTGTATTATCCACGTGGTGGATGATGCATGCTGATGGATGCTGAACCAGTTTCTCCAGCAGTCTGGAAGCAGGAAACAGGGCTTTCCAGGATCCCAGCAGCCCCTTATGAGTAGGATTGGCCACTCCCCCTTCTAGAGCCTGGGACCCTGGATAGGTGTCTTCAGACCTAATCAGCTGACACCTGAATCCCACCATAACCTCTCTGCTAATTACAACCATATTCATCTGACAATAAAGTTATTTTCTATGAAGAAACAGCCATTAAGAGTCTCCTGATAACTGCTACTACCTTCTACCCCATTCCCACATTCGCATGTGCATCCATGGAAACCTGCCACCAGATAACCGGGTATATGAGAACCATGCCAAAATACGCACAACATCCTAACATACATGAACAGGAGCCATCATTGCTACTGGATACTCTTGGAGAACAGATTCATTTTTCAGATTTCAGAAAGCTTCCTTGCCCCATTCCCACATAAGACGGTTTATTTCTGGTGTATAAGAAGCATACACATTGGGGCTGGAGTGATGGCTAAGTGGTTAGGAACACCTGAGTTCTTCATATAATTCATCCAAAGGTCCTGAGTTCAGTTCCCAGCACCCACATGGTGGCTTACAACTGTATATATCTGAAGTCTCTTGGGATCCAATGCCCTCTTCTGCTGTGCCAATGTACACGCAGACAAAACATCTGTATACAGAAAATGCACAAATAAACTTCAAGAAACATACACATTGCCTCTCCACATGTACTGCCCAATGTAGCTTGTTCTCTAAACTTCTCTGTCTCCTGCTTGGCTGCTTTAAGCTAATCTGCTAATCTGGCCCAGGCTTCTCAATTGCTCACAGACTCCCCTGCTTCAGGGATGAAAATCAAACTCTCTACACAAAGCCCCTCTCTGTAAATCATCACGGAGAGTGAAAGAAGGCACAGCATCTTCAGGGACTCTGCCTGGCCAGCAGTCTCCTGCACCAGCTCAGAGACGGAAAAGACTGTTAGCATTTATTAGAGCACCCGGCTGGAGGTCTGACACCCCACTTCAGGCTGGACTGTTGTCACAGAATGTCACAGGCTGGACAGCTTATAAAGAACAGGAATTCAATTGGCTCGTGGATCTGGAGGCTGGGAAATCCAAAATGTATGAACCAGCATCTGGCTGGGATTGTCTTCCAACTTCACACACACACACACACACACACACACACACACACACACACACACACACACACACACAGAGAGACAGAAGATTAGGGGGGAAAGAAGCAAATGCAGGACTCTACTCTCGCACAAATAAACCACTCCCTTAATCACAATCTTAATTCACCCATGAGCTCCCTCACGGTCCGATCTGCCTTTCATGGATTATGCTTTAATACTGTACACTGGCAATTCAGTGTCAACATGAGGTTGGGGGAGAAGTATTGAGACCATGGCAATTGGGCATTTGATTACACACTGTGTTGACTGCTGTCTTAGGCTTCTGTCAAACTGAGAAAGGCCTGTTCAGCATCCTGTTGGCTCTGCAAGCCCACTGCTGCCTCACCTCCTCAGTATTGGCAGGTGTAGCCCTATCTCCATAACATTTGTCATTGATGTATCTCTTACAGTCAGCTGACCTTGTTAACCTAACCCTAAGCACCTGTGTTTTAATGAGGTACATTTAAGTCACTCGCCACAGCAGTGACTTCTTCCTGATATTTTAGCTTCTGCTCTTTCTCGCTGCTTATTCCCCCTCCCCCTCCCCTCCTCCCTCCTCCCTCCTCCCTCCCTCCCTCCCTCATTCTTTCTTTCCTCTTTCCTTGGATGAATTACATGAAGTAGGCTTTTTAAATCTTTTTTTTTTCTCAACATAGTTTGAAAACCGTGTACTTTACTTTTCTTTATAATGGCTTCTATTATTATTTTGATATTTATATTTATTTATTTTGAGGTCATTTATTGTTGGTTATTTTGTTTTAGATTAGTTCAAGTCTAAAAGCGTCTAGCCTCATCCATATACCCTAAGAACTGCAGCAAGATTCTACTTTCTTCTGTACTCAAAAGAAATTCTCCCATCACACGTGTGCATCTAGATTTTCTTGGCTTTTCACTGAAGACTGTTACCTGCTTTTATAACCCATGTCAGTTCCCGGTCTATATGATCAATTTTCTATATTGTTTTCATAAGTAAGTCAGGCATCTTCTTTTAGACTCCACATATTTTCTCTTTGCTTTGATGATTTTCTAGACCCCATGGCTAAGCCTTAGCTGCCTCCCCCATGATCTCCACGCCCTACTTACGACTGTTTTTCACCCTTCTTTCTAGGCTTGCTTGATCTGAACATGGTCTTGACCATTTTCTTAGAGGCCCTACACCTCTCCCTTAACTCTTGTATTTTACTCCACAGTGCTTCTTGTTACTTAATTAATGGCTTTGAATGTGATTCGTGACAGTAGGAAGCTTATTTGTTTCATAGCATCCATTAGGCAGTTTCCTCACTGATACCACACTCCTGAGCCCCAGCCTCAGTCATTGTCCCCAGTGAAGTGGGAAGTTGCTCGGTCCGTTATGCTCCAAGGCTGCTTGTGCTACTCTATGGCCCACGTAGCCTATTACTCTTCCATGGTCTCTATTTCCTGACAGGCTAAGGATTCTCCAGGCCACATAAGATGGTTTTTTGGGGGTTGCCAACCTCATGCTCTGGCACCCTCTAGTGGCCATTGTCAGGAGTGCACTGTAAACATTGAGTTCTTCACCTGACTGTCCAGCTGGTCTCCTTGAGAAGAAACACTTTCCCCTGCTAACAAATCAACCGCAGGAGCAAAAAAAAACAGGAACCGAGAAGAACTGAATGAACCCTGCTGGTGACCTCTACCCGTATTCATGTGGGCCAGATAACCAAAACAGAAGCAACTATGTAAGCACAAGGTAAATCCTAGGACTCCCTAAGGGGCTGAATTGAGACTCGACTCCCCCAAGACTGAATGAGCGGAGGCAACATATGCTGCCAGTAGCATTGTTGGTAAAGGCTCTAGCCTGGCATTCAGACAGAAGCAGGGCAACTGGCGCTCTTCCTTATGCACAGGTAATGTACTTAAATATATCTGGCAGGTAAGTTTGCAGCTCATCTGAAATGCTGATGGTAAGGATGGGTAGCAGTGGGCTGATAAAACAGGGGCCTTGGAGGCCTTCTGATTTCCACTCTACAGTACTGAACATGTGTACATTACTCTTCTGTGACCTCTAACATTGGTTCCCTTCTGAAACACGCTTCCTGAAGAATTGTCAGCTGCTCAAAGACTCTACAGTCTTTGTTTTAAATGCATTCACTTTGGGGATTTAGGGCTTAGAGCTTATGGGTCTTGAAAGGAAGGTTTTGCTTATGATGAGGGACTTTCCCCATGAGAGTGGACAGTTAGAGTGCTTTCAAGGTTTTGTTAATTTTTTAAAGACACTGTCAGGAAACCTATGGGTCACCCATAACCACACACAGATCAGCCACCTTATCTAAAAGTTCAGAGGCAAGTGTGTAGACATAAGATCCAGTGACTACAAAAATGTGGGCATTCCTTGGCCTTACTATACTGAGTCTATGACCAGCAATCCCCCATAGGAGATGATGCTGTTGTGTGGCCTATGAGTCACATCTGGTTTGCCAACAATTCTTGTAGAGCCCACAAATGTGGGGTGGTTTTTTTTAAAAAACAATTTTAAGGGGTTTGTAAGTAAGTGAAAGGAATAAAATTTCATAACAGGGAACTTACATAAAATCAGTTTTCCCTCTAGGTTTGATCGGAATATAGCTCCACTCATTTCTTTGTCTGTATGTCTATAGCTACCTAATGTCACAGGTACAGAGACCACAGGGCCAAAAAGCCAAAATATTTACTACCTGGCCCTTTAAAGAAAAGTTTTGTTGACCTATGCCTTCTAATTATCACAGACCTTCACTGGAATGTGTTCACATTGTGAAGGTCCTCAGTAAAGACTTTTGTATGTAATCTGGTGGGCAGTGGAGAACCTTCAAATTTGGTTCCAAAGAAGGGGCAGTGTATTCTAGAGACTCAGCAGAGCATCAGCGGAGAACTAAGAGAGGAAGGAATGTGGAGGGAATGTGCACAGAGCCGAGAGGCAGTGATTGATGTCATTGAACTTGCAGCCAAGAGCATTAGGAAGATGCAAGTCTGGTGCACAGTGGTCCATGGTGGAGACAGCAACAGATCAAAGAAGCAGAGATGTGGAGGCCAAGGGCACAAACATGATAAGACTTTGTACCTAAGGGACACCTGAGAGCTTCAGAGAGTAAGGTGGTTTTGCCACAATTCCTAACCAAATGGCCTGATGTTCTTGACTTCCCAGTAACATCTTCATAACTATAACTCAGCATCAGCGGGTTATGGATGTCAGCAAAGAGATGTCTCTGGGAGGCACATGCCTTTAATGTGTGTGATTGTGTGACATCATGGGCAGAAATGGTTCCAGTTCAGTAAGTGCATCCTGATCCCACCCAAGTAAATTCAATAATTCTCAGAGGTTTACCTTATTAATTACCTATTAGATTGGTGTTAACTAGTCTGAGCAGAGTACAGGGAAAAAACAATTTTCTAAAGAAAGCAAGGCTATATGATTATTTTTTATAAAATTATGTCAGAAGACAAGCAGTTATATCAGTTTTCCAGAGTTCTGTGAGCAGATGTGTTTACTGCTGGAGAGTGGTTATCTGTGTGTATTTAAGAGGGAAGCCGAAAAGTGAAAAACTTCTGAAGAGAGATGGCTCAGAGGTTAAGAACACTGGCTGCTCCTTTATAGATACATACACTGTGTGTGTATATATATAATATATATGTGTGTGTGTGTATGTATGAGTGTATATATAACATATATGTGTATGTATATAATATATGTGTGTATGTATATGATATATGTGTGTATATATGAGTGTATATATAACATATACATGTGTGTATATAACATATATATGTGTATATATAATATATATGTGTGTGTATATATGTAATATATGTGTGCGTATATTATATGTGTGTGTATATATGTATGAGTGTATATATAACATATATGTGTACGTATATGATGTGTGTATGTATATGATATATATGTGTGTATATATGAGTGTATATATAACATATACATGTGTGTGTATATATAACATATATATGTGTGTGTATATATAATATATATGTATGTATATATATAATATATGTGTGTGTATAATATATATGTGTGTGTATATATGTATGAGTGTATATATAACATATATGTATGTATATAATATATGTGTGTATATGATATATATGTGTGTATATATGAGTGTATATATAACATATACATATGTGTGTATATATAACATATATATGTGTGTGTGTATATATAACATATATGTGCGATGTGGGAATGCCTTTCTGTATGCTATGAATGTCAGTCTTTAAATAAAGGAGCTGTTTTGGGCCATGACAGGCACCATAGAAAATGTAGGAGGAGAAATCAAAGCATAGGTAGGAGAAACAGGGTGGAGTCAGGCAGATTGAGCAAGCCCAAGGAGCAACATGTAAGGAATACAGGTGAGCCATAGACCACGTGGCAGACAGATGAATAGAAATGGGTTGATTTCAGATGTAAGAGTTAGGTAGCAATGTGCCTGAGCCATAGGCCAAACAGCATAAAGTTAATATAAGCGTTTGAGTCATTTCTGGGGGCCTGAACAGCAGTGGCGGGCTGGCGGCTAAGGGGTCTGGTGCAACAGGGTCTGGGCCTCTGGCCACCAGGGACCAAGAAACCCCCACTGCAACATATGTGTGTGTGTATGTATATAATATATATGTGTGTGTATATATAATATATATGTGTGTATATATATGTATGAGTGTATATATAACATATACATGTGTGTGTATATATATGTATGAGTGTATATATAACATATACATGTGTGTGTATATATAACATATATGTGTGTGTATATGTAATATATGTGTGTATATATAATATATGTGTGTATATGTAATATATGTGTGTTTATATAATATATATGTGTGTATATATGTGTGTATATATAATATATGTATATATAATATATATGCACATATAATTATATATGTGTGTGTATAATATATACGTGTATATAAAATATATGTGCGCATGTATATATATGTGTGTATAATATATATGTGTGTATATACAATATATATGTGTGTATATATAATATATATGCGTGTATATATAATATATATGCAATAAAATATATATTATATTATAAAGATACACACATATACACTATATTATAAATAAATAAATCTTCATTACAGCACTTGAACTATATCAAACCATATCAGATGCAAAGACTTTCAAATGACTTCTTTCTTTGTTGATTTATTTATTTATTATGTATACAGTGTTCTGTCTGCGTGTATGCCTGTAGGCCAGAAGAGGGCACCAGATCTTATTATAGATGGTTGTGAGCCACCATGTGGTTGCTGGGAATTGAACTAAGGATTTCTGAAAGAGCAGCCAGTGCCCTTAACTGCTGAGTCATCTCTCCAGCCCCATCAAATGACTTTTTGAATTGTCATAAAGTACTAGCCCAGTATTCAGAATTCATGCTCAACCCACATGGGGACAAGGGTGCTATACTCCTGTCATCTGGGAGGCAGAGAAAGAAGGTTCATGAATTCCTGGCTAGATGAGGCTTATAACTGAGACTTTGTCTCATAGAAAATAAATAGATAGCTAAATACCACACATACATAAATGAAATGTAAAGTTCAAATAATTTTTGAATTTAAGACTTTAGAATGTCAAAGAAAAGGTAGCTGATTTTATCTTCATTTTTCCATCTTTAGGGTGGAGAAATTTCTCTAAAAGAATGATTAATGGAAGCATAAATATTTGTAATAGTACATATGTGATTTTTAAGGTAAAATTCATTTTTCTAAGATAGTTGCATAGCACCAATTTTGGGATAAATCTCTACTTTTTGAATATGTACAATTTTCTCTAATTACCCTCATATTTCTTATGCTACTTAGTCCGTCAACTTTCCACTGTAGAAGTGCCTTTCTTATTATAGTGTTTTATGTGCCATTTGTTACAGTTAAGAGTCCATAAGATTTTTTAAAAACTTCCTGAGAAGCTACAAAAATCCAACAATGCCCATAGATTATCCAGCATCCAGGCTTAAAGTTCATACTTTCAGAATCCAAACCACATCAGATGCACAGAATTTCAAATGACTTAAAAAAATTTATTATTTATTATTTATAGAGTGTTCTGTCAGCATGTATGCCTGGAGCCCAGAAGAGGGCACAAGATCTCACTATGGTTGGTTTTACAGTCACCATGTGATTGCTGGGAACTGAACTCAGGACCTCTGGAAGAGCAGCTAGTGCCCTTTACTGCTGAGCCATGTCTCCAGCCTCCTCAAATGACTTCTTAAATTTCATTTTTAAATATATATATTTGTGGGGAGATGTGTACCATGGCATGCCTATGGAGGTCAGTTCTCTCTTTCCACGCAGATCCTGGGAAGACTCGGCTGGACAGGCGCAGGGCAAGTGTTTTTACCCACTCAGCCATCTCATCAGCCCGAAGTATCATTTTCTTGAAGGGATGAAAGCATACATTTAAAATTCATTTTCAGAAATGTATGAATGTAAAGTAAAAACAGAGAGTCCTAACCCCCTTCTGGCCCAGCCCTCAACCACCCACATCGGACCTATTTCAGGAGTAGCTGTCCTTAGGTTGGGTTTCTGGGACCAGTGGATGACACTGGAGAAAGGTAGCCAGAGAAGGAAGTTTGAAATGCAAAACAATCTGTGGGAACTTGGGAGCATTTAGAGGGGTTTTTATCTGGACCATTATTTCAGAACAATATAGCACATCTGTGATGCTTCGAATGAGAATGGCCCCCATAAACTCATATATTTGAATCCTTGGTCCTCAGTTGGTGGTGACCAACTTTGGGAAGGATTAGGAGGTATAGCCTTGTTGAAGGTGTGTCACTGGGCATGGACTCAGAGGTGTCAAAAGCCCACACCATTTGAATCAGCTCTCAGCTACTGCTCCAGCACCATGCCTGCCTGCCTGCTGCCATGCTCTGGTAATGGACTCTAACCCTCTGGAACTATGAGCCCCAAGTTAAATGCCTTCTTTTATAAGCTGCTTTGGTTAAGGTGCTTTATCACAGCAGTATAAAAACTAAAAGACACCTGTAGAAAACCTGAACAACAGCTCTCCCTATCTGAAAAGATTGTATTGGTAAGAAATTATATGTAGTGGGTGCCAATTGCTATGTCAGCTGGATGTACAGAAGTATAACTTTTACATGCCTTCTACAACATCAAACAAATGGGTGCATTTCTCAAAGTTGTATTGCTGTTGGAACAGATAGCTCTGTCCTGGAAGTAGAAATGTCCTGGGGTTTAGGTTTACTTTGGCCCCAGAGTTCATGGGGTTAAGAATATATTGCCACCTAAAGACACTGCCTACCTCTTGTACAATCTCTATCAGTTTAGCTGAGCTTTCTTGCAAAATATCATCACAGCTGGGCTTGTCGGCTAGTGACATTCCCCCATAGAAGGAAGGGGCAAAGAAGGTCATGGGACCCTCACCTGACTATCAAGCCAATCCTCCCAACCAGTTGTATAAAACTGCATGCCCTAATTGCACTTGGCTTTGGGGTCTTGGGGAGAGACAGACTAGAGTATATTGTCTGGGAAGGACGGGGGAAAGGGCTGCCTTAGTCAAGGTTTCTATTGCTGTGACCAAACACCATGACCAAACACAAGTTGGGGGGGGGGGAAGAGAAGGGTAACCTGGCTTGTACTTCCAGATCATAGTCTATCACTGGAAAAAGTCAGGCAGGAACTCTAACAGGAATATAACTCTGAAGGCTGGAGCTGATGCAGAGGCCACAGAGGAGAGCTGCTTACTGGCTTTCTCCCCATAACTTAGCCTGTTTTCTTATAGAATCTAGGAGCACCAGACCAGGGATGGTACCACCCACCATTGGCTGGGCCCTCCCCCCACTGATCACTAATTGAGAAAATGCCTTACAGCTGGATCTCATGGAGGCATTTCCTCAAGTGAGGCTCCTTCCTGTCTGATGACTCTAGCATGTGTCAAGTTGACACAGAAAGCCAACCAAGACAACTACTGAGCACTTGTCAACTTGACACACAAACACATCACTATTAAGCCACAACCCTTCCTTTCTCATTCACCCCAAGATCTCATATTAAAAACATAAATAACTTTAGGTCACAGTCTTAACAAATTCAAACACATTAAAATTTCAGTTTCTTTAAAATATCCAGTCTCCTCAAGTCTTTCTCATGTGTGGAACTCTTTAAAAATCAAATACCTTTTTCAAGAGGGAAGAACCAGGACACCATCACAAACTGAGCTAAGAAAAACCAAATTTCAACAAAATCAATAACTCAGTGTCCAACTACATGGGATTTACTCACAATTTTCTGGACTCTTCCTAAGGGCTTGGGTCACTTCTCTGGTTCTACCCTCTGCAGCAACACAGCTTGTCTTCTAGGTCCAGCTGGCTGCGCTCCACTACTGCTGCTGTTCTTGGTGGTCACCCATGGTACTGGCATCTCCAAAATGCTGGGGTCTCTGCTGCAACTGGGCTTCACTTTCACCAGTAGCCTCTCATAGGCTCTCCTCATGGTGCCAAACCTTAACTTCTATGCATGACCCCTTCTGTCCCTAACTTTCAGCTGCCACTGAGGTTGTACCTTCACCAACGGCCTCTCCTGACCTCTCACAGTGCCAAGCCTTGGCTGCTCTCCATGACCCCTTCATGCCTTCAAAACCAGTACCACCTGGGTGAGTCTTACATTACCAAGTCCAGATGCCAGCATGAGGCGCAGCCATGGCTGCCTCTAGAACACAGCTTCCCTCAGGAACACTTCCCACAAGATTCCCTCAGTGATGCTGGTCCCTTCTCAATTACTGCTAATTTCTTAACAACAACTAACCAGCATCCATTGTCCCAGTAATGTGAAAGTTTCACTTTAGTAGTTCTGGTATCCTGTTAATCACAGCTGATTCTTCAGCCCTGGCTGACCAGAACCACAGAATCTCAATTCACAATATCAAATGGCCCTGATAGAGGCTTTAAACTTCCCTCTGAAACTTCGTAAGCCAGGCGTCCATCCTCTGCCCTGCTCTCAACATTCTTATCTCCCAAAATCCCACAGAACATCCCACAGAGCTCTCAACACTCAATGGCTTTTCTAGCCCAAAGTACCAAAGTTCTTCCACAGTCCTCCTCAGAACAGGGTCAGGTCTGTCACAGCAGTGCCCTGCTACGCTGGTACCAACTTCTGGCTTAGTTAAGGATTCTATTGCTGTGAAGAGACACCATGACCACTGCAACTTTTATAAAGGAAAACATTTAATTGAGGGGCTCACTTAGTTTCAGGGGTTTAGTCCACTGTCATCATGGTGAAGAGCATGGTGGCTTGTGGCAGACATTGAATCATTATTTTAATTAATCTTATCAATAACAATTGGAGTCAAATATTGCGGTAAGAACCTGAAAGATCAGTGAACTAAGAGCAGCCACAGTTGTTTCCTACTTTTCTCCCTCTGTCCAAAAGGCCAACATCCTCTCTCAGGCCCATCTTACCACTTCCTATCTCTCCTTCTGTAGTCAGTCATCCAAACCTCTATGGTCAGCTAGTGGCTAGCTAGGCCTCTAACTCCAAGCAAGCTTGATTTGTCAGAACACAATCAAAATATCACACAAGATATGGTCCTGGAAAAGGAGCTGCTGATCCACAGGCAATGGGAAGTAGACTGTCTCACTTAGCATGGCTTGAGCACATATGAGACCTTAAAACCTGCTTCTACAGTGGTACATTTCCTCTAACAAGACCATACTTCCTCCAACAAGGCCACACCTCCCAATCATGCCACTCCTTTTGGGGGGCAATTTCTTTCAAACCACTATAGAGGCTTCATCTCTGTAGTTCTGAGGGAAGCTGTCATCCATGCTAGTTGAAGACATTCTAGTGAGGCTGTTTGGGATCACCCCACATTCCTGTCTGTAACCCCCTCATCCACACTCTGTAAATAAGCCCAGTAAAATCATTAGCTATCCAGGGGGAATTTTATTGGAATCAAATGTTGGTTGTTATTGAGACCTTAAGAGAAGGTGTAGTCACTGTTTAGTCCCCCAGACCTGAGAGAAAATTCCTCAGTATCATTACACTCTCTACCTAAGACCAACCAGCAGAAATTTGAGACCCTGAAATGAATTTCCCCTTGACTAGTCATCTTCCCAGACCTGCTGGTGTCTTTCCATCCACTGTCCTGCTGAGAGTATGTCTGGATTTTTACCTCAGGCTTACATGTAGGTGGCCATGAGATGGTTGTTGGCAGCGGTAAAGAGGTCCAGATAGGAGAGCTAGGATGTGTATCACCTCCTTTAGCTGCATAGCAGAGCCAAGGGCTCTCCATTTAAGGAATTACAACAGAGAAGACTGTAGAAACCCAACTCAGCCGGGCAGTGGTGGCACATGCCTTTGTCCCAGCACTCAAGGAGCAGAGGCAGGCAGATCTCTGTGAGTTCAAGGCCAGCCTGGTCTACAGAGTGAGCTAAAGGACAGCCAGAGCTGTTATACAAAGAAACCCTGTCTCAATAAGTAAATAAATAGAAAGACACCCAGTTCAATGGAGGGGATGTGTGAGAGGAGGGTCTACACAGTTACCTATTTCTAACATGTAAGTGTGACCTAATGCAATCACTAGCTGTCTGAGCAGAGAAATACACAGAAAGCTTCAGGGAGTGTGAAATGGAAGCGAGAAAACGAAAATGTGAGGAGGCTCACCAAGAGGGAAAGAATGCATGAAGAAGAATAAGAAAGCCACAGAAGGAAAAAAGCTTGGGAGCAGCGGGATGTGACATCTCCTGAGGACCCAAGAGAAGTCCAGAGAGGTAGCTAAGGAGAGCCTAACGGCTTCTGAACAAGCCATGCAAATGCCTCTGGGCATCGCTGGTCACAGCTGTTTCCTGTTTGTGTCTGTTCAGTTATTAATAACAAAGTCTCTAAACCGAGAGCCCTGTGCACGTTCCTCTCAGTCAGTGGCCAGCTGCTCACCTGAGCTACCAGAGCCCAGGTTCACAGGGGTGGCTGAAGGATTTGTCCCCGCTACCCACACATCACCGAGAACCTGCCTATGTAATAAGTAAGTTTCATCTTTAGAAACAACCTTACTTAGCACAGTTTTCTTTTTATTTTTTAGAACATTGGCAAATCAGTATGGTTCCACACCCTACCCCTAACCCCAACCCTATTCTTAGGTCTTATGTGGACGTGGTTTACTGACACATATTCAGAAGCGGAGTCTCTGGGTCACATGGTTAGAGTATGCTCAGCTTTTTAAGAGAGGGTCAACTTTCAGATGAAGGGAACTATTAGAGGCTGCCACGGTGAGAGTCAGTGGAGAGGGGAGAGGCAGAGAAAGTTACACAAAACAACAAAAACCCAACTCTATTCTAAGAGAGAAGCAGAAGAGCTCTGAAACTCGCAGGAGAAAGGAAAGGGCTCCTCAGAGAGCAAAGACCAGAGGCACGGGAAGGAGGAGGATGCAGCTTTGAACCTGCCTCTCACAGCAGCTATTTTCAAAAATGAAGCCCTTGAGACAAGCCCACAAGCTTAGAGCCACTGTAAGTTTTGGTGAGACATCGTTCTTCAGGTCATAGGCCGGTCATCAGTGAAGATAAATCTGTATGAGTTTGAGGGCCTGGTCTCATCCAGAGAGAGAATCTGTTACAATCTTAGCTGTCCTGGGGGCCTGAAGTCTTGCCACAACCACAAGTTAGTAAGTCTTGGTTTAGCTTCCTTGGCTCCAGTGTGAGGGAGAGAAGGCTGCCTGGGAGAGCACAGGAAAGACGAGCGCTGACAAGATAAACATTAGAACCGCAGAAAACTGCAATCCAGCAAGAACAGAGGGAGGTATGACCCTCTGTCGGCTGGGACACATCTGACTAAGAATTACTTTGAAGGTTGATAGCACGGAGCCTAAGGCCCGTGGGTGAATCAGCCTCAGATGTGGTTCACTGATAGAGCCCAAGAACTCTGAAGCTCCAGGCACACAGCTACGGGTTCAGCATCACTTTATGATAAAGTCCCTAAGGAAATCTGCATGTGAAGGACATACCTCATCACAAGAAAGGCTATGTTTGAAATATTTATAGCCCATATTATTCTAAATAGTGCAAGGCAAGGGTGCCCAGTCTCCCCATTCTTAGTCAGTCTTAACTAGAGCAATAAAGCAAGAGAAAAAAGGATGATAGACACAAGAAGAGAAGTCAAACTATTTACAGGGATTCATGATCCTTTGCTTGAAAGACGAAACCAGAATACCTGGACCTGGTAGACATGTTTGGCATTATAGTATGATATAGTATCAAAATTCATAAATATGTAGTAGCATTTCTATATACCAATAATGAGTTTGTCAAAAGAAACAAGGGGTTGGGAATCATATTCATAATGGCATTAGTTAATTAATTAAAACACCTAGGACTCACTGTCACCAAGGAGGTGAAAGAACTCAACAAGGAAATATTCAAGGTCCCAAAGGAAAAAAAAATGAAGCAGGTAATAGAAGATGGAATGATTTCCTGTAACATGAAATGTCTGGCCTGTTTGGCCTGTGCTCCAGACCTTCAGACCCGCAGAGACACACAGATGCTTGTATTAATTCCATGCTGATCAGCCTATGGCTCTGCCATATTGCTAGCTAGCTCTTGCTCTTAAACTAACCCATGATTCTTATCCTGTTCAGCCACGAAGCTTGGTACCTTTTCTCAGAGCAGCATAATTGTCCTCTGCATGTGCTGGCTTCTCTGGTGTATCTGTGGCATTTCTGCTCTGTTCTTCCTGTTCCCAGAGTTTTCTTAGTCTAGTAGTCCTGCCCAGACTTCCTGTCTGCCTTTGGCCAATCATCATTTTTATTAAACCAGTAGGCAGGACAATTACTTACAATGCAACAGCATAATCCCACTACAATTTCCCAAGCTCCTGGGTGGGCAGAATTAATATTGTGGGGATGGCTAGAAATCTATAGATTCAACACAACCTCCATCAAAACCCCAGTGGCATTTCACAGACATAAAGAAGAGAAAATTCAAAAAAAGAGTTCCAAGAATCAAGGCAATTCTTAGCAAAAACAGTAAAGATAGAAGCAATTACAAGACCTGTTCTCAAATTGTAGTGCAGAGCCATCGTGTCAGCACACACACACAAAAAAATCATACAAATACTGGAATAGAAGACCTAGGAATAACCCACACAGCTACAGCCCCAATTGTGTGTGTGTGTGTGTGTGTGTGTGTGTGTGTGTGTGTGTGTGTGTGTGCACTCATCTCATCCTACTCAATCCCCCTCCACTTTATTAGTTTTGACACAGAGTCTCCTACTGAACTTGGAACTCACTGATACAGCTACGCTGGCTGTAGGCAAGCCTCTGGGCCCCTTCCCTCTCTGTCTCCCAAGTGCTAAATATTTTATATGAATGTTGAGGATCCAAACTAAAGTTGAGGATGGCCCAGAACTCATAGAGATCTGCCTGCCTCTTTCTTGAGTGCTGAGATTAAAGGCATGCAGTGCAAAACTGACCTTACAGCCACCAGGTTTTGATTAAGGCATCAGAAACATTTATTGAAGAAAAGACAGCTCCTTCAACAAAATGGTGGTGAAACTGGATTCCCACACAGAGAAAAATGAAAGTAGATGAGTGTCTCAAACCCCAATTACAGTGGGAGGCCTCCATGTCTACTGATAACATATTTTTGCTGGCTCATCCATGCCAGCATGTGTCCTTACTTCGTTCCTTCTTATAGCTGCTTCATTTAGACATATCACAATTTGTTTATCCATTGCGATGACTACTCTTGGTTATCAACTTGGCTACAGGTGGAATTAACTAAAACACAAATGGTTGGGAACACTCAGGACTGATTTTTTTCTTAATTAAATCATTTTAAGTGGGAAGACCCATTTGTATTCTAGATCTTTAAGGTAGGGAGATCTATCTTTAACTGGGCCATATCTTCTGTAGGCAGCCTACAGAACATGTAAAGAACATGGAAGAAAGAAGCTCGCTCTCTTTATCTGCTTACTTTTGCTCTTACCAAGAAGTCCATTCCCCAGAGCCCACTTTTCTAGATTCCAGAGTATACTGAAGACCAGCTGATACATCCAGACTTGTGGACTGAACAACTGCTGGATTCAGGATTAGTCTCATGAAAGGAAAATTCTCTCGTTTGCTTTTCCAGTTTTATGCAAGTTATTTTATGTCTTGGTTCATATCTTGAAGATTATCTTTTCAGACACATCAGAATAGAGCAACTACCAAACTTGGTAGATTTTAAGCTAATAAAAATGAGTTAAATGTGCCTGAGGAAGAAAACTATAGATGAACTAGCTGATGAAACATGAAACCCAACAGAATGCGTTAGAGGCTTAAGAAAAGGCAGAAAACTTAAGAGGTTTTCTACTCTAAACAATGGTGGAAAATGTGGCATTATTGGCACCACCCCTGTGGCCCATGGGTTCTAGTTCCCATATATTTGCCATACCAAAACTCGAGTCAGCTACATGCTTGAATTGTAAAACTATTACCCTTATAATCCCCTTTCATGACAGAGTTCTACTAAAATTAATTTTAGCTTCCCTAAAATTAATACACAAAGACTTTCAAACAAATACATGATTTACAAATAGGATAACTGAAGATATGGGATTTCAACCCAATGATAACGTCTGTGACAGTAACTATCACACATCAGTCTATTGCACTCCATGTTAGTTTCACCAGTCAAATGCACAATGACATTTTACTTAGTTGTAAAGAAAAATGAAATTGTGCAATTTTTAGGAAATTGATGGATCTGGGATGTGAATAAATTTTAAAATACACTTGTTTTTAAGAAGAATGGGTGCTGAGGTTACTGAAGTTATGTTATTTTGTCCTGGTCTCACCCTGGGTCCATATGTATCTACTGGGGTGCTTTTCAGCCCCCAAGCTCCCCTGGACAGTTACATACACCTTGGCAACACATTCAGAACTTTCTATGACCCTGACCAGATAACATAACCAAAGTATCTTTTGAATGTACAGTCAAAGCAAATGTCACCAGGCTTTCCTTACCTACACCTGGCATTGTGATTTTGTGGTTCTTGATTTTATAAACAATGTACCCCTGAACTTCAATGCCAAGCTTTTTTCTGAGGTTAAAGCCTGCTCTTGGTCAATGAACTCACACAACACACAGCCCAGGAAAAAAAAGAGAAAAGTTTGTTTGCTTAAAAACAGTTAAGGAATAAAAAGATGTCTATGTACTTACAGATGTTCTAGCTCTTGGAGTACAATCCCTACAAAATGTCCCCCACTGAGGGCCAGTGACCTCTCCTGAGCTCCTGATGAAATGTGATCTGTGCTCACACCGTGGATCTATAAAACATGGAGATGGGGAAGGGTTAAAAACTACAAAATTCTGCCTGGTGGTGGTGCACACCTTTAGACCCAGCACTGCAGAGGCAGAGGCAGGCGGATCTCTGAGTTCAAGGCCAACTTGGTGTATTGAGGCCAGCCAGAGCTACACTGAGGAAACCCTGTCTCAAACAAACAGCAAACAAACAAACACAACTAAAAACCTTGCAAAATTCCAAGGAGAGAAAAAGTTTGCTTAAAAACTAGCAGCAAAAAAATGTCAACCGTTAAATGTGTGTATAGGTAACCTTAATTTGTTACAATATGCCGTGTAACTTGGATTCAACTCTGGTTTGGGGAGGTTGGGTGTGGGGGAATAAGTAACTGTGAAAGAAAAATGTTTAAAGGATGTAAAGTATAAGATTGTATTTTTGGTTAAGAAAAAAGTTAAAGAATAGAAAACATTTTAGATAAATATAAATTTTATATGATAAAATTAGACGTGCTAAGAATAAAAGATAATAGATAAGGACGATACCATTGAAGCACAAAGTCAAGTCTCAGAAAGTCTGGGTAATTCTCAAGTTTGTGGAGGATGGGACTTAGGATGATGTGTATTTAACAATTAAGATCTCTAAATGCCTAAAGTTATAGTGACCTAGTCCTCGTAACAAAAATTAATTTAAAGATGTCTCTGTAATTAAGATGATCACTTATGTTTTTGTTAACTTTGTTAAGCTTTTCTTTTCCAGATGGGGTTTCTCTGTGTATCCCTGGCCATCCTGGAACTCACTCTGTAGACCAGACTGGCCTTGAACTCACAAATATTTGCCTGTCTCTGCCCCCTGAGTCCTGGGATTAAAGGCGTGAGCCACCACTACCAGACTTAACTTTGTTAGGCTTTAACCATTTAGAAAAATTGACTCATAACAAAAACTATGTTAAAAGTTAATAACGTACTTAACAAAAGGATCAGAAGAAGGAGGTGCCCAGATTCTTCATGGATTGACTTATGGCTGAAAATTTGTTTTGATATTAAAATAGCCTCTGTGGTGATATATTGTTAAACATACAACATATTCAAAACTTATAACTTTTGAGGTTCAAAATATTAATGGGAATAGATTATAAAATCTCAATCCTATGAGAATTATTAATGTGTTATAAACTATTAAAACAAAAGTAATTAAAACTCGAGAGCTAATATCACCTTCTAAATGAGTAAATGTCATTAATGTACTCACCATTATGTCTATAATCATGCTGAGCACAAATATAATTCATTTACAGAGACAGGATTGGAGAAAGAGACCAGTTTACGCCTCCCATCATAAAATCTTCTATATTTGTTGTCAAAATTAAGCTTAAAGTAACTCAAAACAGACTGAAAGTAAACTTATTCAAAATCAGGTATACTTTTAAAAACTCATTATGAAAAATTAAATTTTTGAGTAAAATGGGTTAAATTTATAGTACACCTGCATGTCAGAACATCCCCAGGTTCAAGCAGTGCCCTTCCCCTTAGAAGGGGCACAGACCTCATTACAGTAAATTACATGCCAGGCCCATTACAGGCTAAGGATGCACAAGTCTTCTGCTCCTGTCTCCTGCTGTGTAGACCAGACCAGGAAAGCCTCCTTCTTATCTATAGGGATGATGACTCATTTCTCTTGTCTCCGTGACAGGGGAAGGATTCCCTCATCCAGCGGAGAATCTTAGTCTGTACCCTCACCCTAAATATCCTAAATGTCTACACAATGAGAAGCAATTACTCTGCCTTCCATGTCTCTTAAACTGATACATGCTGTAAACAGGGGACCTGGTACCTAAACTGGCCACCCAATTGATACCAGACCCGCAGACTAGTTCACTTGCCCATCATTCCATCCTGTCCTGGATTTCAATTCTCCTCTTAGCAGAGCCTAATTCCAGGGCTAAGAAGTGAATACCTGATTCTGAGAGAGATTTTAAATAACCCAAGACCAAGGCTTTGCCACACGGACGATTAGCATGGCAGGTTAAGCTATGGGTCTAAATAAAACACTAGTTTATGTGTCATCCTGTGGATCCACCATGCCACTGTAAAGAAAACACTGCCTGAGGAGGAAGAAACTTGAGCTGTGAAACTCATCATCCTCCCAAGACTCTCCAGGGCTGCTTCTGTTGCGAACAAGAAAGCCAGTGGACCTGCACGTGGCAGAAGACCGAGGAACTCACCTGGGAACATTTAGAGAGATGGACCATGACGTCACTTCCTCCCTTCCCACTCACGGTAATATCAGCACCCACGGATCCCAAGGACTGGACACTGACACAAAATTTTACCAACTCTGATGTATCTAAAAATAATAGGTTTATTTAAAAAATTGTCTGATTACTTTAATGAGCTATGCCTAACTATGCACCCAAATAACACTTGGTCCTTGTAACTGACAAGGCCCCTCAGGTCTTCTCACCCTTCTCCTCCTAGGTCTAATGACTGATCTCTGCTTAATTAATTAAATATATTAAACTTCTTCAAACAACAAGTACTGTAGCGGGCTACTAAACTACAGGAAGAGAATCTCAGGAACGTATTCCTAAGGACACCTTAGTGTGCTAAAACTATCTTGGGTAAAACTGGTCTCTAGACCAGCCCTAAATTCCTATACATGACCCTGAGCTAAGGGTTAACTAACTGCACGACCATTTAACTGTTACCTTCTGCTTCTGTTAATGATGCCTGCTTGTTGTAGAAGGGCAGAGCTGCCTTTCTGTGTATTTTTACCCTTGAACCTTGAACCAACTGGAGGTCAAAGCTGTTTCCTGCTAACCAATTTATTCAGGCCTCTTGGGAATTTCTCTTCAGGTTCCTCTGTTAAATTAAGGATCCTAAGGACCCAGTACCTGCCACTTCATAAAATGCAAAGATTTGAAAATAACTGCAGTAACTGGGGTAACACCATCTTGTCCTGCTCTTACCCTAGATCCATTTTGGGTCTTCCCAGGTGATTTTCAGCTCTTCTGTAAAGAGTCACTTCGTTGGGATTAACACTCTGGGCTGCAAGACTGCTAGCTTTAGTAGCAGTCAGGGCAGCTGTGGGTTTAATGCTCCTGAATATTAGAGCAAAGATAGTAAAATGAAAAACAAAAAAGCTATCAGTTTGGTCTTTTGGTGAGGGGAAGGCAGGCTTTTAAAAAGATTGCTGAAATTAATAAAAGTATTAGTGAAGAGAGGAAATTGAAGTAAAAAGGATCAGAGAGACCACATAATATGAACAATGTATGCTACTACATTGGCTACCCTTTAAGAAGTAGGGAAATTTCTAGAAATGTAGTGGGTTACTGAACTATAGGGAGAGCATCTCATGAAAGTGTTGCTAACAATGATGCCTTAGAGCACTAAGACTATCTGGTCTTTAGACCAGTCCTAAATTCCTGTACAATGTGACCCTGAGCTAATGGTTAATTAACTGCCTGCCTATTTAACTGCTACTCTCTGTTTCTGTTGACAATGCTTGTTTGTTGTAGATGTAGGTGATTTAGCCCACCAGACCCAAATCATAAGGAAGAGGAACATGTGAGCCAACATAACTAATGTGGACAGTAAATGAGTAACCACAAATCTCTCATGAAAGACAAGCTCAGGACTGAGTTAATTGAATGTTCAACCAAAATATCAACAGTCTTAGAAAGATTATAGTAGAGTACGGAATCTTCACAATGTCCAAGATACACTCTATAGTGACATAAGGGGCTAGAGAGATGGCTCAGCAGTTAAGAGCCATGCTCTTCTCTAAGATTCATGTTTTGTCCCCACCACCCACAGTGGTCAGCTTACAAAGGCCTATAAGATTTTCTTGTAGTGTTCTTACCACGAAAATATAAAACCTTATGACCAGTATAGCGTAAATAACAGTATGAAAAGGGAATGGACCGTATTATTGCCATCCCCCTTTGTCTATGTTTTTCCCTTTTATTACTTCTGTAAATCTTACTTTCACTCTTACTCTGTGGCTGGGTGTCCGGCCCCTTCCCCTTTCATCGCTCTCTTTTGGTTCAGTGGCTTAATGATGCCAATGAGGACCCAGATTTACTCTACCTCTCCGTTATGTTACACAGAGACAGCGTTATCCCGAAGGTGGGCTTTGTTTCCATGATAGCACAGTAGCTCTAGTTACCAGGCTTTATGCCCATGCCTCATCATTCAAACAGGAAGAGAGTAGGTTTCTGCACAGAACAAGGAAACATCTCAGATCACTTCTTAGAATTATTCTGATTTTAAAAGGTGTACTCATTCACCCGTGATCCATTTGAATTCTAGCTCTCCAAGATCGTTTGGATGATGCTCAAGGGAGACAATGAAAGGGATGCTGTAGAACACTGCATTAGTTTGCTAGCATGTGTGTGTGTGTGTGTGTGTGTGTGTGTGTGTGTGTGTGTGTGTGCATGTGTGTGTGTTAGGGTTATCTGGAGGAACATAACTCAGAAAAAAATATATATGTTAGATTTATTCCAGTGGCTTACAAGCTGAGGTCTAGTTAGTCCAGTAATGTCTGTCTACCAATGGAAGTCCAAGAATAGTCCAAGTATGGGTCTGGATGGCTGAGCTGGTCTTGAGCATACTCTAGAATACAGAAGAAGTAGGCGCTAATGACTGTAAAAACGAACTTTCCAGTGAGAGCTAAGGCAACCTGGAAAGGAGAGCCAACTTGCTTCTTCCATGCTCTTTATATGGGCTGCTCGCAGAAGGCGTAGCCCAGGTCAAAGGAGGAGCTCACCTCGAGAGATCCGAGTTAAAGGTGCACCTTCCTATTTCACAAGACCCACAGGGAGACAAACGCTGCTACTTCTCCCCATCAGTTGTTCAAGAATGTATTATATACATGTGTAAAACTGTTGAATAAATTAAAAGATACACACAAACACACAGACATCCCTGTTGTTCCTGAGCAGCTTGTGAAGTAGGAGCTGTATCTGCAGGCCCAGATGCTATAGGCTAGGAACGGATTAAATCACTCATTTTCATAAGCTATGGGACTAAAGGACTTTGAGACATGACTTGGTATTGTTTCTGTTGCAGTTCTTTCCCAAGTAAATTTGCAGGAAAAAAAAATGAACTCTGATCACTTGACTGTAGTGATAGATTGTATATTTAATAAAATAGTCTGGAATATCAGAGCCATCTCTCCAGTCATTTCTGTTGGTTTTGTTCTGTTTTGTCAAGACAGGGTTTTCTGTGTAGCAGTCTGACTGTCCTGGAACTTGAATTATAGACCAGACTGGCCTTGAACTCACAGAGATCCTCCTGCCTCTGCCTCCTGAGTGCTGGGACTAATGGCGTGCATCACTACTGCCTGGCTTGTCTGAAAGGTGTCAATTAGCAACAGGCATCTCTCCAGTAACACAGATACTCTTCTCAAATGGGACGCCCTCCGACTCCTTTTCTTGAAGTTCAGTTTCTATTGTTAGACTTTATCCATCCTCAGATTACACTCACAAGATGACTTGTCTCCAAGCAATGCAAGCTGATAAGGAGTGTCTGGACTGGAGGCGTGGAGAACTGCATGTAGAAATTCTGATGGCAAAAGATTTTGGTTAGGACACACTGCACTGGAGGAGGTTTGTCTGAAGGCTATTTTGAGAATAAAGTGACTGGAGGATATAAAACCTTCCAGATTTTATCATCAACTGAACACAAGACAGAGGAGACACTTTGATGTGAAGGTAGACTTCTCTGTAGAAGGTCAGGTGACTTGAGATGTAAGCACAGGGGAGCTTATTCGTGGCATCTAGACCCACATTTGAAAAGCTGTGAAATCCCATGAGCAGAAGCTTACGTTAGGCGACTTTGGACAACATTGTGGTCTGCTGAGATGGGAATTTCTGCAGGAACATCCC
The DNA here is from genome assembly GCA_033318265.1 of Phyllotis vaccarum. NCBI lineage: Eukaryota > Metazoa > Chordata > Mammalia > Rodentia > Cricetidae > Phyllotis > Phyllotis vaccarum. The sequence goes on along the minus strand of JARWLC010000001.1, from coordinate 60,299,449 downwards.
CAGGGACACATGGGGATGGGAAGCAGTGTTTAACATGAACTACAATGATGAACTAGTTACCTAGGTGAGTGTGCAAACCTTGCACATGGACCAGGTGACTAGCTAGTTTTGTTGAGGTGTAGTCAAGTCTCTCTTGCACAGCTGAAGAATATATCTCCTGAAGTGTAGAACATGTGATTAAAGTTTATGTTAAGAAAGAAATCAACTACCGTGCTGGAAGATATTGCCTCTGAGAACAGAAATATCTGTTTGCAGCCAAGATTTCATTCTGATGGCAAATGCGTTGTCTGTAGTTTAGTAGTTGGTTGATACCTGTTGGGCTTTGATTGCTACATTCTCAGGGCAATCGAGGCCCTTCACACAGCAAACTGGCCTTGCTTGCCTTTGAAGATGTCTTTGTCCCACTGTTTGACAATCATTCCCTTTACATCACAGACTAGTACACACAGAGTCCAGCTATTGTTGGCCTCTGACAGAGCGCAGGACATCAAAGAGCACAGCTTTCTGGCAGGTGGAGCATTTGGATGAAATGAAGCGCAGGTAAAATGAATTGAGTTTGATCTTTGCCATCAGCATGCCTGGCCATAGTAATCACTTGGTTGTGTGAAAGGAGCTGATGTCAGAGTGATCAGCACAGATTTGGGTGCTAGGCTGCAACCTCTATGGCAATTTACCACATGATTAAACACCCACAGCCATGGTATCGCACAGTGTATAGTCATTTAGGTATATTTACCAGTGGCCAGGGCTGGTGCTGGGGGACCTGCTTTATTGACCTACAATGCAGAGTGCTGAGGGACACACCAGTCACTCATCTTTAGCTATGCTAATCAGTATAAGAGGTGGTTCATCTTTCTTGAGTGGAATATTGGTTTCAATAAAGTTATATCATTTTGTAAAAATTCCTCTAAAATAACTTTTCCTTGTAGCATTTATGTTTCATTCCTTAGGTGGACACTGCATATTTGACCACATTTTGTTCGTGAATCTTAACTGGATACCATTTGAATTTGTAAGTTTTACTGTTGTAATCCTGCCATAGAGATTAAGCTTAAAACTTTCTCAGTTATAAAAAAAATTGAAGAGAAAAAACATGAAGTATTTATTTAAAACTGTAAAGGGGTTAAGTGAAAGTTTTAGAACTGTCTTTTTTTCTCACTTATTCCAAGGTCTTTATACTATGATTTCTTCTCTTAATGTGAATTTTATTTTATATTTTATTTTAAACTTATGTGTTGTTGTTTTTATTCTTTATGCTTTTGGGGGCCCACCACCTATCCCCCAAATAAATCACACGTGGAGACTTATTATTTCTTATGAATGCCTGGCCTTAGCTTGTTTCTAGCCAGCTTTTCTTAACTTATCCCATCTCCCCTTTGTCTACGCTTTTCCCTTTTATTACTTCTGCAAATCTTACTTTCACTCTTACTCCGTGGCTGGCTATGTGGTTGTGTGATAGAGTGACAGTGTGTCCGTGTGGCTGGATGGCTGTGTGGCAGAGTGACAGTGTGGCTGTGTGGCAGAGTGACAGTGTGGTTGTGTGACAGAGTGACAGTGTGTCCGTGTGCCTGGATGGCTGTGTGGCAGAGTGACAGTGTGGCTGTGTGGCAGAGTGACAGTGTGGCTGTGTGACAGAGTGACAGTGTGGCTGTGTGCCTGGGTGGCAGAGTGACAGTGTGGCTGGATGGCTGTGTGGCAGAGTGACAGTGTGGCTGTGTGACAGAGTGACAGTGTGGCTGTGTGGCTGGGTGGCAGAGTGACAGTGTGGCCATGTGGCTGCTCCCTAACATCCTCCTCTCCACCTACCAGTCCTGCCTATACTTTCTCCTGCCTTGCTACTGGCCGTTCAGCTTTTTATTAGACCAATCAGGTGTTTTAGACAGGCACAGTAACACAGCTTCACAGGTTAAACAAATGCAACATAAGAGAATGCAACACATTTTGGATCATTAAACAAATGTTCCACAGCATGAAAAAATTAACACATCTTAAAATAATATTCTACAACAATGTATATTGGTGTGAAGGTGTCAGATTCTTTGGAACTGGAGTTACAGACAGTTGTGAGCTGCCATGAGCTGCTGGGAATTGAACCTGGGTCCTTTGGAAGAACAGTCTGTTTATAAAAGACAAATTATAGCAATCACTTCTGATAAAACTGTCAAGATCTACACATTGACCACCCTTCATTTTCAGATACCAATAGGGGTTTCTGTGATGCTATGGAACGCTAGTTGTCTGGGAAGTGCAACACAATAATTGCGAATTTTGATGAAAGTGTTTTTATGTACAGCATTTGTAGTCTTTAGTAAATTTCTGTTTGGAGGGCTACAGTCAACCCAATTATTAGCATTTCTCTTCCAGAGGACCTGGGTTTGAGTCCCAGCACCCACATGGTGGTTTTTAACCATCTGCAACTTCAGCTACAGGATTATCTGACACCTTCTCTTGGCCCCCATTGGCACAAGAATGTGGTGCACAGGCATACATGAAGGCACATCACCCATACACATAAAAACAAGCATACATATCTCGGTGTGAGTCAAAGCATGTGCCCCACAGTACACATGTGGGGATCAGAGGACAATGCTGGGTGTTATTCTTGCCTTCTATGTAATACAGGGTTTGTTGTCATTAAGAACAGGCTGGTTGCCATGCAAGTGTGGAGGACTCTCCTGTGGACACACTGGAATTACGGACACCTGCCATTGTGCCAGCTAGAGTTCTGGGGATTCAAACTCTGGTGCTCATTCTTGTGTGCGGTAAGTGCTTTACTTAACAAGCCCTTTCTCCAGCCCTCATTTGTCTTTTTAGGTTATATTAACAATCATGCCAAACTACATCTACTTTATTTGTCCATTTTATAGTTCATCTTTTATTTAAAACTCTGATACTCTTTATTATAAAGAGATGAAATAAAGAAAATAGTAACATTTTAATCATGCAAGCACAGTAAAGAGAATGCTCTGTATAGAAAGAGACCTGGTCTGTCTTCTGAGGAGCAAGAAATAGCCTATTTCAGTGTGCTCTTTTAAGTGTGTATTTTAGAGACGAGAGGTGGATGGGGAGAAGGTGGTCAAAGGACACAGTTTTGGTTAGGGAGGAGGAATCGTTTTTTGGTGGTGTTACATTATAGTCATAGAATGAATTTTAAATGTTCTTATGACATATGCACAATGAAGTTGAAGCAGGAGGGCAGAGGTTTGATTCATAAATATAGAATACACATAAAAGAATGTTGCATGTACGTCTTCACTAGGAGAAAATCTGCTGCGAAGATTCTCTAGGGTGAATTCCGGAGCCTGACTGCACACAGCTCAACTTTCATCTGTTGGATGGTGCCTTTGATCTGACCCTGTCACATAACCTTTTCAACAGGGTTTTGAGGTGATTCTCCTAATCATCAGTCCTAATTGTTTTCATTACAGGGGAAAGGTCCTTCAGAAGGGTTTTGTTTAATCAGAACAGTGTTTTAACACCCTTACATCATTTCTCCTCAAGTAAATACCACCATATATCAACAGTATCAAATCTCCAAACCCCTATGAAGATAACGCATTGCAAAGCTGCACAGACTTCGGGACATTCATGCTTTCCTAAAGCGGTTATTTTCCCATTCCCTTGTAGGTGCTCGGCTCTGTCAAGAGCTTGGTGAGACACCATGCCAATCTTCCTTGTGGCATGACAAGTCAAGTACTGAGCAGCCAAGCAGCACAGGGTGAAGGTACCAGGGAACGACAAGATCAGAAAGAGCAGGGGACGTGGCAGCCAGCCGTCTGGGAGAAGGCGAGCTCGAAGAGGGGCGGGAACAGCTGGGGTCGGGGGTGGCAGGGTGACAGCAGCACGCGTAGACAGCAGGAGTACAAACGAGAATAGGTAAGAGCGTAGGGCTGGGGATGGCGAGCCAGCGACTGACGAAAAGCCTATAAAAACACCCTCGGGGTGCAACAAAAGATCCGCGGAAGCTCCAGGGCAGGACATCGCCGAATGACTGAAAGCCACCACCCTAGAGCGGAGGCGCTTAAAGCTCGCCACGCTCGTCTAGTCTCGGTTACGCCAGTTTGGGACGTGGGAGGGAGGGAGGGAGGGAGGGTTGCCCTGGACTGGGGGGCCCGCCGCGCACGTGCTCAGCAGGTGCGCTTAGCAGCTGGCTGGATACTGCATCCGCGCCAACCACGCACGAACTCTTCTCAGGCCCTACTACTGCAGCCAGGACTGCAGTCTCTCAAAAACATCTTTATTGTCCCCACGGACTCGGCCAGGGAACCCTCCAGGGAGAACATGGGAATAACGGACTGCGCAGGCGCGCAGCGCTCCGACCGGCAGAAGGGGCGTGGCGAGAATGTTTCCCAGAAGCCTCAGCCACTCGCAGCTGCCAGAGCTCCCGCGCAGCGTGCCCCGCCCACTACGTCGTTACGTCGCTTTCGTAGTGACCGGCGCCCCCTGGAGGTCCGACCGAGCACTGCGGCTCCCGCGATCAGCCAGCGTGCGGCAGGTCCGGGCGCCCGCGTCGTCACCACAGCGCGCCGACCTGTGGCGGCGCGGCTGAGCCCCGCGCAGGGAGGGAGGGACGGAGGGAGAGGGGGAGGCCGCCCGACACGGCGGGGGAGGGGAGCGGCGGTGGCGCAAGCCGCGCGGAGCAGCTCTACCCGGGTCCACTGCTTCGTGGCTGCGTGCTCCCGATCGGGCCGGCTGAGCCCGCGGCCCCGCGCGCTTCCGAGCGGCAGCAGGAGGAGTCCATGGTGCGGAACTTAGCGGCGGACTGACGGGGAGACCTGGCCTCCTGCGCTGGCGCGGCCGCCGGAGCGACGCCTGGACCTCGGCCTGAGGTAAACACGGGCCGGCCCGGGAGAAGGGGGAACGGACGGGGCCGGGGCGCAGCGCGGCGGGAGTCGTGGGTCGGGTGGCGGGAGGACGGGCAAAGTTTAGGGCTGGCGCGCGGCTCGGGCGGCGTCTTGCGCTGCGAGCAAAGTTGGAGCCGCGGCCCCGGGCAGCGCAGGCGGCCGCGCGGGGTGGAGGTCCCGTGTTTGCACCGGGCCTAGACGCGGGGCGGCGCGGGGCGGCGCCGGCTGCGGGGCCTTCGGAGGAGGCAGGAAGGGGCTCCAGGCCAGGGCCGCAGCCGCCCCCCCCCCCCAGTGGAAACGTGTCGGCCGGGCTTCCGGGCGCTCCCAGGCTGGCCGCTTTCTCCCGGAGTTTGCGTGGATCGCTGAGCCACCCAGCCCGCTAGTGAAACCAAACTTCACTACGCGGCGACTTCTCCAGCAGCGCCTGAATGAGGAAGAGCCGGCGCCTAGCTCGGCCTTTTCCCTCAGCTGCCGTCTCCAGTCCCTCCCCCGTCTCCCCCCTCATTTTTAAAACCTGCTGCCTGGACAGCCGACAGACTAACCGGCCAAGAGATCGAAACTAAAGTCATCACTCACCCCCGCCTTAGACTTAGAGATTTTGTGCCATTTAGAAGATTCCTTAGAGATATGAGTTCGTCTTGCTATCCGCATGTATCTTGAAAATTTAATTTAAGAGAGACCTGGTTGTGATTGATGAAAACCTTCCCACATTGAAATGGCTAATTAAAATGCCTATGCATCGATTTCTATAATACCCTATTACATTAGTATATAGTTACCCATCTTCATGTATTTTAAGTTTTACACATTAGGTGTACTATGTAAAAATACCATCATAGAGTGTCTGATCAAGCATTTCTCATTCATTTTGGATTAAGTTTTGACTGTCGGCCTTACACTGGCAGTGTACTAATCTGTACTAAGGCCAAACTGCTGAAGTTTTTTAGTATGCCTTGACTAATAGAAGCTAATATTAAATTTCCTTCAGTTTTGGTCGTTTTCTCCGAATTTTGGGAAAAGCATATTAATACATGCATGACTATTTACCACAGCAGCAGAACATTGAAGGCAATAGATTCTTGGCCGTTGCATTTTGCCAGTAATTTCAGTAAAATTTTAATGTGTAATCCTCTCTTTCCAGACTATGCCTTTTGTTTGCTGCTTTGGCACTTGGTTTAGCTATTTTCCTGTTTTGCTATTACTTAAAGCCTGAAGGAAAAAGCTGGTAGGCATTTTGTTATTGTTCCACCTAGTGAGACAGGAGAAATGAAATTTTGAAAACACTTTGGATGTGTTGTATACTAGACTATCAAAGATAATATGAATTAGTTTGCCTTTTTATGCAGTCAAGCTTTCAAAGATTAGCAGTTCTTACTATAGCTTTACTTTAGCTATGGTTCCTTTGTTTCTTGGTGCTTGTAAATAAATAATCATTCAGTTTCACTGTAGTGGACTTTGTCTTTCAAATTGAAGTACATTTTAAGTTTTCAGTTGGGTAAAACTTGAATATTGCCCTTCTGTAAATATACTCATGCTGAAAAGACATTCTTCGGAATGACAAAGGGGAAAAATAGAAAAGAATATGTAAAATTATTGTGTTACTTAAAAATGTGTTATACAGAAAATTTTAAGAATTTTCTTCTTGGAATTCCTTTGTGTGGTTGTGGGCCTCCTATCAGAGGTATTCGATTTTCCTATAACCCTAGGAGCACTAACTAATCAGTTTATAGGCAGTTTTCATGAAAACTTGTTCTGCTTGTTCTGTTAGCCAGGGAAGTGAGATAAAGTACAAGTAACATGCTGCTGTTGATTGATCCAATACCTTTAGTAATGGAATATAATGGTAACCAGGCATCAGTGCTGTACTGCACTTTCTAGGCACTTTAGTGGAAGAGAGCTGTAAAACCACAATTCTACAGGGTATAATGTGTGTTCAAGTAATAAAAGCATGTGTACTATACACCCCAGCATCTGCTTCTGTCTTTCAGTGATGTAAATTTCATCTTGCCTTACTATGCCTACTGAAAATCAGGTAAAGATTTGTATAGCTCATGCTGGCCTTGAACTTCTGATCTTCCTGCCTTTGCCTTCTAAGTGCTTGGATTAAAGTTGTCCTAGCTTTAAAACTGAGATCATTAAAAATAATGATAATAATAATATTTATGTATATCTATGGAGGCCAAAGGAAGGTGTGGGATCTCCTTAAGCTAGAGTTATAGGCAGTTGTGAACCATCAGCTGTGGATATTGGGAACTGAATTCTGGTCCTTTGGAGGAGCAGCAGTACTCTTAACAAACCCAAATTCTTAATATTTTTTTTCTTATCTTGAATTTAATTTTAATCTCAGAAGTAGTGAGTTTTTCTAGTAATCCCTAAATCTGAGAGTTAAAATAGCCAAAGGTGTTCTCTGGTGTCTGTGTGCTGTGTTGTGCATATCCCCTTCCCAGCATAATAGTAACAAACTGAAAAAATATATCCAGTTCACTTGAATTTTATTCCTAAGAATTACCTTTGGACTGTGTCTTCTTTTTTTTTTAAGTTAGGACACTAAAATTTTAGTGTAAGAATTTATATATACCCTCATCTCATGCTTGGAAAATAACTTCCTAAAAATGACACAACCATCACTTATCCTGCCAGAATGAGCCTTTTGTATTAGGTTATTTTACTTAACCTTCTAGAATGGCCTTCCTTCTTGGTCTTATGAAATCGTCGTTCTCACTGAGGCCTTTATATAACTCTAAAGTTCCTCGAGTCTCTGACTTTATCTTGTTACCTTTTCTCCAACCAGAATGAATGCTGCCGAGCTATTTCTGATTCTTCCATATGAAACAGCATCCCTTTCTCCCCATGTTTCCTATTCTATGTTGTTTTTCCCTCATGGCATTTTATCTCTTTCTAACATAGCTCTGTTAGTTTACTAACAAGACATTTGTGTTTTTTCAGTCTAATGTAGCTTCTATGAGAAAAGTTTCTTAATCTTTTTCATATTATATGTGCTTATATTGCATTTGTATGTACACATGTCACATATATTGCATGTGTATGCACACGTGCACATATAGCCCAGGAATGAAATTTAGAGAGCAAGTTGGAGAAGTGGGTTCTCTCTTATCTTGGACCTTAGGGATCAAACTCAGATCACCAGATTTTACATCAAGGGCCTTTACCTGCTGAGTCATCTTACTGGCCCAGGGTTTGCCAGTTTTTTCACTGTTTTACTTCTAAAAATTTGAACAATACCCAGCATTGTAGTAGGTGAATGATATCTTGTGGATTCATAGGCTTTCTGTTGTAACTACTAAAGCTACTATTATGTTTTTTAAAGTTTAGTCAGTCTCACTCTTGAATGATTTGCCAAATTATTTACAAATGGACCTATAGACCACATTTACATTAATAAGAGCCCACATTTATGTGTGTACATGTGTGTGTCCCTTGAGTGTCTGTTCATATAGGTTAGGCCAGAACTGTTACAGGCATTTGTGAGCCATTTGACATATGTGCTGGGATTTGAACTCTGGTCCTCATTGAACAGCAAGTGCTTTTTATTGCTAAACTGTCTTTCTAGCCCAGGAGGTTTTTAAATTTAATTTAAATTTTTTTTTTTTTTTATTTTTAAAGAAGAGTGTCAGTTTGTGACCTTGAATCTGTCATTTGACAAAATAGAAACCCTTAAATATTTAATTAAAAGCGAAGTAGTGTCTTTTTGTTTAAAAAGAAATGTTCTTTTAGAAGCTGTGTTGGTTGTACTTTTGGTAGTTCAGTAGGCATTCTGGTGATCTGTCTTGAAAGGAAGAAGAGGCAGCAGTAGTGGAAATGGGAAGATAAATCTGGACGCTTTTTAACAGCAGTCCAGAGATGAAAAACCTTGAATAGATATTTGAAACAATGAGTGAAATTGCTCAGAGGAGGGAATATAACTAGGAAGAAGAGATGCCCTAGACTGGAAATACGGTGGCCTTAAGAGAAAACCCACTTCTCCAACTTAGTGGAACAGTGTGAGCTCCCAAAGAACACTGAAGGTCAGGGAAACAGTAGTGTTGGTTACAGAAGCCACAGAGAATGTCTCAAGGGGAGTGTAGTCATTAAGGTCACATGTGGATGGAAGTTGGATAAGAATCTCATTTTTTTTGTTGTTGTATATAACGGTGCAAAACTCAATGGCCTATTGAGCAGGTAGGACTTTAACTTTATTTTCAAGTTGGTGTTTATGTATTTTGTGTGACTAGTTCTAACAGTACTAAAATCAATTTAAAAAAATATTTACTCACAATAAAGAAGACACCTAGTAACCAAAAATTACTGTTAGCCAATCTTCGGTAGCTGTTTTACCTTCCAGTTGTATATATTACATAAATTTCATTTAATAGCTTTGTAATATTAGATGTATTAGTCTATTTTTACAGAAATTACTTTTGAGTCTCTAGAGAGATTAATCTATTAGAGGATCTTCTTCCTATCTATGTGTAGGACTATCTGATGTAGGCTCATAGATGGTCTATTGATCATTCTGTCCAGTAGACATTTCTGTGATATCTCCATCGCTTACTATAGTAGTTGATAGCAACAAGAAATCTGGCCAGTGTAATTGGGGAACTAGAGAGTATGGTTACCTTACTGAACAGCAGTTATAGATTAGAGGTCATCAAGAATAGAGTTGGTGATTTAGTTCATTGTTAGAACACTTGCTTAACAGATACAAGGGCTTTATCTCTAGTACCAGAAGAAAAAAAATACATGAAAAAGTTTACTCTAAAGCAGTTGCTTTCAACCTTCCTAAAGCTAAGACCCTTTAATACAGTTCCTCATGCTGTGGGGACCCTAGCCATAAAATTATCTTTGTTGCTACTTCATAACTATAATTTTGCTACTGTTATGAATCATAATGTAAATATCTGTGTTTTCTAGTAGTCTTAGGCTACCCCTGTAAAAGGTTGTTCTACCCCCACAAAGGGGTCATGGCTTACAGGTTGAGAAACACTATTCAAAAATACTACTTTGATTACATTCAACTTTTAGATGCTGTAAGTTTTGTAGATTACTTAAACATTGCAAACTGTTAGGGCTGGAGAGATGGCTCAGCAGTAGCACTGCTGCTCTTCCAAAGGACCCAGGTTCATTTCCCAGCACCGGCATGGCAGCTCACAACTGTCTGTAACTCCAGTTCAGAGGATCTGACACCTTCACACTAATGCACATACAATAAAGTTAAATTATTTAAAATGCAAACTTTCAGTAGAGTTGTAAGACTAGTTTAAGCACCCCCCCCCAAACCACTTGAGATTCAGTTGCAGATAAATTTTATTAAGAACAAGGACTTTCTGTTACATTGCTCTTGTTATTATTTGGTGTTTTTTTTTATTTTTTTTTATTTTTTGGGAGACAAAGTCTAGCTGTGTATCTCTGGCTATCCTGGAATTCACTATGTAAACCAGATTAGAGTCCAGTTTACAGAGATTTACCTGTCTCTGCCTCCTGAGTGCTGGGATTAAAAGGTTTCCAGTTCTGTTGCATAATTATAATGTAAATATCAAGGTCAGATAATTATTCTTGGTATATTACCACCATCTAACTTCAGACCTCATGGGTTTTGCCAGTTTCCTTGTTTATTTTGTAACAAAGGATTGTGTTCAGCATTCTGGTTTGCATTTCATTCTAATGTCTCTTTAGACCTCCTCCCCCCCCCCCCCCCCCCCCCCGCCCCCGACTGAATTTCTGTGTGTAGTCCCAGTTGTCCTGGAACTCATCACTCTGTAGGCCAGGCTGGCTTCCAGTCGGGAAGCTACCTGTCTGTGCCTCCTAAGTGCTGTGATTAAAGGTGTCTGCCGCCATTCCCTGCCTCTCTTTAGTCTCTTAACCTAGAAAACTCTTCAACACTTTTTTGGTTAACTAATAGATACTTTGTAGAAAGTACTGTTGAGTTTAAAGGCTCATTTGCTGACTTGATACTTATCTGCAGTTGTCCAGATTGGTCAGTGAAAGCCCTTCGATGCAGCTCCTGTTAGCCTTTTCTTTTCAGTTGCTCTGAGTATATTGAGGACTTTCTTTTTTGTGGGATGTGTGAGTGTGAGTGAGACAGAAGAGGTGAAAGAAGTTGGGGATCTTGCATACCAGTAACTGCTCCACAAGTCTTTTTTTTTTCCCATCAGTGAGGCTGAACTTTTATTGCCCTTTATTTAAAAAGTGCTTTGTTGTATATATTCTGAACGTTCAGCTGTGAGCAAGCAAAATAGAATATGGGAAAGGGTGTTTATGTACTTGTATATGCAATTTTGTTCATTTTTTGTATTCTGTTCCCCTGACTCCAGGTCAGGAAAGGATAAAGTACCTTAATCAACATTGTTTTTATATTCCAATGTATTGTAGGAGAGAGGACTTTAAAAAAAAAAGTAATCAAGACATCATGTTTTGAAAATTCCCAGAGCAATGAAATTTACATATGGTATTTTATTGTAAATAGAGTTGAGCATTCTTATGTATGGCTGGTAATCTGTAAGTAGAGGTTTCTATAAAGCTAGTGTTATGTTACATGGAGAGGAAATGTTAATAAGAAAAATTGTAAGCTATCATTCACTTGAACCCTTATGGGAAAGAAGTTTTCAGGTATGGCAGCTTTAGTGCAGTGCACTTTATTTCTGTAGGAACTTAGACATTAACATATGTTAATGAATGTTAACATATGTTTCATGAATGAGATACATGAAACAGTAATTGTCTTTATTGCTTCAAAATTGATAACAGGGCAGGAGCTTCAGGTGGCTGCTTTTCAGAAGGCCTGGATTCAATTCCCCCGCACACACATGGTGGCTCACAACTCCAGTTCTAGGGGTGTTGCCTTTTGGTTTTTGTGGTCATCAGGCATATGAATGATATACAGACCTGCATGGGCAGAACACCTGTACACACCTAAAAAAAATCTTTAAAACTGCCATGAAGTAATAAAACCAAAACTATTGGGGAAACCACTATAATTAAGCTTTAACGTAAGTTTAAAAATGCATTTCATATTAACATAGCTATTCTACTTTCATGCTTATTGTTTGTGTGGCATGTTTTTTATTTTATGGAAAAAGACAAAGACTTTCTGTATCTTCACACATAAATTGAGTTTCTTAGGGAGGTAGGTATATTCAATTCTGTTTCTCTTTCTGTCTCTTCTCTCTCAGTGTGTATGTGTGTGTTAGGGGCTTATGTATATGCCACAGATGCATACAGAGGTTAGAGGATCTCAGATTTTGGTTCTTGCCTTGCCCTTGGTTGAGACAGATAGGAGAGTTGGGAGATTAGAGAAGGAGCACAATGATGACATCTTCCAGGGGATGTGGCTAGGAAAGAAGAGCACTAGGGAAACTGTTGAGCAGATGCACATCTTAAGAGGGAGTAGTTTCTCTGTTAGGATGATAGCAGTGTTTGTAGACTTGTAGGGACATTATTTTCTTTTATTTTATGTATTGTTGGCCTTGGAAACTTATTTTTAAGGTTACATTACAAATATTAGGTTTTATTGTGGTATGTGTGTCTGTCTGCTCACTTGTTCCTCTTTCTTACTGCCTCTCATTTCTCCTTCAGCTGGTTTCCTTCTCTTTTCTGTTATTTCTTACTTTCTTGAGAGCTCTTCTTTCCATCTCTTGACTCCTTTTCTGGTTTGATGATCTATGAACACACTTAAGTCTACACACACACTCATTATGGAGTGATGACCTGTGAACACACTTAAGTGTACATACACACACACTATGGGAGAAAAACATGCTGTTTGTCTAAGATTAATTTATGTAACTTAATGTAGTCATTTTCAGTTGCATCCATTTTCCTTCATATGTAATTTATTTTTCTTAGTGAATGGCTACATAAAATTTCACAGTACTATATTTTTTCAGTTGTTTTCTTGATGGCATCAATGATTGTTCCATTGTGAATAGTGTAGCTTTAAAACATGGATCAGTAAGTATCTCTTTGGCATATTGACTTAAGACTTGTTGTGTGTGTGTGTGTGTGTGTAGTTCTATTTTTGATGAATCTCCTGGAGTTCCATAGAAGCTATACATGTTTATATTGATAGCATCAATAAGTAAATGTTCTGCTTTTTCTAAATCTTGGCTAGTGTTTGTTGTTCTTTATTTCCTGAATGACTTTTTCTTGGTTAACCAAGAATGGCAAACACTTTCTCAAGCATTTGTTGGTCACTTGGGTGTTTTTGAGAACTGTCCATTTAGTTCATTAGCCCATTAGATAATTAAATGATTTGGATATTTTGGTGTTTAGACTTTGTAGCTCTTCATATACTCTGGATATAATGCTCCATTCAGTTGGCATGGATTCCCCCTTTCTGGAGACCTTATATTTCCTTTGCTGCTCAAACTCTTCCTGCTTTCATGTGATCCCATTTATCACATTTTGGGATTATTTCTGCAGTTATTGGTGGTTCTTTCATGACAGTCCTTGCCCATACCTATGTTTGGTTTATATTTTCTTCTAGCACAATGATTCTCAGTCTGTGGGTTACAACTTCTTGGCATTGTTCAGTGACAGAGGGGTTACATATCAGATATCCTGGATATCAGATATTTATTACAATTCATAGCTGTAGCAAAATTACAGTTATGAAGTAGCAACGAAAATAAATCTATAGTTGCTCTAGCACTTTGAAATCTCACTAAGATATGTTTTGATTCATTTTGAGTTTTGTGCAGGAAAAATAGGTTTAATTTTTTTACATGTGGTTTAGTTTTTCAGTTTTACTTCTTGAAAAGGTTATCTTTTCTACATAGCAAGATCCCAATATCAAAAAAAAATTTTTTTTTGTTTGGGGGGGGGTGGATTTCTGAACTTTAAGGAGCTATTTGTTTACTCCTTTAAGGAACTTGAATTAATATATGGGTTATTGCTTTGACATAGATTTGTAGACTGTTGTCTGAATTATCCCATCATTTAGAATGTTTTAGGAATGAATTCATTCAGCTTCCACTTTTCTCTTGTTACCTTTTCTATTAACATATTACTATTGATATACTTTATGATGTTAAATAAGCCATGCCAGTTTCTACTGAAGGCTGTCAGAGTCGTAACAGCAGAAAGACTGACCACTTAGACATTCCATTTGAGAACCATCACCATAGTTTGTAATATTGATAGTAAGATTACATTTGGTATAGCATTTCAAGATTTCTTGATCTCTAAAAAACTTTATTTATGTTAGACTTTTCAAAAAATTAAATATTAGTGTTTTTTCCCCCTCCCTCAGACAAGATTGCCCAGGTTGGTCTATGAAACTGAGGATGACCTGGAACTTCGATCTTCCTGCCTTCACCTCCCAAGTGCTAAACTTAACAGGCATTTTCTACTGTGCATGGTTTATATGGTTCTGGGAATGGAACCCTAGACCAGTATATATTCTTTAACTATTTTATTTGTTAATTTAAAAATGACTGAGCCAGGGCTAGAGGAGAGACTTACAGGATGCTGGACCTTATTAGACCTGCAGCACCCGTCCCAAATCAGAACATAAGACAATCCTCTGTTACCATCCTTTCCTCCTTCCTTGGTCTTCGTTGGCCTTGAACTGGTGGCCCTGCCAGTTTAGCCTCTCAGTGCTTGGATTATAGACATGCTAAACTTTTTTTTTTTTTTATTAAATTTTTTTTTCTACATCAGAGATACTGCAAACTATTATTGTCTCCCATTTTCCTCCCTCTTTGCTCTCCTGTACTAGGCAAGTTCTCTGCCTCCTAGCTGCATCCCAGTTCAGTAGATGGTATCTTAGCACTGTTGCTTTAGTTTTTCTGTAGTGGTTTAAGGGCTAAAAACAAAATTATGGTATGCTAGAATTTGGTGGAACAGGAGTGTTTTGATTCAGCTATTGTATTTTCAAATTATTTTTTGTACTAAAGGGTTTGAAAGTCAACATAACAAAACTAAGGGAATGGGACAAGAGACAGAGTTAGCTATTATCATTGTATTAATGTAATGCACTTATAGGTACTTTAATGCTATAGAAGCTGTGCTTCTGAATTGTTGGGTGTTGACTAGTCTATTTTCTGCTTCTATAATGACTTGAGCTGGGTATTTAACTAACAAAAGAAATTTATTTAGCTCACAGCTCTGAATGTTCCGAAATGTTTTACCAGCATCTGATCATCTCTGCTGTTACTTATTTCATGGAAAATGGAGATGCCTTCTTGAAGGTACTAAGGGAAGTTGGTGAGATAGTTTATCGTTTGTTTAAAAATAGTAGCTAAAAGTAACATGAAAGTCTTGTACAGAAATCCAGATCATAGACACTTGAATGTAACTTTTTTTTTTTTTTTTTAAGAAGGGTATACTGAGTAGAAAAATTTAGTATCAGTATTTATACATGCCTGGTACTGAGGTATTAAGTGGGTTTTTTTTTTTTTTAAGTTTATGAAGTATGTGACATAATGAATATTTAGCTTAGAATAATTGTATTTCATAGGAATACAATTGTCAAATGCTTGTTTAAGAAGTGCGCAATACTGATTTTAAGGACACAATGAGCATAATAAAATACATTTATTTTGTGATGACTAGGAAGAGGAGTTTAAGAAATTCACATAGTAAACACTACTAAAATGAAGTGCAAGTTAATTTACAATGTAAAATAATTTTATTATAGCAATGTGTATCAATATGTAAGGAATTTCTACAAATAAGGTTATATGTCATGAAATCTTTCAAAAGATTTAGAAAAATATTTGTTTAAAGAGGGAGACTAGTTCTGGAGTTAAAACCCCAAGATTTAAAAGTTTTGTTTAAAAGGAATAAAGTCTGATCAATTCAGAAACATTTTTTTCCTCCCTTATTGTAGATGAGGAGTCTGTTCTCATTCCTTATACTAATCAGTCTATTTGATCATTTGTTTTCATTAATTTTAATCTTGAACTCTTTGGAGTTTTGTCATAGTTTGAATATGTGTGTCTCCTTCAAATTTCACATTGAATCTTTAATTCCTAGAGTAGTAGTGTTAACAGGTAGAGCATGCTCTGCTCTTGGATGGGATTAGTCACTTACTAAAGGGCTGGAGGGGTGACCAGCCTGGCCATTTGCCCATCTGTTCATTATCCCATGTCAGGCAACTACAGTAAAGCACCATCTTAGAGTCAGGAGCTGGTCCTTTACTAAGTTCATACATAACAGCATGGTGCTGTGAGAAATAAGTTTTAAGTTTAATTATTATGGGGAAAGTAATGTTAAGTAGTTTGCAGCACAGATGAAATGAGACAGATTTATTTATTTTCTGTGAACTATGTAAGTAGCTTTTTCTTTTCAGGTTGGTAGATTGGTAGGAATTACCATTTAGTTGAACATCATCCTGTTTTGAGGAGAAGAGAAGAATTTAACAATAACCGAAATCACCAGGTCTTCTCATTTCTCTACTGCCGCCCACAACTCTTTTTTTTCTTGGTTCTTTTGCTTGCTGGGTGTGGGGTATACTGAGCTTGTTGAGTGCTCCTATAGTTTTGTAGTAGTGTTTGCTTATAAAATAAGTCTGAAATATCTTAGTGAGCTTTTGGTTTGTTTCTAATAGATATAGGTTTTTTCTGCTAAGTGTAATTGGTGACTTAAAAATAAAACTTAAGTGCTTTAGGTTTGATCTTGTCATTTAAGTTAGTGATGATAAGAAAAATGAAATTTACAGCCTTTTCAGGAAAAATGATGGAACTGGAAATTATGTGAAAAAAGCCAGATTCAGGCAGGTATTCCATGTTTTCACTCATGGGGAGATAAAAAAACCAGAAGGGAAGAGGATGGGATTGGGGGAAGAAAGGGCAGAATGGAGCGGGATGAGTATGATCATGGTCATACATAGAAAATGCCACAGTGAAACTCGTTTTGTGCAGTTAATATATGTGGAAAGAAGTAAAGAGGGACACTCAGTGCATGTATACTAAGAGAAACTATGAAAAAGATGTAAGCTATGATTCTAATCAGATAATATTTTAGCAAAGGCAGAACTATGGGGACAAAACAGTAAATATGCAGAACACAGATGAATTGTAGGCAGTGAACCTGTTTAGACACCACAGCCGTGAATGGTTAATAGGAGTCTTACATTTTATAGGGTGCACAGCCAAGAGAGTACTCTAGTAGAAATGTATTTTGAGCGATAATACCATATCAAGTAAGATTCATTGATATTTAGCAAACACACTACTCTGGTGTGGGATGTTGATGATAGGGGAAGTTATTATATGTGGTTATAGATGATATGGGTTTTTTTTGTATAGATTTTCTGTGAACCTATTTTATCTTCATATTTTGTTTCTTGAATATCTCCTAAGTTCTACATATAACCGCAGTTTACCAGAACATTCCATTTTAAGTTGATCTTTTCTATAGGCTTGGATTAAACTTGATGCCTATGTTATGGAGTTTATCATTTAACCCTTGCAAATTAGTAGTTATATAAAACTTACGTTAGTTACTTGCTTTTCTTGTTTTTGTGACAAAATGCCGGACAAGAGACAGTTGAAGAAAGGGTTTATTTTGCTTTAGAATTAAGGGGATAGTTGCTAACTTGTAGGTTAACAGGTAGGAGCAGGATCCTGGCTGGTCACATTGATGAGATTGTCCAGTCTGACCAGGAGGCAGAGATCAGTGTGTTTTGGTGATTAGCCAGCCTTTTCCTTTGCATGTAATCTGAGGCATGCTGCATTCACATTTATTTAGGGTGATCTTCACATTTTAACCTAGTCATAGCTAGAGATTTGTTTCCAAGGTGATTCTAGATCCCTCGATTAAGCAACTTTTGTTTCTTGATCTAAGTACTATGAAAGGTACTGTGAAATAGCTTAATTGAGTATAGGCACTTGTAGCACAACCCATCAATCTGAATTCAATCCAGAACCCTCTTAAAAGGTGGAAGGAGAAAACAACTCTCTGCATAGTTGTCCTCTGACATCTGGGCATGAACAGTGACACACAACTTCCTCTATAGATACATAAATAATTTTAATAAGAATACTGGGTTGTCCACAGATTGATTTGGCTTGCTTTATGTGTTACTTCTTTCAGTTCAGAAACTTTTAAGATTGACCTGATTGGGAGATGGCAAACATAAATGTTCTTGTATGATTTATCTTATAGGAAACTCCTTTACAAGGAAAGATGAAGAAGAAATCTGTTTATAATCAGAATGTGAGTGATGAGGAGTGTGCAGATATGGAAGGTAACCATGTGTTCTATAAAGTCTGTATGTTGAGAGTGTCACTAAAGTTTTACTGTGTTGTTTTATAGTCTTAAGAATTGCATACTTCTCATGTTTTCACTGATTGAGTATTTTTAGTTGAACTGCTGGGAGTTTTTGTTTGTTTTGTTTTTTCCTTGTGTTTTGCTCTCTACTGGTTTAGGAGTTTGGGGGGGGGGAGAGAAAGGGAGGGGGAAGGAGGGGTGTATGTGTGTGTGTGGCTGAGGGTGTTGGGTGTTGGGAGTGTTGTTCCTCAGGTACCGTTCACTTTTTTTTTTCTTTTGGAGACAAGGATCTTTCATTGACCTGAAACTTTCAAGTTGGTTGCCTGGCCTGTCTCTGCCTCCTTAGCACTGGAATTACAAACGTGTTACTTGGCCAGCTTTTTAAATGTTTTCTGGGGATTGGCAAGCACATTACTGACTGAGCTCCTGACCAGTCTTTTTAAAGTTTTAATAGTTAGCATCAATATTTTCATACCCTTTAAAGTTAATCTTTTTTGTTTGCTTTATGTGTATGGGTATTTTGCTTGTGTTGTATGTCTGTTATGTATATGCCTACTATTAGCTTGTGTTGAATGCTTTTAATCTGAAAAATCCTTAATATCCAGACCAGGTATTCTTGTATTTCTTTTATCCTAGACTCATACTGGAACCATGTGAACTCTTATTTGAGTGTCTCATCTTAATACTGATCTTTCAGATTAGTGTGTTTCCTGTCTGGGAAGGCTGCAGGTTATATTGAATATTACAGTTCATATTGTTTGCTTATGACTCAGTGTACATGCTTTTGTGTAAGTTAATATTATGAATTTAAATTAGTACAGGTCTCAGAGACAGATTTGGCACCTCTATTCCCGTGTCAGAAATACACATGTTGACTCAGTAATTCCATTTTTTGAGAAATTGATTACTTTTTGAAATGTGAGATGATTATATTACAGTATAAGCTCAATCAGTGGTAGAGTACTTGTCTAATGTGTGGAGTTCTGTTTCCGTAATTGGCATTGTTTGTCGTAGCCAATGCTTGAAAACAAATGAAATGTCCATTAATGAATAATTTTTAAAAAGCAGATTAGCATGTATAGTATTCTGATGTTTGTGTGAAGAAAAGAAATATGGAAGAATGTTAGTGTTTTGTTTACCTTGCCTTGTTGGCTCACCCCTGTGATCCTGGTTCCTGAGAGCCTGAGATAAGAGTATCCTGAGTTTGAAGCCAGACAACTGACTAAGAAACACAATTGGAAAAGTGTTTTTTTTTGTTTGTTTGTTTTGTTTTTTTGTTTGTTTTTGAGCCAGAGTTTTTTCCTGGCTGTTCTGGCATTTGCTTTGTAGACTAAACTGGCCTCAAGATTAGAGATGTGCCTGCCTCTGTCTCCTGGCTGAGAAACCCTGCTTTAATTGAGGGAGGGCGAGGAAGGAATTGTTCTGTGGATTAAAAAAATACTAGAGTAACAAAAGAAACTCAAGAGCTATTGTTAGATCTGATGGAAGTGGATGGGCAACTGTAGTCATTTTTACTTAAAGTGAACCACAGAAATAATACTTTTATGTCCCCATTCCCTCACTGAAATATGAAAGTTGATTGAGAATGTAGCTAAGTGTTAGGGTATGTGCTTAGTATAATTAGGTCTGATTTTCTAGAATTTGCCTATTCCTCCCATAAACACACACAAACACAGAGTGTACAAATGAAAGTAAATATTGGTGTTATTGAACTTAAAGCGTATGTTTGTCATTTATCTAAGATTTAATTACAAAGTAGGGGCCGGCCCTTTGAGGATACAGGCAACCATATTGCTTATAAGCATAAGTCACTGGTTTTAGGGCTTTTGAAAACATGACTTTTTTTTTCTCTACAGGTGAAGAAAACAGAAATAATGCTGGTACCTCTAGTCTTTTGTACAGTGAAGCAGACAGGTGTCCAATATGTCTTAGTTGCCTGTTAGGGAAGGAAGTTGGTGTTCCAGAAAGTTGTAATCATGTCTTCTGTATGACCTGTATTCTGAAGTGGGCAGAGGTAAGTCTGAGAATAAGCATAGGTAATAAATTACTGCATTTAATTTCCTATTATACTGTTTTGTTGAAAGGATTGTTACTGCCTTTCATAAATTATTTCATATTAAGGTATTTTTACCACTACTTTAGGGAAATTTCCTTGTTTGTTCAAATTTTGTCTTCATATTTCCTTCTAATTGTTTCTTACTCAACCTTTTTATTTTTTTTTATAATTAAAGAATTTTAATGTATACTCTGAAGAAAACCTTACAAGAAGAGCAGGTCATACAGCTAGCTTTCTGACTCTTTTAGGGTATTACCTACTTGCTACTAATAACATCACTGTCTGCCTTTTGTTTTAAGTTTTTCAGAGAATGTTCACACAGGTTTATTTGATTTTTTTTTTTTTATTTTTATTTTTTTTTTTATGTTATGTTATGGAATAGCCAGAATAGATGTCATGGTGTCTTTTCACTTTAAAGCTTAGAGATCTTGCATATCATGTTCTATAGTTTGGCCCAGATCTCACAGCTTGGGAAGTTGGTGTCAATTTGGAATTATATTTTATAGTTGCTGTTTTAAATTTTTATAAAATAATTTCATTATTTTAGATTCTTTATTAAAGAAACAAGATACTTTGGGCTTTGACTATATTAAATCAGTTTGTGCCAAATAAATAGAGAAAAAAATATATATTAAGCCCTATTTTACATTGTGAAATAAAAAATCCAGTTTTTATATCATTTTTTCTGATTTATTATTTTGTGAATAGGTAAAAATTAGGTATATCTCAATTTTTTGTACCTGGATGTCCCTTAATACCATTGAAAGACTGACTTCATGTATTAGAATGTTGTCTTTCTGATTAAACCTCTGCAAGAGGTTTGTTATATTAGTTGAATTAATGAGTATATGAAGAAACTTTCAATTTAGATTTTAAAAAACCTAACTAATCTTTGACAAGAAGAGACTAACGATAAGTGAAAATGTATTTTGAGAATAATATGAGTTTGGGGGGAATGTTATTAAATGTCCATATCTAATTACATTACTGATTATTGAAATAATGTCTTTTCTTTATCACTCAACTACAGATCGTAAATTTTATTGTATTTAGTGCATCTCTGATATACATGTATTTGGGTGGGAGTTGAGGAGCCCTTTTAATACATGAGTTGAGTTGAAGGTTTCAGTCTTTCTTGATTGTATTCAGTGACTACATAATTATGAGCTTCAAAATAATGTGTATTTTTCTTTAAGACAAGTAGAATGTGTAGACATGATTCTCCTCCTTTTACCACCTCAAGTGCATCTTCCAACATGGGCTTTTTCATGATGTACATGCTAAAGGTTTCTCTGGGGTATGTATTGGAGAAGTCGTAATGGCTAGGTTGTAGACTGTATGTATTTAATGGCACTACACAGAGCTAAACTTAACTATAATTTAAATTTGGAAATATGTGGCAATATATCTAAAAGTCATTCCCTTTTTACATATAATGTTTTTTCTTGCTTTTTGTTACTTTATAAAAGTTATTTTTAATTGTGTGTGTGGGGGTGTGTGTGTGAATGTGCCTACCAAGGCCAGAAGAGGATGTATGAACTCTTGGAGTTAATTTTGAGCTCCCAGCATGAGTACTGGAAAACAAACTTTAATCCTCTTCAAGAGTCTTTTTCAAGAGGGTAGTACATGTTCCTAATTACTTAGCCATCTCTCCAGCCCCAATATTCTTTTGAAAATAATTTATCGAAGCGAAATTGTTTTTAAAAGCAAGTTATGTATACTATTGTACTGTTGTCTTAAATTGTGATTACAGGGTTGAGTGGTTGTGGTACTGTTTAACAAAGTAAGTAACTTTGGAAAGAGAGAAGAGAGAACATTCTGAACTATTTATTTCATTGTCTCTAGTGGAGATAGCTATCAGTAAGCCATTAAATTGACCAGTGACAATAGGATAATCATACTAAATTATTGTTCATTATAAATTATGAATAAATGTATGTTTACAAACTTACTTAGGCTTCTAGATTTTTATTTTGTCTTTTGTTGTGATAATAGGTGATTTTGAAGTATCTAAATGCTTTGGCAAACAGAATCAGATTTTAACTTCTTTTTTTTTTTTTTTTTCCATTGTGATCATTAAAGGTTTTTTTCTCTCATTTTTTAAACCTCCTGTTTAAAGAGGTATGTAGTTTGATTCAGATTGAGTACTAGAAATAAATGCCAGGAGTAGAAACACTTTGAAGGTTGTATTTTACATTCCTTCGTTTAATTTACTATTTTAATGTTCATTTTATGTACAGAGTAAGGGCTAAGGCCTCCAGAAATAATTTGCAGACATCTCAAGAATAGCCTAAAGTTAAAATAATTTTTAAGAATCTATAGATTAAATTTTTTCTGGTGTCCATTTCTAGGAGAGGTGTAGATAACAACATGAAATTGTGGTACTTGGAAATGTATGTGATAAGAAAAAGCATAGAATGCATCCTGGATTGTTTGTTCTAGGTTTTTGTGTCTTGCAGAGATTGAGCTCTGCTGCAGATTTTAGTTGAGATTCACTAGGAATGATTAAGGAAGGGTATCAAGTACACCCTCCTCACCTTATTTTAAGCACTGAAGAAATTCTTACAAGAAACCAGTTTCATAAATTTTAGAAAAAAGTTTAATGTATCTTAGTCTAGTGTTTTTATTTTGTACCCATTCCTGAAATTTTTGATATCCCTTAAGTAGGTACCTATTCTCAAAAGTTAGTTTGAATTTTTCCATGTTCTGAAGCTTTGCTTCTGTTTCTGTGGTTAGTCAAACACACAAAATTAAAGTGGTAAAGTGACTGTGTGGTCTCTGCATGTCATAGAATTCACTTTACTTAGGAAAAAGACTCCAGCTTAATATCCCTATACCAATGTTGAGGGCCGCAGAACTTAATGGCCTGGTGCAGGTACACTAGTCATATTGAATCTCTTATAACTATATTCTTATAAAAGACTTGTTAGATGGCAAGCCTCTCAGCTTAAAAGTATAACCAGGACACAGAGTTCTGAAACGCCAATATGGTGCTGCACATGTGCAATCCCAGTACTTGTGAAACTGAGACAGGAGGATTGTGACAAGTTCAGAGGGTAGGCATCTTGGAATATATAGCAAGTACCAGGTCAGCTAGGCTGTACACCAAGACTCTGTACACAAGAGAATAGGGAAGTAGAAGAAAGAGAAGTGGAATATTTAATAATATATATTAATATAGTTGGCAGAAGTGCCCTGTTGACAGTTTCAGTAAACCATTACTATTAGAGCTAAGAATCTTGAAATTTGGAAAGAGCCTTTGTACTGATACATATGTTAGAATCAGTGTGCTAAAGAATACTCTTCCACCTAAAAGATTCTTTTTCTTACTCTGTATTTCTCAGCTGGAGAAATGATGAACATTGTTTCAGAGGACCTGGTTCAATTCCCAGCACCCACATGGTGACTCATAATAGTCTTTTAACTTTAGTTCCTAGGGATTTTACACCAATTTCTTCTGTGGGTTTCTACACTCACATGGTACACACACAAACTCTCAGGTACACGCGCATATACACATTCACACACACATGAATTTTTAAAATAGAGCTTTGAGCAGAAATTTGATTTCAGTTATCTGAGCCTGCACATTTAAAATGCAAAGGTTAGGGCTAGAAAAGTCCAGTGAATCAATGGAAGTAGTGATCGCTGATCATATTTCTGATCTTCTACAGACAAGGTATCTCACCTGTGTGTTCTGAATAAGAAGATTGGTTTTTACTTTGGGGTTGGGTATTTCGAGAATTATGGCTTGAGAACTTAGAAACATTGCATGTTTAAAGGTTTAATAGTTCATACTCTATTTTTGGTGCTGAGGATTGTACTGGGAACTTAGTGTTGAGCATGCTAAGCACGTGTGTTGCATTACAAGGATGTGTGGCATTTATTTATGGTGTGTGTGACTAGAATAGTCTTGATAACTACTGAGGTTCTCTTTTTATTTTATGTATTCTTTAAAAGTATTTTTTTTATAATGTAATTAGTTTCCCTAAATAAGAAAATTGTTGAACTAAATTCAATCCTCTATTTCTATGGAATGCTGACAGCTTTCGTCTGAGAATGAAAGATGAATGAAGTCAAACTGGACAGTTAGCAAAGGCAGTCTTTTGAAAATAGAAATGAAGATACTCTCAAGGTGACACAGCTTTTTAAGGGTAGACAGGTTGAGTCTGTTGAGTACATACAGGTGCTTTTAGATGGATTTAGTGTGTTTTTAGTTGGATTAAACAGCAAAGGTCAAAATCTGAGAGTGTTAACACTTGTTACCTAAAGAATTTAAGAATATATGTGAGAATCTTTAATATTCTTTTACCAGTCAAGTAAATTAATATTTAGATATATATTTCTATGTAGGCTACTTGTAAATGTCAGAATATTTAAAATACAGAGAGCTTACTGAATTTCTGTTTGTACACTAGGAAAGATCCTTAATCATTGGATGTCAGATGACATTATAGGAAGTATAAAACTACCCTAGTTTTAAAAGTGTATCTTGGGGAATGTGCAAACATTCCTTTTGAGTGGTATACTGAATACATTCTTAGTCTTAATTTTATCACTGACAGCCATTAATTTTATGGATATGCTTATGAAAGCTGGTGTAAAGAACCAGATGTGTGCTGAAGGTGGTGGCTCATGCCTTTAATCCGAGCTGAGGAGGCAGAGGTAGGTGGATCTCTGAGTTCAAGGCCGGCCTGATCTTGCAAGTTTTAAGACAGCCAGGACTTCACAGAGAAACTCATCTCAAAAAATCAAACAAAACCAAAACAACCAAATGTGCATTGGCAAAGGCTGTTTTGAATGAATGTTTAGGTAACATAGGGAGCATGTAGCATGACTACAGGTGAGCACTTTGAGCCATGGCTAGCTGTGTGGGAACTATCACAGAGGAGAAAATAAGCACTAACTCTAATGGTGTGCATCCCTAAATCATCTTTGAT
This sequence comes from Phyllotis vaccarum, assembly GCA_033318265.1. Classification (NCBI taxonomy): domain Eukaryota; kingdom Metazoa; phylum Chordata; class Mammalia; order Rodentia; family Cricetidae; genus Phyllotis; species Phyllotis vaccarum. The sequence continues at coordinate 60,274,397 of JARWLC010000001.1, read as the reverse complement.
TTTGTCTAACACCTATCTTAGTGGCAGATAGCCATGAACAGGAAATCCTACCTGTAAGCATAGGTGTTGAGACTTAGCCTTTAAACATCTCCTTTAACACTTGCTTCTCTCTCTCTAGGAGGGCTATCTGTAGGCAGCCTATGTGATTGAGGATAGAGCAGCATCAGGAAGCAAGAAATATTAGGAACCAAGAATCCTGAATTCCCAAATAAGGAAGGTTCCTGTCCTTACATTTAAATATGAGTTTGTCTGAGCTGGGAATTTACAACGCTTCAGAATACTAGGGTATGTTTCACTGAAATCATTAGGAAAGATTTCTTTTCTATCAGTTGCCTCCTTATATAACAGCACAGAGCATTTGCTGTAAGATATGTGTGCTCTGTTTTTAATAACATTATACTGTGAAACAGTGAGCCAGTTCTATTCTTTGTAGTTGTATCATAAGGTTGAATGGTGTTTTAGATACTTGGATTATGGAACTAATTAGAAACTTTAGAAATTAAAGTTACATCTTAAATAGGTGAATAATGGTATTTTTCTTGTATGATGATGAATCAAAATGGTGAACATAAAATTTGCATATAAAAAAGTTTAATAGCCTTTAGAAATAAACTCATTTAAAATATTAATTTTTATTTATATTAGCTTTAAATAGGCACTTATAAATCTTTGACGCTTAAAAATTCAGTTAGTATTTCTAGCCAAATAAATTACTTTGAAAACTATATTTTGATGACCAAAGTATTTCTAGCCAAATAAGTTACTTTGAAAACTATATTTTGATGACCAAAGTGTCCTGCATTTTTCACTGTCTACCAGATCTAAGGATGAGAGTATCTTGGGAATGCCTTAAAGTAGCCAATCTAAGTCATTTAAAAATAAAACAAACCCTGGTGTAAAATTTTTTTTATTAAAGCTATACAATTTATCACATGATGTGTGATTTGATAATTTTATATACTTCAGTGTGTAAAGGGTACATTAAGGGGAAAACAGTTCTTAATTTTTTAAATGTTTTGATTTTTCCATTGTCTTCGATAATTATTTAATTTGTGTATACTATGAAAATGGAGATTAAATACTAGATTCTTGTTTTCCTGAAATGTTTTTCTACAATATATGTATTTTAAGATTACATATGGGCAGCATTGTTTCCCAGCAAAGGCATTTTTATCTACCTTTCTGGGCTTATTTTTTTACTTAAACTTTTCCTACCTGAAGAACAAAATGTGATTTTAATATTCTAGTGTTAATTAAACCATCTTTAGGAAAGTTCAGTGCGTCCAGATTATAACACATAGTTGTTTCTCATTACTGCTACTTCCCCCCTGTTTTCCTTTGTTGTGTGTTTTTGTTACAGCAGTGGAGATCCTTATTCAAACAAGTCTAGTCAGATCCAGAGCATAGCCATAGTGGAAAACAATGGAGGTCCTGCCCAGAACCTCAGTATGTGAAACAGGTCAAAGCAGACTGGCTCAGGTTAAAATCTTGGTACTTTAAACATTGCAAAGGAAAGAAAGGTGCTGAGAGGAAGTTTAATGAGGAAAACAATAAGACTGGCTGAATACATAAGTTTCTTTGGGTCATACATTTATTATAGGTAGACCAACAAAATAAATTGTTTAAGGACTCGTGTTTCTCATATGCATCACATTTCCTTTTGTTAATTAGCCTAGGTTTTTGTTAGTGTGGTTAAACTGGATCTTATAGGAAGGAACTAGTGTATCCCATACATTTCTCTAAGAATTGCAAACAGTTAATTACCATAGAAAGCTTAAAGTTATTTTATTTTTATTTTCACAAGCTAGGTACTTGATCACAAAGAACCTATGTAACAGGACCTGAGTTTGGACAAAAGAGAACATAGGAAAGAAAGTAAATATAGAGCTACTCTGCATCTTAATTTTCAACAAACACTGAAAGAAACTTATGTTTAATTTAAATGAAACTTATTTATTGACTGTTTAGTCATTCAAAATTACCTTAAAAATGTAAATTTAAGTATTTGAAAACTTTGGAACAATGGAAAGCACTGGACAGATTGTACTTTATTGTTTCAATATAAATGTTAAGAATGTATCCTCTAAAAATTTCATAATTAATGCTGATTAAGGAGTTGCATTGTTAGTCCTGACAGCTGGTTCACTGAATTAAAATTGTAAATTGAAATGCATTAGTAAGATGCAAAGTACTTTTTTGCTACTTTTAAAGCACATTTTTGGTAGCAAATTAATAGATCCTAAATCCTGATAATTTGGAAGTGCCTTAATGTATCTTGTCTTGGTAAGGCCACACTTTCTCTTTTCAAGATGGTAAAACATTGTCATGTCAGAGCCTGCACAATTGAAAATTAACATTTTATGAAAGTGGTAGAAAGTAACTTAGCTTATATTTTATCTGCTTTTTAATAATTCTATTTTTGTGAAAATATGTTAAAGGGCCACACATTCTCTGTTCTACTTTACTCATGTAAGTTATGGACAAAAATTACTTTTCAGTAAGGAATAGTATAAAGTGAATTACTTAAATTCCACAACTATCTTTGATCTTTTAGAGGATTGCATTAAATTGCTAGGATTTGTTTTACTTGTGTGACTGTAGGTACTAGTAAATTAGGTTGTAGTTCCTTCTATCCTAGTGTGAAGCAGTCCATCTTAAATATTTTCATAATATAAACACACTCTTCTATATACACTTAATAGAATTATAGTTAATAAATAAAAATTTTTGAAGGTACAAGATATATATCAAAATTAGATTGATTTCTTATTCTAAAATAATTGAAAGACAGATTTTCTTACAAAATTACACATAATTAAATTAGAAGACTTAGAAACCTAATTTAAAACAGAGTATAGATAGATTTTTTTTTTAAAAGAAACTTTTGGATATATTCTTAAAAATAAGAAAATATGCTCAACCTTATATCTTGAAAAAAGAAAACTAAAGTTTATGACACACCACATTGTTAAGAACAATTATTGTGAACTAATGTATGAATGTTCATATAACAGAAAAAAATTGCAATTTGTATGAATTGAAGTATTATAATATTAAGATTTGTATATGTTATGTAACTGCAAATATATATAAGTACCTCTGGGTTCAAGGAGAATTGGGGAATGCTTCATTTTTCCATATTTTCATATCTCATTGCGAACACAACTGTTTAGTCAAAATAATTTGGCAAAAATGCTAAATCATAGGCTGTTAATACAAATGCCTTCCTTAAGGCATTCTTTTTATACCTGATTTAGAATTACACAAACTTAGCCTTATGGCCAGCTTTATGTGGCAGAGCAGTAGGTCTGATTTTAATAGTAAGTTTTGGATGGAGTTTTAATGGTATCTTAGTGGTTTTTACTTCTCATGTTCATGTGACTTCATTTAGTAAACATTTGCATGAGTGAAGCAGACTTTAGGTGCTTGTGGTTTTGTCTTATGATACAGTCTGTTCTCTCTACATTTTTAAATTGGAAAAGTATATTTCTGTGATAGTGGAAATTATAACTATTTAATGTAGTTTAATTGTGACCTCTTCTAAACACATAATTTCTAATCAACTTCTTAGATATTGGCTTCTTGTCCAATTGACCGGAAACCTTTTCAGGCTGTGTTTGAAGTCAGTGCATTTGAAGGTTGTGCTAAGGTAAGCTTAAAGTTCATTCTGAGTTTAGGTACTTCATAATGTTAACTGGACTTACTTGCTTTGGTAGATTTCTAGCTAATGTATTTTTAAAAACTGCTCACCTTTAGATTTCATGTGTGTCATTATTTCTCTTTAGCATGACCAGTTCACAGCTTTCAACGCTAGTAACTAAAAAAACTAGACCTTTTCCCCTTTGCTTTCTAGAGTGGGCATACCACAGTCATCACCTTACCTTGTACAGATATGGTAAATTTAAAAGTTACAGAATGCTTACATTTCCAAATTATCATCAACAAGATTGTTTCCTGTATTTTGGAACAGTTTTTAGTTGGGCAGCACTTTAAATATGTTATTTCATCAAAAAAAAATGTTTTTAATTGGAGTATTGGATTCAAAGATGTTTCCATAGAACTTAAGCTCCAAATACCTAAAAATATTCTTACAAAAAACATAATTTGGATAAAATTAAATATAAATTGACATCCAAATGTCATTGATGTTATTTAGTAGTCATTATTTATTTATTTAGTTTTCCAAATTAAAATATAATTAGGTCTTTTTAACCCTGACTAACTCCTCCCAGCTCCTCAGATTTATGGCCTCTGGTCTCTGTCTCTTTAATTGTTATTACATAGATATGTTTGTGTGTATTTATCTGTATGCATTACTTGTATGTATAGATTTCAGGGCTGACTCCTTGGTATTGGACAGCCAAATGGGGATTGTGTCCTGGGGAAGACAGCTTCTCCTCTCGGCACTCCTCAGGGGGCTGTAGTTCTTATTCTAGGTGGAAGCCCTGTCATATTTTTCACCTCTGTTACTATAACTATTGGTGCTGTCCTGTTGATAAGACTTCATGGTGTAGCTTCTCTGACACCTTTAGGACACTCAGTCTCACAGCAAATATCCTGTTCCTCTGGCTCTTACAAATGATTAATACTTTTATTATTGATTTTTGGCTTGTTAAAAAGAAGAAAATAAATAGAAACATTCCTGAGTTCATGAGGAAAAGAGGAAGATAGGACAGGACAGTGGTGAGTAAGTAAGATGTATGAGAAACATAATAAATAAATGATAAATAGCTTAAGAAGAACTATAGACAATGTCTGTGATACCTCTAAGGGAAAAACTATTTGCTGTCCATGACAGCTTGGCTACTGGAGGGGAGGGTACAGAAAAATAACTCTTTTAGCATTAGTTTTTAGTGTAGGTATTTTTAACTTGTTTTGATATATTTTATTCATGAGTCTTGATGTAAAGTACAAGCAATATGGCAGTGCAAGTAAGACATGTTAAAGAAAGGGTCTGTGGGCTGGGGAGATAGCTCAGTCAGTAGAGCGTGTGCCATAGAAGTGGAAGGACTTCAGTTTTATATCTACACTTAAAAAAATAATTGCAGTGGTTCTGTGATCTTTGCTCTGGCTCTCACTGGCCAGCAACATAGCTTACTTAGCAACTAGTTCAGATCTGTTAGAAACCTGGTCTTGGAAACAAAGATGTGAGTGGTGCCTGAGTAAAAATACCTGAAGCTTTTTCTCTGGCCTCCATAGCATGTTCATACTTGCAAATAAACATATACACAAAACCAAACATATAAACAAAACCAAAGGGATTGCTTGTTATACTTGTTTATCTGTTTACCAAATATACAAATTATATATATCTTGAAGAAAATATAATAAAAGTCAAAATAGATTCTCTGAAAGACAAACTATTTTCTACCATTTTTATAAAATTATGTTGCTTAAAAGTATTTGTATGCTGCCCAGACTAGTCTTGAATTCTTGATTTGTCTTGATTCTCCTGAATGCTGGGATTAATCATGTGCACCAGTGTCTGCCTGTGACTGTGCTTTTCAGTGAGACAGTTTTGTTTCTTTAATTTTGTAATGCTAAGGGAGAATTGAAAAATCTATTTGTACTGGTGGTATACTTCTCTAACAGCTTTGCTTTTCTTATAGATTCAAGTAAAAAGACAATTGAGAGAGATAAAAGACAAGGAAAATGAAAAGTCTTTTAAGAAACAACTCTTCTATCATGAAAGTTCCAAGAGCGACAAAAGGTTAGTGACTAACTTTGCAAGAGGGATTCAGTATGACCATGAGTAAAAAATAACTTGGGCAGCTCCATACAGATGTATAATGTATTGTAATGAGATTCACCTTTATTTCTGTTATTACTCTTGCTAAGTAAAGGGTTGCAGCAATATTTTTGCTGATATAAAGCTCTAGTTAAAGTTGTTAGAGTAGAGGATATTAAATGAGTGGGAACTTCTCACACCTCTATTCTGTATGGCTCAGTAGCCAGTCTTAAGTCAATAAGATTATTGCTTTAATACTAATGTAATACAGCTCACTGCATACTAAAATCTAGTTTTGCCTATTACTATTTGATCTAAGTTAATGAAAATATTTAACCGTTTATTGGCTTCCATGATTACTAATAAAATTTATGCATAGTAGATTTATTGTGATAGGTAGTGAACTAAAAATAAACGAATAAGCTAGGTGGTGGTTGTGCATGCTTCTCAGCATTTGGGAAACAGGCAGAGGCAGACAGATCTCTGAGTTTGAGGCCAGCCTTGTTTACAGAGAGTTCCAGGGTAGCCAGTGCTACACAGAGAAGCCCTACCTCTAAAAACCATTAAAAAAAATAGCAAGTGAACAAAATTTTAGTTTTTAAAAAATCCTTTTAAACTTTTATTCCTATCTACAGAAAAAGAAACACCGTCCGAGATGATGTATTATGTGAAAGATTTCATGACTTGAAGATGTTGTATAGTGAGTAACTCTGCTTGTGTTCTTTTTGTTGGTGTTTGTAGCTTAGTGTTTGTGTCAGATTTTCCCCCTTTCCCCCAAGACAGGGTTTCTTTGTGTAGCTCTGGCTATTTCTGGAACTCATTGTGTAGATGAGGCTGGCCTGGAACTCACAGAGGCCCACCTGTCTCTGCCTCCTGAGTGCTGGGGTTAAAGGTGTGAGCCACCACCGCCAGTCCCAGCTTTCTTAAGTAATGTTTTGATTTTGAAAATAATTGATAATGGAACTTCTCAGCTTTATCCACATCACTTTGCTTTCACGTTGTTTCCTATACTTTTTGTTCTTTTTGTTTATTAGGTTGGAGAGAAAAGGAAGGAAAGGAGGTGTATGTTAAGAGAAAAATAGTTTTCTGATTAACTGTTATTTAGTAGCCTAAATTGTAGCTTATCCCACATATCTAAAGGAGGTGGTAAAGTGTTTATGGATCTTAGATAGTTGGGGCTTTGGAGTATTTGCTTGGATTGGCTGAGGGACTATCTTAGGGATGTTCTACCTTTGTCTTTTGAGGTGAACATTGTTTGCTTTGCTTGTCATTTATAGTAAATTCAGCTTATAAAGATGGTCTCTCAGACATTTCCCCTTCTTTTCTAGAGTGTTTGTATATATGGCATATGCGTGTGGGTACGTGACTTCAAAGCCTCCACTCTGGGATTACAGGCATTTACTCCCATAGTCACTTGATAAGCGGGTTCTAGGGTGCACACTTAGGTTCCCATGCTTGCATAGCAAGCCTTTTTATCACCTGAGCCAACTCCCCAGCTCTCTTCCTTCAGGCACTTCTTAAGGACTTTCTGTCTCCATTTAAGCGCTAATTTGTTAAGTTTTGCAATCACTCAGACTTTGAATGCCTACTTAGCACTGAGCTTTCATCTCAGAGTATTTGTTATTTTAGTTTATATTATACACAAGGATGTTTTCTAGACTGTTCACCTGAAGTGCTTGGGATTGAACCCAGGACAATTCCGTAGTCTGGGCAAGGACTTTTTACCACTAGTCCCACAGAAGAATGCTTTTGTAAAATGTCTTTAGGATTGGTGTTTGCTGAAGTGTATTTGGAAGGTACTGAATTAAAGATAAGCCTGGCTTCCAGTCTAGCATAGCAGATTGAACACCTGTTTAAGCCACACAGAACTAGAGAGAGGAAGCACAAAAGAGATGACCTTGAAAATGAAAGTATGAATGATATTTTTAAGAGGGGTGACATTGTCTTAGCATAAACTTTAACTTTTTATAGGGAAAATGAAGTTAACAATTGACAGCTCACTGGCTTGGAGGCTTTTGTTACATCTAAAAACAGAGATTAGGAGTACTGACAAGAAACAGTTATTTAATCTTTTTCTTTTTAAATATTTTTAAGATGGTCTCAGTGGGTATTCCTAGTTGTCTTGAGCTGACTTTTGCTGAACTGTCTGGTATGGAACTCAGAGAGACCTAGTTGCCTCTGCTTACCAAGTGTTGGTAACAGAGCTATGTGCCACTATGCCTTGTTAATTAACAGTTTTTAAAGGTACAGTTCATTGTACCTTAAGAATTGAAAAGGTTCTTAGTGGAACAGTAGAGGAAAGGAATTATTCAGGCTGGAGGTCTAGAGTGGAGACGAAATTATCTGAAATTCTAGCCAAAAGAGAACAGAGGAAACAGTAGCAAAGTGTGGGAGATTGTGTTGTTTCATTGTAAATATTTGTCCTACCCACTGGTTTAATAAAAAGTGCTGATTGGCCAAAGGCAGGCAGGAAGTGTGGGCGGGGCTACCAGACTAAAAGAACTCTGAGAACAGGAAGCACAGAGCAGAACGCCAGAGAGAAGCCGGAAGAAGCAGAGGACAACTATGCTGCTGTGAGAAGAGGTACCGAGCCCCATGGCTGAACAGGAAAAGTCATGGGTTAGATTAAGGGTAAAGAGCTAGCAAGTTATATGCCTGGGCCTTAGGCTGATCAGCCAAAAACTATTGAAAGCATCTGTGTGTCTGTCTCTGCGGGTCTTGTGGGGGGGGGGTCTAAACCTTGAGGCTAGGCCTGAAAATCAGGGCCAGAAACCTCATACTGCAGCAAAGAGGGAATTAAATCAAATGGTGAGGTAACTGGTCTTCTATTCATGATCATTTTCAGAAGTGTTGATATTTATATTACCTAAGATAGGAGATAGGAAGCTCCCAGTGAATGGTTTGTGACCCTATGACTTAGAGAATTGACTTAGAGATATTTTAGGAGTCTACTAATGAAGTAATCACTTCTTTCATTGTATGGAGCACAATAGCCCCTAAACCCTTCTGCCCTAAACACTATTTTCTATCTATATTTTGATGTCCCACAAACAGTTGAGGAGTACTAGATATTTAAGGGAAATAATACACAGATCAGAACAGATATGATCAGGCAGACTTAATGTTGAAAAATGGAACAACTTTAGAAATTAATATTCTGAGATATGAAGTCATCAGTGATAGAAGAAAACAGAATTTTGTTTTGTTTTTCTGATTTACAGAGGTAGAGACTAAAGCTAGTGCCCTGCACCTGTTAGGTATGCAAACTACCATTTGTTTAAATCTCTTAACTATTGCACAAATTCTATTTGGTATTATAATAAAAACCGGGAAAAGCTGAAATATCAGAGAGACAGGGAACAAACCACAGCCAATTCTTGCCCAGCCAACTCCTCAGGCCTGTCTTCTCCAATTTTCTTCCTCCTACCTCTCCTTCCTCAGCTGAAAAGGGAAGCTGAACTCCTCAAGGTGTGGGTCTTCACTCCCTGACCTTTGTGGCTTGGCTCTGTGGGTGGCTCTGCCCTCTGATATTCCAGACTATTTTTATTAAATATGCAATATATCACTACACCTAACCCTAAGAAAAACGTTCTTTAAAAATCTTTTGTATTTTGGAAATTAAAAATGTTACAGAAACTTCAGTAGAAGAGATATGTTCAGTATCTCGGGAAGTAGGATCAACTGTCAAGGAGATGACATTTATATAGGAGATTTAACACTAGATAAAGTTCCAGAGAGGAGCTCTAGAAAAGTAAAAGGCAGAAAGTTACTTTTATTTTACTTATTTTTATGTATATGAGTGCTCAATCTACCTGTACAGCTTTATTCCAGAAGAGGGTATCAGATCTCACTAAAGATGGTTGTGAGCCACCATGTAGTTTTTGGGAATCGAACTCAGGACTTCTGGAAGAGCACCCAGTGCTTCTAGCCACTGAGCCATCTCTCCAGCGTTGTTCCCCCTCCCGCAAAAGTTGTTTTTTAAAAAATTATTCAAAAGGAAATTTTCTTCCCTCTCCCTCCCCCCTTTCCCTCCCTCTCTCCCTTCACTTAAGAGTTTGGAAAGAACTGTGTACACCAAGTGTTTAATGATGTCTTAGATGTCTGAGTTAGAAAAAGACAAATCAGGTCATATATAAAGGTTAAGGGCTAGGATATCTTATAGTAATAAGAGTGGTAGAGAAAGCAGATTGTCATCCTTAAGCAAAGACCTTGTGTAACAAATCCTAAGTCAGCTCCTGGCGTGGCTATAATTTTTACACTTGTACTGCAGTGTCAAATGTTGATTTATTATGGCAGATAAGAATGAAGGTAGCAAGAAGATGGGTGGGCAAGGGCATGAAGAATAAAGAAAGATGTATGTCTTAATGTTGCTTAAAAAAATCAAAAACAAAAGAGGTTAATATAGAGGTGTTATTCAGAAATAGAAAGGCAAAGCTGGATGAGGTGGTCACGTCTGTAACCCCAGGACTTGGTAGACCAAAACAGGAGTATTACTACAAATTTTAGGCTATCATGGACTGCATTTTATGTTCAGGGTCAACCCGGGATATAGTGTGAGATCTTGTCCCAGCACAAAACAAAATAATAAACATTTCAGGAAACACCGTAGGATTTGATGAATGTTTTCGGTGAGCAGAAATCAAGTGTAGATGGCACTGTATGTCTTGAAGTTATTTCTAGAAAATCCCAATCTAGAGAATTTTTTAGATTAATTTTGTGTGTGTGTGTGTGTGTGTTTTGGCTGGTGCTCTTGAAGTTCAGTCAGAAGAGGCCTTGGATCCCTTGGAGCTCTCTGGTTGTGAACTGCCTTGTGGGTGCTGAGAACCAAACCCGCTTCCTCTGAAAGAGCAACTTACCTTTTTTTTTTTTATAAACCACTGATCCATCTCTCTAGCCCCGATTTAGAGACATTTAAGCAGTGTTGAGTCCTTTAAGGAGAGCATCATTGGAGCTCTCAGTACTTAGCAGTGGTAGGAAAGGAACAGTTCTTTCCACAAAGCTGCTTATCTGCTGCTGGGTTCCTAAGGGAGGCTTCCAAGAGAACAGTGTTAGGTACATATTCACTAAGTAGTGAATGAATCAAAATGAATTCAGCACCTTTAGGGCATAGAAGATACAGTGGAACTATGGTACAGAAAGCCTGTATATGTTTGAACAAAAATGGTTATTTGTAGCTGCAGCTGGATATCCACTAAGCATTTTTATTGTTGGCTTTTTAAGGACTTTTAAAATTACTGTCTCAGTCTAGTGGTGGTGGCACACCCCTTTAATCCCAGGGTTGAGAAGGCAGAGGCAGATGGAGCTCTTGAGTTTGAGGATAGCCTGGTCTACAGAAATAGTTCCAGAACAGCCAGGGCTACACAGAGAAATCCTTTCTCAAAACAAACAAAAAGCAAAATTGCTTTATGTTTTAGTTATAAGATTAAAGTGCTGCAGAGCAGTGAGTTCCTGGATCTCAGCCAGCTTCCTTTATTATATATGCTATACCAGCAGTGTTTATGGATCGTTAGTAATGCAAACAGAAACGACTGTACTATTAAGTTGGAAAAAATGCTTTACCTAGCAGTATTAACAGAAGAAAACCGAGGGCATATGGCCTTGAGTAGCAGGAAAGAGGTCTTCTTTCGCTGTGTACTTTTGTTTGTTTTGGTTTTTGGTGGTGGGTGATCAGTAGACCTTTTGTGAAACAAGCAAAGCTGAGACTATAGTTGCCATTTACAGTGTAGATATTTTCTAGAACTCTTTAGGAAATTCCCCAGATTATATAAGCAACAGTTTATGGTGAACTATAAATATATTGATAGGCTTCATGTACTAGGGAGATACCTCAGTGGGTCAGAGTGCTTGCTGTGCAATTATGGAAACCTGAGTTTGAGTCCCACCATCCCTATAAGATCCTGACAGGGCAGCATGTTGTATCTTGGATTGTGGGATAGAGATGGGCTGGTCCTAGAAGTTACTGTCCAGCCTACCAGTGAGAGATTCAGTCTCAAGGGAATGTCTGCATGTACTGGGGCACATGAGGCTTAATGGTGAGCGAAAGCTAGGTATAGTAAACTATAAAGATGTTAATAGAATTTATCTTTCTAAGGAAGTTTATCCATTGTAAAGGGCCGAAGAAGTGGCTTAGCAGTTAAGATCATGTACTACTGCAGATGACCCAGGTTTGGTTCCCAGCTCTCAGTTCACAACTGCCTGTAATTCAGCTTTGGGGACTCTGGACTCAGGGCACCAGCACTTACGTGTACACACTGATACACAGATACACCACCCATACGTGTGTAAAAATAATACAACAAATCTTTATAAACAAAAAGATTGTATGCTTTATACTACCTAATTTGAAATTACACAGAAATAATTTTCAAATGAGTAAAGCAAAAAAGAAAAGGTGACAAGTAGCATGGCAGCAGCATTGCTGCTGAAGAAGTAGCAGCATTTGGCACTTCATGTTTACTAAGCTTTGAGGAAGAACAGGGTACTTGATCTGAAGTGGCAGTGGCTGAAAGGGACTTGCCTTTATTCAGGCCAGAGATCTTACTTTCCTTGGGCAGCTCCTATTTGGCTTGAGCATGTAACTGTCCTAATATTTGGATAAGAAACCCTAGGCATGTTAATTGCACCTAAAGGTTAAAAATTTGTAACATTTTCTACAAGTTAAACATTTGCATAAGGTGTTAGAAAATGTTGACTAGAATCATATCCATAAGGTTCTGAGCATGGAAGTTCTGTTTATTATAACCTTATTTTCCCTTTATCTGTGGCTTTGGTAAGATACAATTTACATTCGGGAAGCTCTTTTTAAATGCAAATAATATAGAGATGCAACTCTGCTAGGCACTTTGACATTCTTCATCAATGTCAAAGATGTATAGACTTCTAAAATAAAACTTAAGGCAAGTAACGAGGTTGTGTTTTGTTTGCTTATTTTATAGGAAACTTTTCAAACAATAAAATGAGTGAAAAGAAAAATGCTACAGTAAAGACAAATAAGGTTGGTTGAAGTAAATACCTTCTTCTTAGATAATGACATTTATAGTTATGTAGTGCTTAAAGTGCATACCAGTACTTTTGAAGTGTTTTTGTTTCTGGTTTCATTAACAACTTTTTATATTTTTAGATTCGAAGATCAAATCGGTGTACAGATCTTTGTATCGGAAATTATGTGTCCAGTTTGTTTTCATGTGACAGTCACAGCGTGGGACCTCGAACCTATAGGGCTCTCTGGTTAGTATTTTCTGCCGTGAGCATTTTAATCATAATTAACTTGGCAGAAATTTTGACCAGGCTCAATACAAACAGTGAGAACGAATTGTTCTTTTGGAAAACAAACTGTTCAGCAAAAGAACCTTTGCTATTTTATGATGTAGTCTGTGTTTTCCAGTGCCTGCTTATGTCAGCTTTGTTTAGTAGTAAATTGCTGAGTATAATTTTGATATATGCGAAGAAATAAGGTATTTGTGAAATTGTAAGAGCGTACCTATTACAACAGACCTATTTTAGATCTGATTCTGTCCTCTTTGAATACATAGTCATTTATAGGTAGACATTGGGTATATTTGTGCAATTTAAATATTGAGGCTTTAAAATCACACGGACTTAACTGAACCAACAAAATAGAACAGAATGGTGCTATTTTAGAGCTTGGCAGAGTACTCAAGAAACAATTACATCCGAATTCTTTTGTGAAAAGCTGAGTTAAATCTATTTTTGTTTAAGATAGCCACATCCTTTCTATTTTCTTGCTTTCTGCTAAAGTAGGTCATGACTTTCCTGAGTAAGAATTTCAGCAATTGGAGTTAATGTCTGAATAGAAAGTTGTCTAAATGCCCCTACGGTCAACTACCCACAGTGGAGCACTACTGAGTCTGGTAGTGCAGCAGGTCGGCTTGGGCAACATAGTGAGTTTGAGAGCATTTCACAAGGCAGACAGCATCCTGCCACTTAACATAGAATTCCTGTCATTCTTTATTGTGTGTATTTAAGTAGTTTGGTTTTGTAGTTAGAAAGTCTCCTTATTGTAGGGATGTACTTATTTTGAAAGTGTTTATAATGCTGGGTGTGGAAACTATTGTCATTATTTCATAACTCAGTTTTTACACTTATTAATTGTTGGGCTTCTAATGAAAGTTTGAATTTATTTTTTTAGTACAGAATCTGTAGAAGTCAGTGAAATCAGTGCATTGATTAGGCAAAAGCGACAGGAATTGGAGTTGTCATGGTTTCCTAATACATTACCTGGAATTGGAAGGTAAAAGTTGTTCACTAAAATTTATATGCTAATATAAATACAAAAATGTCATTAAATTCTTAAGTATTAAGTTCCATATTTGATAGGTATCTTCTTATGGAGTTTCTTATACTAGTATAAATTAGTATAAATTAAAAGTATGTAAAATAAAAAATATGAATTAAACTTTGTTACAGATGCCTAATGAATATTGTCTGTGTGCTAAAGCATTGTCTCTGTTTCTGTTTTCAAACATACTCTTCTAAACGATGATTTGGTCAAGTGCCTGCTCTGCCCTGGGCTTCAGGATGTTTTATAATTCAGTCCTTTTTTTTTTTAATAGTCCCAAAGCTTGTGAAGTGCAAAATACACACTACTGACTAATGCCCCTACCTGCATTCCTGAACTTTATGTTCATTCTCTGTAATAAGATTTTATTTGTCACTGTAATAGAGATCTGTGTCTAATGCTTTCATTGTCTAGAAATGATGGAAAATAAAAGTAAAGTTCTCATAGTTGGAACCATCTTCTTACAGTTAAACAAGTTGTATATTCTTTTCCAGGTATGTTTCTCTAGAATCTCACCTATACTGACTGAAGGATCTTTGTTTAATTTATTTAGAAAATGCTAGAAGTGGATTGGGTTTAAATGCAGAAATTCCTAGGGACTATTTAACTGGTTTATGCCATTCCTGAGAACTTTGAAAAGCATCACTCTCAGTTTAAAACATTTTAAATGTAAATCAGCATAGAAATTCCTTCAGTAGGAATTTGCTGGGGGAGAGAAGAGCTGAGAAGAATGAGAGGAAGTTTATTGAGAAGATAGAAATGTTCCTTTTTATGTGTGAATACACATATTTATTAAAAGTCATCTGATTACATACTTGAAGTATCTTACATTTATATTGAGTTCAGCTCAAAGTTGGTATTTTTTATAGTAGCAGAAGAGAATGAAAAATAAAATTTTTTAAAGACTAAATTCTTTTGTTTTTTTGAAGACCCCCCCGTTGTGTGTGTGTGTGTGGGGGGGGTGTTTTTCTTGTTCCTGTGTGAGTACTTGTGTGTGTGTGTGTGTGTGTGTGTGTGTGTGTGTATGTGTGTGTAGGTGTGTGTAGGGAGGGATCGGATTTCATGAACCTAGAGTCGCAGGCAGTTTTCGAGCCACACAGCATACATGCTGTGAACCAAATGAGAGTCTTCTGAAAGAGCAGTAAGTACTGCTCTTAATCATGCCCAAGCAGTATCTTAGTAAAATGTCTGATTATTTAAAAGAGAAACAACTATATTTTAAACTACTATCTTTATTTTCTTTGCTTTTTAATGCAAAAATATGTGTTTAAAAATTGGATTTGTTTTGCTTTGTTTTCTTTGCAAATTGTGGTTATATTTGGGTAGTGAATAACTTCCAGTTAGTGTGTTTAGTTTTTTGGGCAAAAAGATAAGACTGCAATACAATATTACTAATATAGTTTGGAGAATATAGTAGTTTTTAGTTCCTAGCTCAATGTTTAGACCACATAACTAAAGTCTTTGCTTAAATTTTCAGAGTTGGTTTTGTACCTTCAAGTGTTGAGACAGAAGCCCTTTCTTTGATTGCCTCTGTGTTGCCAAGGACTATTTTCCCAGCAAGTACCATGTCATTAGAAAATTTTGGTAAAGTTTGTGAATTTTTTTTTTTGTTTTTAAAATAATTATTAGCTTCTTTTGCCTTCACAAGCATTTGAGTGTTGATGATTTAGAGTAACTAAGTTAATAAAGTAATTCTTGGCTATTTCTGTAAATAATTGAACAGTGTCTAGCTTTGAAATTATTACAGCTAAAGTGCCTGTGCACAATGGATTATCATGTAGCTATGTGAAAGAAACGAATTCCATCTGCTGTAATGGATGAACCTGCAGGGTATTATGCTGAGTGATACAATCCAGGCACAAAATGACAAATTATACTCATGTGGAGTTGAGATTACCTCAATAGTTACCATGAAGTGGAGTGGCCTGTGGACGAGGGTGGGATTGGTTACTGGTCAAAGAATACAAAGTTTGAGTAAGGTGTAAGGGCAGTGGATCTAGTGTATAAACAGTGATTATAGTTAATAGAGTCATCTTGAGAAATGCTGAGTGAATGTGGAATGTATACACTGTATACACAAAGATTACTATGGAAATGAAGTGTTACGTTGTTAGCTGGGTTTTTATCATTTCACGGTATATAATTTATCATCATGTATTAGCAAATACATACAGATGTATGAATTAATTTTTTTAACTAGAATATCTGTTCTATATCTTTAAGATACAGAGAAACTGTCTTTAGAGTTCTAGTGTCTAGATCATGGATCTTTAGAAATAACATCTGTGAATTCATTATAAACAAGTTGCCTTAACATTCTCTCATAGGTAGCATTTTCTGTTTCCCTTTCCTAGAAAGTAAGTTTATAAATAGTTGTACTTAGAGCACGCCTTCTAGACCTGGCTGTACCCTTATTTTAGTAGCATTAAGAAAATACCGGTGGTTATGTGAAATGGCACATGCCCAGCACTTGAGAGGTGGAGGTAGGAGGATCCAGAAGTTCAGGGTCATCCTTGACTACATAGTGAGTTTATGGCTAATCTAAGATACAAGAGACTGTCTCAATCTCCTATCCCCAAGCATTGATGAAATTATCTATTACTCACTTGTTAGTAAAGACACATTTAACAGTTTGATTCACAATCATACCGTTTCATTGTTATTCTGAAACTATTGTCAAATTATGTTTTGAAACATTAAAATACTCTTTATTTTTCAACATTGTCAGGTACTTATCATAAGGAATATGCATTAGCACATACCCAAGGAGGAGGAGAGAAAAAGCAAACTTCTGGCACAGCAAATACCAGAGGATCAAGACGAAAACCTGCAGCAAGTGTTCCTACAAGAAGGTCTGCACGAAACACAAGAGCTGAGACAGTCAGCCAGCCCCAGAAGTCCCCAGTGTCAAATAATTCTGAGTGTGATACCCCAGGGAATAGTAATTCCTCTGTAAGTATTTCCCCTCCAGCTGAATCAGAAAAGCAAACAAGACAGGCTCCAAAACGAAAGTCTATAAGGAGAGGAAGAAAGCCACTTTCATTGAAAAAGAAACTTCGGAAATCTGTACCTCTCCCTGAAAAAACAACATCTAGTGATTCTGTAGAGGAAGAAACAGCGGACTCTGACACACCACCTACTGTGGAGAAAGAGCAACAGTCAGGTGTAGAAAATAGTTGTATTTCTTTTGTTGAAACGGATGGAGAAAATCATTTGGTTAATTGCTTGAAAAGTTGTAGCGAACAGACAGAAGAAAATGAACAGACCAAGAATCATGAGATAGAGGAAGAAGTAGAGTTTTTGTATTCTGAATCTTGTACTCAGGATCCTCCTGTGCTTGTTGAAGAGGATACAGATGTAGAAGCTAAGCAGTTAGGTGTAGACCATGAGATTTCTACAGATACTTCTGTAAAACGAAGTGATCTGTTAGAAAATCATGAACAGGTGCCTGGAAGTTCAGAGTCGGAGGTACAGACACTTGTGTGTACAGAGAGTCATCCTGATGATTTTATTACATGTCCAGCTTCTGACATTGAAGGACCTCAGCCAGTGTCCAGTCCCGTGGATGAAGTATCTGAGAATACAGGGTCAGTGGTTGATGAAAAAATAGAGGAGAGTCTTACAGTAGAAAGTACTGATTTGAACGATTCTTCAGTAAACACAGAAGCATTTGTAGAGAGCCCCAAATTGGAATCTTCTGAGGGTGAAATTCCACATGCACTGGACAGACATTGTGTTGCCAGCTCAGACACTGAGTTGCCTGAGCATGCTCAGACTGAAAATACAGAAATAATTCCAACATGTGATACTTCAGAAAATGAAAGCTCTGGTGCTATTCAAGATTGCGAAGATAATTTAATAAAGCATAATCTTGACAACACCCAGTTGGACAAATCTTTAGAAGGAAAGACAGAACCTCTGATTGAACATCCACCTATAGAATTACCTAACACAGAGATTGAAGAGAGTGAGAAACATTTTAGTGAGGATAACAATGAAACAGTACCTATGGAGTGTGATTCACTTTGTAGTGACCAGAATGAGTCTGAAATGGAATCATCTGTAAATACCGACTCTAAACAATTGAGTGAAAATTCTGTGACACACAGTTCTGAAAACAAGCTATCTTCTGAACCGTCAGTTGAGAAAGTTGAAACTGTAGCTCAACCAACTGAGGACCTTGTGGATAAAGCCCCAAAGCCTCGCACACGAAGATCTAGATTTCATTCTCCATCTACAACTTGGTCTCCTAACAAAGACACCTCACAAGAAAAGAGACGGGCTCAGTCTCCATCTCCCAAAAGAGAAAGTGCAATAGAAAGCAAGAATTCTCAGTCACCATCACCCAAGAGAGAGTCTGCTAGAGGACGGAGAAAATCTCGTTCTCTCTCACCAAAAAAAGATGTGGCAAGAGAAAGGCGGTCTTCTCGGTCTCCTAAGAAAGAGAATGCTAGGGAAGCCAGAAGATCTGAGTCAGTATCCCCAAGAAGAGATGCTCCTAAAGAGAACCAGAGATCTCATTCCAGAGTGAAAGATTCTTCCTCAAGAGAAAAATCTAGGTCCCGGAGCAGAGAAAGAGAAAGTGATAGAGACGGGCAGAGAAGAGATCGAGATAGAGAGAGGAGAGCCAGAAGAAGGTCAAGGTCCAGATCTCCCTCTCGGTCACCATCGAGACCGAGAACAAAAGGTAAGAGTTCATCATTTGGTAGAAATGAGAGGGATGGCTACTCTCCTCGGTGGAAGGAAAGATGGACAAATGATGGCTGGAGGTGTCCTCGAGGAAATGACCGCTACCGAAGGAATGACTCAGAGAAACAGAATGAAAATACAAGAAAAGAAAAAAATGACATCATTGCAGATACTAATGATCCAAATTCCACAGATAAGCATAGAAATGACTGTCCCAGTTGGGTAACAGAAAAAATAAACTCTGGACCAGATCCAAGGACCAGAAATCCTGAAAAGTTAAAAGATTCACACTGGGAAGAAAATAGAAATGAAAATTCAGGGAATTCTTGGAGTAAAAACTTTGGCTCAGGCTGGATGTCCAGCCGTGGTCGAGGTGGCCGAGGGAAAGGCGGTTACAGAGGTAATTTTGCCTACAGTGACCAGAGCGACAACAGGTGGCAAAGCCGCACACCCCTCTCAGGGAGTGACTCCTTCAAGTCTGTGGAGCAGCAGTCCTCCAAGCGGAAGAGTGAGCAGGATATCTCCTTTGGTACGCCCGCAGACAGGTCAGGGTGGACGTCTGCGTCCAGTTGGGCAGTAAGGAAGACTCTGCCAGCAGATGTACAGAACTATTACTCTCGGCGTGGCAGGAATTCTTCAGGTCCACAGTCTGGGTGGATGAGACAAGAGGAGGAAACACCTGAACAGGGTAACAGTCTCTGCTTGTTCATGTTTAACCTGAAGAAAGAGGCTATGAGAGCTTGAGTTGAAATGATCCTTAACACAATAGATACTAAAATTATATTGTTTAACAAAAGTTATTAGTCACTTTTAATTGTACAAACACATAGTAAATCAACAGTTATTTTTTATTGTACTATTACTGTTTTAGCCTTGGCTGCCCTGGAACTGACTATAAGAGACCAGACTGGTCTTAAATTCACAGAGATTCCCCCATGCCTGGCTAAATCATTATTTCTTTAGCACCAGATTTCACCGAAGGCGGAAATGATTTTTAAACTTTTTTGAAATATTTTATTATTTATTGTTGGCTGCATTAGAAGAGTTTGGAATGTTACTATACCTAACTTACCTTGTATTTCAATAATTTTCAAAAAAGAAAACTAAATATTCAGTTGGTATAACATAATTTATGTGATTTTTTTAATTAGTTTAAATTAGTAATTCTTTAAAAAAAAGTTTTTTGTTTTTTTTTTTTTTAAAAATAGTGTCTCATTATGTATCCCTGGCTGGAATTTGCTAAGTAGTACAGGGTGGTCTCAAAATTCCAAGATCTGAGTACTGGCATTCAAAAGTGTGAGCTACCACTTTTAGCTTTCCTGACTAACTTTGATATATGGTATGTGAACTTACACAAGTAAATGT
The DNA here is from genome assembly GCA_033318265.1 of Phyllotis vaccarum. Taxonomy (NCBI): domain Eukaryota; kingdom Metazoa; phylum Chordata; class Mammalia; order Rodentia; family Cricetidae; genus Phyllotis; species Phyllotis vaccarum. Next base: position 60,254,316 of record JARWLC010000001.1, on the reverse strand, counting down.
GAGCGTTTTCTTTTGTTAGAATGCGATTGCATATTACTTAGAAATGATAAGATTAAATAAGTAGCTTTTGGCTTTCTTGTACTAAACCTATGGCTATGTGCTTTTGTGTTTATGATAAGTATAACGTCATTTATTTTTTAAAAAGCTTCTTTTCTTTTGACAGATTCTAACTTAAAAGAACAAACAAGTCAAGTTGATGGTTCTCAGCTACCTGTAAATATGATGCAACCACATATGAACGTAATTCAGCCCCCAATGAATGCGCAGCATCAACCTATGAGTATCTTCCCATACCCAGTGGGTGTTCATGCCCCTCTGATGAATATGCAGCGTAACCCATTCACCATGCACCCTCAAATGCCCATGCATCTCCACACAGGAGTGCCTCTCATGCAGGTAGCTGCCCCTGCCAGTGTACCTCAGGGACCGCCACCACCACCCCCTCCCCCACCATCTCAGCAGGTCAGCTACATCGCTTCACAACCTGATGGGAAACAAGTGCAGGTATGTTTTTAGTAAGCTTTAGTTAAATCAGCATTCAAACATTTAGCAAATAGGATAAGAAAGGGCTTCCTGGCATTTAGGAACAGTGCTATATTTGGTCATGTTTTTAATTTATTTCTCAATTATTCATTATAATTCCTTTTCATTATCCTTTGTTAATTCCCATTTCTATCCCCAGACAGGAAAATTGATAGGAGCATACATCATAAAGTATAAGCAATATGCATGCCATTAATCACGTCTACACATACTTCTTGTTGTTGGGCTCGGTCAGCTTAGTGAATTATGTTAGGATCAGGTTTGAGTAAAAAATTTTCCCTTAAATTTTAAAGATTTTTGGGAGTAAGGTAGTTGGGAATTAGTGACCACTTGTGACAAGGCTTGTTGGGTAACCCTTGGACACAGGACCATTGCCACCTGCTTCATTTTCATTTTGAGTTTACTGAGAAGAGATGGGAGACAGTAAAAGGCAGATAGTTAGCAAACATGGTGCTTGTAGTTTTTCCTGTACTTACTTAATTTTTTATTGTTACATGTGTATGTGAGTGTAGACATGGTGCCTGTCACAGTAAACATATGGATGTCAGAGAATCTTGCGGGGTTCCAGGTATTGAGCTCAGATCAACAGGCTTGTGTGGCAAGCACTTTTCACTCAGTCATCTTGCCATCCCCACATACATATTTAAAAGACATTTGACAGACTCAGAAGCTCTGTCTAGGAATATATTCACTTTTTTTCAACTGGCTCTTTTTGTATACATTTCCTAAAATAAGTACTTCTCTTAAGAATACAATTTTACTTACTTTATTCAAAGAATTACTTTGTCAGGTCGTGTCGTCTCCTTTCCCTACCCCCACCCCCATGGATTCCTAGCTGTGCTTGAGCTTGCTCTGTAGATCAGGCTGGCCTTCCATTCCCTCTGCCTCCTAAGTGCTGGAATTGGAGGAGGGGTGCCACCATGCCCACCTACTTTGTGTTTTTATTGTCACTTCTGACACATGACATGTTTCTTTTGAGTATAGTACTCTATTGACAGATGTTAACTCTTTAAAACAGGGCCTTCCCAGTGCTTCTCATGTAAGTAATAATATGACTACACAAGTCTTGCCTGCTCCGTCAGCAGTGCCAGGAAACACAGGATCAATTCAGGGACCAAGTTCTGGTAATACTTCATCATCAAGTCACGTCCAAGCCTCTAATGCTGCTGTAAAATTGGCAGAAAGCAAAGTAAGTGTTCCAGTGGAAGCCAGCGCAGATAGCTCCAAGACAGACAAGGCAAGTTCAAGGTTGAGAGCAACCTCTATGCAATTCTCTATATGATAAAGATGAACAGATAATAGCTTTGATTTTATGAGAGAGAGAGTGAGTGCATTTATTATTGGGAGCTTTAAATTCTAATAGCTGAAGATTCTGTCTAGATGATGTTGATGTTTGGTGAGTTACTGGTTATAGTGCATATTAATTTTTAGAGATGTTTCATATGTTAATAAATATGTATTTTATGTCATACTTATATTTGTAAGGTTATTCACAATGTCAATGTACTGTTTTCAATTTCATAAATTTCCAGAAAGTTTTGGAGAGTAAGACTGCCATGTAATAATTATAGATTTCTTCTCATCAGAAACTGCAGATCCAGGAGAAAGCAGCACAGGAAGTAAAATTGGCTATTAAGCCGTTTTACCAAAATAAAGATATCACCAAGGAAGAGTACAAAGAGATCGTACGGAAAGCAGTGGACAAAGTAAGTGTAGCTGCAGCATGGAGTGTTTTATCCACCTCTGCTGTAATAAAGAGTAGCTTATAAATGCTAGATTCTGTGATTTCTCATCTGTTCCTCTCCTTTGACTAATCCATGTGAGCTGTGCATATGGAGACAGGATGCTGTCCTTGGCTTTTCATAAGACTATCCATTTGGCATTGAGCATGAAAAACATCTCCCCTTTCTTTTAGGTTTGTCATAGTAAGAGTGGAGAAGTCAATTCAACTAAAGTGGCAAATCTGGTTAAAGCCTATGTAGACAAGTACAAATACTCACGGAAGGGGAGCCAGAAGAAAGCTCTGGAAGAACCTGTGTCTACTGAAAAAAACCTAGGCTGACACAGGGACCTGCTGTGAAGGCCACTGTCAAGATATCTGCAAAGTGCAATTCAACGTGTACCTTACTGAAACATACACAACTGTGATCGAAATCTGGTTTTGATAAAATTATTTTTTTTATTGTAGAATATAATGTTTTGTTCTAAATATAGCTGTGCACTGCAACTTCTATATCTAACCCCACCTCCAATAAAACAGATTCAAGGGAAAATCAAGGGTGTTATGGAATGTGCGTTTTTATCAGGAATGTGCTCTAATGTGGGTACTGAAAGATGTACAGCTTTTTAAGTGGAGTGCATAAATCAGAAACTTGTAGAAGCTCTGGTTTTGGAAGATATATCTCTATGTATAATACATTTATTCTGTCAGACTGAAAAGTAAAGTATCATCTTTATGACCTTCCCCCATCTAACTGTAGAAATTTAAACAATGTATTGTCACTAGTATTTCTGATATTAGTAGAACATATGGATTACAGGTCCCAATTGTATTTTTTGAAACACTTTATCTGAGTAAAATGCTTCGATAGAGAGCAGATCATCACAAGTAAGACTTAGCTTCAAGCCGGCAGGTGCTCCTGGCCTGCTGTCCCCAGACCAAGGTCACACCACTGTGTGTGTGTTGCTTTTGTGTTCTCTTCCCCACCTAGAAAAACTAGCAGTTTGATTTGCTAGATGACAACTTTGCCAGACCAAATCTTTGTTGAGTTTAGAAGATCAATTTGGAGGAAAGCTAGGCTTTTAAAAACTATGTTCTAGGATTAAACTTTCTATCTCTGATGGGAAATTATTTGTGCCAACTGGAGAATTGCTCCTAGGTAGCGCCTTTCCTTTTGGGGGGACTAAGAATATGTGACCTACTTCTCTGCCCTCAGGTTGGTGGTCAGCTGTCAAGTCCTAATGAAGTTCTTCTCACACTTCAGAAGTTTACTGATACTTACAGTGGAGGAAGTGCTAATTGGGTGATTGGTAACCATGCTGCAAAATTCTAGGTGTCATAACTTGTGTCTGACATACGGAGAGAAAATTAAGTGACGATGTTCCGCTTAGGTTAGCAAGGACTAGAAGTTTTTGTTAAAGTATTGAGATTTGAAGGTGAGTTCAGAGTGCTTCTGGAGCTTACTTTCATTGGCGTCTAGAAAGGAAAATTATGTAATAAACTTTGATTCCAGTTATAATTTTCGGGACACTAAATAGCTGAGATGTCCAGTGGCCTGGTGATGTTTAAACACATGCTCCCTGAGGCCTATTATTCAATCACTCCCAGGAGCAGTGCTCTATGAGTGTGGGCCCCTGGCTCTCATTTCTGCAGAGTACACACGTCTAGTTTTGATAGGCAGCGTAATTCTGAGATTATTGACCCCATAGTGATTGTACTAGGTAGGTCATAAATTTTGTTACATTATGATTACAGTACTAAAATAGTTCCAAACATTTTGATCTTTATTTCTACATTTCTGGGCATGTATGATGCAACATTTTACATACATTTTTAATTAAAGCTTGTGTTTAGATTTTTATGGCAGAAGAAATTTGGAGATTGTTTCAGATACCAGTGCACCCCTTACTCAGTCAGTTCAGGACCCCAGGCCAGTGCTATGGAATTCTGGTCCTCCGACACTTGGTTGCAGGCTGCTGTTTTCTCTGCAGGTTCATAATGCATCACATGATTACCCTGCAGGAAATGATATTTTAAAATTTGTTTTATACAGTTTAGGCTCTTGCAAACAAGTTTTAAAGCTTAGAAGAAAAAGTAGGTGATAATGTGAAGTGTTAAGTCCATGGAAGAACTCTGCTATTCTTGAAATTAACAGATGTATGTTCCATATCTGGTAGGGTACTGGCTAGAGCGTTTCAGAATAGTTACTGAATGTTAACTATTCTAATATATTCTAATGGTAGAATATATTTGAACTGGATTAAAATATAAACTGTTAAAGAATGAGAAATGCATGCTTTGTGTTAAGAAATAGCATTGTTTTTACATTCTTGATTTCTCTCTTTTTTTTTATTTTCACATTAGTTTTGCATGTGTATGAACTTAACACAGTTTCTGGAGTTACACGTTGCCCTTGATCATGATGCAGTGTTCACTTGACCTTTGGAACCTTGGGCCCTGTAACTTGCTAGTCACATTGATCCATGTTTCAGGCTGTAAAAATCCCCAATAGTAGTTACTCATTATTTTAACATTCCAAAAGTTTTGTATTTCTTGGTTGCTGTTCTGGTAACAACCACCGCATCTTCTCCATTAACTGCCTTTAAATGGCCATGGTGTGTACTGCTGACTGTTCCATCCAAAGAAAGGTGGCCTCGTAAGCATAGTGACTGGATGCCCCAGGTTTTGAGACATTCGGGATGCATTGCAGTGCTGTCTGCTGAAACAACACACAAACTAGATTGTGGTCTGTAATATATCCTAATAAATTCTTTTGCTAAACAAAGTAGTGTCTTTAAAATTTTATTAAGTTTTCTGGGAAATGATGACTTTTATATCATTTAAAACATTTCCAAATGTGTTGAATTATTTCTTGGATTTTTACCAAAGTAATGAGTATTATGACTTCATTAATATCCAGGCAATAAAGTCAGAGTTAGCTATAAGCATATATTTTAATAGTTGTTTTCCTAATTATGTAATCACTTTAGGAAATTTAAAAAAAGCATTTAGTAATTTCTAAAGATAGAAGAGACTGGGAAACAAAAGGAAAAATCGTTTGTAATTCTACCAAAGTTAACTTCTTTCAAGGCTGGCTACAATGCACATTGCTATGTTATCACCTATTCTTTTCAATTCATGTATTGAGAGTATTCCATTTTAATAAAAACTAATTTGACAGCATGGCTTTTGGTGACTGTATAATATTCTATCACACAGATGTACTCTTAAAACAGTCCCTTACTATTGGATATTTGTTTGTTTGATGTTTTCTGAAATGGAGTCTCACCATGTAGTCCTGGCTAGCCTTGAAGTCCCAGCATACTTACTGACTTACTATGTCAGCCTGCAACATTTGTGTACCTCATTTAATTTATAAAGTCAATTACAGTTTTGGGGTTTTTTTTTGTTTTTTTTGTTTTTAAAGAATTGAGGTATATAAAACTGAAGCATTATCTAATTTTATGGTTACTTAGTGTTAGAGCCAATATTCAGATCTCAGATTTGTAGACATTGAAGTCTGTGCTTGACCAAGAATGTAAATGTTAGGAACAGGAATACAGAGGAGATGAAGCCAAGTGAATGTGGTAGAGGAGGACACAGTGGTGAGTGAAGAAGTGCCCCTGTCATATCTAACACTTTAGTTAGTCCAGAGCTTTGAACATGTATGTTAGGCAAGCCACATCCAACCCCCCACTCCGTATCTTTTTAATAATAATTTAGGAGATGTGAAACATTCAGTCTTGAAGCCATTGGTTTGTTGTTTATTTAATTTTTGAGACAGAGTTTCTCTGTAGAGCCCTGTCTGTCCTGGAACTCACTGTGTAGACCAGGCTGGCCTGAATTCACAGGAATCAACCTGCCTCTGCCTCCCAAGTGCTGGAATTAAAGGCTTGCACCACCACTGTCCAGCCTGTACCTTTTTTTTTTTTTCTAATTTTATTTTTTTAAGTTTATTTGGCTCCAGCAGTTATGCCCTTAAATACTTTTTTATAGGACCTGAGTTCCGATCCTAGCACTCATACCATGAAGCTCACAGCTACAGCTGCCTGTAGCTCAGGCTCCAGGGGATCCAGCACCTCTGGTCTCAGGAGGTACCTGCACATACCCATCCTCAGAAGCATAATTAAAAATAGGTTGTTTTTTGTTTAAGAACTTTGTGTGAGTCAATACTAACAAGCTGCTTCCTTGAAATCAGTAGATCATCTAAATTGATCCCAAGTGGACCCCATTACGGTGGGCTGTAGTAACTAACACTCCTAAGAAGTCTCTGTTACTGACCAGATAGGAAAAAAAAGTCTACATTTTATCAAAGGAAATTCGGACAGAACTACAGGTCTTTGTGGCTGGTGTTCTTTCGCCTCTTCTCCAGATTCCCAAAGCTACCTTCCCCTTATGCTTAGCCCAATGCGTATTGTTTTGTTTCTGTCCGCTTAACCAGTTTTTCATGGCTGCTGTTGAGATTCCAAGTTCTTGGTCATAGACAGTACAAGCCTTGACAGTTTTTATTGTGGAGTCTTGGTTTAGGTAATTGAAATGTTTCAGTTCTCTCAAAGTAGCTGTCTTCCTCTGTATTGTCTTTGCAACAACTCTGCTCCTTTAATTTCCAGAATCATTACATACATAGTGTTTATATGTGTTATCTTTTGGTAGTTCATCTTAGGCACTGGAATAGCCAACTAGTAGTACAGTTGTTTATTAAACTGTGGAGGAGACTGAGCAAGAAGCTAGCTGGTGGGTTGAAAAGGGGATGGGTACACAGAATATCCTTTTGTGTGTGTGTTTGCACATGCTAACATGAGGTGTCCAAGAACTGAGTGGACAGAAAGAGAAGTCCCTGCAAGCAACGGCACTTCAGTTAACCAGTAGACAGAGAAGCAAGCAGTGAGAAATGAATGAGTTGGAATATGGCAGGTACAGTGTGTTTCTAGCAGAAATTAGCATAAAAATTTGAAGCTTAGGATGCCCACAGTAGAAATTTGTGGAGGTTTAAAGCTAAGCAGCTTTAAATTGGATTTTCCCTTTAATGGTAGCACACAGACTCAATAGGCTGGAGGTTTAGCTCATTGGTTGGGTGTGCCCAGCATGCATGAAGGCATTCTGGGTTTGATTCCCACCACTGAGGGTGAGGGGTAAATCACTACAAATAGTTGTTCCTTTGTAGCTCAACAGAAGTGTTGAAAAAAAAAAGTGTTGGCCTTTACAATATTTAGCTGTGGTGGGGTGTGAGCCTGTATGATGTCCTGAAATGCAATTGGAAATACAAACCTTACCTAGGTTATAGGGTTTTTTTCCACAATTAAACATCCTCATCCACGTTATCCCTTCCAGTTAGTGGGAAATTGGGTTAGGATTAAAAGAAACCGAATTATTTGTATTAAGCTATTTTAATACTGTTTTAAATGTATGCAGAAAAGGCAGAAATTGGTGTATTTGTGACATTAAACGGAGGAAGGGTACAAATAAAATATAAAATACTCTTGGACAGGACTGTATATTCTCAGGCTGGCTTCAACTGTCTTCCCTTGGTCTCGCATCTTGAATTACAGATGTAAACTACATGAAAAGACTCATTACAAACCCCAGAAGTTGCTTCTGGGGTACCATGAGATTGTACACTATGCTTTTCCTTGGTTTCTACATTTACCGTATTGGGAATAAAAAGTATGATCAAAATAAAATACCCCCTCACAATGTACAAGCAGTATTGCTTGGAGAGGCATTTAGGAGAGCTCACTCCTCTCCTGACATGGCTCCATCCTTTGAGTGCATGTGGCTTGCTGGTGGACCTGGCAGCTAATGGCTCTGATTCTCAATAGGTTGTGGCTGAGAAACCTGTTAAGTCGTCAAATAAAGGTTCTAAGTATTAGAGAAGAAAAATCTGTGAGTGAAAGCAAGCAGCGAGTCTGGACTTTAAAACTCAGTGTGTCAGCTCCTGGTCCGAGATGTCTCTGAGCTGCTTGCCTGTTTTAGAGTTACTATCAGGATTGAGTGTTGTGTGTTGACATTTCCTTGGAAAATTCCAGCCTGTGTAATAACCACTAGTTTTCTCATCTCTTGCACAAACATGAAAGTAACTTGTCCAGTGGTTTGTAACCTGGGTATATATTTAGGGGCGTTTAGAAGTGGTTTTTTGTTGTTTTGTTTTTAAAGAATGAAGTTCTTAAGCCCATGAGGTGGGATGTTAAAAGCTTTCCTAGACCAAACCAGTTGCAGCCAAGGAACAGAACATTGAGTCACTGGATTGGGTCCTCTGCAGATGCACTGAACAGCCTGTCTGCTAACTCCAGAAGCAACAATGCACTTGGTAGTTGGACATAATTTAACCTTCAAGTTCTAGTCTCATTATCTGGGCATAGACACTCACTCCATAAGGGCTAAAAAATGATTTAAAAAAACTTTGCAGGGTATTAGAACAATTGGTGCAAGTGAACTGCTGTAGAAGAGTGTGTATACTGGAATTGTTATGTTTGTATGAAGGAAATCTACCTTCTAAAATTACAGTGTTGCTTTTAAATTATACCCAGAACATTATTTTACCTTATTCCACCTTTATCTCCTGAGTGCAGGACTCCAGGCCTTTGCCCCCACACTCCAGTATACTGGTTCTTTAACAGCTCACTGCTGCTGTTCACAGCAGCAGCGAGTCACCGAGTGCCTTCGTGTGAGTTTTAGTCTTCAGCTCAAGTTCCCTGAAGTCCACTTACTGATGTCCTAGGAGTGAAAATCTGCAGTGAGGTTCTTTCCTAGTCATGAGCATCAAAGCACATAGCTGTCACTGGTTTAGCCAGTGTGATTGCCTTTGGTTGTCAAGCAGGCTATTCACAAGCTCCCTTAACCATAGAGCAGACTGAATGACCTTCCTGTTTTCATTCTTCCCAGAACAAGTGGAACGGCCATCAGTACTCAGGCTGCTGCCCTACTAGTCTGCTAAAGTAGTTATTTAATTCTATTTACTCTTGAGCCCCGGGACACCAGTACCGCATGCCCTCCTTTTCTTCCTTTGAGTCAGGATCTGGATGTAGTCTTGGCCATCCAGGAACTCTGTAGACCAGGTTAGCCTCAAACTCCAGAGGTCTGCCTGCCTTTGCCTCCTGAGTGCTGGGATTAAAGGCATGGGCCATCACATCTGATTGACTCTAATGGCATTACAAGCTTTCCAGTGGAATTTTTTAACTATGAAATTGGTCTGCTCAGGAGTGGAAGGACTGTTCTGCCTAGAAGCAGATTTGAATTCTGATTTGTAAATTGTCATGAACTGCTCTGTGACAGTAATTCACTAGATAGTAGCCACAAATCCATTCCCAAGTTAACTACCCAATAGAAACATGCCTAAAGGCACTAGGAGACAGTATTCACAGGCTTACTTATAATAGACAAATTTTTCCTAGTGGGAGTAAATTATATTAAGTAGTACTTCAGCAGTACTACTACTTTAAACTCAAAAAATTAATCAAGAAAACCATAGTATTTAGAGATGAATGCTTAAGCCTAGGACAATTCTTTGTTGATCTGTTGGTAGTGCAGAAATGGGATCTGAAGCCTTGGACTGTCACTGTATGCGAGTAGTTGAATAACACTGAATTTTGTTGCTTTGTGCTCTATTTCAATTAAAATATTGATTGTAACTCTAAATCCATAGTTAGTGTGTGTAAAATCCTGGGTTTTAGTTCTCAGATCTTCATGCTTATGTTACATTTTCAGACCTAGCTCCTTTAAGTGTGATTGTATCACCAAAGAAATAAATCTTACTTTTTTTTTTTTTTTTTTTTTTTAAAGGCAATGGAGAGGAAGTTATGGGAATCTTTGCTAGAGAAAATTTATTGGCTGAAATGGTACCAGCCATTTGTGGCCAGGGAAAGATGCTAATTGTTCAGACAAGAGTGTACAGTATGAGTGATAAACTAACATCAGCTGGAAATAACGCTGCCTTCTTTTTACTGTATTGTAAGACTGAACAAAGAACAAAGTGTGAGGTGCCCTGGGTGGCTAATCTTGAAGCTCCACTCTTGATTCTAAGCAGCTGCTCCTTTGGGGAAGATCTTCATATTTTCTATGGTCTTCAGTACATGGTGTAAGATATGGACAGAAGTCACTTACCCAGAACACGCATTTAAAAAATCAGTTTTATTGTCATTTTATGGTTTAAAAAACATACATGGCATGGCTATAAAGTAATGAGACAAGTTTTCATGTGTGGCTTGGTTTATTTAGTCTCATTAATATATAGTCATATCCTGTCTCAAGTCGGAAGAAAAATATGCCTTCACTATATGATCATCAGTTTTGTTACTTAAAATTTATTAAGTGCCAACAGAGCACTAGGCACATATATAACACAGAATTGTACAGTCTCTATGTTGTCAACTATTATTTACATAGATTTCTCAAAGATAACATTAAAGCTTGTATTTACAGAACTTTAGACAAAAATAACAATACTGGAAGTCAGCAAGTTTCTGTCTAGCAAGGAGCACCTTTTCATGACTGTGAGGGTTATGCAAAACCAGGAGTGCATGGGCACTTCAATTCCATTCCCCACCAAGTCCGAGTTATTCCATTAGTCAGATAAAGCTGTAAGAGGGAAATCCTAAGAGGGAAACTATAAATCGGTTTTATTAGGTCAAACACATTTAGAAAAGTCTGCTGAGAACATTGCTTAAAAGCACTAAAGACACTTATACATTTTAACACAAAATCTGCAACTACAGGATGCAATCCAATGAGGTGCAGGATGATGACTGTGGAAGCCATTTTCTTAACCTTGTCCTTTCTGCTACTAAATGCTAACCACCATGGTAATTTCCTGCTTTAAAAAGAAAAAGGTACCGTGAAGACAAGCAGTGATGTTACAAAAAATTATTGTAGAAAAACTCAGATGTTTAGATAAATATAGTGAAAAGAAAATTCCTCAACTGTCCTCTCTCGGGAACTTGTCTGTCGATACTTGAGGGACACGCTAAGGTACCTGGACTCAGTGTCTGCTGGGCAGTCCAATCTATGGAGAAGTCAAACGCCACCATCCTGAGAAACACAAACATTTGGGTGCCATCACACATTCCTTACAGATAGAGCTGAGTGCACAGGCATTAGGGATAAATTAATTACTTTTGGGTACTAATAAGTGAATCAAGATATTTAAATTTTATGTGCAAACTGAAGGTCATCTCAAGGAATCTACCCTGATTCAAGTTACACTGACCTCACACAGTCACAGAATGCTGAACAATAGCAGCTTTGTCAGATGGTGGCACTCAGTGAGTAAGGCATACTGAACTTGAACTGCACCAGCTGACTATCACTTGCTTTCTGGGTTTGCTGTTCCTTATATCGTAAACAAGAATTTAGTCTCCTTCCTATATTGACCATGGTGCCTATAATGTGATGTACCTCTTTATTCTCTATAGTATCTCAAAGTATAGAGTAGGTGACCGTTGGACTTTGCCTTCAGCTAGAATTAGGACACTTGACATATTATAATGTCTGAAGCATACTCAGAAATAAAGGACTCAAGAAAATGTTCAGTCTTTTATTTAAAAACTATAAACAGTCACCAAAGTAAATAAAGCCATTCTATAACATAAACTGTCAGGTCTATATTTTATACTGCACATCCTAAGGACACAGCAGAAATGGTGGTTGGGAGGCCTTCCACATTTTTGGATGCTAATAGAACAGGCAATAGGCAGTTATAAGTGGATACATTTCACGCTTTGGGGGAAAAAGACAAAATTTAAGGAAGTGAGCAGTTTTCTGAGCAGGAATGTGGTACAGTATTAAGAATGGAAGAATAATACAATAAAATTCCACACTATATTAAGATAGAAAAAGTAGTGAAGAAAATATCATACCTGCACATAATGCATATATAACACAGGAGAAAACCTGTATAAAATTCCATGTATTTAAACCAATTTACAAATACAAAAAATTCTGTACAAGCTTTGAGCTTGCACATGACGAACGCTTACAGTGGATACATGTTAGGGAAAACCAAAAAAAGAAAAACAAAACAAAACAAAACAAAAACCCCTTCAAATAGTTTTTCTTCTACAAAAATGACATGAGATATATTATTCCATACTCTTTCAGCCAGCAAAATGAGTTCTACAAGGTGTATAATACAAAAAGCCCAAAGGGAGAAAAAAATCCAAGAAAACCAAAAGGGGGGAGGGGAATCACAGTTCCACAAAACTGTTTTGACTTTACAGCATCAGTACCTTTGCAGAAGTATTTACACAAATTTAAAGAACATTCATCCACTGCGTAGAATATATCACAATTACTTACAGTTGACAGCAAAGTCTAGAAAACTTTAGAGCCTACCAATAATGCTTCTAGGACACCACAGAATGTATTTCCAGTGGTTGCAGTGGTATGAAGGGTGTTCATTCTATTCACAAATATTTACAAGATCTATTCAGACTGGTAAATTTTTATGATAATAAATAAGTGAAAATATATTGGCTCAAGTAAGAAAACCAAACTACTGATTCTAAACAAAACACACAATCCACAGCTAGATATTGGTGGCCCCTCTGAAGCTGGGGGATAGGTGTGCTCAAACTTTGTCTTTATTCAAACCAGCTTAAATGGTTTTGTAAATATAAAAATGTGCTCCTTTTTGGATATAGATAAAAATATTTAATGCTTCTATTTCATCTGCTCACGTAGGTTTTACACTATCCATGTATATTCCAATGTGGATGGTACTGAGTTCTGATCACACCAGTCTTCATCAGGATTGGCCAGATCTGAGACGTCCTGTAGATAAGCTGGTTCAATCCCACAGTAGGTTTTTTTTTCTTCCTTTTTAGATTTTTTTTTTAAACAGAAAAGGGATTTGTTCAGAGATCAGAATACGAAGCTTCCTCTCAGCATCATGGAGGACACATAATTCATTCTATGGTCTCTGCTCCATTAAGACTTGGTGCTTTCTTCAGTAACAGTATGTGAAATGTGTCTGACGTTGATACCCACTGGGTAAGTGGGCAGTATTCACTACAGCATTTCTGAGTCTTTTTCTGGTTCTTTACTCTGAACTGTAAAATTAAGTTCATAAAGGCATTTGGCAAGGGTGGAGGAAGCTTCCATGTTACTAATGGCTAGCACTGATAAGTTGTTTTCATGTCTCTTTAACAATCTAAAACAAAACAAAACAAACAACACACATTGTCATTCTCCAGGATCATAGTTCGGATTCCTTATCACAGATTATACAACTAAGGTAGAAACATCATGCAGTTCCTTCCATACCCAGCCAGTGTTAGTACAGCTTTGTATCAGGGGAGGAGCAAACTAGCTATCAGTACAATTTACTGATAGTAAACTAAGGCCAACTTCTGGCCCCCTGAACTCAATTGACTTTCTAGGCAGGAAAGGTCTGTATCCACAAAAAAGGTTACACAGCCTATTTCTGAATATTCAAAGATGTGGAGTTTTAGAAATTTCACAAACCAGAAAATTGCCAGCAAAAAAACCAAAACCATTTATGAACTTGAAATTCTCTATAAAGGTCACAGTACTGACATGGTTGTGAATATGAAGAGGCAGTGGGCACATCACATGGGGAGACAGCCTTGGTCTGAGTACTGAGTGTCAGCTGCGAATGGTAGAGTGAGCAGACGGGAGGCTAAGGTGAGCCACTAACTCACTGGACAGTTACTTAAAGTTGAACTTAAGTGTGGAAGCCTTCATTTTAAATATCTGGAAAGCAAGCCACACAGCAATGAGATGAAGCATCCTGGGTAAGAGAAACCAGAGAAGGTGCTGGAGACACCTTTTGCTAAGGACCCACGGTTAAGAATATTCTTAAAGGAATCACTAAAGCTCTGAAACATTTGAGGAAAGAATAATCATTTGAAAGAGCAAGAAAAACAAAACAAAACAAAACAAAACAAAAAAACCATGAGAATACCAGCATTATTTAACATCCCAGACAGATGGTAAGACATTGAAATCAACAAATGTCAGAATGTCATAAAACAGCAACTGGGAACAAATAAAGCCCTCAAAGAAAAGTGAAAACCCAACAGATTTGAGGCTTAAGTTAAAAAGATTTCCCAAAGAAATAAGAAAAGAATTGAAAGGAAAAGAAACATGAAAACTTGTCATTATCAAAGTATTCGAGCACACACTCCATCCATTCACTCAACTCAAGTGCTCACTGAAAAGAGCCCAGCATGGCACTGGCACAGGCATCCAGAAAAGAACACCAGAAGTCATGTGGGCACCTGTAGCCAGCTGAAAAAGATGCAAAGACCCTGGAGAAAACAAATGAGGGTCCACAGGGAATCTATCCCTAGTGAAAACGAACTTGAAATGGATGAGACTCGGCTATGAGATACAAAACTGTCCCCAGAAAATACAAAGGAATCCCTTCATCCATGGGACTGCATAATGCTTTTTAGGACTAACACAAAAATAGACTAAACTTTCTGCACAGCAAAGGAAACAACTATTAGGGTGGTGAGAGACCATGGAGGAGCTATGTGTAGAACACGCAGAGGTAACAGAGCATCATCAAAGGGACATCAAAATCTCAATAGCAAAATGCAAACACCTGATGCAAGAATGGGCAACGTGCTTGAATATGCATTTCGTTAAAGAAAGCATATAAATGGCTAAGAGCTATATGGTCCAGCATCATCAGTAACCAGAGAAATGCAAAAGGAAATCACGATAGTGCCTCCAACAACAATGGCTATCTTATTAGCAAAAGACAAGCCATGCATACTGCTGATGGGAAGGCAAATCAGCACATACCAAGATACCGCAAAAAATTAAATATAGAAGTCCTATAGGCCCCAGGAATGCTCCTTAGTAAACAGGAAAGGCATCTAGATGCCAAGTAGTGTCTGAGGAGGGTCTGAGCTTTGAGAAAGCAGTTTTTGACTGCATCTACTAATTATTCATGAATGCACTGTTACCCTGGTTATGTCATTGGGGCTGTATGCACACAGGTGTTGGTTGGTGGGCCCTGTGCTGGGGAAGTAAGGTCATGGGAAGAGCAGCCTCCTGTCACATGCTCCCACTCAGAATATGCTCACTAGTTTTTCTTTATAATTATTTTTATTTTATGAACATTGGTATCTTACCTACATGTCTGTCTGTGTGAGGGTATCAGATCCCCTCAGACTAGAGTTAGACACAATGAGCCATCATGTGGGTGCTGGGAATTGAATCTGGGTCTTTTGGGGCTGCTGAGGCCCATCTCTCCAGCCCCACTCACAGTTCCAAAGGCAATCTTTTTCTTTTTCTTTCCCTCTCCTCCTCTCTTCAGGGCTTTGTTATGTAACCCTGGCACTGGCTTGCAACTTGCTCTGTATGTCCATATTAATGAAAAGCTAACAAAATTAAATTACTTCCCATGTTTACGCAGCATTACCTTGAAACAGCAAGACCTAGAAACATCCATCTAAAGTGCCTGCCAACTAGTGAATGAACAAGACATGATACACATAAACGAAATGCTAATCAGCCATTAAAACAAACAGATCCAGCCAAGTGTGTCTAGAGTTCACCACCGTTCACTATGCTGCAAGGAAGTAGCTAGGCAGAGAGAGATACTACTACATGACCTCATGTGTGGAAAGGCCGAAGGCCGACCTTAAATGGGATCCAAGGAGGGTAGGGAGGAAAACTGGGGAAAGGTTCATCAGTGAGTGCTAAGGCACTGTTTGGAGACAGAGGCTCTGGTATGCTAGTGCCAGAATGGAAGGTGACTACTGTAGATTTCCAAGGGACAGGGACACAAGAAAGGGGATCTCAATATTTTACGGGGGAGGGAGGGGGTGAGACAACAAAGGCATCAACAACAAAAAAAAACCCATTAAAAGAATGAAGACAGTTTTCCACATTTTATGTGTGTGTGTGTATCGGAGCATCACAGACCACCCCATTAATATGTGCAGTTGTTTGGCAATGGTTAAAATAACCTGTAAGATCAGTCACTGAACTTTACAAAGCCAAAAATACATTAGAACTTTGAGTGGAAAAATAGGCCACATGCCTTTAAAGAAATGTGATCTAGAATGCCCCTGGATCCTAACAGCATAGCTGGGAAGACCCTGTGGCATGAACACTTTCCAAATCAGAACTTATATCTAGACAAAAGAGCACAGATCAGATCAGGACAGAGTAACACAAGAACATGCCACATGCTTTTTTTTTTTTTGGACAAGGTTTTTCTGTATATCTTGGCTGTCCTAGAACTCACTGTGTGGATCAGGCTGGCCTCAAACTCAGATCCGCCTACATCTGCCTCCAAGTGCTGGATTACAGGCTTGTGCCATCATCACCTAGCCCCACAAGCATATTCTTAAAACACATTAGGAAAATATCTGAAGAATCCCCTTTCCTTCTGTCTATCACATACTGAATAAGTCACCAAACAAACAAACAAACAAACCAAACCAAACAAAACAACAACAAAAAACCAAACAAACACCCAAGCTCTACCTTTAAAGAGCTCCACATGCAGTAGGACACAGAGTTATCTGGAGCAGGTTAGGGCCTAAGGAAGACATCAGGAATGGAAGTGGCAACCCTGGATGTACAATTCCTAGGCTGTGTTTGGGCAGTATTCTAGTGTGCATGCTAGAAGGAGTATAGTCTGAACGTGGCTTAGTAGAGAAAAAGAGACATTAAAACTGTTCACAGGATAGAGATTAAATGTCAACAAGGCAATCTAGAGAAACAGAACAAGAACAAACTGGTGGGAAATGAAAAGCTAACATAAGAAAGGCTACAGGGACTGGAGAACAGGCTCAGTAAAGAGCACTGAATCCTTTTCCAAAGAACCTAGGTCTAATTCCCAGCATCCACACAGTGACCATTATAATGAACTATACAGTTCCAGAAGATCCAACATCCCTCTTCTGGCCTCTGTGGGTACTACGCACAAATAGTGCATACACATACCTGCAGGCAAAATGCTCACACACATAAAATAAAAAAATAATAAAAAAGTAAGGCTCTAGAAAGCAGTGCTCATCTGAAGAGAATCACAGAGGTAGCTGAGATACTGGAGGGAGAAGACAGGAAGGCCAGTAGAATCCTGGAACAAAAGCTCAGAAGTAAAGATTCCCCTCAGTGTAAGTAAGAACTTGCATGAGCTTTTCTGAGGTTGCAAAGCAGGCTGCAATGAGAAAGGAAACTAAGGACAAGGAAGAACGTATTCTGAGAGGAGCTGTTAAGCCTTACCATTAAAAATCATTACTTAAATATTATGACTGTCCAATCTCTAGCACACAAACCAAACCAAAAATGCCCTTCCACAAATCCAACTTGGCATTTCTCATGTTGCACAGTAACCAAAAAATTGTTCCTGCAATTATTTGGCTTACCAGGTCTGTTATTTCACTCAATATATTTTCTTGTCTTATCCTTTTATCTGCTGATTTTATTTTTCATTGGAGTTTAGTAGTATTTCTTTGTGGACAGCACTCGTGCTACCCACTCGTCTGCTGGAGGGTATTTTGTTGTTTGCATTTCCTAGCTACTGTGAACAGAGCAGCGATGCACACTGCAGAGCCAGTTGGTGGAGTAGCATGTGCAGCTGGGTGACATGGCATTTATTTCTGGCTTTTTGAATTTTCCACAGTGATTTCCAGAGGGCCTTACTAGTCTGCAATTCCACCAACAGTGAATGAGGGTCCCCAACACCCCCACATCCTATCCAGCATTTGTTGCCTCTATATTTGTTTGATCTGTCATTCTGACTTGGGTAAGATGAAATCACAAAATTATTTTGATTGGCATTTCTCTAATTGCTGGGGCAATGGACATTTAAAAAATATTTTACTTAGTCGTTTTTATTTTTTTCTTTTGAAAAATCTGTTCAGGTTTATAGCTTACTTTTTAATGGGTCATTTATTGACTTTAATTTATTTTTTTATTTTTTAGTTCTTATAATATTCTGAATGTATATCTGGAAAAGACCCTGTCCTACTTCTGTGGCTTCTTCTGCAGTCGATTAGTTGTTTCCTTAGCTTTTAAGCTTTTTGGTTTTAGGAGGTCCCACTGGTCAACTGTTGGCCTTAACCCTGAGCATATGGGGTCCTATTCAAAAGCCTTTTCTACACCTGTATATTGCAGATTGCTGTCTACTCTTTATTCTAGAACTTGTAATGTTTTAGATGTAGGTCTTTGGTTCATGTGGAGTTAGTTTTGTGCAAGGTCATGGATACAGCGTGTGGGATACCTAGTTTCCCCAGCACCATTTTAAAGATGCGTCCTTTTCTCCAGTGTATATTTTTGGCATATCTGTCAAATAGTAGATATCTGCAGTTCTGGGTACTAATGTTTGAGTCTTCTATTTTGCTCACTTGGTTTACATGTATGCTAGCTTCTGGTTCTATGGCTCTATAATAGATTCTGAAATCTTGAATTGTAATTCCTTTAGCTTTATTCTTTTCTGTCATGTTTCCTTTGGCCATACATGGTGATGTGATTCCACATAAATTTTAGGATACATTTTCTATTTCTGTGAAGAATTACATGGAAATTTTGATTGGACTTGAGGATCTGACCTTAAAGTCTTCCCTCTGGGGACTAACTTCTATACCACTGGAAGGTACTAACTAAGTAAGATTCCAAGGATTCCATTCTATGATGCCTATGAACAATAATAATGACCAACACAACAAGATATTCCTAAGGGAACAACAGGGCAAATGCCTTGGCAGCAACCAACAGCTATATAGTTTGACTTAAGGTCTACTCAAGAGGAGGAAATCATGCCTGCTGCTGTAACCATCACCAACTGCTGTGAATACTGCCTTTGTACACTGTAAAAACTTGTCACTCAAGCTGGTTTAATAAAATGCTGACTGGCCAGTAGTCAGGCAAAAAGTATTAGGTGGGACAGCCAAACAGAATGCTGGGAGGAAGGAGGGTGGAGTCAGAGGAGATGACAGCCAGATGCAGAGGAAGCAGGCTGTGTAGAAATGAGGAAACAAGCCATGAGCCACATGGCAATGTATAGGTAAAAAATATGGGTTAATTTAAGTGTAAGAGTTAGCTAGTAACAAGTCTGAGCTATTGGTTAAGCATTTGTAATTAATACTATGCCTCTGAGTGATTATCTGAGGGTGGCTGCGGGACAGGAAACTCCACCTATAGCCAACTACCTGGGGCTTCTAGGGTCATAAATCTTAGAAGAGAACCTACTACTACAATTCTACTAAATCAGATTAATTCTAATTGCATTTAAATGCTTATCATACTCAGAGATAAATTTAGCGCTACCTCAGGAATCAATACAGAAAAAGCAGAAAGATTTTTACAGACAACAGAACAGGAAGTTTTCAGAGAGACTATATGGTTTTTAAAGAAATGACAGGGAAGCTATATCCATGAAATCCAAACATGACTGCCTAAACCAGACCTGAACAAGTACAACATCAACAGACATTCTAGTGTGCTCTATCCAGACAAAGAAATAGAAGGCAGCTACAGACTGCTTTTTGACAGAGGGGCACAATATTCTTCGCCAGGGATGAACCCCCTTAATTGGTATTTAGTACCAAGTCATCAACCCTGAAATGATATGATAATATGTATACATACACACAAGTAACATAACTGTGTGTGTATTGTGTTGTGTGTGTAGCAATAGCAATTACAGACAATGAGGTCAGGCATGTGGGAGGGAACAGGGCAGGGAAAGGCATAGAGGAGGGAAAAATGGAAGGGGAAGAATGATGTAGTTATATTAATTTTGAAAAATTATCACTTACAAAAATTTTAAAAGTGATATGGTACAATTATTTTCTTTTATAATTTCACATTTTATGTGTTGAATATTTATTTTAAATATTATAATACCTAAAAAATTTTGACTGAATGTAGATGGAAAACATTTGCAGGAGACAGGCCTAACAAGCTGGAAGCACTTGGACAGTGTCTGCCTAGGTGAAGGTATGGAAGGCACAGAAGGAAGGTATGCTGAAGGGAGACCCTGCAGAGCAGGGTTATGACATCCAACAGCGGCACCCCACAATTCTATGATGGGGTCACCAGCATATAAGGAACTGCACTAAGATTGAGGGAGGAAGATTGAGAACCACGCTGTAAGAGCATGGCAGAACATATTCTCCAAGGATAGGGAGTCAGTCTTACTTTAAAAATATATCTATAGATTATGCTCTTGCTTAAGTCCACTAGGAAGTAAGTATAAAAAACATCAAAAGTACTGCAATGACTCCTAATATTCATAGTTTTGATAAGTTTATTAAAAACACCAATTGGTGAATGGAGCTGAATTGATTCCAGAGAATGCAAATGGTCAACTCCCTCTTTTCTCCAATAACCATTCAAGTTTCTTCCTCAGAAGAACTTTTTTTTTTCCTTCTGTAAATGCTATGGCCAGGAAGACAATTAACAATAAAACAAGTTAAAGGATTGTTTTTTTTTATTTTTGGCTTCGGAGAGACCATG
This sequence comes from Phyllotis vaccarum, assembly GCA_033318265.1. Lineage (NCBI taxonomy): Eukaryota > Metazoa > Chordata > Mammalia > Rodentia > Cricetidae > Phyllotis > Phyllotis vaccarum. Next base: position 60,233,612 of record JARWLC010000001.1, on the reverse strand, counting down.
ATGGCCTGCCCTTACTATAAGCTTTTGGACACCACATTCACAAATCAAGCAGAAAAACAGCAAATAAGGCAATGTCATTAACTCACACATAGAAGTACAGTAAGTTTGCTTGGTTATGGAAACAGATTACTCACCTGCGTCCACACTCTGAATATTTACCAATATTTTTTAATATTAAGGCAGCTGTTAGTCGGATGTGTTTAGTTATTGGTCCCTCTTTTTCATCCTTAAAAAGAATGGAGAATATAAAAAAAGAGTAAGATCTAAATCACACAGAGACACACCTTCAAGGACAAGGGTTTTAAGGTGCACTTACTGTAAAGTCCCGGAAGACAAGGTTCCTTGAGCCCCTCCTAAGAGCCATGAGTGCAGCACTGGGGTGACTCGCAATGGCCTTCTGTGCTCTAGGAGCTGAGCTTGTGCCCCCTAAAGCTGGCTGCCTAAATTGATCAGAAGACACACAATATCAACTGCATAGATAGACAACTGACAACTGTGATCCCCTCTGCTAGCCCACACCAATAGCTCTCTGCTTTAGGACTTAACTTTCCACGTATCTACCCCTTTCTCTTTGACAGGGTCTCACTATGTAGCTCAGCCTGGCCTTGACCATCTATCCCCCTGCCTAGAGGCATTATAAGGAGCAGTGCTACACACCACTCAGTCTGTCAGTTGTAAAGCAAACAACAGACGTCCCAAAAGGTTCATCTCTAAAGTCACTATGCTTGGCTAGGAGGGAATAACAGTAACTCAACACAGCACCAGAGTTGTACAATTCTCATCTTTCAAAGCACTGTGAAGCTGTTTGCTAGGAAAAAACAGACTAAAATTTTAGGTCAGGAAGAAAGTTGCCCTGTGAATTAGAATATATGCTAAGGATATTTGCACTACTCTCTTAAACGTCTTCCTTTGAACAAGTCCTTGCAACAGACATTGTAAAGGAAGTTACACTATTCTTATTAAAGATGCAGGATGGAAGGCCTTGCAGAGACACTATAGTATAAACTCTCATTTAAAGCAATGCCAGTTTTTTTGGCCTAGCAGACCAGCTATCCCACCTGCTGAGCTGGGAAGCAGAGGTGGAAATGCCACTGGTAGATGCATGCTAACAAACTCTGCTTCTCCCGAAACTTGTAAGCGAGGAATAGTTCTGAGTTTTTAAACATAAATTCTGAATATTAAAAACATAATGTAGATGGGGCTGTAGATGGCTCTGAGGTTAAGAGCACTGGCTGCTCTTACAGAGGTCCTGATTTCAATTCCCAGCAATATACCACCCCCAAATACGCAGATATATATTAGAAATAATCTTCATATGTAAACCAGAATATATGTATGTTTATAGGTATGCAAGGATATGTATATAGAAAGAAATCTCTGCCATTGTGGAGTCCATGTTCACTGCCTTAAAACAAAAGCCTCAATAGTATTTCTGATTTTCAAAGCTTTCTCTCCTGTATTATCTGCCTGCCCAATGACTTGTTTCCAAAATCAGGGATGCTTTATAGACCACACAGTGCGACTGCTATGAAACAGATACCTACGTGGAGCCATTTATGGAGAGAGTTTATGTGGTTTGGGCAGTGAGACCTGAGTTAGAACACAGTTTGGAATTCCCCATATGCTAAGTTTCTTGTTGTTCCTGTGTTTTGCCTAGTTCTCTACTTTTGTTCAGTACAAGGAATGGGAGACAGGCCCCTGACCATTTAGGGACTACTTGTTCTTTGTGCTTGATAGTAAGAAAACTAATTTTCTTTACTTGGTAGAAGATTTTTGATTTGCCACTTGTCCTGGTTCATCTTGTTTTAATCCTGCAAGCAGAGCATCCTTTGAACAGTGCTTGTCCTTGAGGAGAAAAGATAAGATATGTATCATAATCTTCAATGTGACCTGATGAGCCATTAAGAAAATAGTGTCAAGAAGGTGTACCTGTAAGTGGGTAATGAAAGAAAACCTCTGCCGCTGAAAAGGCTCACAGCCTTCCCAAAGACACTGCCCTGGGTAGACGTCCTTCCCTCCGTGCTCAGTAGCTGCATGGTAGAACACTTGGGAGGGGGTCTGAAACCACCTAGGGAAAAAAAGGCATAAAGATAAGGTCACTCAGGTAAATTCTTCAAACCACGTTGATATAAGAGATTAAAGAAATTACTAAGAAATCTTGGTTACAGCTTTTTATAAAAATAAGATTTTAATGATGTGTAGTTTGTGTGTGTGCAAACATGTGCACGTACCTGCAGTGTCTAGCAGAGGGCACTGGATTCTATTTTTGGTTTTTATGTAACTGTGACTGTCTGAATAAATTAAAAAGTATTTTTAAAGACTGGCTTATTTTTCTGTGTGAGTATTTTGTCTGTACATATGTATATGCATCATCACTGTGCTTGGTGCCCCCAGAGGTCAGAAGAGAGTGCTGGATCCCCTGGAACTGAAGTCACGTTAAAAGAGAACAGGATCCTCTACAAGAATTGGCAAATGTTTTTAAATGGTAACCCTTCTTTCTAGCCCTGAATTGATTTTTAATGTATATTATAAATCCATTATCTCAATTAATATCAGTTCAGGAAGTGTCTAATATTTAAAAACAAATTTAACAAAGAATGTAATTACTGAATTAAAACAATCTCAAAGTCACAGATTAAATATAATTTCTATTCATATTCACCTACATAAAGATTGATAAAGCTTTATTATGAAACTTAAAATCAGGATATCCATTTTAATTTTAAGTACTCCATATAATATTTCACTCACATGAAGCAAATATAAGTGGAATGCTATACAGACTATAACTATAGGAACATTTCTGGGTCTGTTCAAATTTCACTGAGATTATATTATATTACTAATTGGAAAGAATTTATGTGCTGTATAATGATGTTTTTGTCAATGGCAGATGGCATACATGGCTACATACATGACTTATAAAAGTGTGACGAGACTAAAACTTCCTACCACACTAAGTGACTATGTAGGCAGGTTGGTGGAATAGCAGGTGCAGTAGCAGGTGTTAAGCAAATACAGCTAGCCACATGAAGGACAGAAGTTAATGTATAAAATAAGATACTTGATAATGATATCATATATTTCTGCTTTATCTATATTTTTTCTTCAACTTAGAACTGTCTTGGGTAGTAGACTCTATATATAGACTTTTGTACATACTAGTGCCATGATGTCTAAACAATGAGGAAGCAGACAATTCCCCATATCTCAGAATGTATCTTGGTTAGAGGATACTGTTTATACATACCCTGAATGTTAATGTACTACTAGTGACTTATCCGAAAGGATTGTAGACTTAAGTATTTTGCAGAACATAACATTAAGCAATTTGGTGATACCTGAAGTTGGCAAGTTGCTAACAGGAAAAAAAGATGGCTAATTTATAAAAAGGTGTTTCGAGATCGGGTCCCACAATGTAGCCCATGCTGGTCCAAATGGTGATCCTCATGCCTCTACGTTTTGAGTGCTGGAATACAGGTACATACCACATCTAGCCAGATAGTGTTTCCCTGTATCACTTTTAACTGCTGAAATATATACAACTGTGTGTCAATGACACAGTAAGACAGATTTTTATTTGTCACTTACCCATCAAACACTACCTGGTAAGCCTCTCCAGTCTACTCCCCTTTAAAATCTACCCACTCTACGAGTATGAGTCATGCGCTGGCTGTGTTAGTTCAGGACTAATTCAGCTACTTTCAATGATTATATGGGTGTGAAAACAGTGAAGGGTTCCAAACGAATATGATAAAAGATCTGAAATTTAAAGTTCAATTATAACACTACAGGGAGAGCGTACCTGTAATCCCAACACTTGGAAGGCTGAGGTCTAAGGCCAAACCAGTTTATTTAGCAAGTTGCCACCTTAACATGCCCACCACCCTCCCATTGGAAAACTGAACTAAAGAATGTGAGCAAATATACATGGACATTACAGATGATGAATTTTGGGGAGTAAGGAAGAATCAGTGACAAGGTGGAGTGCCACTGCTGCTTGCTACCATATCTGGAGAACTATCTTTACTACTTCCCTCCCCCAAATCATCAAAGCACACTCATTTAGTGAACCCCAAAAACAGTCAAAGAAAACCAAAGTTATCAGTAGCATCAACACTGCTTTTCCTCTCGGCTTTCTTTCTCTGCACTCTGTGCTGATTAGATATTGTATATGACTTGTTACCCCCACAATAATGTGGCATCTTTATTCAAATTATAATAGTTTTCCTTAGCATATCTCGCTGTCTTCTGCTGAAAACTGTTATGATCAACACACATGCGCATGTGCTCCCTTTGACACACTTCCGAGGTGACTGCACTAAGCAAAAAAAAACTGAAAAATTTCCCTTCCTGGAAATCTAGTTTGATGTTGTTTGTTAAACCACCTGAAGCTAGATGGCCATAAATAGGTGCAAGTGATAATCACTACGGTCATTGTGACTGGTGATATAAAGAGTAAGAGAAACCTCTTGTGTTCTCACCTGCCCAGTTTGCTGAGTTTTTTTCGTGTTTCAGACAGTGTCTCACTGTGTATTTCTGGCTGGCCTTGAACTCTCCCAAGCGTTGGGACTAAATACATGCCACCACTCCAGTCTGCTTTACTAACTTTTAATTTTGAGATAGTGTCAGCCATCTGGAATCCTGAGACTAAGTGACTGCCTCCATTATACCAAGTGACTCATCAGTCAGCACTCATCAGAACTGGCCACTTTGGCTAAATTCATGATCCTTGCCCGCTCCTGAGTAGTATGAATTTGTAAATGCAGATAAGATGTCCCAGTTTATGTTCGTCTCCAAGCAAGACACACTGCTGAAGAAACTTCAGTCTTGTGCTCCTTCTCCACATCCATAGCTAGCCTCTCCACATCACCTGTCTTTCCTTTCTCCTGGATCTCACCTGCTGTCCCAGGCTGTCTCTTAGTCACTGGATAGGCATTTAGGAGCAAAATACTCAAATTAAAATAAACAAACAAACATAAACCCAACAACAAAAGAAACAAAGAAAAAGGTATTTAAAACACATATGCATTCCCACTTCCTCAACTTCATCCTTTAAAAGCCTGTGGTCCATTCCAGAGTGTTTTTTCTCTCCTCCCTCCCTCCCTCCCTCCCTCCCTCCCTCCCTCTCTCTCTCCCTCCCTCCCTCCCTCTCCTCTCTCTCTCTCTCTCTCTCTCTCTCTCTCTCTCTCTCTCTCTCTCTCTCTCTCTCTCTCTCTCTCTCACACACACACACACACACACACACACACAATAATACACAATACAGTTTTATACTAACAAGTCCACCACAGTCAAAAGAATAACAATGATAAGACATATATCAAAAGGCTGAAAAAACCCAGCAGAATTTAGATTCCTTTAGAGCTTTCCTGTCAAGTTTTGGCAGTCCCCTTTCTTTAATGGTCTACAAGTATTCCATGCCTTAATAGCCTTCCTGCTGCAAAACAAAACAAACAAACAAAAAACCCAAAAAAACAAACCCTCCACTTTATTTGTATGAAATAGGAACATGGTATCTTCTGTAGAAAAATTCTAGTATAAAACACATATATGCATAAAAGTGAAAAAATTATGAGCAAACATAAACTCTATCAAATTATTGCTGGTAAAAAACAAACTCTTACGTCAAGCTTTGATATTAATTTGTTTTATATATTATGTTAGGGCATATCAAAGATATGCATTATTTTATAATCAGATGAGACTGCATTTCTGTCTACTAAGAACCAGGGGATATCAACCACCTTGGTAGAAGATTGGCTAGATTATGTTCTATCCAGATGTAAGAGTTGAAGATGAGAGGGAGATAAACAAGTCTAATTTTACTATTAAAGTGAAACTGGAGAGATGGCTCATTGGTTAAGAGGACACACTGCTATTCCAGACAAGAGCTCATTCCTCAGTGCCGTAACAGATGGCCTGAAGAAGAATAATATGTTTCTGGCCTTGACAGGCACTTACTCTAGCATGCATGGACTCACATATAGCATATACGCTAGTTAATACATAATTTTAATTACAAAATTCAAGGCAGATCTCTGCAAGTGGTATATATATCCTAAGTTCTAGGCCAGTCAGAGGTATGTAGTGAGACCCAGTCTCAACAAACAAGCAAACATGCAAACAAATAGACATTAAGAGACATTAAGATATGATTTAAAAATGTACACCTTCTCCAAAATATTAACAGTGGGTTGGAAAAATAGTCTACATCTGAGAAAGTAACACAGGAAGAAGAGGTGTACAATGTAGACTCTAGGGATTTAAGGAATCTGTGTACATGTTCTCTGTGCTCTTCACTGAGAACCATTTCCCCTACTCTCGGCATTCTGTAGCTGCCTGTAGTTCTTTGTGTAGGGTTGGGGTCTCATAGACCCTCTCTACTTTGACCATGTCTATTGATGTCATCCATGTACAGTTCATGTTGATTTTAGAAGATGTGGATCCCGACATAAAAAAAGAGACATAATCTCACAGCAAACTCTGTAGGGAGATTACGTTGTTCCATTGTAAATAATTGTCCCACCCACTGGTTTAATAAAAAGTGCTGATTGGCCAAAGGCAGGCAGGAAGTGTGGGTGGGGCTACCAGACTAAGAAAACTCTGAAAACAGGAAGCACAGGCAGAACTCCAGAGAGAAGCCGGAAGAAGCAGAGGACAACTATGCTGCTCTAAGAAAAAGTACTGAGCCACATGGCTGAACAGGATAAGAGTCATGGGTTAGATTAAGGGTAAAGAGTTAGCAAGTTATATGCCTGGGCCTTAGGTCGATCAGCCTAGAACTATTTTAAGCATCTGTGTGTCTCTGTGGGTCTGTGGATCTGCGGGTCTAAACCTTGAGGTTAGGCCCGAGGTTAGGCCCGAAAGTCCAGGCCAGAAACGACCTACTACAAAACTCCCAGACCCTCTGGCCTTTACTATTTTTCCATATCCTCTTGAGCAATGTTGTCTGAGCCTTAGGTGCATGGAGCTGTTCGCATACTCTTAAGGAGAGAAATTAAGCATCTAAATGAACTGAATAAAATTCAAGCATGGATATTCACTTGGTTTCCCAGAAAGATCTGGAACTGTGTACATCACACTGTTCTTGGGAAGTCCCTCAAAACACAAAGTGCTTTCTATCTAAATGTTGGTCAGTACACACAGGCACCTGGCACCTTTACACCCCCACTTTATACTAAAAAATAGGCTCTGAAACATCATTTTGTAGAACCACATAACTAAGTATCAGAGCTGGGATTTCAAATGTGGTATTTATGTTGAACACTAAAGAGTGTATTTCTCCCTCAACATACTTTGATATGCAGAAATATATTACTAGGGATGAATGAAGGCATACTTTTATATTCAGTATCTTATACTGCAATTTTTTTCACTCTGGCAAAAAAACTAGGTTCAAGAGATTAGGTAATGGTTGATAATTTTGTATTCTACGTATAATTTCCCAAGAAATAAATATTAGTAAACTACAGGTTAGGTTTCAACCTAGAAAATATGTGTAACATTTTAGATACTTGAGACTAAAATTATCTTAACCCCAATTAATTTTATGTTATATGGAATTTTAGTATTTGGTAACATCTTTAAGTAATTGGGCTCTTTAGAACTCAATGATGAAAGAATGCTGACCAACCAACCAGTTAACCAGGCATCCATCCAGGGATTTTCTTTTTTTTAGAGCAGAGGTGGTACAGGCTTAGGGCGTATATATTTCTCGATATAATGGATCACAGGAAATCTGCCTTGCCCTTAGGATTACTCATTAGTTCTAGACACCAGTAAAACATTAGGAAAATGTCCAGTAAATCTCACTCTCATACAGATTCTTACATAGACTTAGAAACAACAAGATTTCTTGACTATCATGATAGTAAGTGACACCAAGCCAGGGCAGCTCAGAGCTGCTGAATTCAAATCAAGCTACTGAGTCTTCACACAACTCAAAAAGAGTAATGAAGAGTCCAGTGTGTGGCAGGCCCTATGCTGGCTCAGCAGAATGTGAATGAGCAAAATAGCACACCATGACCACAGACAGAGAAAAGATGCTTTACAACTAATTTTTGGTTTTATTCTTCTATTGGCCTGCAATTTAAGCTATTGACCAATTTAATCATCAGTTAAATCAAGCTAAACTGGCAACTTATCTAGAATTAAACATTCCTTGCTGCAGGCACTGTACTGTGAATGAAAACATCTACTCTGAATATTTTACTGTATCAATTATTTTCAAATTATTGGCTTGGCAATTTTATAAATGTATATTTCTACCTAAGCTTCTACCACAATTATGCAAATGTTTAAATTTCTTCTGTATTTTTAAACATTACTTACTACATTATTTTTTTAAATGCAGATAATGTGAGATAATTAGTATTTTCTAAGAATTCTGAGTATCAAAATCTTAATGAGAACAGAAATGCTAGTTTTCTCTAAGTTTTTATCTTTTGCAGACTAGTAATGAAGTTGCTAAATGTCAATGACATAGATAAGCATCACCTCAGTGATTTCTAGGGCTTAGAAAATAGTCATTTTCCCATCATACAGTCAAAGTTCCTGCTTCACAAGCAAAACATCTTTAAATTAAAATGTTTAATTAGATTAAATATGGGAGATTTGGTATTCTTGGTAAGAGCATTAATGATGGAATTCACAACATGGTCACACAGATCACGCTTCTCACAAATAGGAATACTTTTTCAAGATTTGGCAGTGAGTGGCTAGAGAACTACATCATCACCACACTAGAGAACTACATCATCACCACACTAGAGAAGTACATCATCACCACACTAGAGAACTACACCATCACCACACTAGAGAACTACATCATCACCACACTAGAGAACTACATCATCACCACATTAGAGAACTCCATCATCACCACACTAGAACTACATCATCACCACACTAGAGAACTACATCATCACCACACTAGAGAACTACATCATCACCACACTAGAGAAGTACATCATCACTACACTAGAGAACTACATCATCACCACACTAGAGAACTACATCATCACACTAGAGAACTACATCATCACCACACTAGAGAAGTTCATCATCACCACACTAGAGAACTACATCATCACCACACTAGAGAAGTACATCATCACCACACTAGAGAAGTACATCATCACCACACTAGAGAAGTACATCATCACCACACTAGAGAAGTACATCATCACCACACTAGAGAACTCCATCATCACCACACTAGAGAAGTACATCATCACCACACTAGAGAACTACATCATCACCACACTAGAGAACTACATCATCACCACACTAGAGAACTCCATCATCACCACACTAGAGAAGTGCATCATCACCACACTAGAGAACTCCATCATCACCACACTAGAGAAGTACATCATCACCACACTAGAGAAGTACATCATCACCACACTAGAGAACTCCATCATCACCACACTAGAGAAGTACATCATCACCACACTAGAGAACTACATCATCACCACACTAGAGAACTACATCATCACCACACTAGAACTACATCATCACCACACTAGAGAACTACATCATCACCACACTAGAGAAGTTCATCATCACCACACTAGAGAAGTACATCATCACCACACTAGAGAAGTACATCATCACCACACTAGAGAACTACATCATCACCACACTAGAGAACTACATCATCACCACACTAGAGAAGTACATCATCACCACACTAGAGAACTCCATCATCACCACACTAGAGAACTCCATCATCACCACACTAGAGAACTACATCATCACCACACTAGAGAACTACATCATCACCACACTAGAGAACTACATCATCACCACACTAGAACTACATCATCACCACACTAGAGAACTACATCATCACCACACTAGAGAAGTTCATCATCACCACACTAGAGAAGTACATCATCACCACACTAGAGAAGTACATCATCACCACACTAGAACTACATCATCACCACACTAGAGAACTACATCATCACCACACTAGAGAACTACATCATCACCACACTAGAGAACTACATCATCACCACACTAGAGAACTACATCATCACCACACTAGAGAACTACATCATCACCACACTAGAGAAGTACATCATCACTACACTAGAGAACTACATCATCACCACACTAGAGAACTCCATCATCACCACACTAGAGAACTACATTATCACCACACTAGAGAACTACACCATCACCACACTAGAGAACTACATCATCACCACACTAGAGAACTCCATCATCACCACACTAGAGAAGTACATCATCACCACACTAGAGAAGTACATCATCACCACACTAGAGAACTACATCATCACCACACTAGAGAAGTGCATCATCACCACACTAGAGAACTCCATCATCACCACACTAGAGAACTACATCATCACCACTCTAGAGAACTACATCATCACCACACTAGAGAAATAATCTTCAGGTGTCTTCTATGGCTTCAGAAACCTCTTCCAAACAAACTATTAAAACTACTATTCATAAAAAAGATAGAACTCTTATGGTCAAACTTTAAAAGCACATTTTTTAAAATATATTTCAGTTATGAGCGAATAGTCAACATTGTGCTTAACAGTAATACAAAACAAAAGTTATGGACAAGGTTATATGAAGGAACCAAATGGCATCATTTCCAACCCCACATGAATAAAGCTGCATAAGGGATGAAAAGTGGTTCTGCATAAGGGCAATTGCCCAGCAAGTAAAAGACCCTGGGCTCAAAGGAGGAAGGCAGCCAGAGAAAGAGAAAAAGAAACAGACAGACCCGGTCACACCCTTGCACACACATACACTAAATATATACTTAAAGAGAGAACTGCTAAAGAAACAAAGAAATTGAAGTCTGATATCTACAGGCATAACAAATATTAAGTGCCACACAACTCCTAGTCATATAAAGTAAAACTGCATGCTAAAGTCTGTTCCTTCATTTCTTATTAACTGAGATATGAATGACTTTTAACAGAAACTTAGTTTGTCAAATGAAACAAACATCCATAAGCAGCACACACACACACTGAATTCTCCAAAAAGTTGATCAGGCAAAATGGGTGGGCACTATAAAGAAGCAGACATATTCAACACCGTAGCTGGGCACTTTAATACTCCTATTAATAAGGGACACATCAAACAAACAGAGGATCAGGAAAGAAGAAAACTGAAGCAGCCGGCAGCAATCATCTGGACCTAATTCACACAGAATATTTCTTCTAATGATATTCTTATCAACCTCTCATGAGATATCCACATGTTGTAACACATTTAGTACCATAATATACTCTCCAACAAAGGAAAAAGAGTAGAAACACAGCATATACTGTGAGAGTACATGGAGTTTAACCTGCATGTGTGTGTCAACATCACAGAATCTACAATCACCAAGAAATGGACTCTTAAGCATGTTTGGGGGGAGGGGGAATAGCTTGATTGCCATTAACTGAATGGAGATAACCTGCCCACTGTGGTTAGGTTTGAGTCCTGGACCACATAAGGAGAGTACTAACTGAGCACAGTCACACACCCATGTGCTCTGACGATCTGACTCCCCCCGTGGACTGGGCCCTCTACTGTGAGCCACAGCAAACCTTCTCCCTTACGTCGCTCCTGTCAGCATATTTCCACAACAACAAGAAGTTAAGACAACCTGCTAACAACAAAATAAGAGCTGCTAAAAACAAAATATTTGGAGATTAAAAGACACTTCAATATTCTGAACTAAAATACAACTTCAAAACTTGAGAAATACAGTAGAAGTAAAACTTGGAAAGATCAATTGAACAATTTTATCACTAAGATCTAAATCTGTAAGTTGAGCATCTATTCTAAGAAACTAGAAAAAGGAAATAGAAGAAAATAAATAAAATTGAATAAAATAATAAAAATAAATAAATCATCTGTAGTATGTACTTACTGAAAAGCTCAATAAAGTTACTAAAACTATCCAGCAACTGAGAAAAAAGCTATAAACCACTAATATTAGAAAAGAGGAATATTCCAAACCCACATGACGGAGGCAAATGACCTGTTTTAAGTTGCCTTCTCACTTCATACATACTTTCATGGAATGCGTGAATGTGTGTACTACGTGTGATAAGCTAAAGAGTACAGGATATTATATTTTTATGCTTACATATAGTGAACAGTTATCTTTGAAACAATTCTGCCACAACTCATAGGAGGAGAAACAGGTGGCCTGAATAGGTCTATAATTACTACAGAAATGGAATAATAACATGCAAAGCAGAAATAATCAAGACAAGATGGTTTCCTTATTGGATTCTACCTAACATTTAAAAAAGGAATACCTCATGAGCTACAGACATGCCTGCCTATTGATGCAATAGTGGTGGCGTGAACATCATAGTAACTGTTAGTTTCGCAGCAATGTACCAGATACCACACAAGAGTTTATTCAGGGGAGTTGCCGAGAGAAAGAGAGAGAGGGGAGAGAGAGGGAGAAGGGCAAGGGGGTAGGGAAGGAGGAAGGAAGGGAGGGAGAGAGGAGGAGAGAGAGTTTTAGTTTCACATGTTGGTTCCTTTTAAGAGAGCTGGTGGGCACAGATTAGGTAGCCACGCCTAGGGGTGTGCCCTCCATAGGCTGTGTTCTGTGGGTGCCATGTTGGGTTTACCATGTGGGGTTACATGCAAGGAATTTTTATTTTACCCTGCATCATGGTGTGTTTACCATGTGGCTGCTATGTGCTGTGAATCATTATATAACCAACCATTTTCTGCTGAATTTAAGTCCTATTTCATAAGATGAAACCTATGCTGGTACCATGGTTGGCTAAAAATACCTGTGGTCAGGTCATAGGTTCTAGAGGTGAAATTACTACTGCTGGACATAGTAACAGCTGATTCCTAAATGTCTTCTCACTATATCCACAGATAAGCGCCATCTCTCAACCCTTAGCAGAGAAGCTTCTATTTGTAGTAGATGGAGATTAACATAAGACTCACAACTGGCCAAGGTACAGAGTAAGAGGCTGTGGAATGATCAGTTCTAAATGTGACATCTGTATCACATCCCTTCCTCCCAAGACTCATGATCACTGCAAAAGGGGTAAATAGACTGTTAAGAGCCAGAGGTGATGGGTGACTATAAGGAAACAGTGTCCTCAAGACACAACAGGCCGGCTGTACCTATGCACCAACAGTGATTGTGACAGCATACAGAAGCCACAGGTAGTTTTAAGCAAGACCAAATGTCAGCATGGGAAAGGGAAGTAGGTATCAAGTTCCACTTCTAGCTAAGGAGCTACTGGCACTTGATAGCTGCTGGGAGAAGAGCCTGTTTTCTTTAAGAATGTTGCTTCCAGCAGGCTGGAGAGATGGTTCAGTGGTTAAGAGCATTTCCTGCTTTTTCAGAGGACTGGGATGAGATTCCTAGCACTCACATGGTAGCTCACAGTTGTCTTTACTCCAGTTCCAGAGCACTGATCCCTCTTCTGGACACTTTGGGCACCAGGCATGCATGTGGTAGACATGTCATACATGCAGGTGAAACACTCATACATGTTCAAAAACTAAAAGGAATGCTGTTTCTGGTAAGCTGACCACACTCTCCTGGAATGCTGCAGGTCCAAGAATGTATGGGCAGAACAAACTGAACTTGATGGGTGGGGGGGGGGGGAGACAAAAGTTGTATGAGCAGGAAGGGGAGGACTAAGAAAAGAACAAAAACAGCAGAAACAACAACTACTCAGAAAGGAAAGGCACTACTGCTCTATACAGACTGTAATTAAAAGGATGCAAGTTATATCAAGCAAATAAGAGAAAACAAGCATGTGTGCTACTGTTGCAGCTTGCTGTTAAAATACGGTGCTATAAAGGGAGACTCAGCCACGATGCAGAGAGGCAGACTACTGAATTAAAGAGAATCAGAGTTCAATGCTGCCACACAGATCAAGTGTGCAAAGCCCTATCTCCCCCCCCACCCCGCCTCCTGCTTCTGCCTCCTGAATGGGATTACAAGTGTGCACCACCACCCAGCACAAAGTCACTTTTAATTGTATAAAAGGAGGAGAAGCATGCAGGTGTTTCAACTGGAAATACTAGGCATTTTACACTAATAAATAAGTGAACTAAATAAGTTTATTTCTAAATATAGCAAAAAAGCACTCATATATTTGATAAGATATTATTAAAAAAAATTCTTAACTAACTCCTTAGTGGACAATGGCTATAGCATATAATTTTTCATTCAGAACCAAACTTGAATCCGAAAAATAAAAGTTCTTCTCTTATTCTGTAACCTCTTGGTACCCTAAGCCCCTCACAGTCTGCTGGGCATGCGGGGCACTTTGGTAAGTTCTGAGAGTACATTTGACATTCTGACAGTGGCAAATTCCATTTCATTCTTCAAGACCCAACTCAAACAGAATGTTCTAAAGTGAAACTTTACTGTCGTTTGCTGTGCTAACAGCACTATAAAGTCATCTTTTCTAGCACTTAATTAAGTTGTAATTTCTTTTTGGAGGGATGTGTACCCCAAGAGTTAGAAATATAAGAAAACACTTGATAAGTATTTGTAGACTTAGGTTGAATTTATTATTAATGAGAATTTAAAAAAATAGCCTGAAAAAAAATGACAAGCTTTAAAGAAGCATCATTGACTCTGCCTTATTTAGAACAAACAGTAGCCTATCATTTAGTTATGTAGCATGGGTCGTATATATTAGATGGGAATCAACATTCCATGTATAGGTTATTTATCTCTTCCAGAATTTGTTTTTGTTGTTGACACATTCAAAGAACTTCATCTAAAGCAGTTACTTTTTTAAACGTCTTTATTCCCAAGGATTGAGCCCAAGACCTAAAATGTTTTACCTACCACGAGCTAAATCTCCAACCCACTCTTAAAGTTTTAAAAAGGCGACACACAGCTTTAGTAGACTACCTACTTGATCAGCTATTTTTTTTCTTACCACTAGAGTACAGAAAACAAAAAAACTTACAACAAATGAATGTAGACAGTAGTGAACAAAGTGTCAAATTAATTTACAACATAAACTAAAATAGAGAATGATAACTGAAGGTGCTAGAGGCATGTGCAAGGTCTCAAGTCCCATTGCTATCACAGAAAAAAAAAGAGACAAAGAAAGATTGTCACAGAAATAGCCAGACAATCTAAGGAGCTTCTCTGGGGATTCTACATTATGATCAAGTACACATACACACATTAGGAGAAACAATACTTACCCTTACTAACATGATGAATCTGTATTTTAATCTTTTTTTTGCATTGAAAAGAAGAAAACAAAAACCAAAAACCACTGGTCAAGATGCACTAAACTGATATTATTTACCACTGCTGTGTTGAGACTTAAGTTTGATAAGCCCTGGCTTTGCTATTAATAATCCCCAGGCTATGGAGATAGGTGGGTCACGATCATATCAAAACCCTGCATAGGCAATAAACAAAACACAATTACCTCTAATAAATAAAAAAGAGCCAACAAAAATTTTAAGTTATGAAAAAAGAAATCCCTTCTCTACGAAATGAAAATGACTTTGCCTATTAAGGTAAGTGCCCAAGACTTAAGAGTTCTCAAGTTATTCCAGGCAAAGTGTCTTGGCTCAGCTCTGCTGATGGAAAGAAACATTTAATTTTACCCAGCATTTTAAAGCTTCCCTTAAGTCTAAGAATGCTGGCCTAAGAATGCTTTAACTATGGAAGCTGAGGGCCAGGTCTTGCTCAGCAGGAGCAGAGCCTTATGCTCCATACTCAGCATCACTAAGGGAACAAAGCGAGTCCAGTCCTGGGGGTAGGAGATAGCTCAGGGCACAAAGAGCAAGGAGATCTGTAACATTAGTACTCAGAAGAGTTCACACATGTAGACCTGAGGACTCTCTGGCCAGCCAGCTTAACCAACATGGTGAGTCTCTGGCTCACACATATGCAGCATGCATGCCTGTACCATGAATGCATGAGCACACACAAAAAAGTTCAGTTCAATTTGTTGTTCATATTAGTTACTAAACTGTGAAATGGTATGACTTCAAAAACGATTTCCAAAATTAAAGACAAAATACATTTTCTACATATTACTTTTAAGCTTTTCCAGAAATTTTATATCTGTCACTAGGTTACCTTAAAAACACATAATCAAATTTCGGTTTTCTTTGAGGCACATCTTACAGTGAAGCACAGGCTAGCTTCAAAACCATGACAGTTCTATTGCCTCAGTCCCCTGAGTGCTGGGGTTACCAGCATAATGACTAAACACTAAGAGACAGGGTTTCGTTATGCAGTCTTGGTTGGCCTGAAACTTGTGTGTAGACCAGGTTCACGTCAAACTCAAGAGATCCACCTGTTTCTGCTTTCTGAGTAATAGGATTAAACGTTGCACTACCCTGCCTGGCTAAAAAAAATCAGGTTATTAACTGATTAAAAATTAATGCTCAGACACATTCCTTACCAGCATTAAACAGCACAGTTCTTCTGACCACGGATCTTTCAGCTAAAGCATGACACTTGTTTCATTTAAGTATAACTCAGAACATAAAGACTTTTCATTAAGTTATGGGTTTCAGAAAAAGAAATTTTATAAATGATATACAACAAATTTAAATATGCAAACACTCTAAAAGAACACTTTTATACCAAAGAAAATAGCCATTTACTTTTTACAAGACTGCCACAAACACATGAAGTTCTGCCCAGGTTTCCTCACTGGATCTGCATGCTGACTGGATGCACTGAGTGGAGAAGGCTGAGAACTGTTAGGCTGGCCCTGCACTTGTACAGCTGATGAAGGCGGCAAAGGAGTGTTCTGTAGAAAAGCACAAAGACAGTTGTGATTTGACGCTGGAAAACAGCATTGTATAGCCGAGAAGTTCATTAACAACAGTTATGTATTTGTAACATAAAATTTTACATTTTGTAATTTTAAGTTAATGATACAAAAATATTTATTAAAAAGTGAAGTATGCTTCTTTTAAAATATGGAACCACGAAGGCAAGATCATACATTGCGTTATTTCTTGACATCTGTGGGGGATGGATATCGGGATCTAGATACATTTATGTAAATAGCAAAGTACTTGTATATAAATGTGCATTCTTCTATATAGATTAAGTAATTCAGATTTTATACAATTTTTCAAACAATCTAAATATATAAATACAAATAGCTGCTGCATTTTATTCTATAGGGTATGATAACAAGAAAAAGCATATGACAAATAAAGAACAAATTTTTTTCTGATATTTTTGATTCAAGTTAATTAAATTCATGGATGTGGAACCAACAGACATACATGGACAACAGACAAAATCACTCAAATTAAGAATTTTAGGAAGTAACTAAATTACAGTTTTAAATGATAATGAAGCAATCTGATTTACTTGTGCCCTTCAAGAATAGACCAGCTAAAACTCATTGTTTTGAATAATTCTTTTCTTTTAGATTTTATCCATGATAAAACATGAATCAAAGTAAATTTCAGATCTGAGTTAATGATCAACATCACCATGAGAAATCAGAAATACTAAATAATTTGCAATAAAGCAGCTACTAACTTGATCTCTGAGGCTATTCAGTTACAGTCTGCACTTGTGCAAGCAGTTCGAGGTTCAACTCAGGACCACTGGCCTACAACCGTAACTCTTAGTCATTTTGAAAAGCGGGTTGGCCTTCAATTTGCCATGTAGACCAAGATGGCTTTGAACACAATCTTTCTGGCACCAACTCTCAGATGTGGAATCAGTAACACATGCCCCCATGCATGGCACAGTTACAGTTTTGATGGTAATACTGGCATAAAGTGGACACATGGTCTTATAAATATAACCTTTGTTACAGTCTATATCTTATGTCTTTGTCTTTAAGAACACTTAAGATTTTTTTAGGTCATACATTTTCTTGAAATTCTTAAAAGATGTTAAGTTTCTTAAAGAAACACTAGCAAATCATTTTCAAGAACTAATTAAACGTTTGAAAACATACAGAACTGTTCATTTACTGGTCAGCACGGACTGGCCAATACTAAAAGTGCTGGGCTCCTAAGAGTAAATTCCACAATTCACTGGGTAGTGGTGATGCACACCTCTAATCCCAGTACTTGGGAGACATAGGCAGGTGGATCTCTGTGAGTTACAGGACAGCTAGAGCTGTTACACAGAGAAACCTTGTCTCAAAAAAGAAATCTTTCACTACAGTGCTTGCATAGCATGTAGTCCTGTGGATGTTCTCTCCCACAGGAAGCCAGGTGCAGTAGTTTGCTGTTCTACAACAAAGCGGGTCTTCCCCATGTTAGCAAGTATTGTACCACTGGGACTACATGCCTGTAATCCTAGCATTTGGGAGTAGAGGCATGTGATCAGAGGTTCAAGGTCACCTGCAGTTGTGAGTTCCAGACCAGCATGGGATGCACAAAAACTTGTTCTTATTGGGGGGAGGAGGGGGAAGCAACCAGAAACAGCAAGAAAACAAACAGAAATGTTGTGTTCTAAGCAAGGAGGACGCAGCTTAAGTTGCTTCTGTAATAGGTTAGCAGCTCTAAAATATATGAGCAACACAAGTGCCAGATGACTATATTTTTAAATAATAAATTAAGGTTTTAAGAATTAGGCCTGGGGTTGGAGAGGTACTCTTCCAGAAGACCGGGGTTCAGTTTCTAGCACCCACATGGAGGCTCACAACCATTCTAACTCCAGTGCCAGGACATCCAATGCCCTTTTATGGCGTCCACTGCCACCAAGCATGCTCATGGTACATAGACACACATGCAGGTAAAATACCCACATTCATAAAACAATAATAATAGGAGCTTTGCACATGAATGCAGCTGGTTTCCTCCCCCTCAGTATAGTTTCTAGTGACTGCAGAACTCTAGCCAGGGCCAACACTCTGACACAGATACAAAAGGCTTCAGGAAAGATTTTAAGTGGTCAGCTCCAAAGGAAACTGTTATCATTCTTTACTGGCAAGAACTACGGGTTTTTTTTTCCCCCTTCAAATTATGCCTTTTAAAATTAACGTGGAAAAGGCTTAACTTAAACAAGCAAGTAGCAAAATTAATATAATGCAAAGGATGTAAAAAGTTATGTTTTATAATATAAAATCAATAAAAATGTTGATGAATATGGCAGATTTAATTTCCAGAAGCAATACTATTCATTTTGTTAAATTATAACTGTTTCCCTTTATTGGTTGTTTAAGATTGAATTACAGCTAAAAATTCTACATGGCACTAATAACACTTTGATGTGACATGCTTAAACCCCTTCCTAATATCTGATTTAGGAAGACTAAGACTGAACTGTAATGGAAATGAAGAGGTGTCCGGAACCTGGATGGTGACAACTGATGAAGCAGACTACTTCAAAGGCTCAGAGAACGAGAGCTATGGGCAAGACTGTGAGTGTGTGCCTGCACTTAGTCTGCATGTGTAGCTCTTTCCAGGGCAGAATGGAAAGAGATAACAACGGCCTTTCTTCTGGCGTGTGTGAGGACGACAACTCTACAGTAGCTAGCTTTCTTCCAGCTGCACTAGTCCCCACTTTGTTTAACTACAGGCTAAACACACCGAATGTGACAACCCAAAATCTAGGTTCTAAAATTTGAAACTTTCTGGGCACTGACATGGCAAGTAGAAAACTCCTTTGTATGACCCTTTTGTACTGCGCAGTCATGAAACACGTTGTACAAACATGTATATATAAGATATACGAGTGTGTGTTAGAAACATAAAAAGGAAACATTTTGTCTCCCTATCCATGGGATATCTCATTATGGTCTTAAAATTTATTTCAAAATAAAAGAAGAGAAAACATGAAAACCTGTAAAAATGTTTGGTTAAAAGCACTTTGAACAGGGGTTCAGTTTCTACTAAACTTCTTACTTTTATTAAGTACAAGTATATATAATGTGGATCAGCCCTTGTAAGAACATGTAGAAATTACAATAAGAAGAAAGTTGTTTTCTGGCAAAAGTCTTTCAGTTACTGCAATGTGCAATTACAATACAGATCTCAGCAACAGATTAAACAGAACTGAAATAGCATCCTTGTGATTTTGTTAAAATGACTTCCTATGACAACACTAAATGTGTACTCCTAAAGGCTAAAGATTCCCTTTTATGGGCAGAGGCAATTCCTCAAGCTCCTTTTCAAAGGGAGGAACAAACTGAGTGTGGTGGATCAGATCTGTAAACTGACTATAAACTCAGGAACTCTGGGAAAGAAGGTTCAGAGTTAGAGGCCAGACTGGGCTACATAGTAAGATACTGTTTCAGAAACCAAATCAAATCAAAACAGGAAAGGACCAAAAAGGAAATAAAAAAGGAAACAGCAACAACAGAAAACCCACTGCATTCTATCACATTAAAAATGTGTTCTGTGAGAGCAGGGAGCTAAGACCTAATACACAAAAAATAGGTGATAGTTACACCTAAAATACTATTTAAAGCTGGGCATGGTGACACACACTTTTAATCCCAGAAGGAGAGAGAAGCATGCAATTAACATACAAATTCAAAGCTAGCCTGGTCTACATAGCTGAGTTTAAAGAATAGTCAGAGCTACAAAGTGAGACCCTGTTTCAGAAAATTAAAAAAAAACAAGCAAAATACAAGTTAATAAGAACAAAATCAAAATACAAGTTATCAGATCATGGGATTATTAACAGATACAGAATGTTCAATACATGTCTTACATCATGCTGGAAAAGAAAACTTCATTTCTTTGTAAGTCTTTTAGTCATTTTTACTTGTAAATATGTTAATTCTGGTTTTGTTTGCTTTACTCCTAACAGTCATCAATTCATAGAAAATGCAGAAGATAGACCATCTGGAAATGGTATTCCTTTAGCTGTATTCAGAACTTGCAAATGTAACTGATTACAAAGGAGCAGTTATAAATATAGAAATCTGCTTTGAAGCAGGTACAATTTTTACAATCCTTTACATATTTCCAGTTAAATGTCATTTAAATGTAAAATCTGTATTTTCACAGACTTCATGTTCAAATATTCTTCCTTTGTCACTACAGTTTTCTATAATGAAATTAATACAGCTGATTGACAGGAGAAACAGTATCAGTAAGAAAAAAGTGATTTGATAAAGGCAGTAGAAGAATTATCTTTCGCACTCCTTCCAGCCCTGAGCTTTCTCAAAGTCCAGTTATCCCCTTCCAGAGATTGTGTTTCTTCTTGACATCCCTAGATTCTGTGAAATAGTAGGAATGATGTATCTGCCTGAAAGATCCTCTTCCTTATGTGCAGATGGATGCATCAGTGGCATGAATGTTATGGGGTAGTGAAATACCTTCTGATGAGATCTGAGGCTTGCGCCATAGGAGAGACTATGTAAATCTGATCAAAAGACCATAGCTATGAAGGTCACAGAGCAACATCTTGCTACTAATGTTTTGCTAAACATACCCTGTAATGTTGAATATAAGTAGACACTCAGTAAGTTAAATTTTATTTCTTATTATATGTAAGAATCCCTTGTCTCATCTCGATTATATGCCTGATTGGACATGTTGATTAGCTGCCATCTAAATATTTATCACCAAAGATTGGTGCTACTCTCAACCTAGGTCAGAGAAGTATCTTTTGTACAGTTTGCAGAAGTTGGTTAAGCAAAGACTCATAACTGGTCAAAGTGCTGAGAGCAAGTGACTGCTGAGTCTCAGCCCTAAGAAGGGTGTCTGTCTATGTAGACCTACTGGCCCTACTCCAGGTCTAAGGTTCAGGGAACACTGCAGAACATGGGGAGAACAATAAGGGCTGGAGGTTTGGGAGGACTCATGTGGAAACTGCACACACCAACCCACAGGAGCCACAGTTACCGGATACAAAATCAAGCTAGTCGCAATTCCACCATGGCGTGGGAAATGGCTCTTCAGACACTGTCCCTTAATGAGGAGTTATTGGCAGTTGATGGCTGTGTGGAATCATTTTTCCACAGGGATGTGGCAGCTGGAATGGGTTGTTCATACTCTGGCTGGTTTTATGCCCATATGCATGTGGGTAATATTAACTGTATTTAGTGGGTTATTAAAAGAGACGGGCATATGAAAGTGAAAGGGGTCCAAGCAGAGTGGCTAAGAGACAAAAAGTAGATATAATCAAAACACACTGTTTACATACATGCATAAAACCATCAAGGAACAACTAAAATGTGATTTAAAATGCTCTATCGTGGAGCCTTGTAAGCTACCAATGCAAACAGTGAACAAAATGGCATTAAACCAGGCCTTCTAAATGAACCCCGGAGAATAAAAAAGGGAGATTGACCCCAGGAAATTAGATAGGTAAAACAAGCCACTCTACTCCTCAGAATATAACTAGCTTATTTGCTTCCCTTCTCCCCACCCCCCTTTTTAGTAGACTGCGTTCTTATAGAAAGTTAATATAGTTTAATACATAAAATTTCAGATCAGTAACAAAATGCATAATTTTAATGGTCACAGACATCTGCATATAACTAATATGCTTAGAGTTTTAGCATTTTTGTCTTAAACTGATCATTTAATTCACTAACATCTTATACACAATAGTTCAAATAACTAAAATATAAAAGACAATTTTCTAGGGCTGTAGAAAGAAATCATTTAGAACAGGAGAGCAAAGCTCATGAATTAAGAGATGGCTTAGATTGAGCCAGGCTTCAGTCCTGGCACCACCTCTTGGGTGATGATCCTGAGTCTTCACCTCCGTCACAGTGTTAACAGTTTCTGTGTTAACAGGATTCCCAAAAATTCAAAAAGAAAATGCTTTAGTGTAGTGTCCTTAGCGAGGTCCTAACATCAGCTAATGTTACTGTTCTTCTTGGTTACTGAGCTATCCTTTTTGAAACTCACAATGATCATCATAATGGAAACTTAAGAACACACAAAACAAGGGTAATAAATAACATATATTAATATATATTCATATATAATCAAGATAAACTGAGACGTTCACATACAGTTAAACTTTCAAACATTCAAAATTACACCTGTTAAGTGAAAATGCCAATGTGGAATTATATGAGTAAAAAGACTTTAAATTTTCTAACAATCACTGGGCATTCCTGCCAGGTACATAACATTCTCCATGGAAGGTGAAGCTGCATACATAAAACTGAAAAAAAAAAAAAATCCTTACCTTGAATGCTAGAGTGAAGAACTGAAAACAGTTCAATAAACAAAGAGCAGGGAAGTTTGAGTAGACCTGACCTGACCTGATACCGTAACTGTTTAAGTTGAGACATAAATAGTTCATTACCCTTCATTTCCAGACCCCATTTTAGTGAAACAAACAAGACAGAAGGACTCACCTGCGGGACCACACTCTGGATGTAGGATGGTGGATGCTGCTGTTTTTGCTGAACAGCACTTTCTATTGCTACTTTAGCTACAGTGCTCGGATCCGCTCCTGCTGGTACAGCAACCATTGTTGCACTGCAGCCAGCATTGTTGGGGTCACTGATTGTAACAATCCTAACTCCTACTTTATTTGGAATTCCTGGGACTGCTTCCCTATCATTATCCTCTGCTGGCCTCTTTACAGTTTTGCATTCAGCTGTGCCATTTGTAGACCGAACATCAGATGATAGGGCAGAATGGGACACTCTAGATCCTGAGTGGGGAACTGCTAAGATTTGATGCCCCTGTATAACAGGGGTTGTAGAATGTGGTGAGACAACTACACTTGGGCGTTGCTGAGGCACATCTGAATTCAAACTTGAAGCTAGAGGTCCGTTAGGCAAATCAGTACCACTGAATTGCTGTGTTGCCACACTTGAAGCTTCCTGCATACTGCTTGTGGTCGGTGACCCACCCAAAGTTAACACAGGTCCATTAGAAACTCTTTCTAGTTGATCACCTTTGGCAGTATCTTGCTGAGTAGCATCTGAAGTCCCTTGTGGTTCTATTGGAGATATCTCACCATTTCCTACATGATTAGAAGTTTTGTGATTTGGAATGTTTTTGCTTAAATGAGAACCATCTCCTTTATCGAAATCACAGATCCCATTAACGAGGGATTTTTTCAAATCACTTTTGATATCCTGCATGTCCATTTGTTCTGAGTTCTGTTTTGCAGATGCTCCGTTCTCACCTAATTCCAAGGATGGCCCATTACTGATCAGTGAGCACTGATTCGTCTCACTTTGAATTTTCCCTGAGTTTGAAGGAGGTAGACTTGAGTCACTGTACTTTCTCCCATTTAAAAGACTTCCCACCTGTATTTCACTTTCACTTGTATCCCCATTGCTGGTGTTTGTGGTTCCTCGTCGGCAGGATGGATTCTCCATGACTTCAATTTTCCGTTCATGAACATGTAAACCTGTTGCTTCCTTTGCTTCCTCCTCCTTTTGGCAAATTATCTTATCACCTTTGAATGGGGGGGTAGCAGTGGTACATGGTGATTGTCCAGCTGGGAGGGTTTGCACCTGAAGTCCGGCTCCTGCCTGCGCTCCACTCATGCTAATTCCTGCTGGAGCAATGAGTTGAGCTGTATTTCCCTGACTCACAGTCGCAGTTGCAAAACTGGTATTTGGCACAACTGTTATGGTTACCTGGTTGCCAGAAGTCCCTTGGAAAATGGTTGCTGGGCTATTTGAGATCAGCGGACCCGGCAATATTTGTAAGTTCGAAATGGGCACGGTTTGCACTCCCCCTGTTGGTGGCATTGCACTTTGGACCAACTGAACATTTTGCTGCCCAACCAATAGCTGCTGAGCTGGAGTTTGCCCTTGCACTCCAAAACCAGCTGCTTGGTTATTGGCCACCTGATAGACCACCTGAGGGCTAGGAGCTCTAGCATTGTTAGGGGGGGGAATCTGTGGAGCTGGGAGGATAAGCTTACCCCCTGGAGTTGACGGCCCCCGCTTTGGAAGCAGCAGCTGTTTTATCAGACTAGACTCATTAGAAGCAGGCTGGGAAACGCCTGCATTTGTTTGCTGGGGCTGAACTTGCATCTGTACTTGTTGTGGCTGTTGAACTTGTACCTGTACCTGCTGTGTGGGGGGTGCTGGTGAATGCTGCTGCTGTTGCTGCCTCTTCACAGATAGCATTTGACTGACGGTAGGAGGTGGTCCCTGTGACTGAAGGGTGGAAGAAGATGACATGGCAGTAGGGACTTGGTTATTAGTAGCTGGGACAGGTGATGGTGAGGAAGATGGAGTTATGTTTGGTTGTCCACTTAGCTGAACTGTCTGACCAGCTGGGAGAGCTGCCGGATTAGCAAGAACAATCTGGTGAATGGCTGGTGCATAAGTCTGACCTTGTTGAGCTGGCTGGCTTACAATCACTACACTTTGCTGGGTCGGTTGCTGTGGTTGTTGAATGGGCTGCTGTACCACTGTTGATGAAACTTGCTGAGAAGGAAGTGGTTTGGGTGCAATGTTCTGAAATCCTACCCTGGAGGGTTGTGGGCTTGGAACACCAGCTATGGTAACCACCTGTCCAGTAGCTACCTGGAAATTTTGTACTGAAGTTGCAGAAACAATATTGGATGCGGAAGTCGTCACATATTGTGGGGGTGCTATGATAACAGTGTCTTGAGGCTGGCTACCAGCTGCTGTTTGTTGAGATGAAGTGTGCATAGGC
This sequence comes from Phyllotis vaccarum, assembly GCA_033318265.1. Taxonomy (NCBI): domain Eukaryota; kingdom Metazoa; phylum Chordata; class Mammalia; order Rodentia; family Cricetidae; genus Phyllotis; species Phyllotis vaccarum. The sequence continues at coordinate 60,208,061 of JARWLC010000001.1, read as the reverse complement.
TGTGGTGATGTGGTGACTAACTGCTGACCCTGTGAGACTGTGGACGTACATGCTGGTAGGTTCTGTACTCTTCCAAATAGATGACTCTGTGGTACAGTTTGCTGAATTACTGTAACAGGAGTACCAGAAGGTATCTGTCCTGGTACTACTGTGTGTAATGGAGATGGCTGTGGTATCACAGGTGGATGGTGAAGTAATGTCTGAGAATTTACAACTGTAACAGGTTGTGGCCCTGTACTGTGATTCTGAACCACAGAACTCTGTGCAGGTCCTCCTCCAAGAGCAACACTCACAGGAACTGCTGTCTGGGGCAGAGAATTTTGGATTACTGCTGCCTTAACGACTTCACAAGGAATTGGAGCTTTATTCTGAATGACAGTCACTGGAGCATTTTGTTGCTGGTGGGTATGAACTGAAGGATTTGGTGGAATTCTAGAAACAGTCTGTGCCACAGTATGAATGCCTTGTACTGGAAAAGACATTTGTGTTGCAGTCAAATTTGCAGATTGATTGGTAACAGGAGTCCTCTGAAAATGATTTCCTACAGCTTGTGATCCATGAGGGATTCCTATACATATAGGGAAAAACCAAAGTTCCAAGTGAAAACAACTGCAGGACATAAGATGCCTTACTATCTTATTTAATATAAGAAGGGAGTAAAGAAATTAATGCCCAAAAAAAGAGGAAACATCCGAGTATGATAACACCCATGAGAAACACCATAAAAAGCACAGGGCAAGGTCATCACTGGTCATACCCAATAGACGTTTAAATTATGGTTATACAACAGCAACTTAAAACCCTTAAAAACTTGGGTATTCTGCCTTTTGCCTGTTACCCCAGATTTTAGGAGGATCCCAAGTTTGAGGCCAGTTTGTACAGCAAGCCCTGCCTATGAATAATTATTAAAAATTTAAAATTAATACCTGCAGGTGAAGGAGTTGGAGATACATCAGCAACAGAATCAACACGGACAACAGGAGTCGAAACTGGCTGTTGCTGATAGTACATCTGGATGGGGAGTGGAATAGCCCTCCGTTTCACTCCTATTACATGGATATGTGCCTGCCCACTGTTACTGGAATCCTCCACTCTCTTCACTGTGTGATTTGGAAAAACTGTTCTGTAAAATAACACATACTCAATTATGAAAACCAGCATAAGAACACAACATTGCCTCTGGGAATGCTTAGAGCACTGCCATTACCACGAAAGTGTGCACCAATATAGCTCCTCAATATCATATTCTGCAAAAGTGGAATGCAAAGAAACATATGTACAAGATTAATTCTCTAATAAAAAAAAAACATTATTATTAACAATGTTGAATTTTAAGCAATTCCATGTATAATCAGATTAAAAGCACATATTTTTATGAATTTAGTAGTTTCAAAAAGTATCATCTCTGATCATTAGGTGCATATTAACCACATATTAGGATTCAAGACTTAAAAAGAATGTCTTCAACATGCCAAAGTAGGTAGGCAAATTTGATTTCTTACTTTTTCTTCTTATATAAACCTCACTCTGCCTCAAACAGTGACTTTACTTAAGCCTCTAACTGCACTAAAGTCAGCATGCGGGAAGTTCAAGCAGTAGAAATGCAAAAGGCAGCAGCCTTGTGGTGTTTCATTAGTGTGAAAGAGCAGCCAAGATGAATGGATTGTACTCTGAAAAGCTATATACTTTACCTCAGACACCTGTAGAACCCAGTGGATGTGAGAATACCACCACGAGCTAATTTACTACAAGTTGAGAGATACTCAGAATACATTTCTGCTCGAGAGACTGAACAATCTGGATTTACTTCAAAATGAGCATTTAGCCTAAAAGAGAGAGAAATTAAGACATTATATGCCACAGGAAACATCTGTTTAGCTATATTAAAGATAACGTGCCATACTAATAATTACTTCACTAACTGAATTTCACATCAGAGGAAAGATACACATATTAAATGAAATAGACCAACTACTTAACATGCTACAGTACTATAAACAAAAGTCAAAGGAAAGATGGTCTGTTAGCAAGAGTTACCTATGAAGCAGTGCTACTCAGTAGCTATCCGCTGGTGTACCTGTCTTGCAGTAACTAGTAATCAAAGGCATCATCAATTGAGGTCAAGGAAGTACAAAACTGAACTAAATTTTTCTTTGCTCTTGAATCAAATTCCTTCAGCCATGAAACACCAAAGCTTTCAACTATGCCATCAAAAAACAACATACAATATCCGCACTGCTGCTCTCATCTCAAAACAACTGCATCTGTTACTTCATAACCAACCAACACACTTCCTTTTAGAGTAAATCAGCATCAGAAATCAAGTTAGTGTTGTAAAAATCTCTGTCCAGAACTCACTACGCAGAACAGGCGATTTCATCAAATAGTAACAACAATAAAATAATCTTCTTTTTTCCTTGTCAAAAAGTGGCAGGAATATAATTGGGTTGTGAAGAAGTCTGCTCTCTCTCTCTCTCTCTTCCCCTTTAATGTGCTGGTGGTCTGTGCTCTTTCCAGCTTTCACAATCCTCTATGGTCTCAGAGTTCAAGAGTAGATAGAAAACATTGTTTACTTTGCCCTGAAAAAGGCTAACAGATCCAGCTGGCATTAAAAGAGTCCTCAAGGATAAAGAGTTAACGTGTAACAATCAAAAGAGAAGGTGAAGAAAAGCCAGTTGAGATACTGGAAACCAAAACCTGCTCACAGAGTAGAGCATAGCAGCCTGGGGAGGTCTCACAGATACAAGGCACAAAGACACCACAGCACAGAGTGACAGGAGCCTGGGATGGGATACAGCAATGAAGGATGGGAGAAGAGAAATTTTCAAGTGGTCAAATAAACAATGTCTGCACAGCTCCCACCAGAGCTCACCAGCTCTGCGTATACTTTGCTCATTGGAGCTGGGATTTGACAACATAATCTTCTCAAGGAAACGGTGCTGTCAAGTTGTTTATACCAAGGTAGACACACCAGCTATTCTATCATTGATTAATTCTCCCTTACTATCATGGAAAGGAAAACTGGACTACCTCTGAATAAGTTCTGCTTTAAGACAGGTGTGCTGGTGTCTGCCCATAACCTCTATACTTGGGAGGCTATGTTCAAGGACAGCCTGGGCTACACAGCAAGGATCTGCCTCAAACACAAAAGCAAAACCAAAGAAGACATTTTACAACAAGATCTGGTTCTACTTTTCAACACTAGTCCAATTTAATTTTAACAAAATAATTTGACAAGAACAGACTTTGCAAGCTGACAAATATTACTCCCTACAAAGCAAAAGATAACGTTTCAACACAAATGTTTTTCTAGAGGTGTTAAATGCCATAATTTAAAGACATTCCAGATAGGCTCTTAAATTTAGAAAATTTCCATAAATTCTTTTCTTTCAGATCATGTCAAGATATGGGTGAAATGACTTATTTATACAACGCAGACCTACTCTTCCTAAGAACTGCTGGATGACTAATGAACAGCTTCTTTTTCTGATGCTTTGCTCTTCCCAAGGATTTTTAAAGCCATAATAGAAAGAAGTCACTTACCACTGACAAGCAAACTTTTCACTATCTATTTCCACTATTCCTGGAGGTGGAGCAGCATGCTGTGTCACAACTGTTCTGGAAGCTGAAGAGTTAGACACATTAGCTACATCACTCACAAAATGTAATCACTATATGATATGTTGTTCATGGGCACTGAACCAGCTTTTATTTATATAAAGTCTTCTACAAAGGTATGAAAACACACAAAAATAAACAAATTAGAGAAAGAAAGTAAAGTGACCATGTATTAAATCAGGTACTGTTTTAGAGTCTTCCTATTTTGCATAGCCTCATAATAATTCAATAATAATAAAATAGATAATTTAGCTACTAGCAAAATAATCTATTTTTCCCATCTTCAGAAACTGAATACTCTACATATTTATTATGTTCCACAGTTCTTTGATGTGTAGGTACAGGTAAAGTCAAGCCACAAAGTGATTAAAATAGAAGAAGGGCCTGATTGAAGCAGTGGCCCTCAATAGAAGGGAACACGAGTTGGTGGCAGTGTGGTTGTCTAATCTAGGTAGAAAGTCATGCATTCAATATCGGCACTGCATGACTTAGCCCAGTGGTCCAGACCAATACAATGGCGTCAGCATCTCACAGGAACTTGTTAGAAATGAAAGTTCTGAGGTCCCACCTGACTAGAAAATTTGGAACTCTGCCTTCAGATGATTCATATTCTCAAATCTGTGAACCACTATGCTAAGTAGCAAACATGATTTAGAAAAATGTCTCATAAATATCTTTTTAAAAATAAAACCTATGTTAAGCATTATTTCATAATCCTTTGGTTTTGAGAGAGAGAGAGAAAATAATCACCACAAAGGAAAAAAAGAGCAGAGAGCTCTAGTTGCCAAATGAACAATAAAAATGAGCTTAATCCTTTTTGGGTGACTGTTAAAAAATTCAAAGAATTACAAGTCTGTCCTTGTCCATTTACTAACACAATCTAGAATGTCAACTAGTATCTTCAGTGCCAACTCAGGGGTCACAGAGGTAGCCCTGACTAATCTGTGTGGATCACAAAACAAAGCCAAGTCTTGAATGGAAAAGGGATTGCTAGTGATAAGGGAGGAAGGATTGAAGGATGGGAGAGGAGGCAGGGAACAATGAGAGAGAACACACTGTATACATATAGGAAATTGTCCTCAACTTAAAAAGAGAGAAAACAGGATAATGTTTCCAATTCCATTCTAGCAGTAAATAGGACATATTCACACATATACTACACTAATGGCTTTTGGATTTTGAAAATACTTGTGCTTAATATTATTTAAGGAGAAAAAAAAAAATCCCCGTATTTACTCTTGCTTGATGTACTACTAATTACTAAATCTTGTAATTAAGAAAAAAAACTATTTTTTTTTTAAGAGTTTCATAAAGAAACAAACAATATTAGCTACTGCATTTGAAGCTGAGGACACTGCCAGGTGATGGATAGAGACTGAGCATGTATGTGTTACAGTAGAGCAAGGCTGATAAGGCTAATTGCGTGAGGACAAAGTAAAGGGCTTCATACAATGTTGGACACTGAAAAGACAAGGATGTTAGGACTGAACTCAGGTTGTCTCACCATGAAAGGGCTTTTGACACTGACTCAGAGTCTTAGTGGACACACATGTGAAACAATGGATTAGGCACTGAACTTCTAATAACTATAAAAAAATATGGTATTATTTTTAAAGTCAGCTTAATAGCCATCAAGAAAATATACTCTTTGCAACTATTTAAATTATGGTGAAATTAAGATGCTGACCTAAAAACAGACAAAAGCTTTCCTGATGAAGACAGTGCAAAGTTTAAAGATGAGCAGTATTAAACTCTAAGAGGAAAAAGTGTTCAACTATAAAGAATAACCAAACTAAATACTCTTCAGCTCAAAGTTAGCTCTTTTAGGACTCTAGAAGCCTACTTCCACCTCTGTTAATGAAATATTACCTAAGAGAATAACCCATAGATTCTTAATGCTTAACTATAGACATAGACAAATGAGAACCCAAGCCTAAATCAGGGGCTGGGTTCACTGCTGAGGTCAAAAGAAATGCCAAGATTAAAGGTCATGTATAAGGTAAAACAGTACCTGTCATTATAGTGACCTTGAATATGCTATCCATCATAATTTTATAAGTCTGCTACTCTATTTAGACACTACGTCTCCATGTCCTCTCTCATCTAATTTCATCTTTTTCTTCACCCTCATAAGTGGCAACATTATATTTCTTTTGATAAACTATTACATACTGACTAAAGCTTTCTCAATTATATATAACAGATCAATGTTTTAGAGACAAGGTCTTACTGAGTAGACCTTGCCACCCTTGAATGCAAGAGCTTCCTCCCTCTGTTTCCCTAGTACTGGGATGACAGTTGAGACAAAACACCTGGATATTTGCTTGCTGCTTTAATATTTGCTCCATGGACACAGCAACACTTCCCTTTTTTGTCTTTAATGTACAATTTTTCACTTCTGGCAGAAAGGCTCAATGCATACACACTACAACACTGCCAAATACTTAAGGAGAACAGAATGAAATACTTAACATGTATTGCATACTTCACATAAACGGAATACATAATTTTAATATTCTGAATTAGAATGGAGAGACAGAAACCACAACTGAATGTGAGGAGAACCAAGTTATCAGCACTAGGCCAAAGAGACCATGATATTTAGGAAGACAATTTAAGGAAGAGGTGATAACATTAAGAATAATGAGGTGGCTTTCTGTCTCTTTGTTTAGGGGAGCAGGGTCTCACTATGTAGTTTTGGCTGATCTGAAACTTACTTACTAGGGCAGACTACCCCTGAACTCAGAGTTCTGCTTGCCCTCGTGCCCAATCCTATAACAGATTTTTTTTTTATTTGAGATTCATGAGGGAGGGTGAAAACCCTGAATTTATGTACTTGTTTAGGAAAGGAGGGAACAAGAACAAGAGACTGGCAGTAACAGAACAGGAATGGAGAAGCCTGCTGTCTAGAGTAAACACTGAAGTTAGCAGCTCCTTTGGACAGAGCAGATGTGCTAATAAGTTTATAAGCAAAGAATTAAGAAACAGAGAAAGTCTTTCTCAGAGCTTGCATATCAACTAGCCATAGAGATGGCCATCTTCATTCAAAGAGAGGAAGGAGAAGTTACCTTAAAGACAACAGATGGTAAGGAAAGTGAAAGATGGAGTGCTTTGTCACTGAAGACAGAGAACTGACCAAATGAACAAACAAACAGCAAAACCCAAAACTGCTGCTGAACGTGCTAAAATTAAGAAAAAAATGATGACTCTGAATAAGCTAGGACAAAAAAGTATAAAAACAAAAAGAAGGCTAGTTATTAGGTCTGCCCCATAATTAAACAGAATCGAGCCATGGAACACAATGAAGAATGCCCACATATAGGCATAAATGCTTCTGTGTATGTGCATGTGCATATAACACATACCAATTCCTGAGTTCCGTCTGATTCTACGGTCTTAGAAATGACATTTAAGAATAAAGGGAAGTGGGGTAGAGAGACAGTTCAGCATGAGTTGCTGCTCTTCTGGGGAACTCTGGTTTAATTCCTAGCACTATAGTGGCTTACAGTCACCTGTAACTCCAGTCCAAGGGATCTGACATCCTCTTCTGATTTCTGCACATGCATACAAAACATTCAAACACATAGAAAGCACACCACTCTTGAATATTAGGGGTACCAAACACATAAACCTTAATCACTCAAGAAAGCTAGAAGGGAATGCACATTAACCTGCTCAGGTGTGTACAGATCTCATGAACAAAATCATGAAGAATAAGCACTGGTTGCTTATTCATACCTCATATTTAATTGTTCTGAATTTGATTCCTCTATTTTACCTACTTTGATTTTCCTATATCTACAATATAAGATAGCTATAAAATCAGAAGACTTTTTTGTGCTTCACATTTGAATTTACCCTTAGTATTAAATCTTATACACCAATAAGCATATTGAAAAAGAACATATGAAAACACCAACCTGGGCCAGATGCTCCATGGGTCTGGGTTTGGACCTGCTCTATAGCTTGTGGCCGAATTTCAGATAAAACTTGATGACTGGAACTTGGATGTTCAACAAGTTTCACTGCAGCTAATGCATCAGGGCCAAACATCTGAATGTCCATAGAAACCAAACACACTAGCATATCTAAAGTTAAAGAAGAGGTACAAGTCAATAGTATTATGAAACAATGCCAGTCCATAAATCAAGGTACATTAGAATTATGTGTGAACTACTAAGAAAAGAGTAGTAGCCCAATCTCTAAAAATAAGTTAATATCTCTGACATAAAGACTAGACATCTCTATTTGTAAAATGTTTCCAAAGTGATTCTGATATGTTTCCAGATTTGGAGATCATTGATACGGAAAGTGATCTTTTAATTTCTGAATAACAACATAGTCAAGCTAAATCATTATTACCTTTGATCTAAGTGTTCATCCCTACTAAAGGCAGAACAGCAACACAGCACGCTTCAGTGTGTATGCCTGAACTATCAAGACTGCAGGGGTGGGCTTGTTGACCTTTAAGGCAGTGCCGCTGTAAGAACATACAGAACCAGAAAAAAACTTGTCTCATTTGGCTTAAGTCACTTAAAAATCGTTACTGATGACTGCTGGCTAAAAAAGTTCTGAGGAAGTTGGGCACAGCGGTGCTGTTACCTTCAATCTAATTATAAGAAAACTTTGTAGAGAAACACTGACTGCCGACAGCTCCAGAATCATTTTGTTACACAGCAGATGTTATCATCTAAGGGTAACATAAAGCTGTGTATAGTTCCTCAACACCACAGTCTCCACATTATGTCCTATTTGTCTTCCTCAGCAAAGAAAATACTTGCGCTGTAGATGTAGCTCAGTTGGTAGCATGTTTGTCTGATCCCCAACACAAAAGAAACATCTGGAGGCTCACACTTGTAATGTCAGCCCTCAGGAGATGGCTTTGAGGCCAGACATAGTCCCTGTCTCAAAAAATAAAAGAAATTAAAATTAAAAAGTGTTGATTCTGTCTTACCTATGCTCTTTTCTACTTTTGCAATTTTTGTGCAGGCAATGTCTCCCATTTCAGTGAGCATGTATAGCACCTCTAATGTTGAGGTTACAAGCAGCACATCAGGCAAAGTGAGGTGACAAATTATCTCTCTATATGAGTCTTGATCCACATATTCACAAATCAAAACACCATTATCCTCTGCTTTGCAAAGATTTCCCAAAATTTCCATGCCTGCAAAAACACATACGTTTTCATTTTTTGAAATAAATGGTAAAGTTTTTCACATGAAATAATGAAAAAATTGAGTTCTCACCCCTCATCTTTAAAAATCTATCCCTTGACATTAGGCATTTTGTAACAGTGTGAAACATCAGATGAGTAGTTTTGAAATCAACAGGGTCCAATAAAAGCTGGAAGAAAAAAAGAACACCACCATTCAGCCATGCTTCTTCCCAAACTGTGCATTTTAAGTTTAATTAAAAAAAAACAAAACATGACAATGTTGTACTACTTGATGTGAGAACAGTATCACTAAACATGTAGTACCATTTCAAATGTCTCTCTTTTCTTCCCCACATAAAAATACTATGCTTCTACACCACCTTTAAAGTACAAATACATAACCATTTAAAATATGGCAAATATAGGAAGATATAGAATGTAACATTTTAAGGTTTAAAGTAAATGTGCATAAAAACAAAAGCCATGTTAAAAAATGCTACATGCTCACCTCAGCTGCAATGTTTCCTAACGTGTCAAGGCCTAACTGCCTTAATGAAATAAAATGACTATGTGCAGAGAGTAATAGGAAACGAAGACAGGTGCGATTAGCTGCCAAGAGCTTAACATTGCCCTCCTCAAACGAAAGGTTTCGCAGAATCACGGCAATTTGAAGTACCCGCTGTCCTTCAATGTCATTAATGCCCAGCTTTCGAGGTGGATGAAATAAAGATTCCCAAATCCATTCTCCTGATGTATCTTCTACAAAAGAAAATACAAATTTCCCTGAATCCACTACTGCACTTCTTATTGTTGATCTAAAAGGATGTAATCAACTGACTTGTACTGGCTTACCATGAGCCTTGTTTCTGTCAGAAATGAGGTCACGCACTTCATTGTCATCAACAATGTCTTTCCAAAACTGTAATGAGAAATGCTGATGATTTGAAACAGATATATTACTTTATACATTAATACAAACTGAATTTCTATACTGTTTTTCTCAGTTCCTATGGATAACCAATAGATTAAATCTTTGATGGAATCACTTGCCTTTCACATAGCTTAACATAAAAATTTTCATATATACCATGTTTATCCTGTTGAACTATTACTGTTTGTGACTTCCTTGATAGATAAAGTAGAAATCCTATAATAGAAGCCTAGAACTTTGGCTATTCATTTCTTTCTTCAGTTTCCTCATTTATTCACTTACTCCATTTACTTATTCAGTGAAGAGGGTCCAGTGTCTATCTCATAAGACCAAATGATAGGCTTCATAAGAAATAAAATATAAAAGTAAGTTCTCATAACTCCAAAAAAAATTTTTTATAGACTAAGGCTTCTCAATCTGGTTCTATAGAACCTTGTAAATTATCAGGGAATTTGGATGGGGGAGAAAATGACATCTTAATATTCCCTAAAATAAGGGCAATCAAGAATTTCTTTAGTTATTTCTTCACCTGTATGCATTCTATAACAAAGCACAGTGAGATTAGAAGCACCTGTGATTTGTCACTCACAAGAATCACACACACTTCAATTATCTTACAACTATGCAAACTGGTTTATGCAGATCAATACCTATAAAGTACAGGAGGCATTGACTTCCTCTATGAACTGTATATTATCATAGCATCCACCTTTACAGGCACCTTGGATACACAGTGCCCACTGATGGAGCAGATGTTTAAGGTGTTTCCCAGGTTTTCCAAACTGACTTTGAATCTTTAGATAGATATGAGTCAAAACCTACAAACTTGTTAAGACAGTCTTTCAGGCTAAGAACTAATGCGTTCAGATTGGTCTATCTTACAAAACTCCAGTTTGTCAATACCTGTGACCAGAACATAAATACAGCAGTGGGAGTGGTTTGTGTTCTACTGTAACACACTATGATGCAAACAAGGGATAACTGGGTTTTATAAACAAACTTCTTTTGATTTTGAGTATAGACAAATGTGGTGGGATTTAGGTGTCAGCTGATAAGGCCCAAAGACGCTTAACCAGGGTCCTGGGCTCCTGAAGGGGGAGTGGCCAACCCCATTTAAAAGGGGCTGCTGGGATCTTGGGGTTTCCTTCTTTTTTTGTTTATTTGTTTGGTTGGTTATTTTTTTATTTTTTATTTTTTTTGTTCCCTGGCCGGGTATCGAACCCGGGGCCACGGCAGTGAGAGCACCAAATCGTAACCACTAGACGATAGACGAGCCAGCCGCACCCCCCCCCCATATAAAAATCACAAGTGAGCCACGGGCCACGTGGCAGACAGGTTAATAAAAATAAATTAAGTTAAGATAAAAAAAACAAACTAACAATGTACCTAAGCAATAAACCAAACAACATAAACTTAATATAAGCATCTAAATCATTTCTAAAGGCCTGATCAACTACAGGCGACTAAAGAGTCTAAGGCTACAAGTCAATAAAATCTAGACCTCCTGGTTGCCGGGAATAAGAAAAACCTCACTATAACAGACAAAAGTTTCCTGGATTTACTGCGCGCACGCGCACACACACACACATACACACACACAGTTTTACAGTATTTGGTTAAAAAAAAAACAAAAACAAAAAGAAAAAAAAAAAACGAGAGAGAACTAAGTTATTAAAGAAACATAATGTTCAACAGCCAATAAAAAATAAAAAGGAGCCACAACAAGTACAGCAAATAATAATAATAATAAAGATACCAGATGTAGTAGTCAAAATGATCATGCATGGATAGTAGGTCTGAAAAAGACTAAACATTTTGGCAAAGAGATGGAAACTAAAGAAACAAACAGAAATTCTAGAACTACAAAACAAAACCTGAGTTTAAAAACTCCAGGGATGGGTTTAACAACTAACAATAGTCAAAAGTGAAAATAGCAAGCTTGAATTATAAAGAAACAAAAAGATGACCAGAAAAAGGGTCCACGAGAAGCAGGGAGGAAATTGAGAACAAAGCAGGCTGGATAAAAAGGGAAGAGAGTTTTCTAAATAAACTAAAGTCCTAAGCTGCAAAATTAAGAAGTATCTCAAAGAAACTAAACAAAAGTGTAAACATGTAAAAAGTCCTTAAAAAGAGAGAAAGAGAAAACCATCAGTGCAGATAAGAAGGACAGAGAACAGTGAAATGACAGCAGTTTGTGGAAGCCATAAGACTTAAGGAATAGAAAAGAAAGGAAAGAATGGATTTTAGGGAATGGTCCTATGGGACTCCCAGGCAGGTAAGCAATGGAGCAACAGGTCCTGGTGTAGCCGATGTCCCACAAATCACCACGCACACAAAGTGTTTTCATGGCTGGACAAGTGGTGCAACACGGCGACTACTGAAACAAGGAGTTCAAAGTGGTGGTCGACTTGACATCACAATTTCATCTGTACTTTATTTCTGGGCTAAGACATACAAAACAGAAACTCAAGAGGTAGTGATTGCAGCAGATTGTTTAGGGCTTACCTCAAACCAAGGCAGACAGCACTTGAAAGCCAACCTCTAGCAATGAAGAAGCCACGTAGAAAAGGATCTCCACAAATCTAGGAGTACCTGCCTGAGTCTATTACTGAGAACAAAGTTGTATAACTGTATGAAAATTAACGTGAAGACAACTACCAAAGAGGTACAATAGAAAGTTAAAAGAACAGAGAAAATATGCAAACCAAGTTAATTCAACATAATCCCTGTACATACCCACTATCTATCTATCTATCTATCTATCTATCTATCTATCTATCTATCTATCTATCTATCTATCTATCTATCTATCTATCTATCTATCTGAATCTTCATATATATATATATATGTATATATATGTGTGTATATATATATGAATCTTCAGAGCCACCTGATCTCCATGTATTTAAGACTTGGTCGCTAAAGAGAGTAGGTAGTACTGGGAGGCTGCAGAGCTTTGTGGGAGCAGCCTAGTAAAAAGTTCTTAAGTCAGCGTAGGCATGTTCCCAAGGGGAACAGTGGTACCCAGGCTCCTTTGTGTTTATCCTTAGTTCCTGGCCACAAGGAAGTGAACTAGATCCATCATATAGTTTTGTGCAAATGTGTTAAATTACCACATTACCAAGACCACTCAGATGTAATTGGAATGCCTAAAACTGTAAACTAAAATACTTCTGTTATCACCAAGGCCTCACACACGCTAGGTATTCTACTACAGCCATAACTGAGGTAGAGATGCTGTTGTAGGGATGCAAAGCTGACTTGTAAAACAAAACAAACAAAACCTTGCTGCAACAAAGCTAAAAGCAATGCAATTATAGAGATAAAGCAACTAATAGCTAAAAGCCTTTGAGAAGAAAATGAAAATCCTCTAAAAGATACCAAAATGTAGACTTCGTGATGCAATATGCCCAAATACTTGTAGTCAAAAAATTTTACTAGACACAAGAAACTAGGGAACCTGATTCATTATCAAGACCAAAACAAAACACTCCACTAACCAAACATAAAATAATTTCAGCAAGACTAGCTCTAAATAAGAAAGATTAAAGAATAGAAAATGGCTTTAAAAAAATCTACATTAACAAATACACTCAAGGACTTAAAAAATGAACATGATAAAGAAAAAAATGGATAATAAAAATAGAACCAAAAGAAAACTTTAAAACTGAGCGGGAGAGATGGCTCAGTGGTTCAGAGCACTGGTTGCTCTTCCAGAGGACCTAGGTTCAATTCAAGTTATATATATAGTAGCTTACAACTATAATAACTCTGGTCCCTGGGAATCTGGAGCCCTCTTCATAGGCACACCACACCACAGACACAGACACACTGACACACACACACACACAAACGATGCACAGAGATACATTCAAGCAAACCTACAAATCCATAAAAACAAATTTAGATTAAAAACATTTTTAAACTTAAAATTTTAACTAGAAATTAAAACAAATTACAGGATTATCTCATTTTGACAAGATAAAAACTTGACAAAAATACCACCCTTAATAAAGTACGCAGGAGTAAGGGATTTAAAAATAAAATAAAACATAAGCTATGTGAAATGCTATTAAACATATGCATAAATGCTGTCCAGTAAAATCTGAGAATGAAAATACCTTGATAGTTGTCAAACACTTTCCAAATTTCATATGAAATATCAAACCATTGGTTCACAAAGCAAAATAAGCAGTAGGGAAAGCATACAATAAAAACACAAGGTACACCTCAACTAGAGTTTAAAAATCTATAATAAAAAAAAAAAAAAAACTTCAAGGCAGTTAGAGAAATTACACCAAAAAGAACAATATCAAAGTTGATGGACTTCTCAAGAATAATGTAAACAATGAAGTAGCATCTTCAAAGGATTGAGATAAGACCTATAAAGCCTACACTTTTCATGATCACGAGTGCGCACGCACAAGCACGCATACACACACACACACACACACACACACACACACACAAATCTTTTAAACACTTAGGCACAACCAAAATTTCAATAAAATAAAAGTTGGGAGGCCAAACTCTATCACTTCATTAACATCATGAAATGACACAGTTGAAGCATGGTAATTTAAAGACAGAAATTACATTCTATGAAAAAGAAGAAACCAATATCCAGCCACAAGCTATCAAAAAGAAACACTGAATGTGAGGAAGGAAAAGCTGTGGCACAATAAAAATCAAGCGCGTAAGAAAGCCATTGTGGCAAAAATTACCATCAGACAATGTTGAATTCAAGGCAAGAGATATTAGCAGACATGTTAGCAAGTATTTCATTATGGCACAAAGAATTTATCAGGAATATAGGTGTGATTAAAAACAAAAGGTTGAAATACATGAAGCAAAGCCCGACAGAACTGAAAACAGATAAACATTTATATCATGGTTTGCAATTTCATTACGTCATTTCTCAGTGTATCAGAGAATAACGGTTATTATTAGACACTATGTCCAATATAGCAGCATCAGAAATCCAGAATCAGAAAGAACAAAAAACAACAGAATGAATGGAAATTGGTATGATTAATGATGGTAAGAAGCCATTAGAAAAACAATCTTTTGTAGAAATTAAAAAGTATTCTTCTATAATACTTAGAAATCAAAAGTCACCAGAAACTATCTTGAACTAAATAATAATAAAAAGTGAGCATAAAGGGGGTGTGTGTAGAGTATAGTGAATAGTATATGAAAATATTAGATGATAGAAAGACTTAATAAAAAGAGCAAATTAACTTCTGCATAACAGTGTAATTGCAATTGTATATAGATCCTCACATTATACAAGAAGTGGCAAAAACAATGTACTAAGTGAGTTAATATGCAAATTGCTCTAGGATAAACAATGAATGAAAGGGGGTATACAACCTCAAATTAGTCAATAAAAATTTGGACAATTAGCAAGCAGTACTTGGAGGTAGACATGGTGCCTGCCTAGAATTCTGTCACCTACAAGGTGATTATGGCAATGCACTGAGACAAAATTCTGAGTTTGATGCTAGTCTGGGATACACAGTAAGAACCTGCTAACATGCTAACACACACACGCACACACGCACACAATCAATATTCAGTGCTGGGGTAAGACACAAACAAAATTAAACGAAACCAAACCATGATAAAAGTTAAGAAGCTACCAAGTATCAAGTAAAATAAAAATAACAAAAGTTTTTTAGTTTCTAGCAATCAAGAAAATGCCCTTCAAAATAAGTCAGCATATCAAAAGAAAAATGAGGAAATATTTTTAAACTTAGTTATAATGAAAACAAGACATCATGTATTACAAAGTCAAACTGCATTTAAGGGCACTTCACTGCCTTAAATGTATCATAATGTATACATTAAGCCTTCGCTTGTTAGAAATGTACAACATACTAAAGCCACGGAAAGCACAAAGATGTATGAACAATAGAAAATAAATGAAAAGCAACAGTAGGCTTCATCAAATCTCCAAAGTATTTACGACTTTCTTTGCATGTGGTTAGTAATTACACTACTCCTATTGTGGCTATAAGTATAAATAAATATTTTTTGTAACTTAACATTTCAGCATCAACTTTCCTGAATTAAAAAAATTATCAACAAATATGGTTTCTTGGAGGGGAGGGGTTCAGGTAAGAATATGAGTTGGGATCTTTGTTTAGTTGTGAGCAAAGAATTAGGGATATAATTTTGTCATAGTGAAAAATTTACAGGCCTAATATTCTCAGTATCCCTGAAATTTGAGTTTATTGAGGATGTCCTGAGTGAGCTGTTCACCAATGGCTTGCTCTTCAGTTTCCATGGGCTTGGTTTCTACTACCTAAGTCAATGGGCACCAACAGAATGACTTCAGAACAGTATTTGTCTTTAAATATCTTGCAAATGTAACATGGTAGCATACTTCAATGAAATAAATGAAACAAGACAGAAATGAAATACAGGGACTACTCCTGTAAATCAGTAACACTTGGCTCTCAAGGTTTACTATTACCAGGTGTGGTGGTTTGAATAAGCAAGGCCCTCATAGGCTCATACATTTGAATGTTTAGTTACCAGGGGGTGGCACTATTTGAAAGCATTAGAAGGATGAGGAGGTATGGTCTTATTGGAGGAAGTGTGTCACTGGAGGTGGGCTGTAAGATTTTAAAAGCCCATACCAAGACCAGAGTTTTTCTCTGTCTACAGATCAGGAAGTAGTTCTTAGCTACTCTCCAGAGCCATGTATACGGCCATGCTTCCTGTCATTAACAGGACTAAACCTCTGAAACTGTAAGCAAACCCCCAATTAAATGCTTTCTCTTGTTATATTGGTCATTATATGTCTCTTTTTTGCTATAGCAAAAGAACCGTGACTAAGATACCAGGTATGTGTATATTACATAAATTATATCTAAAATAAATAATTTATTTAAATATACACCAGACATATTCAAATCACTAAGAGCAAAACAGAATATAAAAAAAATATTAATTGTATGGAAGTCCCAAAGAATAAAAAAATTTAAATTACACAAAAGGGACCTTGGAAATTAAAACATAAACTCTAAAGTAAAAATTTAACAAATGGGCTAAATGATATATTAGACATAACTAGAAAAGGACTAAGTGAACTGAAAAACAAGCAACAAGCAAAGAAACAAACAAAAACACAGTACGGAGATAGGATTTCTTTAGACCCCAGTACCCACGAGGAAAGAGGCAGGTGATGTCTATGTCTATGAACTCTGAGCTTGAGTTCCAGGCCAGCCAGGGCTGCATAATAGAACCCTGTCTCAAAAGATAAAACAAACAAACAAAAAGTCTCCAAAAGTCCAATTATGAGATTCCAGAAGCCAAAGAAATGTCAATTTTGTGACATGGTTCCAAAACATCAGAGATGATTCAAATTAATAATTTTTAAAAAGCCAGGAAAAAAAGGTAGAAAGCAAAAAATGAACAATAAAATGAAAATATAATTCTCTGACTAGACAAAAATGAAAAATTATTTGAATACAGATTCTACACTGACAGGCCCATTCAGAATTTTTTTTTTTAAATATGAGAAGAAGATTCAGAAGGGAATACTGGGGACCAAAAAAGCACACGAAAAGCCTGTTTCCCTAGGTTTCAAACTGCACTAAAGCATGAAACCAGAGAGTACCCCTTTAGCACTAAACCCTGAATAACAAAAACGAGTATTTTAGAAATATATCCAAATATCTATTTTTAAAATTATTTTTTACATTATTTTTAGATATATGAATGTTTTGTCTTCTTATATGCATGTGCACCACATATATGCCTAATGTCTGAGGAAGGCTTCAGATCTCCTAGATCAGCCAATTAGATAAATAAAACTTTTCACCAAAGAACACCTTTAAAAACAAAAAGCAACACAGAAGAGATTTTCAAAACATATATTTTAAAAAGAACTTTTCCAGGAAACATATAGACCTCTAAAAATCAGTTATGTTAATAATCTCCATTTAAAAATAGACAAAATAAGGGCACTATCACATACAAGCTATCAAAACAGCCTAAGGTAGTTTAATTTTTCATCAGTCATCAGGAGGGAAATGAAAATTAAAACCCAGACTGGCATCACACATTCACAAGACTGGACAACATCACAGACAATAAGAAGCTCTGACAACAATGAACAACTGAAACTTTGATGTGCTGATGTTGAAAAATGAACAACTACTCTGATAACTCATTTGGCAGTATCTGACAATAACATCAGTAATCTACTTGCAGGTGTATCACCCAATACATGTACAAAACAAAATATCCTGAAACTCCAAATCCTTGGGTTTAAAACTTTAAATATTTTCTGCTATTATTACATATTCATCACTTCAGAAATAAACTAAAAAAAAAAGGAATTTCATTTCTGTTCATTAGTGAGCTTAAAAGAGTTTCTATTCAATCACAACCTCTAAACAGGTATGTAGACAATTCTGCTAAAGATAAAGTAGAAGTGTCCAACACGCACACAAAGCCAGCAACCACTGCCTTCAACAGTTGGCTTGGCTGCACGCACTCCGTGTGTCATCACTTCACTTTGTGAATTACCTTAACAAAGTCTCTATCAGTCTTCTCTCTCCATTCTTCTCCAAAGACAGTGGAGAATGATCCTAAAGCTGAAAGAAAATAGTATACATGCACTCAATTAACCCTTAATTTTCACTATCATGTAGCTTTGAAAAACAATGAAACATTTCAATATAACATGTTTGCTAAAAATCATTTCATTCAAATAAATCACAGTACTAGGTAATAGTGGACTATAGTAAACAACAATCTTTTAAATAGAGCTTCAAACATTTTATGTCTTGACATTAAAAACATGGCCCTAGCCTGGAGGTATCTTACTGGTAGAGCATGTATGAGGCTCTGAGTTTGATCCCTAGCAACACAAAACAAAATGCATCTTTTGGTGGCTAAAAGGATGGTTTAGAGGTCAAGACTATGTATTGCTTTTCTAGAGGACCTAAATTTGGTTCTGGAAACCCTTGGAGGATGGTTCACAACCACCTATAACTCCAGGCCAGGGGATCTGACTTCCTCTTCTACTCTCTGTGAACAATGCTCTTGTGTGCATATATGTCACACAGACACACACACACATCCATATTTACATATAATTAAACACAAATTTCCCAAATTAAAAAAAGTTATATACACAGTAAAGAAAAATAGTGTCCCAATACAAGCTTCCTTAAAGACAGTAAAGAGCTAAATAGATGCCAATGCTATGGCGTGCCAGGCTGTCAACACCGAAAATCCTCATACTTATTTCTGAAACAATTACAAGTTTCAGAACAATTTAAAGTATGATTTATATTTTAAAAAAACATAGAGCAAGACATATTTTGTAAACTTTGCCAGTAAAAAATAAAATCCCTGTAAGAAAAATTCTCTTAAAGATAACTGCATTAAAAATATATAAATAGTACTATGCTGTGTCTGTGTTCCACTGTGTCGCTCTCAACTTCCACTTTGTTTGAACAGAGCCTCACAAGAATGTATGGCAGCGAGCCTCAGGTTCTGCTGTCCTTGCTACCCATCTGGCCACAGAAAGACTACCACACAAGAGCTTCATGTGGGTCTGGGAATCCTAACACAGCCCCATGTATAGCAAGTACTTTTTGTGCCTTGAGCCATTTCCGAAGCTCTAAAGGCTTTGGGAGTTGTTAGTGCTTGTTTTTATTGTAACGTCTTGTGGATTTTACACTCTGCAGCCATGGTTGGTTAAGCTGAAAGAGCCACTTGCCTCTGCCTCCTCCTCAGGAGTGCCACCATGCTCAGATATAAGCACTGTCTTAACTGTTGAGATGACTGTGTTTATTAAAATTAACATTCTAGATCACAGAACTACAAGTACAATATGCTTATGGAATTTGAGAAGATACACTGACCCTGAGAATCCATGTCTTCATACATCAAGACTGATCAAGTCACTTCCATGTTATGCATTATAAGTTACTATTCACACATAATCCATTCATAGCGGGTAGTAAGACTTCACTAATATTATTATTCTGATGTGAAAACAAATGTTTCTTATAAAGCTTTTACTTTGAAATTTCAAAATAGGGATAAACAACTTCGATTCCATTCTATAACTAAGTGGCAAGTTATATTTGAAAGAATAACATAATGTATCACAAAAAAATATGAAAATGAATGGAAATCTACTAAATTTATATATTTAAAGTTACAACAAAAACAGAAATAACTATCTTTGTTCTTTCCTCATATAATTGAAAATAGTTCAGGCAAAATAAAAAGCTAAAACTAATCTTTATGTATGCTTACACTAATTTAATTTTCTCCATAAAAAAATAAGTCTACGGCAAACTGAACAATTTTAGCTAGATAATCCCAATACAATAGTTTGCTAAGTTTGCAACTTGATACAAATCAAAATATACTAAAATGAATTAATTTGCAAATAATTGACTAAGGGAAAAAATAAAAACCACAAATCAAACACTACAGGAAATTCTCTTACAAACTGTTAGCTATGTATACACACCCACTAACCATGTCTTACTAATAGATTCTTTTAGAAACTGTGAGAAAGCTTTCCTGCTTCTCTAGCACTGCATGTGAAGTTTCTAGAACTTACTGTCATCAAACACCCCAGCATTAGCAAGTAGTAAGGTAATGATTTTGGGGTCCTTCTCAAGCTGCATGGCGTGCTTGCTTTCATTTGATAGGAGAGTACACACGTTAATAGCGAAGTCCACCTCATTTGGGAGTCCAGATAACAGTGAGAGCACCAGTTTGTTATAATCATTTGGCGAGTTAAAATCCATAGATAACCCATAACTTTGACGTAGATAATCTAATAGAAGAAAAAATAAGAAAAGAAAAAGAAAAAAAAATGTTGTTAACCATGGACAGGATACTTGTGCTCTTCTCTTTTGAATACACAGCCAACCCACCCCTTCTTCTCTTTCTTCAGCATAGACTATAAGCTTATTAAAGTTGTCCAATTTCCTTGAGTTTTCAGGCTTATTGTTTAAAATTCATTTTTAAATATTAAAATGTAAAAATACACTTACCTTCTTGAACATCATAGACAAAGCCATAGCAAATCATTATTTTATTGATTTATTGAGGTAATAGTAAAAGCAATAATTTTTAGCATTAGAATCCTAAAAATTTTTTTAAAATACATCCTTCTAACTACAACCATAAACAATAATTCTGCTCTTTTGTTACAATTCTACCCCATCATTATTATAACAATGATCTTTTATTCTGTCCCTTGGTTCTGTTTTATTTTGAAATATCAGATAGGTCAAATTACACAAAACACAGGTCTTTGTGTTATTTTCTTTCATTAAAAAGGAAACCTTTCGAGATCCATATTGACACATGAATCAGTAAATCTTATTCCTTTCTAGACATAGTTCATCATGCCCCAAATGAAGGGAATTTCTACTTTGGGACATCCACTTACAAATACGCTGTGATAATCATTCCTGTGACGGACTTTTGGGGGACCTACTCATTTTTGTTGGCTAAACATCTAGAAGTAGAAGTACTGGTTACACTCAGATTGAATCTTTAATTTTTTAAACAGCAGCAACACCATTTTCCAACATGGCTGCAGCACTTTACCTTCTCATATACAGTGCACTACGATTCCTTTTGCTCACCTCCTTACCAACACTTATCACCAGTATTCAGTTCTTGAATAAAAACAGTAATCACTATCTTGAATAAGAATCATTTCTCCAATATTTTTCCCCCGTAATTTCCCAGTCAGTGTGTGGCCTGTGTTCTTTTTATGTTTCCCTGGCTGTCCTAGAACTAGCTCTGTAGCCCACTAAGCTGGCCTTGAACTCACAGAGTTCTGCTTGACTGTCTCCTAAATGCCAGGATTAAAGGCATGTGCCACCACTGCCCAGATGGCTTGTGTTGTTATCATTTCAAAGAGACGTCTTAATTCTGATGAAATTTAATTTGTCAATTTTTACTTTTATGTTACATGTTTTTGAGACTTAAGAAATAATTTTCTAAAGAAAAATAACATGATTTTCTGTGCCAGAACTTATTTTAAAACATCCACTTAACAAAACGTTGAGAGTTAGAAGATAGGTACACAGGACAAACAGAAAGCACACAATAATAGTACGTCTGGGCCCTGGCAGCCATGACCAGAGACAAATATCCTAAGACAAGTTTTCAAATAAAACTGTCACTAATTTAAGAAAATAAGAATTGGAAAATGTCCAGATCAAACATTGTGGAATACTTCAGAAATACTTAGATTCTTAAAAGTATAAAATATTTACAACAAAGTCTAAAATATCTCTATGAAATATAAGTAAAATGTTTTATATTACGTATGTAACAGTAAAATGAGGGTGCACTTGAGATGTGCTGCCCTGACTGGCTCTGAACTCACATCCCTTTTGCTTGAGGCTCCCAAATGCTAGGATTACATGTTTTCTCCATATGTGGCTCAACAACAGCATCTGAACAGATACTTCAATTCTAAAATATTCTAGGAATATCACTAATAGTGGTGAGATGTGGAGTAGAGTTACAAATGACTAAGACACTGACTCTTTGAAATTTTTAAAGTCGAACAGTAATACATAGCAGAGCTCACAGATAATGGCTTATTAGCACAAACGGGAGGACCTAATTTCAAGTCTCTAGCATCAAAATAAAACAGCCATAGTGTTCTATGACTGTAATCCTAGCACTACGAAAGCAGAAACAAGAAATCCATGGAGCTTGCTAGCCAGATAGTCTTGCTCACTATGAGCTCTGGATCAGTCAGAAATCATGTAACCAAAAATCAAGGTAGAAAATGATCAAGGAAAACATCCAGTGCCAAACTCTGGCCTACACTCCCACACAAGCTTATTTTTTATCCTTTTGATGAATGGTATTTCTCAAATACATTAAAAAGTAGACAAATATCTGGGGATAGAGGAGCAGGTTTTGCTGTTTCTAAATTTATCAGTAACTGGCGGTGAGAAGTCAAGTCTTAGCAATAGTTATATTTAGTAGGTGCCATCACCCAAACCTACAGAAAGGAAATAGATCTGGAATTGACACTCAAAACATCTGTCAAACTTCATCAATCTTGGAATTACTTTGTTACTGAAGAATAAGAATCTATATTCTTACCAATTAACTTTGCTAACCATACAATACAATAATCCAAAGTATCTTTTAATCATATTAGGTTTCCTAAAGAGAATATATGACAAAATGCAAGACATTGGATGCAGATGGGGATAGCAAGCTACCTCAGCAGGTAAAGGTTCCTACTGACAAGCCTGATGACTTAAGTTTTGATTACTGGACTACACATGATGGAGAGAACTGACTGTCTCAGATTATCATCTAACCTCCACATATGGCACAGCAATATGCTTTGAAAGACAGACAGAAGACAAAATGAGTGGTGCACATTCATAACCCCGAGTACCTGGAACCCTGAGGACAGAAGGCCTATTTCAGCCCATGTGTTTCAATCAACCTGGACAACTACTAAAATATAGTCTCATTAACAAAAAGAGAGCCCACAGTTCTTAAGGTCTTCCTTTCCCTTGACCAGCAAGCTGTTATTTTAGAATTGATTAGATATTTATTTTTAAGAATACTGATTTAAAGTTTGCTGGAGTGCATTACTGTTAACAAATTAAATTTGAGGCAACCAATTCTTTGTTTTCAACTTAGAGAAATGAGGGGAGTCCTGCTAGCAGGCTGTTTATATCTCTTGCAGGGATTCTGTGGGAAGTTCTATCTATCAATGTTACAGGGACTGTAACTGCAGTCCAAATGTCTGACAGATTATGGAACATTTAATCAACACTCAATGTAACACTGACTAACTCTAAAACTAAGTAGAGTTCTATTAGTTTTAATGAGTTATCTTCTGTACATTTTCACACATATTAGGGTTAGGAAAGGGCTGGGTGTGCAGTCATTGAACACTTCTAACATGCACAAAGTCCTGCCTAGGTTTGCTCCTTAGCAACCTTCACCCACTTAAACCTTATTAAAAAAAAAAAAAAAAAACCAAAAAACTATGCATAATTCAAACAAAATATTGTTATCAGTGATAAATAGTTCAAATGCTCAAAACAAACTTCTAAACATTTTCTACAATTTACAGGCACTGGGGCAAAGAGTCAATAAACCCTGGAAATCCAGACATCCGTTCCTTTAATGTCTGATAGTTATGTGTATGGTATGCATGTGGCAGACGGAGGCCTGAGGCTGATGCTAAGAATCACCCTCCAACCTTCTACCTTAGTCATCCAGAAAGTTAGAAAGCCCACCTCTGTGTTCTCAGGCTAGAATTACAGGTGGGCTGCCAGGCATTTCTATGGGTTTCTGGGGATTCAAACTTGGGCCTTCATGGTAGTATGGTAAGCACTTTAAATACAGAGTCAACTTCCCACCATCTGATTTTACTTCTAAGATAAGGTCTTGTTATGTAGCACAGATAAGCTTCCAACTCAGGGTCATCCTGACTTGGCTTGCTGGAGTTCTAGAGTTCTACCACATTTGGGACTGATTACGGATACTGGAAAAAGGATCCAGGTCTTCCCCTGTGCCGAGGAAATACTCTGTCCATGAGTACTTTATTTAGGCCTCAGCCCTAAATAACATTTTGAAATAGTCTTAATTAATTATTAGGTAATTCTATTTTGGAATATACTTTTCACACACCCATGGACACATGGACACATGGACACACAGACACCCCAAAACAAACTTTCCTAGTGATAACTTAAAAAGAATCATCAGTGAAGAACTTTCAAATTGATGATAATCATGATCATTTGTATAATATTATCATAAAGTTTCAGTATCTCTAAGAATCCGTACTGCAGATTTTTGTCAAATATGATACATCTAAGACACAACTGTCCAGATTCCCACTACAACAAAGCAGATACTCTTGTGGATATTTCTTTACACTGTGTAAAGATGTCACGTGACTGGCTTAATAAAAAGGTAAATGGCCAATAGGCAGGCAAGAGTTTAAGTGGGACTTCTGGATAGAGAGAGCGCTGAGAAGAAGAAAGGCAGAGTCTCCAGCAGATGGGGAATAACTAGGACGGGCATAATGGAGATGAAGTAACGAGTCTGTGGAAGAAGACAGATTTAAAATTATGCATTATTTTAAGTCATACAAGTTAGTTAGAGCAAGCCTAAGCTAAGGCTGAGCTTCATAATTAGCCAGAAGTCTCTTTGTGGTTACTTGGTAGCTTACAGGCAGGACAGAGAAAACTGGTTACAAGAAACATTATATTACAAGAGGAGCCATTCTTTACAGGCTGATGAGTCTTCCATTTCTACACTGTGGAGCTTAGCTGCTTCTGTTGCAGGATTCTGAGCACATCTAGCTCCACCAGAGTTTCTGTATAGGCTCCCAAAGATGCCAAAGTGTGAATACTTCACTCCTTCCTTAAAGCTAAAATGTTTAGTAAAACAAAGTTAATCCATGTTAATTAGACAGATGTAGGGAATATAATTTAACCAAGTAGATAGCAGGGTGTGGTGGCAAACACTCAGGAGACTGAAGGAGGAGGATCATAACTTCTAGTCAAGCACAGCTGTAGAGCAAAAACTCTATCCCCAAAATAAAGCAACAAAAAAGAGATAGCTTTATTTGCTTCTCATTACCATGACCAAAAGCAATCCGGGGTGCATGCGCGTGGGGGGGGGGGGGGGGGGGATATGATTTCAGTTTACAGCTCATAGTTCACCATCCAGGGACATCAGGGCAGAAAGCTGAAGGCAGTACTCATAGCACATTTAAAGGTTTGCCTTGCATTCACTGCTCCTCCTTCATCTCAGTTACTTAAAAAGGCATGTGACGAAGCCTCTTCCACAGAAATCATAGATAATAAGAAGAGACTTCTTCAGTTACTACTCACTGGGGAAGAAACAAAGGCAAATCCAACATGAAAGAAACTTTGCAAATAGATGTGAAAATAAAGTGTAAGAACTGCAACAGGTGCACAATGAACCAGATTAAATCAAGGTTGTCCATTAAATACTGGCACTAGCACCAACAACTGACTGCTAAATGCACAAGATGGCATTTTCTGTAAAGAGCATAATCTTGGTAAAGTATCTCTTGCTTTGTATAGGCCAATGCCAAATACACTGATCCAAGCGTCTCCAGCTCATCTTCCCAGACTGAAAACTAGAGCTATATCAGCTTTATTCCCATCCTTTTGTTAGCAGACTTTCAAGATAATTGTTTCCTAATCTAGTTCATCTCTTTGTAGCTAGAGGTTTTTTAAAATACCACTTAAATAAAATAAAAATCCTTCGATATCGTAGAAAACTATAGAATAATTCAGAACATTCGTGACAGTAACTGTAGGAACTGTATGTAGCAGACTTCATAGAACGGTTACTGGCTTCCCTAATACTTCCCTGATACTTCCATCCTTTCCTATGAGCCCAGTTTACAGTTAAGATTCTTTCATCTTTATTGTGGTAGTTTTATTTTTTGTTCTGAGCCAGAGTGTAAGAGATCCACTTAACTCTGCTTGTGGAGAGAGCTGGGATTAAAGGTGTGCACCACTGCCTGTCAGCTCTCTGATTTTAAACAGACCTTTCCATTCTCATGTTAGTGGCTGTTCAGGATAAACTAATGATCAGCCAGTAAGAAAAACTGTTGACAATCAATAAGAAATTTTACTTGAAAATACTCTGCAATTTCCTCCTATAATATATGAAGCAAAGGGCTCTCATACCAAGTAAAACAAGGCTATAAAAATTCCGTATCTCTATGCAAAGTATGGACTAACTCACTGGATGATCTCTATTTCCAATTCAAACCTCTGGGCCTATACCCAACTAGTTTCATGTGATATTTACCTGACACACTGTGTTGCTGGTAATTGTAGGAAGATGGGATTGCACCAATAGGAAGCTGTGGCTTTGGATTGCCTGGTGGTACCTCATCATCATCTTCCCCAAAATGATGAACTTTCTCGTACTTTTCTAGATAACTGAAAGAGAGAAACAGCAAAGTAAAAAAATGTTTAAATATGTATATGTTATTTTTAAACTTCTACTGCATATTTTTTCTTTGGATATCTAAGAATCTAAGAAACATTCATAATCATAACGGTGACCTCAGCTCATCATGAATACTGCTGCAAACTTAATGCAAGTTAAAAGTTTTTTCTTTACAAAAAAGATCTTACAATTCCATAAATAAAGCTATTTTAGTAAAAGCACAGCTATCTGTAAGTAAGAGTACCATTTATGTGTTGCTTTTGTCAGGTTACAATCACTCCAACAGCTGACTATGGAATGGCCACCATGACCAAGAGCAATGGAATAGGTTGGCTAGTGACACAACTTAAAGTCGTCTGAGATGAAGGAAACTCAATCAAGAAAATGCTTCCATAAGATCAGGCTATAGTAGTGATTGACGGGTGAGAACTCAGTGCATTGTGGGTGAAACCACCCCTGGGCAGGTAGATTACAGTCTAAAAGAATGAAAGAATGACTGAGAATGGATAGTCCCTTGTAATATAAATGCACATAAGGCAAGCCTATGTCAAGAAAGTGAACATAGAAAGAAGAAGATGCATAAATTTAGACATAAAACTATGTATTAGGGTAACAACAGAAATGCCTGGGCTGCTAAGAAAGGGGAGGATGGCAGAATAATTTCTGATAAGGTTTTAGATATTAATACGGCTGCAAGCAAGTAGAGTAGCCGTGAAAGGATCTGCAGGGTAGATGGATGGGTTGTTCAGGGTCAGAACACCCTACTGTCACTTCTGCTCATCAGAGTTAGCATTCAGACTTGCTTCTTGGAGTCCTGATGTCATCCTATGTAAAGACCACTTTAAGAGGAGCCCCCCCCCCCCCCCAGGTAGCTCACACCTCGTTTCTCTTTTCTTTCCTCTTTCTCTTCTTCATCATCTCCTTCTCCCAGCCCCTGGGCCACTTTCCCTTCCTTCCTTGCTCCATGCACTTAATAATAAAGCTTTCATATGAGCTTGCAGGCTCACAACGCTGGGCTCCCACCCACCACAGTCTCTCCAGTCGTATCACAACACTCATTTAACTTGGACTATCTTTGAGTGGGATTATTATGACAGAATATAGCCCAGCATGCCTTTTTCCACTTGTGTGTTGTGGTGCCCTGTAAATATTAGCATCTATCAAGAAAGACATAATGAAGGAGTAAAAGAGACTTTAGCTCTAAAAGTGAACAACAGGAATCATGTTCTATGCCAAAAAAGTTTAAAGTTCTTGACCTTCAGGCTATTAAGAAGGAACAGACTCAGATAAAACAACAGCAAAACAAGGTTCTCCTGGAATGTCTGAAACAGAGCAAACATGCAGGCTCATCATCAGCATTATTAACATTTCTCCCTGTGCCTCCTCTTTGTCTTGCCTGTGTGAGCTGACTCATAATTACCAGTGTTTACTCCTATTTTCACTTCCTTTGATACCCATTAGTAATTTGTTATTGGGCCCAAGCCAGGCCCAGTCAATCTGTCTGTCTGTGCCTACAAATCAGAAAGTAGCACTCATTTACTGCTCCAAAGCCTGCCTATATGCCACCATGCTTCCTGGATGATGATCATAGACTAACTCTGATAAGCAAGTCCCCAACTAAATGCTTTGGTCATAGTGTCTCTTTATAGCACTAGAACAGTGACAAAGATACCCTATTGTTGTGAAATAATTTTTTTTTTTTGTACACTATGAAGATGTGTCACTCTGATTGGTCTAAGAAAAAGCTGATTGGCCAATAGCTAGGCAGAATTTCTAGTCAAAGAGAACACTGGGAGGGAAAACGGAGACACCAGAGACAAAAGAAAGCAGGATGGGCCCTACAGATATGTGGTAATAAAGCCACAAGGAAGAAAGTAAATTAATAGAAATGAGTTAAGTTGTAAAAGCTAGTTAGAGACAAGCCTAAGCTATTGGCTGTGCTTTCATAATTAGTAAGAAGTCTCTGTGTCATTATTGGAGAAGTGACAGTTCTGACAAAAAAATCCACTTATACTCTGTAATTTTTGCTTTTATTTTGATACCTCTTTAATACTTATCAATGAAAAGATAAAAAAAAAATTAACAAATATATCCAAAGTACTTGCCTGCTGTGGAAAGAGTTCAATTGTCTACATTCACACATGATTTCAACAATTGTTTCCCTAATATATAAATCTTCTAGGAAATACTGTAATAGTCTTAACATTTTTTAAGTTGACACTATGGATTATTTTTGTGAACAGCCTTAAAGGGGATCTTATCTCTCAAAATAAAAAAAAATCCTTATTAAACCACAAATGTGGAGGCAAATCCAAAATATCAATAACAAAAATACCAAGAAGGCTTGGAATTATGCTTTACAAACTCCGAAAGACAGTAATTACAATTCAGACTATTATTCCCAACAAAACTATTTCTCACAAGTGAAAGAGAGGAAAGTTTCCACAGTAAAAACAAAACTAAAAAAGACTATAGGGCCTCTAAGCCCTATATAAAATAACCAAAGGAATCCTTTATACTAGAAAGAAAGATAAATACATCTATGAGGCTACAGGTAAGAATAAACAAGGCTAAAACAAACATGGAATAGTAAAACAAAACAAAAAACACTATAAAATTAACAATATGACAGGAACAAATCCATCTCAGTAGCAACTCTGAGCAGCTAATAGATAAACCACACTACAGAATCACAACTCTGAATGTCTTGATTTCACAATCCAGTAATAAAGACTAGGGAATAAAACTTACAAACAACAGTTGTTTACATTTAAATGAGCAAAGAGGGCAAATAATAATTTATTTAAAGGCCTTAGAAAGATAAGCCAAACCCAAAACCAGTAGACAGGGGAAGAAAGGATGAAAGCCAAGATAAAGATGAAGACAAAGAAGAAGACAGGGTAGAACTTACTGAAATACAAATAAAAAATTAAAAAGAATTAATAAAGTGTTGGTACATTGAAAAGATAAATAAGATTAACAAACAAACTACTTGCTAAATTACCCAAACGAAGACTGATAGAGATGTAAAGACATTATATATCCAGCATTACATACCTTACGAATTCATATTCCAAAAAACTAGAGAATTCAAAATAGATAAATTTCTAGACATATGATCTATCAAAGTTAAAACAAGAAACAAAAAATATTTTAAAAGGACCTATAACAAACAATATTTTTGAAGCAGTAAGACATAAAGATTAAAAAGCCATGTCCAGATGTATTAACTGCTTAATTCTATCAGACTTTTAAAAAAGAACACCTATTGCTTCTAAAACCAGTCCATAAAACATTAAAAAACAAAACAGAATGCTACCAGCCATTGATGAAGTTAATTTTCCCACAAATACCAAAATAAAATAGACACATATAGACCAAACTATATGATGAACATACAAATTCGATGAAAATAAATGCAAAATTTTTCAATAAAAGCTTGCCAATCTAATTAAAGAACACATAAAAAAAGACAGTGTGCCATGATCAAGTTGGCTTCATTACAAAACTGCAGATGTTTCAACATACATAAATCAATATAATCATAAAATGACTCAAAGCCAAGAAAGGCAAAATCATCAATAGATTCAGGAAAGGCTTTTGGCAAAATTCAAAGTGCCCTTTTGACAACAGCCAGGAAGAGACTGGTTACTAAAAGAGCATATTTCAATATCCTAATGGCAATGAACAAGAATCCTAAAGTCATTGTCATATTAACAGGGGAACCTTATAGCATGTTCTAAAATCAGAAACAAGACATGAGGGTTACTTTTTTCAACACAGGACTTTCAGTTTTACTTAGATCAAAAGGACAAAAGCAGGAAATGAAAGGGGAAAATAGGAAAACAATCCAAAGTATTAGCAAGCTGGCTAAGATACAAAATTAATAAGGAGAATTCAGTAGCCTTTCTACATACCAGTTACATCTACTCACAAAATCATAATCTTCAAATTGCATAAGTAAGTAAAAATGAACAAATGAAACTAAAAGTTTGGTGCAAACCTTAGCAAGGAAGTCAAAGATCTGCAGAGTGAAACTTCAAAACACATAAGAGAAACCCTAAGATACCAGAGCTGCAGAGACAGCTCCAGTGGTAAAGTGCCGCTATAAAAGCATGAGGACCTGAGAGTGGATGCCTAGTACCATGTGAAAGTACGCTTGGCTCTGAGTGTCTGCGAGCCCAATGCTGGGTGTACAGAGTCACAAAAATCCCTCAGGCTTATTAGCAAATAGATCTAGAAAAATAGATGAGCTCTCAAGTTCAGTAAGTGATCCTGTCTCTAAAAGGGGGGTGAGGGGATGAGGTGGAGGGTTAGAGATGTAGCTTAGTGATAGAGTACTTCCTTAGCTGCATACTACACCATAAAATATAGATTTTTAATGAGAGAGCAATTGAACACACTACCAAATATACATGCATGGACACACACACACAGAAAAAAAGCAAGACACTAAAGGTTGCCAAAACTTCCATATCTATACCAAGAGAGTTCAAGTAAACATAGACACCTGCACATCAATTCATTGTAACAGATGTTACGAAGCCAAGCTAGTGCTCAACAACAAAGGATGGATAAAGGAAACATGGCAAGCAGAAGAAAATTTTATTTCCGCCAAATAATAATGAAGTCATGTCATTTAAAGTTTGGTTTTATTTTTTTCTATGTATGGTGGTTTGAAAGAGAATGGCTTCCATATGCTCATAGGGACTGGTACTATTGTGAGGTATGCCCTTGTTGAAATAGGTGTGGCTTTGTTGGAGGGTGTGTGTCACTGGGGGCAAGCTTTGGGGTCTTGGAATCTCAAACCAGGCCTAGTGACATGCAGGCTCTGCCTGCTATTTGCAGATCCAGATGTAGTACTCTCAGCTCCTTCTCTAGGACCAAGTCTGCCTGCATGCCACGATGTCCCACCATGATGATAATTAACTAAACCTCAGAAACTGTAAGCCAGTCCAAATTAAATGTTTCCTTTGTAAGAGTTGCCGTGGTCATAGTGTCTCTTCACAGCAATAGAAACCCTAATTAATACACTGAGTTTACTTCTAAGTAAAGATAGTTTACAAATGAGAGAACATAAACACAGTTCTCTTTCTTTTTTTGTCTTTTTGTTTTCTATTTGGGTTTCTTTGTGTACTTAGTCCTGGCTGTCCTGGAACTTGCTATATAGACCAGACTGGCCTTAACTCAGAGGATCCCCCATGTTTTTCTCTGTTGCTCTATGCCTTATTTTTGGAGACAGGGTCTTTTACTGAACATGGAGCTCACTAAAAGATTATCTGGCCAATGAACGACAGGGTTTCTCTGGTCTCTGTCTACTTGAAACTAGGACTATAGTGCTAAGATTTTTTTTTATGTGGATGCTGGCAATTCCAACTCAAGTCCACCTACTTGTGTAACAAGCACTTTACTGTCCCAATCTGCTAACTTCTCTGTATTTTCCTATATGACAATGAGTCTATACATCAACAGATTAACATACTTACTCATTAAACAACAAATGCTGGATGGAACATTTTCTTCTTGTTCTCAGTGACATAATCAGTTAACACTGATCAAACAGGTATATTCTAGAGTAATGCCTGCTTAGTATAGTACATGTTCCGACTCAAAATTTATAGAATCCAGGTGGCACTAACTAATCAGACAAACAGAGAACCACGTTTAGATCACTGGCATCTTTTTATTCTTTGACTTAGTACTAGTTTATTACAGGGTAGGGTAGTACTTTGCACCATACACTTTCATGGCCTGAAGGAAAGTGTGAGGTATATAACAAGCATGTTGTTTCCAATATGATATGTGGTGTTTGGGACTTTGGGCTAGAAAAGTGGTTGAATGCTGTAAGCAGAGCTTAGTGGGACATCCTAGTAAGAGCTTGGAAGATAGTGTGAGCAATGTGGACTCAAGATTCAAGATGCTTCAGAGAGGAACAGTGCTAGCATCTGGGTTAGAGACCATTGCCATGCTATTCTGGTAAAGAATAGGGTTGCTTTACTGCTCTTGTCCTAAGAATTTGCCTGAGATGAAATTAAAAATAATGGAGTGATTTCTTTGGCAGTTTCAAGACAAGCATATGTTGACACTGCGGTATGGTTATTATAGTCGTCACTCTTAAGCAGATACACAGTAAAAAAGAGACAGTGGGTAGCTTAGATATTTTTTATTGGTGTGAAAAGACACAATGACCAAGACAGCTTTTAAAAGAGAAGCGTATACTGGCACTTATGGTTTCAAAGGTGAATCCATGACTATCGCGGTGGAGATATGATAGCAGACAAGCATGGTGCTGAAGCAGTTACTGAGAGCTTCCATCTTTGTCCACAAGCAAGGAGAGAGACAGAGACAGACAGAGAGAGAGAGAGAGAGAGAGAGAGAGAGAGAGAGAGAGAGAGAGAGAGAAGCTACTACCAATGTGATTTAAGGAAGGAAAGCCAGGCTTCATACTAAGTGGTGAGCCAAGCTTGGAAGTATTGCCCATGCACATCTGACTTTAGAGTCATTAAAAATACATGAGTAAAGGGTTGTCAACTGTATAGTTAATGAGAGCCACTGAGGTCAGGTATATGGAAGGGGAGTTCCTACATGGGAAGGCCACTACATGACACTTTGAAAATGAAGTCTGGATGGTGTTAGAGACCTCAAGATGTTAAAGAAACCAAGCTGTGTAATATTGGCCAAGGAGCAGAATCATCCTAATGGCAGCAAAGAGCCATTTAAGCCTTTGATAACATTAGACATGTATCTGTGGTATTTAGTTTGCCCTGCTGGGTTTTGACTTGATTTGGTTCATTATTTCCTTATTAAGTTCATATTCCCCCCTTTTGGAATGGATAATGTATATATTCTGTGCTATTGTATATGATTTGCTTTTTGATTGTTAACAGAGGTTTGGAACTAGGAAATTGCCTTGAGTCTTGGTAGAGGCTTTGAACTTTGAGGTTTTAAACAGTGTTGAGGCTGAAAAACTATAGTGACTTTTGAAGCTGGTGCACTTTGTATTGATATGGCCAAGAGCCTAGGGGAGCTAGAAATGTGGTGGCCTGAATGAGAATGTCTTTTATAGGCTCATGTTTGATTATTTGTGAAGGGTTAGAATTGTGGCCTGGAGGGAGGAGGCAGGTGGTGTTAAAACTGGGAGCAGGCATGGAGGTTTTCAAAGACCCATGCCAACAAAGACAATAAGGTTATGAAATAATATAAAATTCAATGGTACTGTTCAAATTCTGTGAGTGCTGAGGCTTTAGCTCAGTGATACGGGGATAGCCCAGCTCAGACCAGAATCAGAGTTCCATTCTCAGCATGCTAAGCAAGCACACATGCACAAGCAATACAATGGAGACAACAGCTCATTTAAAACAGCACACACGTGTAATCCCAGGACACAGGAGGTGGAGGCAGGAGGATCTCTGTGAGTTCTAGGCTAGTCTAGTCTACAGAGCAAGTTCCAGGACAGGCTCCAAAGGCTACAGAGAAACTCTGTCTCAAATAACAAACAAGTAAAAGAAACCCAGCACCAACTAACATTATAATGAATGTAGGAAAATGTACTAGTCCTCTAATCATATCTAATAGATTAATTAGAAAAGCTGGGTTTCAGAAGATTAGACTATCATTACCAATATGGCTGACTTTATCTTTAATCTTCAGGGAAATAAATAATAAGTATCAAGTCATATTCAAAGTGAAATTGAATTTAACATTATACATCATATTTTATAAGCACAATGCAATTCAGTTATTTCTTTTCTTAAGCCAAACACTGGGAAACTAAAACAACTTTTGATTATGTTACATTCCCATTCCATGTACAAAAGCAGAGAGAGTAATACAATCCACAGTTAATCTTTCAGTCAGTCCTGGGATCTGTAGGCCAACATGTATGATGCAAGTATTTTCATATGAAGCCTTCTGAAACAAGGCAGGAAAAGATGGCAAGGCTCACAGGTATCTTTCCTCCTGAGCCCAGCTTAAATGAATCTCTAAGAACAAAAGTTAAACAGTTCCCAGATTCAATCACATTTAGAAGCCTTCATAAATCTGGGCACTATTATAGCAACTTAAAAGGATCCACAAATTTATCCTACAAACACTTTTTGAGAATGGTGTAGTGAGGAGTGCAAGAGATACTAGGTTAAATAAACCATGTGAAATGGTAATCTGTGTCTCCTCCAAGCTACTGATAAACTATGAAAGGTGTTTGCATGTTTCAAATAGAATCCAGACCTCTACAATGAAAACATTATATCTCCAAAGAGAAAAATAAAAACACTAGAAATGGAATGATAGCTCATGTTCATGGATTGGTAAAACATTGTCAAATGACCATTCAACAAAAGCCACCTAAAGATCTAATGCAATCCAATCAAAATCCCCACCTCATTTTTCACAGAAATAGGAAAAAAATAAGAAAACTATTCTAAAATTCATGTGAAACCACAAAAGACCCTGGATAGTCAAAATAATCCTGGACAAAAGGAACAATGTTGAGGGGTACTCTCATTTCAAGCTTCAAAATATACTACAAAGCCACAGAAATAAAACCAATATGGTACTGACACAAAAACAGACATATAAATTAATGGAACAAACAGAAGACCCAAATGTAAATAAATGCAACTACAACCATCCGGTATTGACAAAGATGTTAAAAAAGACATACAGTGGAGAAAAAAGAAAGCATCTTCAGCAAATAGTGCCAGGAAAGCTGGATGTCTACACAAAGAAGAATAAAATTAGATCCACATCTAATTTCTTTTACAAAAATTAACTCCAGGTGGATCAAAGACCTAAATGTGAAATGCTGAAATTCCTAGAACAAAACCCACAGGCAATACTTTATAAAAACAGAAGAAGGAGAGGACTTTCTGAATAGGACATCACTTGCCCAGGATTTGAGGTCAATAACTGACACGTAGGACTTTATAAAACTAAAAAGTTCTGCAGAAGTAAAGAAACAAGCAATTGTATGAAAAGGATGCTCACACAATGGAAGGGAATCTGTGTTAGCTATACATCTGACAGAGGATGATATCTAGAATATGTTAAGAACTCAAAAAATGAAGAATAAAAACACAAAAGACCTATTTAAGAAAATGGGCCTGGGATCTGAACAGAGTTCTCAAAAGAAGAAAAAATCAGCTCAGAAATATCTTAAAAAGTGTTCATCACCCTTAGCAATAAAAAAAAAAAAAAAAAAAAAAAAAATCAAAACAATTTTGAGATTTAATCTTATATCATCTAAAATGGTAAAGATAAAAACAACTGACAATATGCAGGAAAGGATGTGGAGAAAGAAAACCATCACTGATTGTTGCTGAGATTAAAAACCGGTCCGGCCTCTCTGGAAACAAATGTGGAAAAAAAATCACAAAATGTTAAAAATAAATCTACCATACGACCTAGCTATTCATTCCTTGGCATATGCTCAAAGGACCTGACATATTCATACTCCACAGATACTCGCTCCCCCATGTTCACTGACAACAGTTAGGACATGGAAACAACATGAATGCCCTTCATGATAGTGGATGGGCGAATGTGGTACATAAACCGACGGTATAATGCTCAGTTTCATAGAAAAATAAAACCACAAAATTTGGAAATAAACGGGTGGAACTAAAAAGGATCATACTGAGTCAGGTATTCCATAGCCAGAAAGACAAATGTACATGTTCTCAATTTTGGTTTCTAGCTTCAAATCCTCAGTGAATATACAACCTGGAATATCCACAGAGACTCAAAGTATAAAGGGACGACCATAGTAGAGCGGGGATAGCAGTGTACAAGTGTACGAGAGGAAAATGGTTTAAAAAAACCCAGGAGAGAGTAAGTACAGCTGGAGGAAGTCAATGCAGAAGAAGGAAGGTAGAAGATAAAGTAACAGTAAGGATATCTGAAAAAACTCATAAAGAACCCTATTATCTGCTAACCTAAAATTATGTCTTTGTGTATGCATACAGATATGTAGTTTAAAGAAAACATTCCCACCTGGACTAGTGATGCCCGCCCCCCAAGCTATTAACTATTTAACACAAATCTTAACACCAGGTATTTGAAATCCTCTATCTAGCTGTTGGTCATGGCTTGCTCAGCTCGATTACTTATAGAACCCAGGACCACTAGCACAGGTGTGTCTATATCCTGGGCTCTCCCCCATCATTCACTAAGAAAATGCCCAAGTTTACCTGCTTACAGAAAGATCTAACAAACAAATTCTCAACTGAGGCTCTCTCCTCTCAGATGACTCTAGCATGTGCCAAGTTGAAAAAAAACTAGCCAAGACAGGGGCTAACTAAAAGTAATTAATTGAACGTGGTGGCGCATGCTTTTACTTAACCCTAGCACCTGAGAAGCAGAGACAGGAGGCTCTCTCAGGATGCCAACCTGGTCCACATAGTGGTCTCCATGACAGCCATGACTACATAGTGGTCTCCATGATAGCCATGACTACACAGAGAGACCCTGTCTCAAAAACAAAACAAAATTTTTAAGCCTGATATGATGGCACATGACTCTAAAGCCAGCTCTAAGGTGGCAGAGGCAGGAATATCTCTAAGCTTAAGGGAGGGAGGGAAGGAGGGAGGGAGGGAAGGAAATGACTGAATGAACAAATAAATTAGTGAGATAAATAGACTTAAAGCTACAATACTTGAAACAGGAAAAGATGAACCTCTGTAATAGAGCATAAAAAATCAGTTATCCAGTATAAAAATGAAATCTTTCAAATACACGTGGTGAATAGTATTTCAATCATTTGAAGAAAATCATTTTTATAATATTGTTATGTGTAAATGTATACTATATTTAACAATAGTAAGGAATAAGAGACATCTCACATGCAAATAATCAACAAAGAAAGATTTATCTCACCAGAAGTTACAAACTTTTTAGGCAAAAGGCAACAAAATGCTTCAAGACAAAAAAATAGTAAAGAAAATGTATTGCAAAGTATAATCAAAGATGTATTCTTCAAATTCCATTACTTTTTAAAAGGATTCTAACAAGACTAGCTGCCTAATAGGGAACCAATATATTAAATTTTAAGGAAGATGTGATGTGGGAATGCGTTTATGTATGCTGTGAATCTCAATCTTTAAATAAAGGAGCTGTTTTGGGCCATGGCAGGCACCATAGAATAAGTAGGAGGAGAAATCAGAGCTTAGGTAGGAGAAGCAGGGTGGAGTCAGACAGATCGAGCCAGCCGCCCAAGGAGCAACATGTAAGGAGGCACGGGTGAGCTACGGACTACGTGGCCGACAGATTAATAGAAATGGGTTGATTTAAGATGTAAGAGCTAGCTAGCAATGTGCCTGAGCCATAGGCCAAACAGCATGAAGTTAATAGAAGCGTCTGAGTTGTTTCTGGGAACCCGGGCGGCTGGGCGGCTAAGCGGTCTCGGGCGGCAGGTCTGTGGGTCTCCGGATCTCTGGCGCCCAGGACCTGAGAACCCCACTACTACTACAAAGATGAGTCCACAGAGCCCATAAAAATGATGCTGTAAAAAAAAATTTCATAATATAAATGTTTTTAATAACAAAAGTTAGAAAATGCACTATTTTAATTTTTATAAAGTATTAGTATCATAAGTAGATACATGCAAAGAAAATAATGTCTATAACAAATGCTGAAAATCATTGCTGGGTGGTCTATAACTACAAATTTTTATAATAAATGTTTTATTCAGAATTTTCTTTATAAAGAAAAGAGACAAATATAAAGACAATATTTCTTCTAAGACTAGAAAAAAGAAAATATTTAAAACATAAATCATTTTGACACAGGGAGAATGATTTAAAGAATCTTAAGCTCAGTTTCCACTTTTTCACTATACTAGAAGGCTGTCCAGAAGGAGAACAGCAGGCAGGGGCAGGGACCTAAGTAATGTGATAAATCTTCAAGATGGTTTTGTTGGTGGTTTTTAGAAAAGGGAAAGTTAGCATTTCTTGAGATGGTGCCCACATTGCAATAGAGTACCTGGAGACAGATTTGAAGTTGAAAGGAAGAAGGCCAAGTTAAAGGGATTGGTTAGGAGGAACAAGAAGACTAGTAGGAACAGGAAGGGACAAGTAAAGAGAATGAAGGTAAGAGTGGAGATGGGGGAGTGTGAAAAGGGAGGAAAGAAGGAAACAGACTGGACAGGGAGGTGCAGCAGAGAACCTCAGACTGATGCTCTTCAAGGGCTTGCTGGAAATGCAGTGTGGTACTGAGGCAATGCTGCCATTAACTGCAAGAGGCAGCTGCGTGAGAAGCATACAGGAGGTGAGGTAGTAGAAAGGGTCTTCACAGGCTGAAGGTTCTAGCTGAGATTTAGACACTGGTATGGGAAGAGCATGAAATAATAACTCTACAGTAAAATGCACCCTTTATAAAGATATGATTAATTCCTCAATTATTATAAAAAATAAAACTTGCTTACATTCCTTAAAAACCAATTTTTAAATATATTTAAAATTATAAATAATATAATAATATAATATAATAATATATTTAAAACACAAAGGGAAAAAAGAACAGGGTAACAAATCACAAGACAGTGAAATGGTAAGAATGATACCTATAGTAACAGACTTATGGAACACTGAATGGAGATAAGGTAAATATCATGCTGAATTATTCAAGTCACACACAGTGGCTAAGGCAGAATATTATGAATCCTTTTCAAAGTCGGTTCCATCACATATGTAAATTAATTCATTACTTACCACTTTTGCTTTCTGACCTTAGACAGTGAAGGTGAACAAAAGGATCAAACAAGAAAAACTGTCTTGGGGGAGCTGATCTTGTTTAGCTAAAGGGCACAAGACAGCACATACCCAGATGCACACATCAGCCACAAGACCAATACTAAATGTACTCTTGAGCAGGCTATCACCAGCTTCTGCAAATGTATCCTTTCTGGTTTACTTATTTACTCCTCCCTTCAAATCTGCTTTATGTCATTAAATAAAATAAAATAAAATAAATGTTTTCTAAATAACTTTCAATAAATAATAAGCAAATTATAAAAATATAATGGTGCGAATTCTCCTATGTATATAAGATGTAATAGATTCCACAGACTTTTTTATCATGTAGCTACTTTTACAAAATTATCAGTTCCTTTTCTCCCATTCTGATTTGGAAACTGCTACAACTATTTCACTGATTTAATTCCATTTTGTTACACTGATCTCTTTTTAAAACTCATCTTATTAGGACACTTTCCAGAATCTATGTGCCCACTATAAAGTGAAAAGTAACAAGATTTTTCTAAAACATAATGTAGAAATCATTAAGTCTAACTATTCTAAATTTAGAAAATATGTGACAATAATTTTGGAGAGAAAAGAATGGTAGTTTGAGCTGTAATATTCATAATATACACTGCAGAGTAAGCCATGAAGTCTCAACAAACTGAATTTGAGTTTGTCTGTCTGACTCTGAGCATCCCAACAGACATAGGCTTTAAGAAAGATGGTTCATGAGAATCAAGAACACTCAGACTGCTTTACAGACAATTGCCGGTTCGCAGTGTTAATAGCAAGGGATAAATAATACTCTTCAAGATTGTTATTGTTTTAGCTCTAATAGAGCTTATCAAGGGACTGAAACTTTCTCCAAGGTTGTTGGTCCTCTATACAAGGAAGGAATGGGATGGTGGTGGTAGTTCTGGCAGCAGTTTCTTCTTATAAGAAACTTCCCCACAGAGTTGGTTATTGACAACCTGTTTGTCTAAAAATATTTATAATAGGACTCTATGTAATATCTAGTGATATAAACACTTCAAATCACAAGGGATACTTTCATTACTGAGTCATGTTAAGTTTTGTTAAACACCTGTTCCTCTTAGGGCAGAGTAAAACGCAGAACTACAGAACCCTTTTCTGAAAAGTGCAGATGTAAAAAGGTCAAAGGTGCTGTAGCCAATCCTGTCCATCCCTTCCTCCCACCGTTGTCTCTCTGGGGCCCAGGGTACCTTACTGCAGAGTAGTCTGAAATGCTCCTGACTTAAGAATTAAACATTGTGGGGTGTGAGAGATGGCTCAGTGGATAAAGCACATACTGCTTTGCAGAGAGATCCTGAGCTGGGTTCCAAGCATCCATGCCAAATGTCTCACAAGCCTCTATGAACACCTCATGCACACACACACACACACACACACACACACACACACACACACACACACACACTATTTAAAAAACAAAAATAAAGTCTTAAAAAAAATTCTTTTCAAAAGAATGAACATTTAAAGCCTATTCTTGATAAAGCACCTTAGTAGATAATGAACAGAATAAATTAGAGTTGAAGGTGCCAGCATGGGGAACTGAGGAAAGAGCTTCCCTCATTCGCTGACTTCCAATGGGGCAATGCCACTCCAGACAATCTGAAGTACAGGTCCACTTACTTCTCACAGTGAGTAAGAAAGCACTGAATTCATGTTTCATAGGGTAATCTCAGGGACGCAAAACATACCACAATGCATGACAAACACCTGTAGCATCTCAAGCACCAATGTTTTTGTCAAATTTGAAAATATTTAAAATAGATATTTCTATTAAGTTGAGAAACAGCCAATGAGTATTTGATCCAGGAATATTCTAAACAAAGGAAATTGAAATTCAAGAGTAGAGAGGCCCTGCCACCAATAGAAATAAATGTTCCAGGAAAATCAAATCATACTATGACTGTATATTCTTTTATGCGGGGATTAACAAGATGTGGCCACCTGGAGAGGTCGCTTGCCCAATCCATTTACCAAGCAAACCAAAGAGAAAACAGAAAACCAAACCAATAAACAAAAAACAACAGAAAGGAAAAGATATACTAGCCAGAGAAGTTTTAAATACTGTTAGCACTAGGAATAATATAATTGTGATTCTAGAATTTACCTCAAGGTAAAAATGGACACTGGAGATCAACCTAAGGAAAAACTTCACATTCATTTCCAAGTAAGCTATAATGTTACCAAATAATACTGACTTATAAATTAACTGATATCCACCAAAGCCAAGACAAATGACTCTGATTTTACAATGATAATTAGATTTTATGTGTAATTCTTGAGTCAGAAGAACAAACATTTACCACATGCTACTCTGAGGTTATCTTATTCAATTGAAAGTATACTTAAATATTTAAACAGACATTTTGATTGTATTAAAAAATATCATTAACTACAGATTATGTGGCTACAAAGTAGTAAAACTTTAAATGCACAGCTGGAGAGAGGGCTGAGTGATTAAGAGTCTTGCTACTCTTTCAGAGGACTGGAGTTTGGTTCCCAACAATCATAGAGGGCAGTTCACAACCACCTAGAACTCCAATTCCAAGTGATCTAATACTCTCTTCTAGCCTCTGCAGGCATCCACAAACACTTGTGGTATTCACTTGTGGGAGCACAAGCACATGTTTGGACAATACACATGAAGACATAGCAAATGAAAAAACCAAAACAAATCTTGGGACTAGAGACATGGCTAAGTGATTAAGGGTTCAGTTCTTAGTACTCATGTGGCAATTCCCATGGATTCAGTACCTTCTTCTGGCCTCCAGGGGCACCAAGCACATATGCAGTGCACATAAGTATATGCAGTCAAAGCTCATGCACAAAAAAGAAAATTTAAAAGCTTTAAAAATTAAATTCAAGGGCTGGATGGTGGTGGTGGTGTGCACCTTTAATCCCACACTTAGGAAGCAGAGACAGGTGTATACTTCTGTGAATTCAAGGCAAGCCTGGTCTACAAAGCAAGTTCTAGAGGGCAGTCAGGACTGCTAACCAGAGAAACCCTGTCTCGAAAAACAAAAATAAATAAATAATTGAAACTCAAATGGTTTCCTTATAAGAAGCTATGAACTTTAAACAATGTTTATATATAACACCTACAAAAATCATAAGAAAACACTGTACTTTGAGAAAACAATAAATTCCAATATCATTTCCCATACCATCATATTGGTGAATCAATCAATACATAATTGTCTTATGAACAAAATGGCAAGACAGGTCATTTAATTCCGTCTTCTTATTGGGCAAGGCTAAAAATACATAACTATGTATTTAACAAGATTTTCCCAAGAAAGTGAAATGACTCAGTGGGTAAAAGTGTTTGCTACCAAAATGATAACCCAAGTCTAATTCTTGGAAAGCACGTGTGGAAGTGACAATTCCTTCAAGTTGTCCTCTTACGTTGCACTGTGGTAGATATATGCATGCCTATAAACACATACACTAAATAAACGCAAAAAAACAAAACCACAAGACAAGACAAAACCTCCTAAGACGTGGAGAACAGTGATAATTTTACCGCACCATAAGGGGAGAACACACAAGCATGGTATCCAGGGCTATATGTAACATGAAGCAGTGTGGAGAAGGTGCTTGAAGCCAAGTAGAGTGACCAACAACCTAGAAAACTAAAGGGCACCTAAGCAAACAATAGCTGCTATGGCTTTGATCAAGACCCTGAAGAATTTAACAGCGGTGGTAGGAGTGAACAAAAAGCCATGCAGGGCAGGGGATACAGCTCTGTGGTAGAGTTTATGTGTACAGGCCCTACCACCAGTCCCCAGTGCTGATGGAAAAAAGAAGGGGCTAAAAACACTTCGGACCAATTTTGTGTTATCTAGCAGGCTGAGAAAACTTCTATCCTAAAGCTTAATAAACATGATTCCAGATCACCTAAATTCTTCTTATATAGAAACAATCCAAAATAACAATAAGTCCAATGCCTAAAGAGGTTTCCAATATAAGCAAAGCAAGAAATAATAGAAACAAAACTCAGTGAAGATGTACTGAGGTGCTTGGGTTTCTGGCTCCTCCAACAGACTCAATTCTCAGGCAATGTTGAGAAAAAGAAGCCTACCCCAGCTTGTCACGCATGAGAAAAGCAAAACACAACTACTAAAGACAGTTGGAAAACAAGGCTTTTTCTTTAAGGGAGAAACACAAGAAGTGCATCAAGGATGCACTAGACACCATAGAAGCCAGAGGGAAAGGAATTACATGTTTATTGTTTTCAAAACTCAACTCAAAACTTAAAACTCAACATGGAAATGATCATCCTAAAGTAAAACAACTTGGAATGACTAGAAGTTAATTTACAAAGGTTTAGCCATAGCCGGGTGGAGCTAAATTGTAGCACTTGTGTGGCAGAGAAAGGCAGGAAGGGAACAAGTTGGAAGCAAGTTTAGGCTATATAGCAAGTCCCGGTCAACATGGGCAAAAACCAGACTCACAAAACAAAACAAAAATTTAATTAGCAATGCTGAAGTAAAAGGCACACTTAACTGTGAAGGGGACTAGCATCTAGAATATATAAAGAAATGAAACATAAACACCAAACAAAAAAGATCATCTGCTCAATAAATGCATAAAGTAAAAGAACTAAAATGTTTTCTTTCGGGTTTTGTTGTTTTTTGAGCAATAAACTCTCATGTAGCCCAGGTTGGCCTTGGACTATCTTCTCTGTTAAAAACAGCTCTGAACTTCTGATCCTCCTGCCTCTACTTTCCAAGTGTTGAGATTATGCTCAAGACTTACAATGATGGCTGTCAAAAGTACTAGTATGTAGGTGTGCCTTTCAAAAACAGTGCATCTTCTAGGATTTATGTACAGACAATAAAAAGAACCAGACACTAATAATATGTATGGTATATAAATACACAAGCCTCAGGGAAGCACATAGATTAATAGAAATGGGTTAAGTTATAAGTGCTAGATAAAAGCAAGCCTAAGTTATCAGGTGAGCTTTAATAATTAGTAAAGAGTCTTCATGTAGTTACTTGGGAGTCGGCAATAAAGAAGAAAAATTGTCTACAGTAAGACAAGACTCTCAGTCTTTCAATTTATGAAATAATATAGAAGGACCAAGTATTTGACTTTAGTAAGAATGAATGTTATTATAATAAATATACAAACACACACTCAAACATGGTAAAAATAAATTTGCATTTAATTTAAATGAGACATAAGAAAAAAGTAGAAAAGTTGAGGTTAAAATTCAAAAAATATTAATTTAAACTCAAACACATTAAATTGTCATATTAAATATAATAGACTCTCTAGTTAAAAGATGCAAAGGTTTTCCAACTTCATATTACATATGAACTACATATTATGTAATTATATTTCCTGGGGATTAAATTAAATGCCAAAATATAAGCTGATACAGTTATGCTTGTAGGAAACAATACAGATCTCA
This sequence comes from Phyllotis vaccarum, assembly GCA_033318265.1. Classification (NCBI taxonomy): domain Eukaryota; kingdom Metazoa; phylum Chordata; class Mammalia; order Rodentia; family Cricetidae; genus Phyllotis; species Phyllotis vaccarum. Next base: position 60,163,181 of record JARWLC010000001.1, on the reverse strand, counting down.
CCATAAAGCAGAATGTCAAACATAAAGCAAACTTTACAATGGTATTGTTCAACTTACCAACCAAAAAGACCAATTTAGAAATATTTCTAAATTTTAGAAATAGAAAACACAGCTCTAACTTTCACCTAATAAAAGCTTTAAAAGCCAGGCAGTGGTGGCACACACCTTTGATCTCAGCACTAAGAAAGCAAGGCAGGTAGGTTTCTCTGAGTTTGAGGCTGACCTGGTCTACAGAGCTAGTTCCAGAATGGCTCGGGCTGTTACACAGAGAAACCCTGTCCTGAAAAAACCTGACAGAACTCAATGAAATAAGATAAAACCAAAATAAAATATTTTGCTAATGTCTATACAGCTAACAAAGCTGAACTACACACATGCCGTAAATGTGTGCTCAGAGCTTACTGCAGAATATGCCTAAGCAAACATATGATGTGTTATTTTTCCCAGGCAATAAGTATATACTTCAAACCTTTTAAGTCATATGCACTATGTTCTCCAACCAAATACAAGTTAGGCGGCAGCAATAGAGTAGGAAATCTCTACATGTTTGAAAAATAAAAATAAATCTACTTTTAAATAAGCCCAAGAACAAACAAGAAACAGTATAAAGTAAATAAAATACTTTAAACTTAATAAGAAAAAAATGATTTAAAATTTGTGAGTACCAACTAGATGCAGTACTTAATTAGCAAATATGTAGTCTGAAAATCAAGGATGTGTTGAGGAGATGACTAAATTTGTAAAATGTCTGGCCTGCAAACATGAGAACATTAGTTCAGAACTAAGCATCCATGTATGAATTGGGCATGTGGGCAAGTATCTGTAACCACAGTGGTGAGGGGATGTCAGGTAGTCAACAGAGACAAAGGGATCCCCCAGAGCTCATTAGCAGGCAGTGTAGATGAGTCAATGAGCTCCACATTTAGTAAGAGTGATCAAACAAAGTGGCTGATGTCTTCCTCTGGCTTCCACATGCCTATATAGGTGTAACCACACAATATATTCACAAATACAAAAAGCACATTCATATATATATTATACAAACATGTACACATACACAAAAGGACCAAATATGCTCCAAGATTAAATATACCCAAGAAAAGTAAAAAGACAAAGATATAAGTAGAAATAAATGAAATAAAAAATATATATACAGAAAGAAGGTGAACATAGTCCAAATTGTTTAAGTAAATGTTTAACAAAACTGACTACCTTCTGGTGAGACCAATGGATGGACAGAGCACTAATAACCAATATTGATATCGAAAAAGGTAAATCAATCATTGATCCTGTAGCCACTGTTATCTGACTAGCATTATAACTATTAAAAATCTGTAATCATAAGCTTTCTCACAAAGACTTCTTTGCTGCTAACCCCATAGATAACTTTCTAGAGAGCGTAAGAGTTCATCATAACCTCCATTTAGTAAAACTTAAGGAAAGACCTTTTAGATGGGGGGGGAGGGGAAGGCCAAATTGTCTGTAATATCAAAGTCAATAAACCTCGGGACATTTTATATACATACACTAAAGTAGCACAGAATTATGTATCTAGTTATAAAGCTGAGAAGCCACACTTACAACACCTAGAGATTAACAGATTTTCATTTTTCCTCAAACTTAATCCAAATTAAAAAGTCCAACAGGTTTTAAACTGTTGCAGATATACAGGAAGCTGAATGCATCCCATATAAAATAGTCAAATATAGCTCAGTCACAGAAACACAAGGTGGGAAGAGCTCAGAAGCAATGACTTGATTCCATTCCTACAGCAATGCCTGTGTTGCTCTATAGCAAGTATGGTGGTTAGCACACAGTGTGGCTATTACTTACTTTAGTAAATTGAGTCTTTTTCCAGTTAGCAATTTCCCCAGTCTATATTTCTGCCAACAAAGTTTACATTCCACTGATATTCTCAAGCAAAGATAGGAAAGAACATTTTGGGAACTTTCTAGATACCAAGTAATCATTTGCTGAGGATACAACTCAAGTACTGAATGAATGACATTCATTTTCTGGATTTAAAAAAAAAAATCTCTAATTTGCTGATGTAGCTCAGTTGATGGAGTATTTGCCGAGCATGCAAAAAGCTAGGGTTCAATCCTCAGCATTACGTATACTGAGTATAGTGGTGCACACCTATAATCTCAGCATTGAGAGATGGAAGTAAAAAGATCAGAGTTTCCTTAAAGGCCAGTCTTAGCTATAAAGGGTTCAAAGCCAGTCTAAGATAGATTCTTTGACTTGTCTAGTCTTCCTGATAAGTCTGAATTTGGACTCCTGGGGAATAAATTTTTAATTTATAACATTTTAATTTGCTTCAAAACAGACAATGTAGGGAGATCTAAATTTAACTTATCCACGAACGAACAACAAAGGACACATTCACTTGGACTTTTGGTATTTTATTCTTCATTGGAAATTAATAGTATGTAGAACCCATAAGTATTTATATATATTTATATATATACAAAATATTTTCAGAAAAATTCAATGCCTACAATAAAATATATAATTAGAAAAATGTAATGGCAATCAGTTTTAAAAATTATTATGAAAGTTCACATTTTAAAATATATTTTGAACTTTGATTGCCCATTGATAGCTTTATGCTTTCAAATCAACAAATAATAAAATGTTTATGAGTATATTTAGTTGTCTCACTATAGAATTGTTGTTATTGAATAGTTGTATTGAAGTACAGTTAAATGACAGAGCAAATGCCTAGCAAGTACAAGTCTTGGATTCACTTCTCTAGTACCACTTAAAAAAAAAAAACAGAAATGGTACATTTGCCTACAATCACAAAAAGAAAAGCATGAGTCAGATCAGAGTACAAGCAGGGTGACACTATCCTCCCTAAGAAATGTCAGAGTTGATGAGGAAGCACCGAATATTATTAAGAATAGTATTAAAAATGCTAACTTCCTAGGTCTTTATTAAAGGCACCCTTTAATATTTTCCTCTTACCAATAACCAAAGCTCTTTAGACAGGCTTGGCCTACCTATTGTGCCCCATAAATGAGGGCTGACAGATCTTTCCTTTATGCCAGCTGCAAAGGCACTGCAACAGCTGCTACCTCAGGAGGCTTCACTCCAGCGAAGACAACTCCAGGCAACTTGGAAGAGCTTTGAATGATTGTGCTCCAGGCAACACAAGCCTCAGTGAACTCTGGGTGACCCTGTTCCCCTTAGGACAAATGTGTGAGGGGATCATCTCCCCAGTGCAATCAGCTAACAGGTCACAATTGGTGCAATGTGAGACCCATGACTGGTTTATAAGCAGAGCTTGTGAATGGTGCATTATGTTTTGTGTCTGCTCTAACAAATAAAGCTTTCCTGAAGATCAGAGGGCAGAGCCAGCCACTAGTTAGCCATTAGAGGCCAGGAAGTGGTTGTGCACACCTTTAATCCCAACACTAGGAATCTTGTGCCTTTGTTCCCAGTACTAAGGAAGCTGAGACAGGAAGTGGAGAAGGAAATATAAGGTGGAAGGAGACAGGAATTCAGGGTTGGTAGAAGTAAGAACTCCGATGGATGGCTGCTCGGCTTCTCCGATCTTTCAGCATTTACCCCAATGTCTGGCTCCAGGTATTTATTAAGATCAACTAGAATTTATGCTACAGTGCATGTGGAAGTCTAAGTTTGAAGCTGAAGGAACTGTAAATCATGCATATTGTAGTTATTTATGCAGCCCAATGCAGATCAGATGGAAAGAGATCCTGGCAGTCAGGAGCCCAGCATACTGAGCACTGCATCTTGAATGGAAAAGTATTCAAGCATTCGGGAGCCAACGAATACTACAGGCCACAGTAAGCCCTGCTTCAAGGAAAGGCTTCCTCAATGTTAAGAGCTCTGCTCCAGCAAGGGAGAGCCTCCCCTGCAAACTTACTACAGTGGCCTACAAAGGGAACACTGCTGCTGCTCTGGGTTCAGGGTTAAAGTATTTCACTGGCTCGGGTCTTAGATCCAGGGTGGATTTCTTTCACTGACTCTCGTTTCAGAGCCAGGGTGGGGTGGGTTTCTTTGGCTGGCCACTTTTCCCTACACATATGGCAAGGCTGACTGATAAAATTGTATGTAACACGGGCACTGTGCTTCAGGCCCTATCTAGCTATGTAATAAGCTAGTTAGCTCTCTGTATTGTTGGGTTTGTCTGAGATGTTCCTTCTCCCACCATGTTGCAATGTTAGGCTCCTGAATAAATTTCCTGAATGCTCTGTTGTCTACTTGTCATTTTCGTGAAAAAAAAGAAGAAGTGGGTTGAGGTGGTAACATGAAGAGATGAAACTCTGAAATTTCAGGCCCAGGCAGAAGCAGCAACATCAAGAAGGCAGTTGGAATGTGACTACCAAAACTAAATGCCTACAGGACACCTAAGGCCCCCTCAGCTAGTTTAGGAATGAAGAGGTCCATGGAGCTTCTAGGACCAGAGTTTGTACAAGATCTAAAGAGTAAGAGGTGGTAGAACATTAAGCTAAGGAAAGCAAGTGGCCATGAGGAGCCTCCGCCACTAAGAAAATCCCAGGCAGCTAAGAACAAGGCAAGCAAGGGCCACATCATCTGAAGCCCATGACCACCAAACCTAGCTACCATATATAAAGGTGTGAACTTTGAAGACTCAAAGCTTGGTCAGACCTCACAGCCGGAGCTCTCTAACTGAAAACTCGAGTGATAAGCCCAGAGCCTCCTCCAAATTTATAAATCCCAGCCTCCTGTGCTCAGGAAAGCAGGAAAGAAGAGTGCCCACACTGAGAGTAGTTTCTTGCCTATTTGCAACTTCCAGCTGAACAGAGCAAAGAATTCTCAGCCAAACACAAAAACAGCCCATAAGCTTTTGCACATGTAGCCACTTCCCAAAATGGAAGGGAGAGTAACACTTAGGAGTGGGAGAAGGCCAAAGAAGAAAGTTAACATTGAGTCATACTATAAAAACTGCTATACTTTCAATTCTTATGTTAATAAAAAAAGAGCGAGAGAAAGAAAAGTTAAAAGAGAGAGAGAAAGAAAGGAAGAACAAACCCATTTTATGAATATTTCTTTGGCACCAGTTTGTAACTCTAACCTTCCTTTGAAAATAAAACAAACCACACGAGGACTGAGGCATTATTTCCTTCTCTTACACTGCTTTTTAAAGATTCTCTCCTTTTCTGGTGGGCATTATTAGCATAAGTTTTAAATGATATTTAGAAATTGAGAGATCTACCATAAAGAACAACACTAAAGAAAGCCAGAATATTTGTAAAGTTGTAACTGAATTTTCCTAGTAATAAACCCCTCCACTTTTTTACTGGACTCATGCCACCAGAATAAAAACTAAAAAGTCTCGCTAAAGTCTGTACATCCAAGATCTAAACAAAATGTTCAGGGGCAGCTGTCATGAAACCTGCTCATGAGATAGTTCATACCATCTTAAGCCTTATTTTTTTGCATTTTCTCCCTGATATAATATAGCTGATATAACAGCCATCTAGGTTTGTTTGGCAGCCTTGATAATGGAGAGGACATCCATAGCAGAGAAATGAGATAGGACCCTGAGCACTGTATTCTTGAAGTACGATTCAAGGTCTACCAAGTTCACATATGACCCCCCTCACTATAAAACATGAGTTGGGGGGGGGGAGTCACAATGGAGCATTCAAACACCTAAGCTGGGTCACCATCAGTTTCTCAAGTAAACCACAAGGCAGTCTGAGACCAAAAAAATAATATGCACATAAAAATCTATTTTAGAGTGAAAAATTCATTATTTCGCTGAAATCTTATTATGCTATAGACTCAAAAGTTGTATGTTATAGTAAAGATATTTATATTTGTGGTGGTATACTGCATATTTAATAAAAATAGTCTGGAATAACAGAGGACAGAGCCATCTCTCCAGCCTTTTATGTTTTATGTTTTTGTTTTTTGTGACAGGGTTTTCTGTTTAGCAGTTCTGGCTGTCCTGGAACTTGCTTTGTAGACCAGATTTGCCTTAAACTCACAAAGATCCTCCTGCCTCTACTTCTCAAGTGCTGGGACTAACAGCGTGTGCCTCCAATGCCTGGCTGTTAGGCCTTGAAATCACAGAGATCCAGAATAATCTCTGTCTCCTGAATGATGAGATTAAAAGCATGAGTCACCACTCCTGGACCTTCTGGCTGTGGGTGATTGTGTCCTCTGATATTTCAGATTATTCTTATTAAACATACAACGTATCACCACATATATTAATATTTTAAAACTTTTATCTGCTTAATTAAATTTGTACCATTTCATTATTATCATTATGTTTCATCATATTCCCAAATCACTAAATTGCTTTCTAAAAAGATATTCAACAAAGTAGAAAAAACATCCCTGAAAACAGTGTCAAAACTGGCCACTCAGATTAGAAAAGTTAACACTTATAGTAAAATTATTACAGTAACAGAGAGCATGAACACTGTTGTGATAACAAACCTGTGTGATGGTTTTAAATACATCGAAAATGAAAAGTAGAAAAAATGTATAATTATTTTTATACATGAGATCATCAATACTAGCATCCAACCTAAGTACCACTGTATGTACCTTAGTAAAGACTAATACTTAAACAGCCCCCAGTATGAGGCATTGCAGTATGTACAATCACTTAAACAAATGCTGATACAAGAATATTTGCATCTTAGGCTTTTCAAAAGCATGAAAATTTTTGAAAAGTCACATCAATTTTAACAGCATCCTACCCCTTAATCCTTTATATGGAAATTAGCACATTTTATTCCACATCTGAAAAGAAACAAAGATAAAAGATTTCAAGTTAAATCTCTCACAAAAAAGTACAATTTATTAAATTGCCTAAATGCATATGAATTACTAATAACCCTCTTAACAAATACAATGGTTGGAATGAAAGTAGAAGCTGCTACTGGCAATAATCCACCTACCAAATGTCATACAGTGTCAGATAGTGTCAGTGATAACTGAACTCGAAGTACAACCACTGTAAATACTTCACTTAGAACTGAACTATTGATGAACAGAGCATAAGTCAATTCAGCAAACATCAGCAACTATATACAAAAGACAGCAATTCAACCAATTTCTATCCTACTTATTGCTAAAACTCCCAGATACTAAATTAGCTGAAATGAGTCTGATCATAGCATTATGTGTAAGTACCAAGAATGCCACACACAAATCCAGCTCCACAGTCTTCTTTCTTGGGGTCAAATGGAAGAAACCAATGCACCGCCTTTTTTTTCACCAATGTAAAATTCGCGTATCAGAGTTATCTATCTTTAAGTTTATGTGGAAAATCATTTTTACTCAATCACTGTCTCTGTTTCTTACTATTTCTTCATCCTAAAATTAAAACTTCAATCACTGATTTGTTATACCCTTAATATTTTTCCTATTGCTGATATTGGATATAAACTGGCTCCAAGCTCTTCCTCTTTTTTTTTTTTTTTTTTTTTTGGTGGTGGTGGAGTACTTGGTGTCTTTTGCTTAGTATATTAGGTTTGCATATTTTAAGACAGAGAATAATATCCTATTATATGTATATATACATTTTGCTTATTCATTTTTTTAGTTGGTGATCACATGAGTTATTGCTACCTTTAGGCAATAATTGAATAGACTGCTTAGTATTAATTTTCAATTCCTTTAAATACTATTTAAAAATAGAATTAGTGGGTCACATGGCAATTATTTTTGGAAAGCAGTTATAGAGTATTTTTAAAATTATCTACTACTGTTGGTGAAAATAGAAAATCTGATCAAATAATATTAGTAAAAACACACCACTATTGTTTAAGTAAGACTTATAGAAATTAAAAATGCTGTCTCCTTAAGACTTCTGCATCCTTGTTATTTTATATTATCAAATATACATTTCAAAACTTGGTTAACTATGTATGCCCTAAGAACTGATCTATACCTTTTTCAGGGACTCTAAGAACAGGAGAGATTCGTCCCATTATCAAAACCAAATGTACTATTATCCTACATTTTCACTACTGATGAATTAGAAATAGAAAAGTTATATCTAGTACAGAAAAAATATGAACATTTATAGGCATGAGTTATGATAATATATACTTAAAAGGTTTACAACTTTAAGAATGTTATTTCTTTACAGAGCTATATAGAGTATAAAAAAGTGGGTATAAAAGAAGTAGGTTTTTTTTAAAAAAAAAAAAAGCTTTTCTTTTCTACATTCTTGTATTATACACAGTAAATCTATTATTTTATTGGATCTTTGTATTAAAAGTAATAAAACGCAAGTTCTAGATATGAGTAAGTTATGTTAGTCCCCCCCCATCCACTATTTCAAGGGCCATGTATTAATGCCATGTAAATCACAGTCAATGCTCTTTTAAATCACATATACTAGCAGATAAAATTAATTTTCCCCTCAAATCAAGGAAAGATAAAAAGATTTCTTTGCCCCTTTAAAAGAATACTCCAGTGACCCTTCTCAACAGTGGTGATGGTGATGCTAGGGGTCAATGTTTAAACATGCACTATGGGGTCAGTTACTTAAACCTTTGAATAAGTGTGGAAAAAAAAAAATACACAAAGGCTTGGGAGAGAAAAGAAAAAGATTATATCAAGTTATAGATTAAAAATAGTTTAAAAATAATATACTCTTAAAAAGGAATAAGGTAATAAAAATAATAAGCCATGTAGAGATGGGAAAAACACAGAATCTGGAGCCTGTGCTGTCTTTGAATTTTTTGACTGCTGAGGAAATACTGAGAGCTACTACTCTTAGAAACACTGGGTAACGAAAGCTCCTAGATTAACAAGCTATATATTCTTAAAATATCTTGACTTCAAAAAGGAAGTCAAAAGGTGTGTTGTGTTTTATTTCTACATGAAATGAGAGGCTTTAGGTCCATTCCAGGTTGGTATGGATCCGGTTTAATCAGGAAAGATCCCCCCTGAAAATTCTGGCTACAGACATAAACAAACCTAGAAAAATCACAAAACATGTAACAGACATTTTACCTGCTCAAACATAAAACAAAAAATCACCTTTGGCTAACTTTTGTGTACAACACACAGTCTATACTTGTATCAATACAGATATGCATGTTAACTTTACCAGACACCAATAAAAACACACGGCTCAGATGATCCAACACCTCAACACCTCTGTTATAGCTTCCTGAGAGTTCTGCCTTCAGAGCAGCTTGAGGCTACTGGCTGAAATGGTCCAGCCTCACAGAGAACTCAAGTCAGGACATAACAATTATCCTGATTACCTCAAGGTCTCTCCAAAGATGCTTGTCCACAAACAGGAAGCAATCTAGGAAAAAACAGCAACCATACTCACAAAAGATGAGTTTGTTCCGTTATGTTTGTTACCATTTAAGGGGGGTTGGTTACAAGTTGTTGGTCATAGAAAAAAAGCTCAACAAAGAGTTAAATTCAAAGATCTCTTTCTAGAGGAAAAAGGTAGATATGCTATAGAGATGAGGGGAAAGCAGATTATTGAATCTAATCCAAAAAGCAACTATTAATCTCAAAATAATTTATATTAATATGGATTTGGTATACTGGTACAAGTTTAAAAAGTTATTTTTTTGCTATACTATATGTATGTTTCTTTTCTTGTCTGGGGTACTGTGCTTATGCAACTCATTTAAAAATGTAATGTATAATCAAAAAAATACAGGTTAGTAACTGTCTATAATAGTCAAACTTGTAGTCATATGAGGTATGTTTTCAAGGTTAAACAGATATATTTAGATAACTAAATGGTCTTCAAACCCCTCAAGGAACTACAGAATATGGTATTTATGGTGTATAATAACCTAAGGCTTTTCATGACAGTGAAATACACCTGCTCCTGACAGTAATGCTTCAAAACAGCATGATGGGCATCAATAAACCTCTATAGGGGGTTTGCTTTCTTTATGGCAAAGAAACTGTCCTTGCCTCAGTTGCTGACAGTGACAGCCAAACTTTGCCAAGACAAGATAGGACAATCCCTCAAAATTTCCTGCTTCTCAAGAATGTCTGTCAGATATTCTAAGCGTGTAGGCTAAAGCTGAATGCCCCAACACTGCAGAAGAACTTTGGGTGACCATCCAGGCAGCCAGATGCCCCTGTTGCTAGGTAACATTATACCCTTCTTGAGATCTTTGATGGAGTTAAAGACTAAATAATTAGATTTAAAGTTTTCCTTAGTTATGATAAAAGGTAAATTTCGTATAAAACTTTAGACTCACAAAGATAGATAAAACATTTTCTCTAAATTTGCCTAATACAAATGGACTAGATTTTGTGAGAGTAATTCTTATTTGATAACTATTTTTATTGTATGTAACTTTACTATGTTAAAGTTAAAACCTTTCTTTTTAAATACACAAAAAGAAAATGTTGTGGAATAGTGTTTGTACACTGTAAAAGTATTACTCTCATTGGTTAATAAAGAACTGACTGGCCTACACCTGGGGGTTGATGGAGTTATCCTGTCCCAAAGTAGCTTATATTAATTATAAATGCTCAGCCAATAGCTCAATCTTATTATTGTACTAGCTCTTACATTTTAAGCTAACCAATAGTCTTTATTTATGTTCTGTCACATGGCATGAGACTTTCATCTCCTCTTTCCTCTTCATCTGGCTGGTGACTCCAGACTTCCCCCTTTTTCCTCCCAACATTTTCCTTAGACATTCTCTCCTGTCTAACCTTATTCTGTTCAGCTATTGGCCAGTCAACTTCTTTATTAAACCAAATCACAGCAACTACATTCACATAGTGTAAAGGAATATTCCATAGCATCTGGCAGGAAGAGATTGGGTGGAAAGTGCTGGGAAGAAGAACAGTGGAGTCTCGGGGATTGCTAGACAGATATAGAAGAAGCAGGACAAGTACAAAATGAGGTAACAAGCCATACTATCAGCTGAACACTTACAATTAATATTAAGTCTCTGTGTGGTTGAAAACTGACTGGTAGGACAAAAAAAAGTGTCTACATAAAGGCTTGCCTTTATTGAGAAAAGTAATGACATTAAATGTACTTTTCTTATAAACTTACAAATATATTCTTAGATAATATATGTACCAGACAGGTGCCTTTCCTATAATGAGTCCTTCAACATAAGTAGCACAACTTAAGCTTTAATGCATTCGAGATATATAGAAGATGTACTGAAATTCTGAAAAATGTATAATTAAAGTAATGATATAAAAATATGGGACAAAGGTATCTTTACTACTGATATTTTGCCAATCAGATATTTGTTATCCTATACTCACAACTTCCTATACACAATTGTTGTCAGTTCGGGATTACTTCAGTCAATAGGTACTTCAGATTGTATATTGTGTGCACACATGTGCATACATGTATGTGAATATGCAAGCATCTATATCTATCGTATGAGCTATATAATTCATAAGCATTCCCCAAAGGCACACATGCTAAAGGCTTGGTATGCAGCCTGCGGCACCATAAGGAAGTAGCTAAAACTTAAGATGTCAGTCTCAGTGGAAAGTCTTATGCTGTATATACCCTTCTTCTTGAGAAAGGGAGGTAGACAACGTGAAACAACACTGTGACATAACATTAGGCAATGGGTAAGGGTTACTTGAATACAGGCACAGCAGTATCTGAACAGTTAATCTAATAACCAAGATGGCTACTAGGTATGCACTCTACACTATGAATGAAGCCAAAGAAATAATCCCTGTCTCAAATGAGATATAGAACAGCAGAAGATTCATCATGTTACTGAAAATGACCTACAATTTAAAACATAATGGCATATTTTCTAGATTTCTCCATTTTATCATTTAAGATCATAATTGACAGGAAGTAACTTAAACTGCAAAACTCTGAACAAGAACATGAACTATTAAAAAGTTAGAGGTGCTTAAATGACTGCAAACAATCATTTAAGAAACAGGCTTTCGGGGCTAGAGAAATGGCTCAGTTATTAAGAGCACTGGCTGTTCTTCCAGCCAGGGTTCAATTCCCAGCACTCACATGGCAGTTCACAACTGTCTGTAACTCCAGTTCCAGGGGATCTGACAACTACACAGACATATATGCAGGTGAAACACCAATGCATATAAAATAAAAATAAATATTAAAAAAACAGACTTCCACTTGCATTTCAATTGCCTTGTCCAATAATGACACTGGCTATCACTATACAACTCCTTAGCTTTGCTATCACCTTTTATTTTACCAAAGCATCAATATTTAACATACTGTTTCAACTACAGAATTAATATCAAAATAATGAGCAAAAATAAGGGAAAATGTATAGAGATTATACTTTTTTCTACTGTATACTAAGCTACTATAGAAAAATAATAGCTTCATATTTTATGAAGTTTTTAGAGTAACCATTCCAGCACCAAAATTTAAGAGTGCTGCTTTGAGATCACACTGTTTAGGCTCTAAAAGAATATGTTTTTTGTTCCCAGACTTTGCAATAGACAAACTTCCAATTTAGCTGTCAATGTCCTTATCTATTAAATAAATATTTTAAAAAGTTTTATTAAGAGTTGTGGGTAAAGGCACTTGTAAACCGCCTGAAGACCTGAATCTGATCCTCAAGACCTACTTCAGGGAGGTGAAGAACCATCTCTCACAGGTAATACTTTGACTTCCTCAGGAGCCCCCCCCCCCATGCAAATAAATAAACATAATTTACAATTTTTTAATTAATAAAAAGAATTTTAAAACAAATACTTTCAAAGTGATCGCTTTCTTTCTTTTCCTATCCTCTCCCTATCCTCATCTCCTCAGCTATCCTTCTCTTCCTGACCCCATCTTGAAGTGCTAACATTACAGATCTGCTCCTAGGCCTGGGTTATGAGGTGCTGGACACTGAACCTAGGACTTTATGCATGATGGCAAGTACTCTACCAGATGAGCCATATCCATAGCTTCAAATACATAATCTTACTAAGTTACAATCTGAGTTAAACTGTTAGGTCTAAAGATAATGTTTTAAAGTACAATCTATTTTAAGCTACAATATATAAGAAACAAAATTTTTAGTACTGACAATATTTGATAGCATAAGGTACAAGGTACTTTTTTTCTTCACTAAGTTCAAAAGGCCGTTTTAAAATTTCTTTGAGTTAAAATATCGATAGTGAGTACTAACAAGGATAACACTAATTGTCACCTTACAGACTGCCAGAAGTTAAAATTAAATTAAATCAGTATTTTAGATGGTATTTGGTGATACATATCAATAATCATAAAAAGAATTATGTTCTCTGAATCAATAATATCCTTAACTAGAACATAGAAGGGAAAAGCCACAAAATAAAAATTTATAGATTTATATCAAATTTTACATTGACGCACATGATGATTTAAATGGTTGATGACAAAAAAGGCATAAATTACTAAATTACTTTAAAGGCTAGTTAAAGATATAGAAAAGCTCTTGAGTGTATAAAAAAACAAATAATTCCTATTTTAAACATTCATTTTTAAAAATGTCTAAGGATGAAGAACATACCACACTATTTCTGAATTGGAGAGTAATGTGATTTGTAGCTTCTTCAGATTTCCCCAGGTTCTCTATAACTAACAAAACTCAGGTCTATTATTTAAAAAAAAAAAAAAAATTACTCCCAGAGGGTTCAATCCATGTGGTCAAATAAAAAATTGAGATTCAGTGCTGAAGTATGAATTATGTAAATAGTCATTTATAAAAACTTTAAAATAATTCAAATAAAAATGCATAACACAGGATCCTGAAAAGACTTTTCACTCAGATAAATAACTATACTTAAGAATAAACTACATACATTATAATGTCTTCATAGTAATTAGTTATCATTAATGGTCCTACAGGGCATTATTATTATCACTCTGTGCTCCCTTCTACCCACCCCACAAACATATACTGCTAAATATTCCTAGTAGATAATTTATGCATATCCTTGTCAAAACTTTTTACAAAAATGGGATCTCTACTCAGAATTATGATAGTAAGATAAGAATGGGAAATTAACAACACAGTCACATTCACTTGGTTACCTATCAACCCTCATTCTATAATTCATTCTCTTTAAAAAGGTATAAAGTCTGAAGTTTTAGTCACTGCTATTAAAAAAAATCACTAAATAAGCTAGATTTTCAAAACCTTACTTGTTAAGTATAATATAAAACCTCACTACAACAAATTAGTATGTAAGCTTAGCATGTCATATATAATTAGTATATCAAAATGAATAATACATATAAACACCAGTATTGAAAGGACATTTGGCCCTACAATTCTCTATGCACATAGAATAAAATAATTTGAAATTAAAAAAAAGAGAAAGAACATTTGGGATCAGACTCAAGAGTTTAGTGGAATATAACTTAAATACAAAAACAGTGTGACTCACAGAAAAAATTAAATAATAATATGCTATTGGTATATTGTGTATTAAAAAGAAAAGTTTGGACTATATAGATAATAGCACTGTAATATTAACATTTTGACAGGAATTAAACCATTTATGGGTACATATGGGTACATGTAGTGATGTTATATATTTAATAAAAGAGCTCTTTCAGCCTTGCTCCTCATCGCTTCTACTGCCTCATCAACATATCACCACAGGTACACTAGAGTACTAAGATTAATTATACTATATTACAAAACAACCCCTCAAATAGAGTAACACTACTACAGGCATCCAAATTGGGAATTTCTTTTCATCAATATTTAAATTAGTTATCTCTAGTAATCTACACCATGAACTTTTAAAAGTACCATTTGACATTTTTATTTATATGATTGTAAGTTTTTAGCATTCTCCCCACCCCACCCGTGTGTGTGTATGTGTGTGTGTGTGTGTGTGTGTGTGTGTGTGTGTGTGTGTGTGTGTGTGCGGCGCGCGCCTTATTAATGCCACAAGTCAAATCCCTTTCTAGAGAACAGCTTCAAACACTGGTGGGATCTGAACCCCTTACTGACCACTCCAGCCCTAACCCCAGGACCACATCTAGTATGTATACCTGAAATCTACATTTCTAACAAATTCCAAAGAAATGTTAAAATATTAATTCTGCTAGCAGAGGGACAGCAATTTTTAAAAGGCTGTGATAATATCAAAACCACAGAGGAACTCACTGGGGGTGTTATTAAGTTAGAAGTAAAATACATATTTACATATTCAAATGTTTGTAAACAAATCCTTTTTGTCTTCTAAAATATTAATTAATGGCTGGAAGTAAATTCAGAGAAAGATAATAGCACTGGATTTTTACCAATTTATTGTCTAATAATATTGGCTAGCAGCATCTTTTGAAAGGTTAAGCTTGTCTGGAAGAAGTAATTAAAGGGATCACCAACATCAGAAAAGGATCCTGAGAAAGCTCCATCTCAGCTTTCTATTATCTTCTACTCTTTATTCTATTACTTCCGGCTTGGATCCTCAAGAAGAGACTAAAGACTAAATATAGCCTTCAAAGTCACACCCCTCAGTGACCTACTCATTTCAGACAGGCCCCACAACTAAAGTTTTACCACTTCCCAAACAATACTGATGTCAAGGACCACGCATCTAACATCACAGCCAATGGCGGGCATTTCATACTCAAACCAAAAGGAAAAAACTCTAACACAGGAAAAATGTGCATTGATCTCAGGCGAGCTGAGTAACTAAGTAGCTAAACAAAGCAGAATAAAAGGACTATGACTCTATTCACAGGTTACTTAGACAACAAATATGGGTATAAAAAAGAATGCTAAGGATAGACAATGAAAATTCTGGCTGCCTACAAAGGACATAGGGGAATCTGAAGTCGTGAAACTCACTATATATCTTCACTCTTATGTTATTTACATGACTGCATTTAACAAGACTTAAAGAGCAAAGCTAATGTAAGAAAAATCCCCACCTAGCTACAGGGCCAGAAAGATGGTTCAGCAGGTGAGGGAGGGCATTTGTTGCCAAGCCCAATGACCTCAGTTTGAATCCCAGGAACCACACTATGGAAGGAAAGGGCCAACTCTTACAAGTTGTCCTCTGACCTCCATGGGCAAGCACACACATGTGGGTACACACAAATAATGCAACTCATTTCTTTAATATCAGATTTTACAAAAAAACGGAGAAATGTACATAACACTTTAGAAAGGTTGGTTTGATTTTCTGGTTATTTTCAATGTTCATGAATAAAGCACACTAGCATACAGTGAAAAGGTTTAGGAAATCATTTCTATTTGTGATTTTGTATATATAGAATCTAAAAATGAAATGATTCTATGCAATCACCCCTTTAAAAGCTATGAACTATATAAAAGGCACAAATTCCTTAAGTATTAATTCTCTCAATAGTAGGTCTCCTCTTTCAACTGTACCTTTTTTCTTTAGGCAATGATTTTAGTCATTTTTAGCATTATTAAAGATTTTGGACAGAATTTTCATCTAAAAGAACCAACAGTAACCCACAACTCTTATAAAAACCAATTAAGTAAAATTGTCTTACTGGAAAATCTTATTGGTCTCACCTCAGCAAAGTACCGAGGCACAGAAAAGGGTAGGGTAACTCCTACTGATCCCAATACTTTAAGTAAATTACATTCCTATCATAAAGGATTTTTAAAATACACTGTAACATGAAGAGAAAGGGTCTACACAGACAAAAGAGAATGAACTGTTAATGACAAACTAGTTTCTTCTTGCTAATATAGCCCAGGCTGGCCTCAGTCTTCTATACAGTTACACACTCTGCTACTGGGCCTACAGGCATATACCACATGCCCGGTTTAAAAGAAACATAATAATCATCATTACAAGGACTAACTGTAGAGTAAGGATTTGGGATCCTGAAAAGGTAAAAGAGCAGCACCATCTGCTGGTCACTGCAGCCTTCTGTAAAATGTATTACAAAAATGTCATTTCCATCCCTTCTCAGAGTCCAGCTCGGTAACACTGCACACAGGTAACAGTAGGGTATATTGAGAGTTATACAGCACACAGATGTTGTTTATATTTAAAAGGACGGATTTAGGGATTCTAGTCGTTGCCCTTTTAGTAGGCTGGATTCTCATATGCAGATAACTTGACTATAGAGAGCAGCATCAGCTGATCCCAACACTAAAATTCAAAAGTGGGATGTCTTTCTGCCCTAACAAACAGTCCTGTGTGGGCAAACTGCCCACTAGAGGTAGTTGAACATTCAGGCAAACTCTGTGTATGCATATTTCTTACTCTATAAATGTATTACTACCAGGATTAAAAGATGAAGAAGGCAAACACACACAAAGACAAATGGGCACACACACGAATACACAAGAAATAACCAAATAAAATAGCAGTATAAGTAAGTAATGTCTGTAAATCCTAACAGTCGTATATAAACATAAGAAATAGACATGAAGCAAGAAAAAGTAGGTAAGACTGAAAGAGAGTCAAAAGAAAAATGGAAGATATAAATGCATAAATGCCACACATACATGTGTGTATATTTATAAAGTCATAAAAATAACTTATGATTTGAATTGCAGGATGGACAGAGACGAAGAACAGTCTGGTAGAATTCAAGACTAAATCCACAAATGTTCCAAAGACCATTGGTAAAGGATTAAAATACAAAAATAAGTGAATTCAAAGTCAGCCTAGAATACAAGAGACCCTTCTCTAAAATGAACCAGCCAACAAATAAATAACCAATGAAATCATGAAATTTACAGGTAAACAGATGGAACCAGAAAAGATCATACTGAGTGAGGTAACCCAAGTCCCAGAGAGACAAATGTCATACGTTCTATTATCTGCTATTCCTAGCTATAAATTTTCAGATAATTACAAAAACTAAGAAGGCTAAAAGAGGACTATAGGGGAAAGCAGCAGAAGAGGTAAATGGGAAAAACTTGGATGGGGTGAATTAATTAGACGGGGGAGACATAAAAACAGAAAGAGGAAGGTAAAATAATGAGACAAAAGTCATAAAAAATCATATTATCTTTTAATCAACATGACTTATATTGGAAACCAAGCCAACTAGCCAGGGTTAGTGAGGTCACAAATCTTGGGGAACCTACAACTACCTCTTTACTTAAACCAGCGTAATCCTAAAACATTTAAATATTTATGAACTCAGACCCATAGATGAGTGTAGCACTCATCCCTCATCAAAGAAACATCTCTTTGCAACAGACAGAGACCATTACGAAAAACCACAACAGATCAAAATCCAGAGAATAATGGCTCACAGGGCGCCCAACTCCAGTGGATTTTCCTTCAACATAACTCCTGTCCCTCAGGCACAGAAACAGGGAAAGAAAGGGCAGAGAACGTGCAAGAGTGCACAGGAAGGCTGCTGTGAGATTGTGTCTCTTAGAAATGTCAGAGAAATACACTCATTAAATCTCACAACATGGCTGCCTAAACAAGACCTAAACAAGGATGACACCAATAGGCAAGTGTAGTGGGATTGTGTAAATAATTGTCCTGCCTACTGGTTTAATTAAAAACACTGAATGGCTGAAGGCAGACAGGAAGTAGGGGTGGGGCTACCAGACTAAGAAAACTCTGAGAACAGGAAGAACAGAGCAGAGATGCTGCAGAGACACCAGAGAAGCAGATACAGAGGACAACTATGCTGCTCTGAGAAAAGGTACCAAGCCACATGGCTGAACAGGAAAAGAATCATGAGTTAGTTTAAGAGCAAGAGCTAGCTAGCAATATGCCAGAGCCATAGGCTGATCAGCATGAAATTAATATAAGCCTCTGTGTGGTTCTGTGGGACTTTGGGACTGCTGGTCCAGAAAAGCAGTGGCATGCAGGTCCGAACTGTGGGGCTAGTTCGGGCTAGAAACTTCATGTTACATATGAAAATCTCAGAGACCCAACTCTAGACAAAGAACTGCAGGCAACTATGAAGTTCTGAGAATAAGAGAAGTAAATTGTCTTCCCCAGGGAATAACAACCCAATTGGTTATCCAATAACAAATGGTGCAGGCCTGAAACCATGAACATACAAAAACATTATATTGCTTATGTTGGTTGGATTTAGATATTTAGAAATATATGTGTAACAATAATTAAAGAAAAAAGGTCATGAATTTGAGGTAGGGGGAAGGAACATGGAAGAGGCTAGAGAGAAGGAAGAGGGAAATGGCATAATTTTAATCTGAAAAAAATAGAAACCCATTTTTCAAAGGTGTTTAAATTGCTTTACAAATTTAAGTGCCTTAGGTACAATTTGATATATAAAAATTATGACATTACACATTTACAAGACAACTCCTGTATCCAGGGACTACTGTAGAAGGAGTGCAAATGCTGGAAAAGCCAAAGAACAGAGAGTTTGCTGTGACACTCTGTCTCCTAACATGTCAGAAATACACTCATGAAGTCTAACCAACATGACTACCCAAACATGAGCTGGATGTTGGACACAGAGATAACAACAGACATGCTAATATGGAGAGGGGAGCCCAGGAGGCCTCAACCTACGCAGGGAACTACTGACAACAATGGAACCTTAAGAGTGGGAGACATAGACTTCCCAGGAAGAGCATACTAGTATGCAATAACAAATTGTCAGCCCTGAAAACATACAACTAACATTATACAGATTAAGCAGGTTGTGCTTATGTATTTAGGAATGCACACCCCCCAATTTTTATTATTATTATTATTATTATTAATAATAATAATAATAATAAAGAGGCCATACATTTGAAAAAGAGCAAGGAGGGGGTAGATGGCAGGGTTCTGAAGAAAAGGGAGGGAGGAAATGATGTAGTCATAATCACATTATAATCTGAAAAAAAGAGAAACAATTAAATTATGAAACCAAATTTTATGTTTGCTAAATAAATATGGGACACACTCTAAGAAACAGGTATACTATGACTTTAAAGCTACACATAAGCTCTAAACCCCCTACACTGGCACTGCAACTGATGTGACCCAATCAATTCATTTTTTCCCCTCTCATGGCATCAAAAGCATCCATCTAGAATCAAAATTACTCAGTTTTAAAAAAATCACATTTTGCTTTGTTCTCTTTGGTATTGGTATAACTACTACCTGCCTACCAACTGTTCTCATTAGTCTCTCTCTCTCCTCTCTCTCTCTCTCTCTCTCTCTCTCTCTCTCTCTCTCTCTCTCTCTCTCTCTCTCTCTCTCTCTCACACACACACACACACACACACACACACACACAATTAGTATTTATGCTCACACATCTTGGGGAAAATGAGTATTTCCTACACTAAATTATTAAACCCTTAAGTTCCTTACTTACAGAATTTAAAGATAGTGCACATATGCATATACACAATCTTGGGGTTTTTCTTTTTGTAAATAATATACATACTGTCAACCTTTTATTAAAATAAAATTTTAAGAGAAATATACTACCACTTAAACAGATTTCTACCACACACAATTAATACATTTTATAATAATCCAGAATGTACTTTTAACTTGGAAAGGAATACCCAAATGATAGATGGCAAAAACTGTTAACTACTTGCCCATAAACTCATGCCATATCTCATATGCGTATATCTCACAACACATATATGTGTGTATGTCTTCTAACATGACTATGGATACATCTATATGTGACTTTATAGAATCCTTTGTGGCTTATTGCATGATCAATTTTTCTGACAGTTCCATGAAATCCCCGATCTCCTGTCATGTGTGGTGTGAGAAAAGATTGTTCGGTGGCATGGGAATGGTCAATGCATGTACAACTGTCAAATTTGTCTTCTAAGCAGAAAGAGGGTCTCTTAGTCTCTCCTTTGGCTGAAAGGAAAGGTTGCAGATATCCAATTAGGAGATGTTCAGTATACATACAGCAGATAGAGAGTAAGTTTCAAGGGTTCCTCAGAGCTATGCAGGTCTGGGCCAATTTATAAATTGAAGTTTGCTGTCTATAAGCCACTCTGATTTAATAAAATTTAGTATTTATAATAGCAATAAACCAAGTGTCCTACTTCAGTTTAGAAGAGTTTCCTTACAGGGCATTAGAAGGAATAAGTTAGGACTTAATGGCATAGCCTCAATGGTCTTTCTTCTACATTAAAACCTTCTGGTACAGCCGAAATTATTTATGTTTTTCTCAAAAAAGGGGCATGTCCTGAATCATTAGACAGTGTATATGCCTGGTTATTTTAATTTCCGAGATACAACTTTATACATCTTGCTAAAGACAGTTCTTCATGAGGAACTGCTCAGTGGCAACTTGGCTTCTGTAATTTTTACATAGTCATTTAAATGGATATTGAAAAAACATAACAGAGCAGGCATAATAGGATACCACAGGGCAAGAAGAACTAGAGAAGTAATGGACAACAGAAGTAACCACCCATTTCATGGGTCTAGAAATATTCAGATAGAATTGAATCATGCTTGTAATTTACATTCATGTGACAAAAGCAGGAGGAGCTTGCACTGAGGTATTGAAACCTACTCCTACCCACTAAGGACCAAGGTTCCTAAGTGCTTTACAAGAAGCCTCTTATGTCACTCTTCTGATTAGTACACCTTGTGGCCAACTTTGCATTCCTGTTTTCATCAATCAACCAATAACACTTTGGTTTTTCTTGCCAGTCAAACTCTCTCTGATCAGTCATGCTTTCCATGCATTCCAGAACTGGAAAATCTATGAGCTTTTCATGCATCATGCACCTCAGTAAGCTAACATTTTTTTCAAGACTATTCCAGTTGCGTTCATTTTTACCTACCCAATTTGTCTGCTGACAAAGCATATACTATGCACAGTAATTCTTTGAGTGGACTAATTCTGTGAACTAGCAAGCCATGAGTGAGAAGAGAACAGATAATGTCTACTCATATCTGGACGGTCTCAAGACACATTGTAAGCATATTCTTTTCAAGGAAGGGTGCACAAAAGAATAATCATGTTTAACTCATATAACGTTTTCAAACTCCAACAGAACACAAAACACTATTTTCTACAGTCCACCCACTTCACAGTTTGAAGACCTGACCCAAGGATCTATCTCTGTGAACACAACTAAACTACCAAGGTGCAGTGACCGAGGAAATGCTATTTCAGGTCAAGTTTACACATCTTTTCCTTGAGATGATTCAATGAAAACAATGGTTTGAGTTTTTCTCCGTTCAAATTGCAGCTTGTTGAGAAGAACGGAGTCTACAATTACCCCACTAGTATCCATATAGGCTTGTTACCACAAACCCAAAAATCCAGATGCTCACTCCCTTATATAAAATTGCACATTATTTTCATACAAACTAAGCACACCCCTCCATACACTTTAACTCACTTTTAGACTACTTAATCTAACAGATAAATCCTAATAAACTCTTCATTATTATACTGTATTGTGTTGTGTCCAAGAATACTCAAGGTTAAAAACATATTAAAAATAAAAACAAACAAAAAAGAATAAAAAAAATCTTTGAAGCTAGCAAATATGTGGCTCTATCTTCAGGCCATTTTCTCATGAGTATATACAATTATTCCCAATGAGAAGCTCACATAGTTTTAGGACATAGATGGAAGCACTGTTAAGTCATCCACAATGAAGTGCTGAATTCTGGAGCTTTTTAAGTGAACTCAGTGAAGCTGTAAACAGTTCCTTCCAGTACAGAACAGCTTCCCTATAACGCAAAGCGTTTGTGACTGAACTTATAACAAACGCACAAATAAATCAAAGGCACACACACACAAAAAAGGTGGTTTTACATTTCCTAGGAGGTAGAAGACTTTACTAACTAGCTCTTTCATAAATTGACATCCCAATGTCAACCTGTTTGTGATAACCAGAGGACATTATTAGATACTGATGTACTTCCTGAATGTGACTTGCACCTACTAAGTTTTAGTAAATGGTAGTTTGCATTTATCTTAATATTCAGTAAAATTATATCCCATTCTCATATTAAACCAAGTGGATTTATATGCTATTACTATTTTCTCCTACCTTAAATCTACTCCACAAAAAGATATAAGATTAATATTCCAAAACTATAATTTTCCTTCAGATATTGTTTTGTTAAAGAATAAACAGCAATGTAACTTTATTATAGTGTAACCTCACACCTACACAGTACTATACACATCTGTATATGTATATTATACACATATATGAACATCTGTACATAGTTAAAGTATTTTTTGACTTGATTTTAAAGTATTGACTTGGTTTCCAAAAGAAAAAAAAAAAAACCTTTCACCATCTGGTACTAATCTTTAGACCTGGTCTTGTTCAAGGCCTATAGCAAGGTTCATTTTATTACTTGAAACATAGTGACTATGCCCTCTCTTTCCTTATATCTAAAACAAATCTCCCAGAAACTCCCTTTTCCTTGTCCTATCTGGATCCAAATAGGCTTTCAACACCAAGCTAAGCTCACAGCCTCTTCTATAGAATATAGAATATATATGCTGCCATTTACTCTGAAACTAAAGTGATTTCCATTTTTTTAATTCAAATGACTTTTCAAGCATCCATATATTGTCTCCATTAGACATACACCAAGTAACTCCTGTAGTAATCAGTATTGTATGAATATCTCGGGTCTACAAACTATGTATACAAAAACTGTAGGTCCCAACATGTTTGAGGTTACAAGGTAATAAATGGGTTGCTAATTAACAGCAGTGTTTCTGTAGTAGGGTATTAAAAGGACAAAGTGGTCCTGTGTGGAGAAAAGAATCATCTCAAGCTACTGGAATACACATGCTTTATCCAAAAGACAACATGAAGTTTTGAAGATGGGGTAGGAAGCTTAGGCACATGCAAAGGCAGTGGGAGGAGACAACTTGGCCTCTCTGGAGAACTATTAACAAACAGACCATCATGGTTAGAGCACAGATGACCAAGCATTAAGACAGACTCAGATATATGGATTTATCCTCAAAGAACTAGCAAGGGCAAATGTACAAAGCACTATCAATTTTTCACTTTTGTGATTTCACATCCATCAGGTTTCCTTACTTCTAATCTTGACACCACGCTACACTTTCATATATACTTCACAAAGCACCCAGAATTCAAATGATGAAAATTCACTGCTCAAAATTCCCCAACAGCTTCAGTGATCGGCACAGAATTTTACAAACTGTACAAGAATCAACTCTAGCATACTGGCCTGTCTCCACTTACCCTTTATTACTGTGATGAAACACTAACCAAAACCAATTTAAGGAGAAATAGGTTTATTACATCTTACAAGACTCATCAAGGGAAGACAGAGCAGGAACTCAAGCAGGAACCTGGAGATAGGATATAGAGACCGCTGCTTACTGGCTCATTCCTCAAGGCTTGCTTAGTCTGCTTTCTTACAAAACTCAGGACTCCCTGCCTAGGGATGGCACTGCCCGCAGTGGGTTTGGTCTTCCCACATTAATCATTAACCAAGAATATGCCCTACAGACATGCCCACAGACCAGTCTGGTGGAGTCAATTCTTCTACTAAGGTCCAGTCTTCCCAGGTGAGCCAAGTTTATGTCAAATTGACAAAAACTAATAATTTTTCCTAAAGTACAATAGGCATGGCCCTTGCTGTCTATTAACTCCTAACCCAAGCATATACCTGAATTATTCATCTTTTCTGTCTACATTCAAATGTCTGCCCCTTAGTAAGGATTTATCTATTTAAAGATGTAACTCTTTCATCCAAAGACTACCTCCCTTTCTCTGTTTTATTTTTCCTTTTGTCCTATTATTTCATATGCTGCATTATTTTGTTTTGTTCTTACTTTGGTTGTTACACTAATTCTAAAGAATATTCTCCATTTTCATCACTAATCCATGTTCAGTGGGTAGAATAGTGCCCAACCCATAACAGAAACCATAAACTGTGTGTTCTCGCACTCTCTCTCAACTGAAATCTTACTTTCTATACAGTAAGACTTATGCTTTTTCTTTTTCTATTAATCATTCGTTCTGTGACTAAATAAAGAGCAATATTCTGCATGGCATGTATAAGTTGATCCCTGGAAGCAGACCAGTTAACTGCTTTGTATTTTTGTGCTATTGTGAAAACTACTGGACCTCTTCTAAACCTTAGTTTCCTATTATAGGATGATGATAGGCATCAATCTTATAGGGAAGTGTTAAGAATTAAAATAACACAGACAAGCACATTACTATCATCTAGGCAATCAGCAAGTGTCAGATATTACAGGGATGGCAACAAACACTGTAGCTCACAAACTGTTTGTAGCAAGTTATCACATCATTTCTAGTATCCATTTCTTCTGAAAGTAGTTACTTTCAGAAAAATAATGGATGTGCACATGCTGGCTTAATACAGTCAAGAACTACTGTATGTCAACTCTTATCTACATAAAATTGTATTTTAAGGCTGTTAACTTATAAACTGAGACAGGAGAGATTAATGTATGTAGTTTTACTTAAATATTTTTCAGAGGCTAGGAATGTAGCTGAGTTGGTAGAGTGGTTGCCCTGCATTACCATGCCCTGAGTTCAAGCCCAATTCCCATCTAAACTAGGCATGGCAGTAATCAAACTCTCAGAGGTGCTCCCAGTGGAAGCAGAGGAAGATCAGAAGTACACAGTTGTTCTTGACTACAAAGAGTTTGAAGCCAGCCTAAGTACATGAAACCATGCTCCACCCTCTTAAAGGAGAGAGAAGAAAATTAAGTGATAAACTACATAAAAGCCATATTTATTTCAAATGTTAATTTATATTCTTTGCTAAAACTGGTGTTTCATAAAACCTTATTTAAAAAGGGGTAAAATCTTAGAGCCTGATCACTAAATAAAATGTCACACTTCTCTTCTGTATTATAGTTTTGAATTCTTTCAGACTCTAAAAAATTAGACCTCCCATTAGTTGAGAAAGCCACTATGAGGAGTTACATGAATCCCCAAGAAACAGACCAGTGGACAGTCTTACAGAGTTAAGATACGATGTACCAGGAAGTAACTGGGGGCTTTAAGTACATAAATACTTTTGTTTATAAAATGTCCTCCATCTAAACTTACAGTGAAAAACAAAACAGGACCAGTATCAAGCTAAAAGTCAACCCTGCCTTGACAATGGTACTTGAAGGCACTGTGGCATTCATGTGAGACAAAACAGTGCACAGGAGGCAGGAGGGCCTGGAGTTCCAGTCAATTTTTAAAGAGCTTTCTTCAGTCATCTAGAAAACACAATAGGTCCTATCTTGCAGAGTAACTGTGGAGTTCCATTAAGATAAACAGAAGTCAACTGTTCTGCAGCGCACCAATTTATTGAAAAAAAAAGATGCAGTAAAATATTTGAAAACTACTAAAATCATAATTCCACAACTACATGACCTTCTTGATATTCTGCTTACTCCTTTCAAACCAATTTTTATAAAGTTATAATCACATATGCTTAGTAACAAATGCTCTGTGTGTGTGTGTGTGTGTGTGTGTGTGTGTGTGTGTGTGTCTGCATTTGGTTTGAGTATGAATGTAAATGCAGGCGTATAGATGCTGTGGCATGTGCAGAAGTCAGAAGACAACCTCAGGTGTGGGTTTTCCACACTGAGACTGGAGCTGCTGTTTTTCCCCTGCTTATGTTTCTCCTGATTTTGCTTCCCATCTACCTTTGGGGCACCAAGATTACAGACACTCATATCTGGCTTTTCTGTGGATGCTGAGGTCTCAATTTAGGACCTCATACACACTGAGACATCTCCCACACTCTAGAACACCACCAGATACCACTGGGTTAAATACTTTTTTTTTTTTTTGCCTGTTTCTGAACTTACATCATCATGAGTTTACGTCAACGTGGGTTATGAAGGAGAATGCATTCATGTAAACCAATCAGCGTTACAGGGTAAATTGAATATGTTAGACAAAATACAAAGCTCAACTATGATGTCTTAAACCAGAAGTTATTAAAAAAAATTTTTAAAGAGCTTTCATACATTGACTTTTTAAAATAAACCCTCCCACCACCCTTCTATTTGCTATACTATAATTCCTCGTTAATAAAAGGGAAAATTAAAAAGAATTGGGTGGGCAGCCTTATCAACTATGTAAGTTTTTCCTAAAAAACATTTTAAATAACTGATTATATAGTAAGACTTTCCTTGTGTCAAAGGTTCCATTATCCCCATCTGTGTTATAAATGCACTCTTTTAAACAGAAGAAAGCAAAAGGGCAATATTCAAGTGACCTATCACCCCAATGGCCACCAAACCAATACTTATGGCTCACAGAGGCCTCAGTCTATGAGATCATTTTAACATTAAAGTAAAGGCCATGTTTCTATAACAAAGAACACCCCCCCCCCCAACAGTCTCTTTCCAATGTATATTTTTTAAAAGAATGGATGACTAGTGAAAAACAGGCAGTTCTGAATTATGCCTTCTTGTCCCTCCCATCACTCAGTAGTAAGACTATAAGCAGTTAATGTCATGCAGGTTTAGCAGGAAAAACAGCTTAATTTTATCACACAGCCTGGGCTAGACTGTCTTCTTAAAGTTCATTCCACAACTAAGGTTGATGGTACTATGATCCAGTAGATTTGGTAGACATGCTCAGCTGCAGCTATTACATACTTCTTGTTTCTGAAAGCTATTCCACTAAGGCTGCTATAAAACATTAAATGTGTATACAGCATCTAATATACATTCTAATGCATCCCTTTAAACTTTTTAAGACTTAGCAAATTCCTACAACTTTGGTTATAATTAATTGATCAAGAAATTACCAAGTGATTTGCTCTGAGATAAGGAGAAGCACAATCTGCGCACATATACTTAGAGCATGCTCCAGGGTTAATAAAGAGAATGAAGGAGTATCAGAGCAGCCTTCAGGACAGCAACATTTTTGAATAACCTACTGGTGAGGGTCAAATATAATATACAAAGTAAACAGCAACATTTAATTCAGTGATGCTGGGCCAAATAGGTAACTTTAGATGGATATGTACTCAAATATATAGCTGATGGCATAAATTTGCTCTTTTGGTCTATGAGGTAGATACCTACAGTTAAAACCTTAAAATCAAAATTACCCTTGACCTTTTGAATACAAATGTCAAACAACGATTTAAACTGCCTCATTTTGTGCATCAAGTATGGCAATGGTGCGTATGTTGGGTTTTTTTTTTTTTTTTTTTTCCCCATACTGGAGATTTAAAAGCGATGTGTATGCCAGGCAAGTGTCTGCCAAAAGAGTTACATTCCCAGCCCTGAAGACTTTTTGTTTAAAGTTTTTATTTTTATTTTATGTGCTGAGGAAAATATGAAAATAAAAAATTCAAAAATTTTAACAGAGATTTCAAAGACAAGATTCAGCAACAGAATACAGAAGATAGGAGAGAGAATCTCAGGTTTTTAAGATGCCTTAGAGAAAATGGACGCATCCAGAAGGGAGACTCAAATTACCTGAAACTGGAGTTTACACATGGTTAAATCCCAATGTGGGTTCTGGGAACCAAACTCAGATCTTCTGGAAGAGCAGTCAGTGCTCTTAATCACTAAGCCATGTCCCTGAAGACTTTTTTTAATGGATTAGAAAGAACAATTTTATCCAAAGTTACTGCTTAATATTAATTATAGCTGATTTTTATTTAGACGTTAAATTCTCAATACATAAAAAAATTCAAATACAGGCTGTAAACTGAGATGTAATAAATGTAATATGCATTCGCTCCCCACTTTAAAGATAATAATAGCTGGATAGTAGTGGCACACACCTTTAATCCCAGCACTTGGGAGGAGGATCTCTGAGTTCGAAGCCAGCCTGGTCTATAGAGCGAGTTCCAGGACAGCGAAGGCTACACAGAGAAACCCTGCCTCCCCCCAAACAAAACAAAAACAAAAAGATAATATTGAAGTAACTACATATTTGTGTATCTGCACATAGAATGTGGGTATGTGTGTGCCCATGCGCATTTTGTTTTTAGGTCAGAGGTTGGTGGCAAATATCTACCTCTGTTACTCTTTATTTTTTTTAGACAAGCTCTCTCACTAAATCTGGAGTTCAGCACTTTTTGCTAGACAGACTAGTCAATAATCCCTAAGATCTGCCTATCTCCACGACTTCTCAACTCCCACAGTGATAGATTTCCAGGCCATACTACCACAGCTGACTTTTACATTGGCACTGGGTAATCAAACCCAGGTCCTCATGCTTGCACAACAAAGTACTTTATCCAATGAGCCATTTCTCCAGCCCCAACTAAACAGTAAAATCAAATTCTAGTAGATAAAAGCATATACAACATATCACAAAATCTGACTTCTTAGCCAAGTACTACTTACTGCTCATTCAAAAAATATATTTGTGAATGTTTTCATATGTCAAATGTTATTACATTGTGATTACATCAAGAATCAGGAGGTATCTCAGTGATAAAATGTTCAGGATAGTAAGGCAGTCAGAATTAGGGCAGGGAAAATCTGCTATAATTGATCAAGGAAGGAGTTTCTCTGCTGCTTCTGTGATCAATCATCTGACCCTCAAGTTTTACTTAATAATAGAACAATATAATTAAACACCTTGAAAACTGACACAGACACAACAACAACAAAAATGCTACCTAAAAGAGCAATGACTATTTAAGAAATCATACAGAAAACCAGATCACCAAGAGAGGGACACATGGTGATCCCTAAAGAACAGACTCTTTGGGACCTAGAGTGAATAGCCTTAAAATTAACATGGAAGAATACACACACACAAACACACAGAGAGGAAGAGAGGGAGAGAGAGGAAGAGAGGGAGAGAGAGAGAGAAGGAGAGGGAGAGAGGGAGGGAGAGAAAACATTCACGAATTTAACATAACAGTCACTGAGCAACAGGAACAGCACCTCTAAATATTAACACAGACTCTGAGGCTGAAGTACAGTGAGATGCCATTTCTGAATTTTTCAGACTGGTGAAATGTAAAGAGATTAACAACATATGGCAAGGCTGTGGGAAGAAGACACTTTCATGAACTGCTAGTAAGATTTTTTAAGTTCTCTACTCTAAAAGAATCTGGCAATACTTAACAAAACTCTATACCAACCTATTCTTCCCTCTGCTGCCTTCCTCCCTTCTATCATTTACTCTGAAGACAGCTCCACGCAGCTGGGTGAGAGGTCTGGCAGGAAACTGCATGAGTACAGAACTACCCGTCCGGCATCATTACCACCGAATATATTGCAAATAATAACCTGAGTATCACCATGTCAGGCACTGTTTTAGTGAGCTAGCACAGATACATAATGGAACACAAAGCAGATGGGGTTTTTTTGGTTTTTTGTTTGTTTTTTTTTTTTAAAAAAAAAAAAGCTCTATGAATGTATGAGTAATTTTCATGAAAATTAGACAAAAATACAAAAAAGGTTTCTACATTTAAAAGAAAATTAAAAATACACCTATGCCCTTATTTTTTCAAAAGAACAAAGATAATCTAAAACTAAAAATACTAGTTAAAAATAAAGCACAAAAATGAGTTGGAAGATACATGTACATGAAGCCCTCAAGTATGTACGTCTCTTAAACCCTGACTTCAGAATTTTACTAAAATTAAACAGCAAACATGGGAGACAGGCACAAAGTAAATAAAATAGAGGAAACTGAAGTTATGTTGTACTTCAAACAAGTAGTAAACATCTAAAAATATTTCCAATCACTGTAATTTTATTCTTGGTTTTTGTTTTTGTTTTTTTTAAATGAAGTAAGGTTCTCATTTTGTTGCCAGGCTAGTCCACATTGAAAGGCTCAAATGACCCAAAGTGCTCATCCTCCTGAGTAGCTGGGAAGACTATAGACATGCGCCACCACAACCAGTCTCATTGGGAATGTTCTAACCTAATATTTCAACAACATATTTTCAATAAAAGTAGACTGCATCTTTATGTTAATAAAAAAAAAAGTCCACAGTTCTTACTTGACGGGTTTGTTCAGGTGGTACAATGAGTACAGTAGGCGATAATGACACTGCAGTGAATGAGCCCCCACTGCAGGTACAGAGATGTTCAGAATGCAAGAAAGCAAGAAGAAACTTAGATGACCAGGACTGGAACTGTTAGGATAACCTCAGACTTCATGATTTATATAAACATATGTCATCATACAATTAGATATATGATCATATGAGTATGAATGTGTCTTATGGGTCTGAACATGAAAAGGCCTAAAAGAAAGAAAAATCTAATAATAGTAATAAACACACATCACAATTTCTATACACTACTATACATCAGAAATTTTTAAGGGAAAAATGGATGATTCTAAAACTGAGAAACAAAACTAAAGTGAACATAGTTGATGATGTTTTGCCAGAAAGTAAGGAAAAGTTAAAAAAAAAAATAACGTAGACACATGAAAAAAGGCAAGGAATCAGCTTGAAAGAGCTCCCACTGGTTAAATCCAAGGAGCAAAATGCATGAGAACAGATTGTGGCCCCTTGTATGAAATAAAAATCTCAAAAATAAATAAAATAAAAATACTTTCCTTACCCAGGGACGTACTTAGCCCCCAGCTTATGAATGCAAATGGAATGACTGAGTCAGAAAGTGAGTGTGTACATGTATTATAGCAGTACTTCAAGTTGAACCACCAAGTCACTACACTTGCTAGGGAAAACTGTGACGGTCAGCAAGATGCTTCCACGACCTCAAAATACATCTCAGAGGTTCCTTCATTAAGAAAGACAAAACACAGTGCAGAAACCAGGACACTTTAACCAAAATTAGCTTCAGCAATAAAGGCTCAAAGTGGCATCTAATGCCTCCTGTCCAAAATGCCTAACAAAAATCTGATCCTGAAAAAATCATACAAACCAACTTTAGAGCACATTCAACCTACATTTTGGTCGCTGTCACTTGAGATTATTCATTTACTCGAATCAGGGCCTCACAACACTTCCTAGGATGAGCTGAAATGTACTATGTCTACGTACCTGTAGCCCAGGCTGGTCTTAAAATTAACTGTACAGCAGTGTTGGCCTATAAGCATGAAACAATATGACCAACTTTGACAGAACTATTTAAAATGATAATATTCTAAAAAATGTAGAACAGCTACAACAACTGGGGAAAAAAGGTAGGTGAATACAACACATTATCACGGATAGCAAGGGACAATTGCAAAATTGAGTTAAGGTTTAATATTACATATTACACTTGAAACTATGTTAAATTTTGTTAAATCTATATAAAGGATTTTGTTTTCATATGTGTGCATAAGCATACATGTGACACGTAGGTATCATGCATGGCAAGGAACACAATGAGGTATCCTCAGGAATACCATCCACCTCCTGAGATACTGGCCTGCTGCTCACCAATTAGGCTGGCAGCCAGCTGGTCCTCCCATTTTGACCTCTCCAGTCCTGCTATTCCAAGTATGCAGCTACTACACTTTGCTTTTCTACATGGGTTCTAGGGATGGAACTCAGATCTTGTGCTTGAAAGGAAAATGCTTTACTGGCTAAACTGTCTGTTCTTTGAGACAAGCTCTCTGTGGGAGATTGTATTGTTTCATTGTAAATAATTGTCCCACCCACTGGTTTAATAAAAAGTGCTGATTGGCCAAAGGCAGGCAGGAAGTATGGGCGGGGCTACCAGACTAAGAAAAACTCTGAGAACAGGAAGCACAGAGCAGAAAGCCAGAGAGAAGCCAGAAGATGCAGAGGACAACCATGCTGCTTTGAGAAAAGGTACGGAGCCCCATGGCTGAAGAGGTTAAGAGTCATGGGTTAGATGAAGATGAAGGGTAGAGAGTTAGCAAGTTATATGCCTGGGCCTTCAATCTGCTGAAAACTACTGTAAACATCTGTATGTCTCTGCAGGTCTGTGAGTCTAAACATTGAAGTAAGGCCTGAAAGTCCGGGCCAGAAACCTCCTACTACAAATGGCAGCCCAACATGGGGTGTATACACGATATATACCCACATAAAGAAATAGAAAGCTTTAAAAAAGTTGTCTTGAGCCCAAAGAAGCTTCTGAGTTGTGTCTCTCACGTGAGCTGTGGTATAGAGACGCCCTGGTGAGGCATGTGGTCTTGGGCTACAACGGTGGGCTTTTGGAGTGCAGTTTAAGGTGTAAAACTTGTTCAAGTCTCACAGGAGCCTCAATATAAGCAAAAAGTTGTCAATGATGCATTTAAGGTTTCTGTTTATAAGGGAAAAGAATTAAAGATGGCTTTCCTAGTAGTGGTGTTTTCTTAGATCAGCTCTGTTTGCCTGAGGCAAACTGAGGCTTGGCTTTTTTTAAGAGAAACTTCCTGATTCAGCCTTACAGATAAAACACTTGTGAGTCTTTTAAGAGGCCCTGCTGTCAAATACTTAAATAGAGTTAATGAACAGCAGATGGCAAAGCTTTACTTGGTAATTACATGCACCCTAAAATTCCCCAGAGTACCTGGGCTAAAAAGATAAATTCTATGAAATTAGACTAGGAGCTGGGTGGAGCCATCCACCCATCCTACCAACCTTGAATCCTGGCAGATTAAAGGTATGTTCAGAAACCGAAAGAAATAGAAGAATCTGGGTGGAGTCGATCACTCTAGCCAAGCAAAGGTGTAGTCAGAGACAGAAAAAGTTAAGAAATAAATATACAGTGAAGACAGTTTTTTGTAAAAAAGTCTAAGTGGTTTAGAGTGTGTTGAAAATATAGATACATAGGCTTAGAGAAAGAAAAGGTAGAGAAAGCCTTTAAAAAAGAAAGAGTAAAATAAATAAGCCACATAAAGATGGAAAAAACAAAGAATGTGTGGATACTGTATGTTATTGTCTTATCTTTAAGCTTCTTGACTGAAAATGACTTAGTAAAAGCTGCTAAAAGACAGTTGATTATAAATGCTGTTGGAATAATTCAACCTATATATTTTGTAAATGAGTTTACTTTAAAATTGAAATGCAAAGATACCCTACTTTGGAGAAGAGGTTTTCCTTTTATTTTCACAGAAAATGAGAGACTGTGGATTTATTCCTGGATAAAGAACATAAAGTTCGATAGAGGAAGACCCCCTGAAAGATCTCCAATGGAAATGGATGGACCAGATGATTCAGCATTTCAGAGCACCTCTGTGAAGTTTCCTGAGCTCTGTATCCAGAACAATTTCAAGGAGACTGGCTGTGATGACCTCATCTTACAGAGTACTCCACTAAAGACTTGTGCATAATCCTACATTTTTCTTTGGATTCCTATGGGATTGCCATCATCCCCATTCAGCAAGAAGTAGCCTAGAGAATGACGCCCACATTCCCAAAACATGGATTTTGGATGTTTGTGTTTATTTACAGTGTTGTTTATAAGTTGTTATAGATAAGGGGGGAAAAGAATATTAGATGTGGAGTTCTTTTTGTTTTAAGAAGAGAAAAGGGGATATGTGGGAGATTGCATTGTTTCATTGTAAATAATTATCCCACCCACTGGTTTAATAAAAAGCGCTGATTGACCAAAGGCAGGCAGGAAGTATGGGCGGGGCTACCAGACTAAGAAAAACTCTGAGAACAGGAAGCACAGAGCAGAATGCCAGAGAGAAGCTGGAAGAAGCAGAGGACAGCTATGCTGCTCTAAAGAAAGGTACCGAGCCCCATGGCTGAACAGGAAGAAATCATGGGTTAGATGAAGGGTAGAGAGAGCTAGCAAGTGATATGCCTGGGCCTTAGGTTGATCCGCTGAAAACTATTGTAAACATCTATGTGTCTCTGCGGGTCTGTGAGTCTAAATGTTGAAGTAAGGCCTGAAAGTCCGGGCCAGAAACCTCCTACTACAGCTCTCACTCAGCAGAGTAAGCTGTTTAAGAACTCACTATATAGTTCACACTGGTCTCAAACTCTGGCAATCCTCTGGCCTTAGCCTCCCAAATGCTGAGATTACAGAAATGAACTACCAGCCCCAGGTAAGAAGACTTTTATTGCTAGGTAGCATAAAACTAAACACAGGCACTATCCTTGTAGAGACATAAAATGATTAAAAATGATATGTGCTATCAGATATAAAAAGCAAATTATAAAACCAATAATCTAGATAAAGTGTGAATAAGACTTTACAAGAGTGGTCTGGCACATACCTTTAATCCTAGCACTTGAGAGGCAGAGACAGGCACCTGAGTTTGAGGCCAGCCTGGTCTACAGACTGAGTTCCAGGACTGTTATACAGAGAACCCCTGTCTCAAAAAGAAACCACCTACCTAACTAAAAAACAACAATAAAGAATTTACTTTTTGCTATTTGTAGCAAGCTTTTTAAATTTGAAAAGAGAAAATATGACAAAAAAAAAAAAAGAGAGAAAGCTGGTATGTTCACTATGTTTTAACAGATTACCCTAAAATCAGACTTTGGGGGGGGGGGGATAAACTAATGTGTAGCAACATGGGCTTACATGGAAAGGGGAGTCAGAAATGTGATTCTCTAATGATAGAAACTAAAACGAATACACCAAACTCCATAAGCACTCCTGACCAGTCACCCATTATTAAAGAACACACTTGGAAACACAGGCTACCAAGGTACTAACTTCAATTAAGAATAACCTCAGTGGCTGAAGAGATGGCTCAGTGGTTAAGAGCACTTGCTGTTCTTCTAGAAGACCTGAGTTGAACTCCCTTCCAGAATCTATGCCAAGCTGCTCACAACCACCTATAACTCCAGCTAGATCAGACACTTCTGCCTCTGGGAGGTGAACTCATGTGCATACACAACATATACACAATGAGAAATAATAAATCTTTAAAAGTTTTAAGTTTGTTGTTGTTGTTGTTTTAAAGGATAACCTGGAAAACACATGGAAAATCAACTTACCCCAAGAAGAATAGTGGAAAGCATCCTCAACTTTGGGGTGACTATAAAGTAAGTTCAGCCCTTCTTCTAATGTAAGTACCAGGAGTCAGAAACCCAGATCTATGTTCTCTGATAGTTACTTATTTGTTTATCTATATGTGTTACTAGAGAGAGAACCCAGGGCCTCATGAGTGCATCTTAACACAATGTTCCTATTGACCTAACATATGATTTTATTAACATTGTACTTATTTAATCACTGGGTTAGGAGAGAGACAAAATAAAACTTGACCCAAAAGACTTCACCATAAGATATAATTATAGGATAAACAGTATCTTTGTAAAGCAACTGATCACTAGACCCACAAAGCAAACATTACATATAATGGTTAATAACTCAAAGGCCAGAATTACAATAAGACTAAACATCCAAACGACAGATTATGACACATGTCATTCAAATTCTGTTTCATAAGAAAACTTTCCAGTTTAACCCCCACTATATGATAATGAAATTTACTGATCAACAAAATTTAAACACACCCGGAACATGGAATGTACATGAAATATATTTAGTAACTGTGGTGGGATTCAGGCATTACTGATGGAGACCTAGAGGTGTAGCTTTGGGGTCTCAAGGACCCTGGATGGGGCATGGCCAGCCCCCATTGAAGACCCAGTTGCACGCTGCCTACCTGCCCTCCTGTCCTCCATGTTTGTTCCTGCATTCTCAGAGAGAGAATTGACACCATCACTATGTGGGACAGTTCAACTCTCCAAGAACTGCATTAAGATTCAATTTTGTATTAGTGAGTGTTTATGTCAACCCCTAAATAAATATTAATCTTTTATATAATCAATTGCCAGTGAATAATTCCTACAATATCTGGTGCCCCATGTTGGACACCATTTGTGGTATAAGTTTCTGGCCTGGCCTTTCCAGTCTAGCCCTGAAATTAGAACCTACTCACAACCTTGTTGCCTCTTAGTCCCAAATAATCATATGTCCTTGGCCTAATGCTCAGGCATATTGCTGGTAGCTCTTGCATCTTAATTCAACCCATTTTCATTAATCTATCTTGCCATGTGGCCCATAGCTTACCTGTTACTTTACATCTTGGTTCTTGTGCAGCTGGATTGCATCTCTCATGACTTCACCCTCCTTCCCCTTATCTATGCTCCTAAGATGCCCTACCATAGGCCAAAACAGTTCCTTTTATTATCCAATGACATTCAGAGCATACAGAAAGGTATCCCACATCAAGCAACTATACAGAGTGGAGAGTTATGAATAATTTTCTGTAAAATGCAAAGTAAGTCTATTACCAAGGAAAGAAATAGGAAGACAAAAGGGACAAAGTATTCTCTCAACACATGAAACATGGTTCCTAACTAGCAATTATGGCTTCCATGTAGTATTGGAAGTAGAACTGGAAAATATCACTTAGTGGTAGAGTGCTTGCCTAAAAGATACAAAATTCTAGGTCTAATCCCTAATGTGAACAAAAAGTAATGGAGGAAGGAAAGGGGAAGAAGAAATTATAACTATAACTATGTCCCTCACTACTTAACGATAACCCATGAGCCTCTAGAAGAAAAGTCTCAGGAATATAAAGAATTTTTTGATTATTAATTAACAATAATTGTTTCTAAAATTTGAAATGTTACATGTGAGCAAAGCTTTGAAAAATTAAAATACTGGGTTTTAGGAGATGACCCAATCAGTAAGGTGCTTGATGTGGAAATATGAGGATACGAATTTAGATCCCTAGCACTCCTATATAAAACACTGCCTGGGGGCTGGAGAGATGGACCAGTGGTTAAGAGCACTGACTGCTCTACCAGAGGACCAAGATTCAATTCCTAGCACCTAGACGGTGCTCACAACTATGTGTAACTCCAGTCCTAGAGGATCCAATACCCTCTTCTGACCTTTGTGGGGAGCAGGCTTGCATTAAGTGGTGTACAGACAAACATGCAAGCAAAACACTCATGCACATTAAAAAACAAAACAAAGCAGGATGTGGTGTACAGCTGTAACCCCAGTACTGAGGGAGTAGACTGGTGGATTCATAAAGCTCATTGGCCTGTCAGTCAAGTTCAAATCAAAAATAATATAGATAGCTATACAGGATGGCATCCAAAGTAAACCTATTTCCAATACTTGTGCACATTCACCACATACATGCAAACATACATAAACAAGTACATGTGTACACCCCCCCCACACACACACACAGAGATGCTGCATTAAGTATAGCTTCTGTTTAGTTTTGTTGCTTTGAGATGAAGGTCTTTCCTGACCCCTCCCTCTACCCCACAGATAGTTCTGTTATTCTCACAGTAATTTACACATGAAGTCCCCTGAGAGGAATGGGGATAGAAAAGAATCCTTGCTAAAATGATAAGCATTGAACAAATTAAGTAAAACCAATGGTTTTTCATTTGGAAAGAATAATGTCAAGTCCATACAGGAAAACAACAACAAATACGCTAAAAAAATTCTCTAAATAGGAAGAAAAAAAAAAAAGAGAAAAGAAAAAAAATTGAGCATAACCTTGTTTCAGAGTTTCTAAAAACCCAAGTTAAATAAATACAGTTAGGGCGAGTTAGGATTCAGTAGCTCACTCATGCCTTCTCCATAAGTCAAATAGAGCTCTTGGTGTGCAGGGTGTGTCCAGGCTCTGCTTGGTGACAGGTGCAGCTTCAGCAGGTGCCATGCCAAAGCAGACGCCAATCAGAGGCTTTGTTCTGGATGTGACCCTGGCCAGCATGTTGGTGCCAAGTTCAGCCAGTTATCTCAGACACTAAATTGGTTTCAGTGGTACTCACAGCAGCTGTTTTCAAACTTGGGCCTAACAACCACCTGAGGCATGCTTTTTTAAAACTACAGTTTCAGCCTGCTAACTGGTAAACTCACAGGTCATTTTTACCATAAATAAAGACACCCAGGTTCCATATGACACCTCAGACAGCAAAGCACCACTTATGAAGCATGCCTACATATTAAAGCTGTGTGTTCTCAACCTTTAGATCCAGCTGTTTTCAGGAGAACAAGATATAAGAACCAGTTATCTGACTTGAGGAGAAAGTCATCAACCAAGTCCAGAACTTAGGACCCTCTAAAGGACTCTAAATAAGGAATCTAATAAGTAATGGCATAAGGGAAAAGGAAAGGGAACTATCTGTTAAGAGGTAAGACCCAGCAGCCAACACATCAAAAACATCTCCTTTTTTAGGTCCTATTACAACACACAATGGGGGTAAGTGTCCTGCACATACTGATCTTGTGCTCACATACAACAACACTGAACACAGTAATTATTTGTAGATATTACCAACAGTTTTCAGTCCCAACAACAGTGTATCACAATAAACTTAATCAAGAGCATGCATTTTATAAAAACAAATTACCTCAATTTACAATTTAATATATTTGCAAAAACAATAAGCCCTGTGATATGTCTATGTTTTTTAAACAAAACAAAAACTACACAGTTGACCTTATTTCTTAAAAAGCATGGTGATCACATTAACAGATAATCTAAAGGCTAATAAATCTAAACACACATGGACATGAAACATATCTGAGGATATTTAGTAACTGTGAATAATGGAGAATTATATATGATAATGATTTGTAAAACATAAAGGGGTTAAGGTACGTCTGGAAAAACAAAATTTACTTCCAACTTGGCAAATATAGCAGACACTTAGAACTGAGTATGAAAATTTACACCTAATTCTTTATTATAGGACACCAAAGTTTTATTTCCTATAGAAATGCATTAATAGATGGATCTTTGAGAGGTGCCCAGAACTCATCATCCTCTATTACTCTGTGATTCTGACCAAATGAAATTGCCAACATTTTTGGCTATCCTGTGGATAAGTGCACTGACAACATTACATATATTCAATTTCAAAAGCCAATATTTTACCAAAACTGCACCCACCATGCTGGTTAAGGTAGCCTGCAAGGAGAAAGTGCTTGCCAACAAAGCCCAGTGACCTGAGCTTGATCCTAAGGGCCGCACCAATGGAAGATAAAACTCTCAAAAGTTGTCCTCTGACCTCAACATTTGCTGCGACACACAAATGCAAAATTAACAAATAAATAAAAAGAATTTTAAATAATAGCTATAATTTCAAGTCATAAATTAACTCGCGATAGCTTTAGTCCAAACATCTCCCTTCTAAATTCAATAGTCTGGCCTTAGAACTGTATCTACTGCTAACAGCTCTCCCCTAATATCAAAACTCAGGATATGACCTCCCCAGTTTCCCAAGTTACACAACTGAAGAAAACCACAATTTTTTATAGCAGAATTAGCATCAAATTCAACACAATCACTATTCTATAAACAATAACTACCACAATTCTCCAGAGAAACTTGATAGAAAAATTTTAAAACTCAATGTTTCAATACAAATATCATGTTTTTTCTTAAAAGGCAGTCTAGTTAGAATAACAAGAACTGACTTGTAGGGACAGCTAACTCAATTATTATAAACTCTTTCCTTAGAAGGATGATCATGCAAATAAATGTGTCCAAGATTCAATTTGGGGGGCACTGTTTATCTATTTTGTGTGTCTCTGGGTGTGGGGATGTTACAACACACACGTGCAGGTGAGAAGACAATTTGCAGAAATTGGTTCTCTTCTTCCACCACCCAGGTCCCAGGGGCAGAACTCGGAGTTGGTGGCAAACACCTCTACCCACTGAGATATCTCATTGGGCCCCAAATTTAATCATTTGCCATGGGACTGAGACACAGCTCAGGCACAGCACTTGCCTTGAAGGAGGCCCTGAGTTCCACTTCCAACACTACCAAAACCAAAAATAAAACAGCATTTTTATTCTTTTTACTTTTGTATTTGGCCTCTATCACATTATCATCACATTTGAGCTGTAGTTCAAAAGTAGAAAAACCCACTGTTTTCATTCCCCCCTGCACTGGTATCTTTCCCCCTTTGGGGACTAAAGGCCGCTATTTATCTTCTAACATTAAAACTGCAACGTGTCTTTACTCTTCTTCTCCTGTCAAATTAGCATAATATACTCTTAATATCCCCCTGCAAGAATTACTATTTAACTAGAATTATTGATATTGTTTTGCATAACCATTTATGAAGATATAGAAATAGCAGTATCAAAAAAAAAAAATCTATAAATCTAGGCCAGGAGAAGTGGCACACATGTATGACTGTAGCACTCAAGAAACAGAGACAGAAGAACCATGAGTTCATGGCCAGCCTGAGCACAGAGGGATGCTCCGCCCCAACTGTTCTTAAATAGATAGAAACTACATGAGAGTGTAATACAGAAATAGTCCACATTTTACCTAGTCAATGTTTTTCTTCCTAATCTCATTTCTTCTAGTTTAGAATTCCCAAACTGTGCTCCAAGAAATGCACGAGTCTTCCTCATACACGACATCTCACATCATACAGTACTATGTAGCACCTGAAGTGAAGACAGAGGTAAGGAAGAGTATGGTCCCTAACGTGCTAGAGAGTCACACTAGGAAATATAGCCTCTGAGTCCAATGATAAAGTAGCCACCTTTACACTTACGACAAGATCATTTGGCCTTTTCTAAGAGGGACAGACTAAGTTTCAGGAACAGTGGTGTTTTATAATGCACAAACACAACTTTCTGCTTTGACCACCAATATCAAAGAACATTGGCATGGAAGTGAAGGCAGAGATAGGAAACCCACCAGCCCTCATCCTATCAGGCCACATGTCCCCTCTGAACTCTGGCAAACCCATTTTATCATTAGTCTCTAGATTTGGAAAAGTCACAATAAATAGTCTTTACAAAAGAAGAGAAATTCTTCCAAAATACTTGACCTAAATGTATACATTAAGTGTCTGCACGCTGATGAACGTCTGTCCCTGTCCCCACTGCAACCCCAGCTAGAGTTTGAGAATGTAGACAGCAGTGCCAGGCTTCCTAAGACATCAGAGTGGATCGATCTCACAGAAAATTCACAACGAAAACACCTGTTCTTCGAGAGGTGCTCTTATAAAATGGTTCTTCTAATCAGAAATATGATATTTTTAGTTCACAGCTGAGGCCCAAGATTTAAATGAAAAGGGATATGTGCATTGTAGGTGGGCTTAGAATGTAGTTCAGTGGTAGAGTTCTTGACTTGCCACATGCTGGAGGGGTATTATGAAATTCTCCAGTGTGTAACCTGGGTCAACTGTCTAGGAAAGTAAATTGACTTCTAGTTTGAGCAAATGTCTGCTGCTTGAAAACATGGATTTGATTGCTGACAGTGATCTGAGTTTGATCAGGCCTTAAACTTTCTCAT
Organism: Phyllotis vaccarum; assembly: GCA_033318265.1. NCBI lineage: Eukaryota > Metazoa > Chordata > Mammalia > Rodentia > Cricetidae > Phyllotis > Phyllotis vaccarum. The sequence goes on along the minus strand of JARWLC010000001.1, from coordinate 60,121,223 downwards.
CTACTTTCTACTTCTACTTTCAGCAAGTCTACAAGCCTTTCAGAAATGTCACGTGGTCATAAAACATCAAACTCAGGTTGGTTCAAAACAAAATACTATAACTCATAAAATTCAAGTTAAGATTCTTGCCCAAGTGCCTTCCTGACCCCATTATTATTTAACTCACTGTCTTGACTGAGCATCATCTCTTCATTCAGCTTTGTTTAGCATTTACAAACTCTGTGTTACTTTACTCACTTAGTGAATGATATTGAAGAATCCTTTCATTTGACCTCAGATGACTCACACCAAGTTTCCTCACTGACCTACATGGTAGACTCTGAGTCCCTAAATACATTCATGTCATTTAACTGATAAAGTTAACTACTAGTAACACACCTACTCATGCAAGTGCACAGAATGACTCCAAAGTCACTAATATGAACATAATTTTCCTTGAGCTCCCAACTCTGCACAAGGTACATGATACACACAGAAGAGCAACATGGAAAGGTTCAAATTCAAGGAAAACAAATATGGAGTTTTCTACAATAAAGTTCAATGTCTAAGCTAGTTCACCTCCTTTCTAAAATTTCCAAGTTTCATAAAGAACACATCAAGGTAACTTACAGCTGCACTATAATTATAGCTGTATTCCTGGGGTCCATAAATAAAAATATCTCAGGTTCAATGTTTACTTAAACCTTTTAGCAAAATTTCAAATTCTTCTCACCTCCCCCCCCCCAGCCCCCAGAGGGTTTCACTGTGTAGCCCTGGTTGTCCTGAAACTCACTCTGTAGACCAGCTGACCTCAAACTCAGAGATCTACTTGCCTCTGCCTCCCAAGTGCTGGACCTAAACACATGTACCACCATGCCTAGCTAAAACTTCAAGTTCTTTATCCAAGTAAGAATAACAAATTGTTCCTAAATTTTAGTACTTAAATAGTGAAAAATATAAAACAAAATTGACCAATTAAATAAGTACCACACTGTTCATAGATATACTTGGGCATAGAATTGGCCACATGCAACTTCCAATTATACTTTAATTTATTAAACTCACTTAAGAATAACACATTAAAACCATACTAGCATAAATTTTACCAAGCACATACAACAAATAAAACTTTTTAATATTTGAGTCTCTCCATATTCAAAATGTGGTAAATTATACCTTATCTTTCCTTACTTATCTAGACAGTCAAACAACAAGTATCTGTGGAACACAGTGAGATGAAATGCTAAAAAAAGGCGCTAAAGAAAAGAGTCACAAGCATTTAAGAGCTGATTAAAATATAACTTTAAATATAATAAGTGTAATACATTCATACACTGTCATTAAAAAATTAGATACTGGTGTTAAATAACCAACTGCATAATCTATTTTAGACTGAGAAATTTTTTGTAGATAATCTACAGTTGAATGAATGTGTATTTGGTAGATTTAACCTAACTTTTGCAAGACTACAATGTCAGTATTCTTAATGACTATATTTGTACCAAAAAAGATCACAGAGCTGTTAGAACGTGTACATGACTAGCACAGTATTTGTCTGTAACAGTATGTAGCTATATCAAATGATACTAGTCTAATGTCCATTCAATTAACTGTACAACTACAGGGGAATGTAGGTATATATGAAACTTGTAAAGAGAGCTAACAATAGAAATGTCAGTCTCACAATATGTCCAATGAAAAAGTGGCTCAAATTAAATATTGTGTAGACTGTCACTGTAAGTATTAAATTTTTATTTCTCACTCAAGTACTAAATCAACAGCTTGGGAAGCTTTTTTATTTACCCTTTCATTTAAAAGGTACTCTGACACCCACCTACCTACCCACATACACACCTGGTATTTTCTAAAGTTCCTATGGAACTCAGTAACTGTCAGGTTCCCTGAACTCTTCAGTGTCAAGACTGAAGTCAACTTGTGACTTGGAGATAATATAACAAAGCCAAAAACAAACAAACAAACAAACAAACAAACAAAACAACCAAAATTGAATGTATCATCTTCCTCATCAGAAATGATAGTATTAAATCTGAACTATCAAGTCACATCATTACCATGTCTGCCTGACAAGACACTCTTAAGGTTAACTAATAGAATTACTGTTTTTAAAGAGGAAAAGTGGGTAGCTCAACATAATACATATCCTTGAACTACACAATACACCACTAGAGAAAATTCTATCAAGATTGGTAAGACTTAATTTTTGATCATCCTATTTCTTTGCAAGCCATGCAAATCTTCACATGGTTTTATTTTCCAAAACAAATGCTTTAACTTTCACAGCAGCCCAGCTCCAGCCCTAAAGCAAACCTGGAGCGTGACATATGGAAGAGAGCAGGTTTAGCTAAGGACATAGTTCAAAGCAGCACAAGGGAGACACTCAAAACAACCTGGAAAGTACCCAGTTAAAAAGACTAGCCGAAGTACAATTACTGTATGGCATCATCCCAAGAGAGAAAGGACAACAAGAAACAAAATACTTATAATTAAACTTTGTAAAAGAAAAGAGGTCTACATATTTTGTTAATACAAATGAAAATTTTACAGAAAATCAACAGCCATACATATCATTCAGAATTGGACACAGAAACTTAATCTATAAACTTAAAAAATACTAGGCATGACTTTAAAATATAATTTAAATATACAAAATGCTACAAATATTTTAAATTGATTGGCACAAAGTCCTAATGTGTCTTAGCATGATTCTCTCAGATCCTCCACTATCAAAAACAGAAATAACCAAGTGACCATCACTCTATAAGTATAAATTCTTATTTCTCACTCTATTACTAAATCAACAGCTTGGGAAGCTCTTTTCTCTCTCTCTCTCTCTCTCTCTCTCTCTCTCTCTCTCTCTCTCTCTCTCTCTCTCTCTCTCTCTCTCTCTCTCTCTCTCTCTCTCTCTCTCTGTATTTTCTAGAGTTCCCATGGCACTCAGTAACTGCCAAATTCTGTGAACTCTTCAAGTCTGAAGTCAATCTAAGGCAGCCAATAGGAAGTACACCTGCGCACTTACCCAGTTTCCTATTTGAGAATCCTAAGCACTATACAGAGTAACTAATGCATTTGAAGCAATACAAACCTCAAATTATACAGAAGCTACATTACAAAAATAAAATAAAGGCTATCCTGTAATATCATATTAACAATATTTATTAGAAAGAGCTATTACGATCATTATTTTAATTTTAAATAACTAAAACAAAACTAGAGGTTGACTTAAAACAAAGTATAATATGAAAGAATCTATAGGAAAAACCTAGGAAGAAAAAAATCCTAAAAGTCACAAAATACAACATTATCTAGACTAAATCATATATCCAAGTAAGAAATTTACAGTTTTTGAGTAAGCAGTCAAAATACAAGGAAAATGAAAGAAAATTCCAACCACAGTACCTGTTTCCATACCATCCTTATTTTCCTAAGGGTATTGAATATTTTCAAGTTTCTCAGAAACTCAATAACAAGACTCCAAAAAGTGATCCTAGTCAACCAAAGTGTATCTACATTATTTATATAAAAATATTCCTCTGAAAACTCACTGAGTAACAGTTCCCTTAAATTTCCTTTAAAAACAAAACCATACCCAAAAGCCAGAATTGTAGAGGGTTAAGGAGTTTTCAAAGAAGAAAAAAATCTTGCCACAGGTTACAAAGTTTCATTAAAGTGTCTTAAGTCTTTTACTAAAGCATCATCTTTTCTGGCCCTCAGTGACCATCAAGCAGTCAATAACAATGTCACAAAAGAATGTTTACAAGATAGGACATGGGGTGTCACCTGTAATGACTTTGTATGAAAAATGTAAAAGGCCGTATTTTAATGTGAGGAAAACTTCAGGCTCCTATCATCTCATTTTACTGACAGTAAATGCTTCTCAAACTCAAATCACCAAGGGATTGGAAGTTGTATAGAGCGTCAATTCTGTTGTTGGTTAATCGCCCCTAAGTCCCACGTTTCCAAATACCGTGGAAAAGTCACCACTACTCACCGCAAGTAATACTGTTTTAAAGCAAAGGCAGCGTTAGAACAACTTCTGGGAAAGTTGAACTCTTCAACAATTTCTCCCCACTGATTCTTCTCAGAAACCTGTTAAAAACACAGGCACACTAGTCTGAAAGTGCCAAATCCAAGAAAAACCTACCCTAACTTGGGAGCTAAATGCCCATTCTGCAGAGATCTATAGATACCTAAGGCACCGGTGGCTGTGGGAGTTCATACACAAGCCAGGGCCGCCTGAATCCCTGTTTTCACCAGAGCCCTGTATTTAGCAGCACTTGTTTTGTTTTTTGGGGGGTGGGGGTGGGTTTGTTTTGTTTTTGAAGCCCGGACAATAACCAATCGCAAGTCCCTCTGTCGCCCCCTTTTAAATCTCAACGCGGTCCGTTTACACTAAAGAAGGAAAAAAAAAAAGTTCAAAAGGATCAATACTGCTCCGGACGGCGACGTCCGCGAGCTCTGGGGGGGCCCGGGCCGGGGCCGACTCCGATCCCTCTCCCAGATCTATCCATCTCCATAGGCCCTTCTTTGAGGCCTACAGCTTCTGCCTAGCCTTGAAGCCTAAGATGGCTATTTGCAGACAGGTCCTGCTTTCTTTTGTTAGCTGTAGAAACCCAGGGCGAGCGGGCCGAGGCTGTGCCCCTGGCCGCCGGGATCATTTCGCAGCCGATTATCGATGTTAAACCTGCCCGCGCTAATTTTGAGTTGCACGAAAACTGCTCAGAGTCTGTGTGTCTCTGTGTCTCCGCCTGTGCTAGAGCGGCAGCGGCGGCGGCGCTGACTCGCAGGCGGGCGGGCGGGCGGGTGGCGCGGGGCGGGCGCGGGGCTCGGCGGGCGGGCACCCCGCTCGCCCGCGCTCCCCGCCGCTCCGCTCAGACCCCGCGGGGCCGGCTGGACACCGGGCAGGACGCTCCCCGCCGCCGGGCCGCCCGCCCGCCCAGCCCCGCGCCCGCCGCGCGCACGCGAGCCACCAGGCCGAAAACAGCCCCGCCGCCGGCCGCCTCCGTGCCACCGGCTGCGAGCGCCGAGAACGCCGTGTGCCCCGCCGACCGCCCCCTGGCCCCGGGCGCCCGCTCCCGGGCCGGAGCAGACTTTTCGGAGCAGGCCAGCGAAGAGGGAAATACAAATTAAAACTTCCACTCACCTTCGCGAATCCGCCTAAAGTAGTGACTCTGGTGTAGAGCCCGTGAAGATCCAGCTCCTTCCCACCCACCGCAGGGATCTTCTTAAACGGCGACCTGCGGGCGACAGAAAGCCCCGCACTTGTCACCGGGACCCCCCGCGCCCGCCGCGGGCCCCCGTTCGCCCCGGCTCGCCCCTGGCGCTGCCCCCCCGGTCCTGCTCTCACCCTCTGCTGTGGTGGAACTGCCGCAGCTCGTCCAGGAAAGCCAGTCCCTTCCTCCGCTCGTCCGGAGGCGCCTTCCCCGTCGAGTTTGCCATTATTTTGCCAAAGGAGGTCTTTCCGAAAACCCAGATCGTGGTTCAAACGCGGCCCCCGCTCCCCGCGCTCCCTACCAGCGCCCGGAGCCCATTCCTCGGCCGGCGGTGGCGGGGCTCAGTCATGGGCCGGCGGTGGCGGCGGCGGCGGCGGCGGCGGCGGCGGCGGCGCAGGGAGGGAGGAGGGAGGGGGAGGAGGCGAGGAGGAGGGGAAGGAGGGAGCGGGAGGCCAGGGGGAGCGCAGGGCCGGAGGGAGGGGAATTTCTAAAAAAGTTTAAAGAAACGGGAGCGAAACTAGAGGGGCAGGCGACGGGCGGCCGGGCGCGGAGCCGCGGGGCGAACGCGGCCCCCCAACCCGTGCCTCGCCGCCTCCCGCGGCCCGGCTCTGGCCGCCTTCTCAGCGTCGCCGGCCTTGGCGGCTCGGCCCGGGAACGCGATTCAACATGGTGCTGCGGCCCGGGGGCGCGCGAGCCCTCGGCCTGGGGCCGGGCGAGCGGAGGCGAGGGGTCCGGGTGACCGCAGGCCTGGGAGTTTCGGCGGCGGCGGCGGCGGTGGTGGTGGCGGTGGCGCGGCGGGGCCGGGGCAGGCGGGGCCGCGTGGGGAGGGGGAGGTCTGTGTGGTGGCTTGTGGAGAGCGGGGTGACAGCGTGGATCCGGGCCGCGGCTCCGCGGGGCCCTCGCACACATTCACGCGCGGCGGCAGCGGCGGCGGCGGCCCGGGTATCCCCGGGCACAGGCTCCGGCAGCAGCCGAGCCGCTGCGCGCCGCCCGCCGGCCTGCTTGCCCGCCAGCCTCCCTCTCAGCCGCCGCCGCCACGGCCGGGTCCGCCAGCGCCTCACAGCGCCCCCCGAGGGCCGGCCGCGGCACTGCGTCTGGCTCCACACGGTCGCGGCTGCTCCTCGCGGGGAACAATAGACTCGGCTCGCCCGGCTTAGGGTTCATCTGCAATGTGCAGCACATTTCACACGCACACAAAGCGAGCGGAAAGGGGGGCGGCGCGGGGAAACGGTCACTACCGGTTGTTTCAGGGTTAGGGGTGGAGGCGATGTTCGTGTCCCCGCCGGGCCCTCCCGCCACACCGAGGGCCCGCGGCTCGCCCGGTGCAGCCCTCGCTGGCCGGGGAGATGTTTATGACTCAAGAGCACGGCCTCTCGGCTTTATGCTCCACTACCGGGGCCCGGTGAGCACATTTTCCACGATGTGACCGTAAACTCACTTTGACAAACTGTAGATCACATACACTGTGAACTGTCTGCCCTACTTTTGTGGAGATCGAGTCAAGCTCTTCATTCGTCTCGGTTTCGTGCACCGAGCCGGAGTTATGCAAACAGTCATCGCGCCGGTTAAGAAACCACCCTCTCGAACTTTGAGGATAACGTTTCTGTTTTACGCTGATAGCTTAAAATAGAGGGCAAAATGTTTCCCCTTTCCATTTTCCGTAGTGATCCTTAAACGTGTAAACAGGGAATTCAATTTTTTCACGTCAACAAATAACCACCCCAAATTTGCATTTACGAGGATGTTGGAGCCCTCCCCCGTCTACAAATGTTGAGCATCATGCTTCCTCCGTGTGGTAGTATTCCCATTTTAGAGAAAGCCACTACCGGCAAAGTCACCAGCCCAAGGTCACACACAGGATAGCAAGAGTCTGGATGGGTTTATTTCAGGTACTCTAATTGGCACATGTATTAGGTGGCGGCCAAAAAAAAAAAAAATTATGTAATCGAGGGGAGCAAGCTTCCGGTCCTCACTCTAGGAAACGGATTTATTTCCCAAGTAAAGTTTATGTCTTAAATGGGGTCGGAGTAAGGTGTGGCTAGGAAATTCCTCACACCCGAGGACCAGTGAGTGTCTCGCAAGCCTGTGAGGGGCGGAGACCCTGCCCGTGGAGGCGGAGGAGCAGCCGGCCCGGGCCGGAGGCGAGGCGAGGCGAGGCACGGCTGGGGCGGACCGGCCGAGCAGCCCCTTCTCCCGCCACCCTGAAGGGCAGTGGCGAGCGCGGCGGGGCCAAGCCGGCGGCCGGGCGGGCTGTGCGGGTTCCCTGCGTGCGGCACTTGCGCACGGCCCCTTGCATAACCGTCAGCGCCGGGGATTCCCTAGAGGGGGGTCACTCGCTTCAACCATTACACACAGCCCGTGCTCCGCCGCGCCTCACAAAATGGCGGCGCCCATGGAGCCCGCGGCGGCCGCTCGCCGGCCCCATTTTGTGCGAGGCGATAGAGCTGTCAGCATGGGATACCTCCGCCGACGACGCATCCGACTGGGAACGGAGCCTGTGAGGGACCGAGCTGCACGAAGTCGGCGACGGACCCTCCAGCCCACCCCCCGGCGCTCGGTCTTCTCCGTCTTCTCCAAGGGGAGCCTCCGCCGAGGCCGCGGCGGTGACGGTCTTTGGAAGGCAGAGACCGGCGGGGTGACAGCGGGCCGGGATCCGATCCGGGGGGATGAGGACCGGGCTGGCCGCTCCGCTGCTGTCAGGTGTGAGCCGGCCTGTCCCCGTCGTGCGTGCCCGGGGAGGCCCGGGCTCCGGGAGCATGGAGTGGCGATGCCGGCTGAGGCGCCCGGGCTGCCACAGGGTGACCGTGGGGACGAGTCCTGACATTTAAGTCGTCGGAGCGGCGACCTTGGACTGTATGTTTGTAGGTGGACATCGGAAGGTCCTTCTATCCCGCTCTGCCGTGGGCAGGCCTGCTTGGTTTTAATTTCCAATTCCAGGGGCAGGATGGAGGGATGACATGTTTGCACTTTACATGGGAGGTTGCCACTTGGAAGCCAACGAATGCTATTAGCATGTATGTGTCCACACGGGTACCTAGTAGCAGTTTTGCTATTCAGAGCAGGTATCAAAGGTATCTAACTTTTTAAAGCTTTTTTTCAGGAATTTTAGGATCATTCTCTGTAGAAGAGGATGGAATCCTAAGTGTACTGATGGGTAGAATTTAAATTCTTAAAACTTTGGCTATACTCTGATTAAAGTGAAAACAAACATAAAAGCTGATGTTATCAGGCCACTCAGTAGTTGAGTTTTCTGGCATTTGGGGGGAAAAGTGAGACAAAAATTAGCCCACGGTTATTTGATTGAAAAGGCAAGACTTGAGACATTCGTCTGATGGGGCAAATATGCTTTCCACGATTTGAGTTTATATGTCATCTTCCAGTTGCGTCAGTCATGTTTGTTTGTTTCTGTTGTGTGTTAAGGTGTTTATGGTGGAACCTTCATATTTCCTTCTGGAAACAGAAATGCTCCTTAAGTTCCACACCCTGTCCTCTGCCCCCGCCTTCCCCCGTCATTGCTGCTGTTCTGTGGAACGCCAAGATAGCTCTTGTCTGTTCCTTCTGATGTCCCTCATATAGTTAGTAAGTTTAGTTACGACTAGCCAGTCTACATTGGCAAGGATGCCATATCTTAGCACCCACCCAAGCAACCAGAGAATATTCTTATGCTTTTGTACTAAAGACACCCCAGTGGATAGTATCACATTTCTTATTAGCATAATACATTTCCAATAGTGGGCAGCATAGAGCAGGTGGAGCCTAGACAAGATGTCTTAGAGACGGCTGACAGCTTTACAATAGCTATTCTCTAACTAATTTGATGTAAAGTACAATATAGTTAAGAGTTTTCAAGCATTAGTGAAAAGCATTCCCTTAAAAATTACAGCAAGAGTGAACATTGTCCAAACCTTTTATAGTTTACTGTTCAGGTGAGGAATGTGACAAAGACTATCCTAGGGAAAAAAAATGCAAAGTGTTGTTTTAATAGTTATTGCAGATTCTACACAAAGATTCCTGTTATGTGAATCTTTGTCTCATGCCATCTGTTTGCTTCATCAAGAATTATAAAAATTCCCTTTCAATGCTGCTTCAAAAAACCATATCCAGTTTCAAATCAAGCATGACAGGTATGTGTTTTCAAGGGGCGAGATAACTTTGTGGGGTATTGGCATGTCAATTCAATGTTGGATTTTAGGTTTCTCTCGGGTCTCAAGGCTTCTACAGTTAAATTGTTATTTCTCTGGTGCTGTTAAGAAAGTACAGTTAGTGAGATGTGAGAGTGTTTTAGGGGCTTGCTGCTTTTGTTGGAATCTACTGCAGTCTTATATTTGTGCCAACTTGTCTCATTTGAAAATTTGATTACAACTTCAAATAATAGATGTGCCCTTTCCCTTATGATGGTGAGAACCTGCAGAATTAATAACAGCAGGAGGGGAAAGGAGGAAAGGATTTCTTACACAGAGTAAGACGGTTTAATGTGGATAGATGCTCTCAAACGTTCAGTTGACAGGTTTCCAGGTGATTTGACACAAAAGGATCTGGTAAGCTTTGGGAGATCTCTATTCCTTTATTAGAAGTTAGTCTTAATACAAAAACAATGTGATTTTATTTCAGAGCAAATGATCATTTTCAAGTTGACAACTTTAGAAAAATTAATTAAAACATTAGATTGTAGGCGGTTATAATAATACACCCTGGCTGTAGCATTGTCTAGGCTTTGACAGACAGCATTGGCCTTGGATGTTTAGGTCACTTCTCTAATCTTGAATTTTTTCAAATAGTTATGGGTTTAATGTGATAGGTTTATGGATTCTTAATTATTTCTTTTTGGATCACTGAAACTACTTATACAGTTTAGCATTTTAATACTTTGTTTATTATATTTATTAGCATCTATGTTAGGAAGGCATAATAATTAGGCCATGCAGCTGTTTATTTTTGTCTGTAAAGAACAGGCTCACCAAGTAAATAGCCACTGAATGCCTGACCTGGTCAAGAGGTGGAGAAGGGGGACCTCCAGAAGATGGTTCTGGTACTGGGTATCTAAACTGCTAGCTTTAGCTGTGATGGAATATTTAGCCCACAGGGCTCTTCATTTTCAATACTTCAATAGAATCTTTAACATGGAGTTACATTAACATTGCGTTCAGAATTTGTTTTCAGGAAGGCATGTAGTTCTTAGCTGTAATCTCAACCTAAGATACTGACACAGGGTTGTGAGTTCCGTGACAGCCAGAGCTACATTGTAAGACCCTGTCAGAGACAAGACTAACCAGCATTCTTTTAAGAGACAATTAAATATGATTCTGTATGAAATAGCATCATGACATCACATCAGCATTGGGATCACAATTGGGATTAGTATTTACTCAAAATGCTGTTGTTCATAATAATTACTTAAATCTTATACTTTGAAAACATAGATCCATGAGAATCTAATGATTAACTTTATTTAAGGAACCGACAGGGCAATGTTTGGTGAGTGTTTTACTTATACACACACACACATACACACCCTCCCTACTGAGCATCGTTTCAATGAATTTTTATTTTCTGTTTCAATTTTTTGGTACATTGACTCCTCTCTACATTGTACTTTGCTATTAATTTAAAAAATTAAATTCAAAGCCATGTTAATTTTGTACTTAATGCAGACTTAATTCTTGACTAGTTGTAAAGCTTAAGATGTAGGCAGTCATGTTGGAAAAACAATAAAACAGGAATTAGGCTGAAATACAAAGCTGTAATAGGTTCCATAAAGCTCTGTAGTTTTTCTGTTACCATGTAAGTCAGAGTGGTATTGACTTGATGGTAATTGAATCTACTTACCTCTTCTGTTTCTCTGAGACTTTGATGACCTGTTCATCTGCTGCATCAAAATGGAAACTTGGTGAAGTCCACTGAAACAAAAATGTAGATTTCAGAGTATTTATAAGATAATTCTAAGTCAAGCTCCCTCTGGTTATCAGTACTGATGACAGTAACCATTAGCATCAGTATTGTTGATGTGTTGGTCCTATTTCTAATGTCCGTTCTCTTGAACCCCATTTAAAGACATTTCTTACCTAGGGTGCTTGAGGTTATTAAGAGAATGAGTGATGGCCCCCTTTCTGTTGAAAATAAGAAGGAGCTTTCCTTTCTTTGCAGTATTTGGGACTTGACTTTCTTCTCACTGAACTCACTCTGCCCTTAACACTGCCATTTGTGAATCTTGGTTGTTTCTCTGCTCCATGAAGTTGGAACCACCAAAACTAGTAGTCCACACCACACATAGACTCCTTTCTTCCCTATCTATTTTCTGTGTGGATTTCTAAAGACTTGACATAGCAGTGTCTGCTGTGTGTGTAAGTTGGACTGCCATGAGCCTTGTGAATCGAGACATAGTTGTTTGCATTTTCCTAGGGAGAAGGATCCGGGAGCATGGGCATTTTAGAGGGTGCAACAGTATGCACAAAGTTCATGCTACTTGCTAAAGACAAGGACACAGCAAGCTTAAATCACTTCACATGTCCTTTTTGTTTTGAGTGGCATTGGCCTCCTGTGGGGAACAAATTTGAAGCAGCTTTCACTAAGGATAATCACTTAGTTTACAAAGTTGAAATCATTACAAACTAGGAAAGGTATGTTGTAGAGAACTACATGCAGTAGATTATTGAAGGTTACTTGTAAAGGTACCTAGCCATTACTTTGGGTTTCCCTTTGGAAAATATATATGTATAGGATGGCACTTATCAAAAGTTCATTTCACATATTCTTTGACTAACTGGGATTACCTAAAGAAACAATGAATGAAGTAACATGAGTAGTGTACATTGTGTTCATGGATAAAGTATGGGTGACATTCAACAAAATGCTCCAGTGGTGTGGCCAGGTCACATTATTGTTTGTGCTGCTACTGTTAATTCAGAGTATTTTTATCCCTCATCAAGCTTTTGTACTTTGTCTGTGGCCCAGTGTATAGTTGAAGCTTTTTTTGGCAAAGTATCATGCTGTTTAGCTCAGGCTGGCCTTGAACTCTCTACTATCTCTCTCAATTTCTCAATTGCTGGATTACAAGTGTGCACCAGCATAGTTGGCCATAATTGGCACTGTAGCTATAGGGATAGTAATTCAAAAAGAGTTTTCTTACCTCCACCCCCACCCCCAGTTGTATGTGTGTGTTTACAAGGCTTTTTGATGTATGTGCTTGGGTATTTTTGTTTTCTGTGCTGCTGGTGCATGGACTCAGACCTTCCTACCTGGTAACGAAGCATTCTGCTGACTTCTTTCTGGGTGTTGTCCTTGGTTTGATTTGGTTTGGTATTTGAAATGGTCTTTCTCTGTAGCCCAAGCTGACATGAAACTTACCTTCTCACTTCATCTACCCCTAGTGTTAGGCTTACAGGTCTTCGCCTTGACTTTAAGCAATGCTCAAGTTCAAATATGAGTAAATTTGATATGCCCTTGGGAATACTTAGATCCTTATAGGAATAATTCTTGATGCTTAAAATCAACAACTCCATGCATTTATGGATAGAGGAGTAGTTGGTAACTACCATGTCTTACGTATAACATTAAGATTTTCTCATTTGTTGCCAGGCAGTGGTGGCACACACCTTTGATCTCAGCACTAAGAAAGCAAGGCAGGTAGGTTTCTCTGAGTTTGAGGCTGACCTGGTCTACAGAGCTAGTTCCAGAATGGCTCAGGCTGTTACACAGAGAAACCCTGTCCTGAAAAAACCTGACAGAACTCAATGAAATAAGATAAAACCAAAATAAAATATTTTGCTAATGTCTATACAGCTAACAAAGCTGAACTACACACATGCCGTAAATGTGTGCTCAGAGCTTACTGCAGAATATGCCTAAGCAAACATATGATGTGTTATTTTTCCCAGGCAATAAGTATATACTTCAAACCTTTTAAATCATATGCACTATGTTCTCCAACCAAGTACAAGTTAGTTAGGCGGCAGTAATAGAGTAGGAAATCTCTACATGTTTGGAAAAAAAAAAATCTACTTTTAAATAAATCTAAGAACAAACAAATAGTATGAAGTAAATAAAATGTTTTCAACTTAATAAGAAAAAAGATTTAAAAATTGTGAGTACCAATTACAATCAGTACTTAAGAAATATGTAATCTGAAAATCAAGGATGTGTTGAGGAGATGACTAAATTTGTAAAATGCCTGGCCTGCAAACATGAGAACATTAGTTCAGAGCTAAGCATCCATGTAAGAATTGGGCATGTAGGCAAGTGTCTGTAACCACAGCGGTGGGGGGATGGTAGGTAGTGAACAGAGACCAACAGGGCATATTTGAAAAGTAAGCATGTACTTTCTTCCAGTTTTGATACTTAGGCTTATACATTTGTCTTAACGTACACTTTGAGTTCATTCATAAAATATAAACATTTTACTGTATTCCTAATGGTTTCCAAACCAGTACTTTTTCTATTAAATGTTCCTTCTGTCTTGCTAATAAGATCTAGTTTCTAGAATCAGATTAGTTGTTAATGTGCACCAATGATGTATTTATCTAAAGCATTTATAATTTAAAGAAAATGATATAAAGGCTTAAGCAGAATCATTGATCCATGTAAGGGACAGAAAATAAAATAAAAATGGAATTATGGAAGAGTAGACTAAAAGATCTTTAAAGAATTATTGAATAATTTAAAAATTATTAGCTATAGAGTGTGGGGCTTATTCAATAATATTTTATCTTAGAATCTGCCTAGACATGGTTTTTTAAGGCTTTCTTTTCTAGTGTGTCAGGAAAAACCATTTCAGTCTAGACTACAACCTACATAACATTTTCATACTATTACTGCCAAATCTGAATAGGTTAACATTTTTAGCCTCACAGTAGTATCATGTACAATTATAACTTCTAACTGTCCTATCAAAAGACAGCAACCCACAGACCGTAGGGTCTTAGCTTTTGTTCAGTGCACGTTGGGGGAAAAAAACTGTTTGTAGTAATTAGGGGCCTCAGCCCTTGCCAGTGTGAGCATGCCTCTTAGCTGACTACATTGAAGTCTGTAGGATCACAATGCAATGACCATCCATTTGCTCAGGATTTGCAGATCCAGAGAAAAAAAACTTATTAACCTTTTTATTGCTGCTTATGTTTTTTATAACTTTGCCATGATAGTGGGTGCCCTCATATGATGCAAAGTTATTCTCCCTACTGCGCAGTATGTTTAGTAAAAATACTCTGGAATATCAGAAAGACAAGGCCCAAACCACAGTCAATTTTTATCCACCCTCTCTCCCGGAGTCCTCAGACTGACTGGGGCATGCAGGCTAAGGAAAAGGGGGCAGGATTTCTGCCTTCTCCTGCCTTAACATTTTTTAACCCACCCAGCTACTTCCTTGTTCAACGTTCTTAGAGTTAGAATTAAATGTAGGTGCCATCATCACCTGGCTCTGTTTGGCCTTGAACTCAGAGAGATCCAAAGGATCTCAGCCTCCCAAGTACTGTAATTAAAGGTGTGGGTCACCACTCCCTGACCTTAGTGGCTTGGTTCTGTCCTCTGTCATTTCAGAGTTTTTTCATTTAATATATAATGTATTGCCATAATGATGCTTCCCAGTTTCCACTTCCTACTAAGAGAACACCAAATGTGTATGGTTATAGTAAGCAAGGGCTCAACAAATGAGGTAGGTAGTTAGTTTTGTGAGTTATGCTGCTGTTTCTTAAAGACGGGAGATCAAAGTGCTCAGCTCACACTGGACAAGAATTAAGAAACATCAAATGCAAGTGTAAGGCGGGTCCTTTCGTGTTTTCCTATAAACACTGAGAAGCCAGTGCCATATTCTGAGCATAAAAAGGTTTTACTTGCTGATGTCCAAACGTGACACCTACTATTCAGGAAAGACACTGGTATGGTAAAGGGGGTGTTTTTTATTTTGTGGTAATAGCGGATCCAGCAATTAGAGAAGTATTATTTTAACTTGAGATTCTGTAGCCAATACTATAAGCAACATTTAGGTATAGGCCCTTTATTTTTAATAAAGTAATTTTTATTTAGATTTACTGACTCTTAATAATGAGCCCAGAATGTTCAGGAAGGCAAGGGTAGTGCTGTGATCTGAATGTTTGTATGTCTGTCCATCTGCCCCTCAAATACATAAGCTGATAACATAGAGGTGATGGTATTAGGAGGCGTGTGGGAATGGCTTCGGAAAATTAGGTTATATGGGCATAAGTGCCTTTCTACAAAGGCCCCTGTAATGATTCAGCCCTTCCCTCATGAGTTACACAGCAAGGACTGCTGCCTGGAAAACTGGTTTTCACTGGACACCAGTCTACAATCACTGTTCTGACCTCAGACTGCCAAGCCTTGAGAGCTGGGGAAAAAAAAAATTCTGTTGTTTACAAGCCACGTGGTCTATGGTGTTTTGTCATAGCAGCTTCAGTAGCCTAAGCTAGATGGCAGGAAGTAGTCCTTAGTCCTCAGTGCCCTGTCTGTGTTGTTGGCCCATCGTTTGCCAGTCTCCACCCATGAAAGGGATCCACAGTTCTGCTTTCTTGTGTGCAGTGGCAGATCTCAAGAATGGGTTAATTTTTCAAAGAAAGTGACCAAGTTCCTTACAGAAAGGTTTTCAGAGTCATAGATCTGCCCCAAAAATTCTGTGGCCTCTGGAGAAGTCCAGCCAGCTTCAAAGCATGTGAGCAGGGGTTGGACTACACTTAAAACTATCAAGTATGGAGGAGGCAAGCCTTGCCTATAGCCAGGTAGGTTAAAACTTTAGCTGACTCTTGATGAACTTGCCTGATAGGTCTGGAAACTTATTTGGTCATGTATAAAATATAGGGTAGGCTCTTCTATTGCAGGAGGTTCAGAATTAGGTCTGCTGTCAGCCCTAGGTTAGTCTGCAGCACTTCCAAAATTACTTGTGAATGGGACCACAACTGGTGAATCTAGTACCCAATGTCAGGGAGTCTTCTAGATGGCCAACAAATTTCTTAAAGATGACATGACATCTTAAAGCATTGATCCAAGGCAGAACATCTTTGTGCCTGAGGAGTAGCCCTGAAAACTCGGAAAGCCTCTCTTATGTGGAATTCAAGATGTATTGTCCAGTAATGAGTCCAATGGGTCCATTGTAACTGCTAAAGATCTTAGTGTATGCACTGAACTACTGTTTGTTTAAAAATACCTATTTCAACTATGGGGGAAAATAACACAAGAATACATGTTTTTTAATAGTGGTTAGTTTCAGTTTCAGTAGAATCCCAACCAGATGTTACAATTTTGTCTTTTGGACAATGCATGACAAAGTCTTTGAGTGATCTCTTACAAACTATATTCCCTGATTATTGTCAATAACTAATGTTATTCCAAACCTATAATAAACATTTTTCCACTATCCTTGAGTGAGCTCATGCTTACATTTGTTTCTACCATCCTATGAAAGTACACATGGCTACCAAATTCTCTAACTATACTTAGCTATTTAACCTGGATCTTTACCGAGGGCTGCCAAGTGAGGTGATACTCACTGTTCCCTTCTGTTTAGCTTGCAGCCTAATTTGGAAGAAGCAGAGTATCTGAATGAGTTAGCAAAGGAAGCCAGTTGGTTAATATAGATAAGAGCAACGATGCTTAGTTGAACAAGAAATTGCCACAGCCTTAGTAAGAGTAACAATATTATGTAATGTAGTACCCATAACAGAGGAAGTGTAAAGGAATATTAGATATGCTAGCTCCTCCAAAAGTGAGCAGTTTTACAGTTATCTGTGACCAGGAACTAACCAACACCCTGAGGAGACACACGTAGTTAATGATTTTGAAGAGACATGGATAATCATAAGTGAACACAGCAATTTCTACTATAGAAGAATCTAGAGAAAACAAGGTTTCCTCTAACACAGTGGTTCTCAACCTTCCTATGGTGTGACTCTTTAATACAGTTTCTCATATTGTGGTGTTCCTCAACCATAAAATTATTTTGCTGCTACTTCATAACTAATTTTGCCACTGTAATGAATTGTAATATGAATATCTGATCGGGTAGCTGATAGGTGACCCCTCTGAAAGGGTTGATCCTAATATGTTACACATATTTGATTGTTTTATATAGCAGTTATCTTAAATCAGATCTAGTGTATAAATAATATGGAATAATATGTCTCTAAAGAAAGAATCACAAAATTTGCAGGGAAATGGATGGACTTAGAATGTATGTTTTAAGCAAGGACACTGAGTCTTAGAAAAAAAAAAAGTATCTTCTTCCTCATATGGATCCTAATGTATACATGTAGACAAATGGAGAGGTAAGTGTATGTATTAAGGAAAACAGGAATGTGTAGTATCGTTGATAAGGACAGGATGCAGGTAAATGACACAGGGTCATGAAAAAGTTTAGAGCTGATTTTTTTTTTTCTAGTTTTACCCTGTCATGATTTGGGGGTGTTGTTTTTTTTTTCTTTGTTAAGTACATAAAAAAGTAATCACATAAAATTCAATGCAAAGCCCCACAGCTCTAGAATGATTCTTGTAGCTGTATAGAGCTCATTAAGATGCGTGGACTGGATCTGGCCTGTGCTTGTTTGAGTAGCTGTGTTAATCTAGCTGAGTGATGTCTTTTATTCTTTACAATAAAGTGCTTTTTAAAAAAAAAAAAAAAAAAAAAAAGAACTAGACTAAAGTCTTTAAGAAAACAGAATCAAAAGTGTGTGTGAATGATCATGTATTTGTAAGCAGATGGATGTATGGTGATTTCTTTTTTCTCCCAAATTAAGTAAGTTTGCCAAAGAAACTTTCAGAATAATACCAACAAGGCCGCAAAGTTACTAAGACAGCTAACCAGGATTATGGGCCTTTAAATCATGCTGTCTTCATAGGATATAACCACACCTGAATTCAGGTATGGTTTGAAATGCTATAGAAAGGCCCACCTTAAAGACAGACTGAGCTGCTCTTTTCTTTTGATCTTGTGCTTTGTTTTCTAGAGCTCCGTTAGCCCTCATAGAGAGAAAAGAGGGCAAAGAGACGGCCTTGGGGAAGGATGGAGGGGCTGGCAGTAGCTGCCTTCATGAGTAAACTCAGTAAACTATCTCAGACTGAGATATCTCGCTCTATTCACAGAAGGCAGAGTTTAATGAAATAGTTATGTTTTGGATCATAACTTCAAATTTTAGGGCAATTTTTGATCTTCATAAAGCCTAGTTTACAGTCACATATCGTGGCTTTGGAATGCTTCCCAGTCTTTAAGCCCACACTTCAAATTATTCTTTAAGAATTTACAAGTTAAGTCTTTCATATGTTTTCTAAAAATGTGAACACGTTAGAATTTGTGTTTTCGGTGCCTTTGGACACGTGTGAGAGTGCACTTTTTGTAAAATTAGTGTTTCTCATTGGTTTATATGTGCTAAAGGAAGATTAGGTAGTTATGTAATTTGGAAAATACCAAGTTAAGTAAAGCTCCATTTATTTTCTACAAAACTTCTCAGGGCATTTGACATTCTCTCACTGTGCCTTTTAAATATGCCTGTCCTTATAGGGCTGGTATTCCTGGGAAAAGATAGCCTGGGTTTTACTAAAAATTAAACACATGTCAAAAAGAAAAAAAAAATAAGCACATGTCAAAAGTTTTAAAAAGCACTCTATTCTTGACTGGAATGGCCTCTGTCCATCCCTTATAATCACTGCATGTAGCCAATATGATGCTAAACATATGTTCATACATTTTTAAATAGGTTAATATAAACCTAATAACCTTTGAAGTCCAATTCTCAGCTCTAATAAGCCTCTAGTGAAATCATTCATGAAATACCATGTGTTTTATAGTTAAGGAGTAGGATTTTTACTTCTAATTATATGTGTATAGGTGTTTTTCCTGAGTGTATGTTTGCATCCTTCTGTGCCTGGTGCCTAAGGAAGCCAGAAAAGGGAGGGTGTCAGATCTCCTGGAACTGGAGTTAGGGATGGTTGTGAGCCACTTTGTGGTTGCTGGGAATTGAACCCAAGTCCTCTAGAAGAACAGCCAGTGAACTTAACTACTGAGCCCTCTCTCCAGCCCTCCAGGAGCTGGATTTTTTTCAGTGAACAACAGTTTCATAATTAGGATGATGACCATGTGTCCTTACCTGCTGAGCTGATAAGTGACTCAGGATGGATCTGTTCATTGGCTGTTGACACATTTCAGAGTCATGAGATAGAGAAATAAAGAAATGCCTGATTTGCTGCACTTTACTCTGAACATTCACGCTTCTTGGAATTGTAAATGCTTTTTCCGTTTTTTTTTTTTTTTAAATATTCTTTTTCTTTCTTAAACTGTCTCTTATAACCTCAGCCCTTTCAGCCTAAGTAGTCTCCCCGAATCCAGGAATACCCTTCTACACCCATCCCCACCTCTTCAGACTGTCACGCCTCCCTGTGAATCTTACAGATGCTCTGGTTTGTCATAGTAAAGACTGCCAAGTACACCTCCAGAGAAAGGATTCTGAAGAGAACAGTCTCGATGCCAAGTGCATTGTGCACAGAGGACCTAGAGAACCTTGCCATCTTACTAGGGAAAACAGGAAACTTAGGTATTTGAGGAGACTTGGGGGCTCTTAAGATGATCACACAGTTTTCTGTGTTTCAGTTGGGACATTTGCTCAATACTGAAGACCTTAAACTATTTAAAAACAAAGAATGCTAGAAGAAAATGGAAAGGGAACTAGATGAGTAAATTTTTAAAGTACAGAAAAAGTATAAGCAGGAATATCATTAAATCAGTACAAGATGGACTCGTAGATTAACCCATTTATACTATTTTTAATAATGTTTAATAGGAGTATGAAATTGTTATTAAGATCACTTTTTTGATAAAATTTTATGAGATTTCCCCTTGAAAAACAGAAGTTTGGACAAAGTCTAACATGAATTTGAAGTGTTCCTTATAGTAATTAATAAACCTAGAAGTAATCACAGTTTATGTGAATGAGCCTTGTAAGCAGGTGTTGGTGTGGTGCCCTCTATGCATGAACCCATTTTTGGTAAGGATAAAAAGAAAACTAGACGCCAGAAAACTCTGTGGGTCCTGGTCTGAGACTTGCCCCTCTTTCTCTTCTGGATGTTAGCCTCAGCTTGTCCCTGCTGACAACCAGAGAATGACTGCACACACATGCAGTCTCCAGACCCAAGCCCCCCTGAGGTCCGCTCTGTCCCACTTCATGCTCTGTGCGTGAAGAAGAATGGCGTTGTTACAGATCATTTCAGACATAGTTTTGACTCTTTAAGCATATGTTTGCCTTTTTAAACTCTTGCTCATGCACAACTAGTGGAAACAGCTATCTTGACACAGGCTGGGAAGAGGTGACTTGTTTTACAGAATATCCAGAAACCACTAGCATAATGGGAAGTAGGGTTTCATTTCTAGAGTGGAGAGGAAGGATAGATATTAGAAGATATTGAGAAATATAGATCTGAAAATGAGACTGAACACCATAGGTCAATTCTAAAAATATTTCCAGACACCCTCTCCCACTCCCGTCTCATATGCAATTTTTTTAAATCCTGTAAGTTGCTTTGATCAAGAGAAGTTGTCTTCTTGACAACAGCAAGTTAGACCTGGGAAGTGAGTTGGCTCTGTGCCAGTGTCTTATGGTCTCTTGTCTCATGTTACAGTAGAAACATGAGTTTATGGCCCATAAATTATATGAATACACTTCTTAATAGAAAGTTCAATATAAATATTTCAAGGTCTCCTCTGGACCCCTCCCATCACAGCCTACCTCCTGGCAGTATTATATGGTATATGTTCCCATCTGCATTTGCTTGTGTAATTTATGTGTGTGTACACTGCCCTCATTATGTGAGCACATGTATGTGTATGCTATGTAAGTAATTTTTGATTGGGGTTTTTTAATATGCCTGGTTTTGTATAATATAATTTGATTTTTTTAATGTGTACCTTTCACTCTGTAAATGGAACAGCTCTGTTACTTATCATTCTCTCCTATAACTGTATTTTCCAGTTATTTATTCAATGCCCAATGTAATCTACCTTCAAGAAGTTTCTATTATACTTGCCAAAATGAAAAGTATACAAAAATAACCACTATCAAGCAAGTTATCAAAAAATGTGTAAGAAGTTACAAGTCCTGTGTTATATTGTATTAGCTGAAGGAGCTGAATTGCATGGAAAAGTGATTTAAAATAAATCACACATAGTTCTTCAATGTCATTTGTTAAATTGCCTGTTTGTTTATGTTAAAGGTATTTGGATTTTACTCCTGTTGACCGTAACTGGTCTAGAAGACACTGGTGGAGATCTCACTTACCTTTAAGTTAAATTAAGGCTAGCATGAAATTTAGATGTTGGTCTGTTGTCTGTTTTCCCCCAGGGACTTGAAGCCAGAGCCAGGTAGGAAGCACTGGGTGTGCAGAGATGAACCATGATTTTCTAAATGTAAGAAAAAAGATAGTTGTTTTACAATTGACTCAGATATGAACAGTAGTGAGAAACATCGAGGATTCAAGGTATTTATTGATTGTTAGTTGGCTGTGAGCACCCCTAGATTCAGTCATGGAATCTAGATGTCTAGAAGCAATCTTGGATCGTGTGACTTCTTCATTGTTTAAAAAAAAAGTTTCAAATGCCATGTGTACCCACCTCATGCCAGCCAGCTATATACAGTAGATATTTCAGTCTCTTACAGATTATTCAACCAGTTCAAAAAGTAAAAATTATTTTCCATGAAATGACATTAATGTTCCCTGAGGCCTCTGTACTATAAAATAATTCCTTTTCCAGAATAGTTATTTGTTACAGTTAAAGGAAAATGCCCTAAAATATTTAGATATTCTTCATTTGCTCTGAAATACAATGAGCAAGTTTATTTTTTTTTTTTTTACTTTATCAAATTCTAGAGCTTAAGTGTTTTCTTTTATAATATTGCAAATGATAAATTTAGCAATTGTTAACATCTAAAGTCCAAAAATAAAATAAGAATTCTGGTTCCTGTTACCTCTAATACTGGTTTACTTTGAAATGTTGAATGGGCAATTTTATATTATAGCCTTATTTGTCCAAAACTGGGGAAAGATTTTTTTCATACATATGATAAACTGTTTGAAAGCCCTAGTAATAGGGTACTGTATTGTTTGAAGTGGTAACTATTCAAAGTACATCCTATAAAAATAGTTTAGATTGAAAGATACAAGATTTTTTTTAATATCTTTTTCTGTAAATGATATGACCGAAATAGCTATCTTTTTAAAACTAAATATAGGTCTTCATGGTTCTTGGAGAGAAAATAAACTACATATAGATGCTTGTTATTCCTGTATTTTGAGTCCACGGTGGCAAACAATGACCTCATTATTTGAATCTGAGCCTACCAAAATATTAATGTCAGGGCTGAGGAGGCAGCTCAGTGACTAAAGCATTTGAATGTGGGGTGGGGTGTGATGGTATACCTGTGATCCTAGCCTTCTGGAGATGGAGATAGGGGATCTCTAGAACAAGTAGGCACCGAGACTAAACAGATGGGTGCTTCTAGGTTCATTGAGAGATTCTGCCAAGGTTAATAAAGTAGAAAGTGATCAAGGAAGGCCCAGCCCTCGACTCTGGTCTCCATACACATGTATATATAATGCATGCACCCACTCCACACGTACACACACTTTAACCTTTGGGGGGGTTCAATGGGAATGGCCCCTATAAGCTCATATATTGGCTACTTGGTCCCCAGTTGATGGAATTCTTTGGTCTTATTGGAGGAGGTGTGTCCCTGGGGGCAGACTTTGAAGTCCCAAAAGACATGTGGTCTCTACTTCCTGCTTTGTTGTTGAGATGTGAACTCTCAGTTACTGATCCCCACCATACTCCCTACCTGCTGACATGTTCCCTACTATATGGTAATGGACTCCTATCCCCCTGGAACTGAGTCCAAAATATGCCCTTGGTTATGACAGTAATAGAGAAGAAGTAACCAATACAGACCTTCACGAGAAATGAAAGCAGCCCTCCTAATAGTGTAGATCTCACAGTCTTACATTCAAACTAAAGAGAAGAATAAGCCTTTGGAATAACTGGAATATAAAGCATGTACAATCTGCTTGTAATCACTTCTATATATTTTGCTGATTTGTGACAAGCTCCAAACCCCAACTATAATTGTATAGTTTCAAGCATGTAATAGCGAACATTTCTAAGTGGAAAATTTTCATGAACTAAGAAGTCAAGATGTTTTAAATAAAATGAAAGCAGGTAAACATCGAGATTGTCATAAATTCTTGAAGAAATTGAAACTGGGAAAAGTGAAGATTGTCAGAAAGAGAGATAAAGAGAAAAGGGGATGAAGGAAGGAAAGGAAGAATCCACACGTTGGCTGCTCCGTGGCTGGCTCTGTGGTAGAGACAGACCTGGCCTAGCATGTGTGAGTTTGTAAGTTCCATCTTCACTGAGGGGAGGCATGGAGGCTGAGAGATCAAGATGGGAAAGAAAATTAGGTTGTAGCAAATTGTCATGTTTCTTCAATGGCTTGTTGAAGATTTTTAAGTTTTTACTGTTCCAGTCACAGTAAAAGCCAGTGAAGAAGTGGGAACAAGTGGAAGTGATTTCTATGGAGAATTTGGTTTATAGAGCATTCAGAAAGAAGTAGATTTTTGTTCTGTTTGCTTGGGACAAGTTGTCAGTCTTGTGACATCCAGAATGGCCTGATTGGAGCCAGATTGAACTCAGTCTCTTGACACTCACTTTTTGGTTCAGCTTTCCCATTGCTGGATGACAGGTGAGCCCGTACACTCAGCTAAGAATAAATCTGGAAAATATTAAGTAGTGAGAATCAAAAGTTGTTCTAGGGACTGGATGTGAAACTTTCTTCTGACCTCTGTAGGCACGGGTGTGGAGATCATATGTTCATGCAGGCACTCACATATGCACATAAGATAAAAATAAATGCGTTTTTAATTTTGTAACCACTCCCCACCCCTCCAACCCCCAACCAATAACTGAAAAGTCCAGCATCTAAACACGAGACCACTGTAAATGCCCTTACAGTGTTGCTCTGTCCTGTTCTTACTACAGCCTCTTTGGACGTTTATCTAAAATGCATCTTTTGTTGTTTAGCTGTTTGGTTTTTGAAGACAGAGTTCCCTGTGTAGCACTAGCTTCCTGGAACTAGCCCTGTAGCTCTGTCTTGCCTCTGTGCCTAGGTCTGTATCACCACCACCCTAAAATGCATAATATTTGTGTCATCCATTTGTCATTGGAATAAAAGTTCCTTGATTTTTTTTTTTTTAATAAGTGTCTCTTTTACAGCTAGATCATCAGTGCTGAAACTATTTAATGAAGGAGTTCTGGTATAACCACATGTGTTGAAATTTGGTCTGTTTTGCTGGGTATGGTAGTTCACGTAGTTCACGTCTAAGTTCCAGCACTTAGAGGCTGAGCCAGGAGGACTGGAGCAAGTTCATGGATTATATTGTGAATTTGATAGCCTGGTCTATCTCAAAATACAAACTATATGTAGCCCTTTAATGCAGTGCTGAGGATCAGTTGCCAAGGATCAAATAAATTTGACGGGATCTCAGAGGTCATGCTGCCCATTGCTTCTTTACTACCTGTCTGTGGATATTTCAAGAAGGTTTTACTTCTTGAGTCTTACCTGGCCCTTGAGGGTGACAATTTATGTTTTTCTTTAATTAACAATTTTAATTAAACAATTTTTCAGTGTAACAATCCAGATCTGGTCCAGTCTCCCACTGAATGCAATAGTTATTTCTAGGGTATATTTCTCTTCTAGGAATGGGGCCTCCATCTAGGGTGGAGAGCACACTCATGGCATATGCCTCTGTGTGTGTGTTCTAATAAGTCTTTCCTAAATGGCTACTATGTTCAAGGCTAGGAATTCTAATGATTAAATGGGGTATTTTCTGCTTCACCAGATTTACAGTCTAGTGAAATTTTACTTGTAGCAAATGAAGTCTTTGAACTCTTCCCATGTCCTGCTTTCTCAAAGGAAGGCATAATAATTGGAAGAAACAAAGAACAAAGAGAATTAAGCCTTCACTAAAAAAAAAAAAAAAAAAAAAAAAAAAAAAAAAAAAAATCAAGACTTTAGTTTGTAGGTTTTAAAATTCAATCTGATTTCATTCAGCAAACACTTGCTGAGTGTCTAGCCCCCGGCTGGATTCTGAGGATAAAAGCAGAATGAGAAACAGGAAACGTGCATCTGTATAAATACAGCTATGTGCGGCAAGTGCTGTGTGGCTCCACGTCTCCCCATGGACACCAAAAGGAGGATGCACTGACGTGCTATGCAGTCCTCTCATAGCTTATATGTCTCTTGCTAAATGCTACGGACACAGTTTTACCAAGTTGCAAAGGGTATAGACTAGAATACAAAACCATTTTAGTATGGATGCATTTCTTCAAGTAGTTTTTTATTCACAAGTTGTTACTTCCAGTTGAGGAACTGGAAGATTCAGAAGGCCAACTGCTAACTGTGAGGTGATTTAAGCTAAAACCCACTGTTGTTTCATTTGTCAAGCTTCCTTTAACTTTAAATAAACCAGACACCGTCCTTTGACCTCCTGAGGCTGTGCCAACTCTCTCATTCTCCACAGCTGAAGGCAGTCTCCAGACACGCCTTCCTCACGGCTTCCCAGCCACTCCACAGTCTCCGGCAGTCTAGATTCTGCTGCTTTCCCTACCTCACCAGCTCTTACTCATTGATTTCCTACTTAATCCAAAGAACAGTTTTCTTTGATTTTCTTCAAACATGTGATGGCTGACTTACCCTCCACTCTTCCTTCTTCTCTTGATGGCTAACATGTCACACTCACTTTGAACTGACCTTATGAATTATCCAATTATCCTGTAATGTTGGTCGTCATCCTCCACAGTTTGCATGGTGGTTCAAACTAGCATCAGTCAATGAATCCAAAGGTATGTGTAGAAGAGGACTCACTTGCAACTTCCACCTCTCTCCATGACTAATAACAGTCCTTCCGTTCACTTCACAAGGCAATCACTTAAGGATTAGTTTGGATCTTTCCTTTCCTCCCACAGCTCCACCTGAATGGACTAAGTCCTAATCCTTCCTTCAGTAAGCCTCCTACTCTGCTTCCTCGCTGCCTTAAAAAGTCAAGAATTCAGACACTGCTTGAATCTCATTGGAAAGTTGCCTAAGTACAATACAGTGACAAACACAAGAAACACTTAGCTGAAAAGTGTAGGCCTGCTTTTAATGTCTTAATAAGTGCCCACTGGGTACAAATGGCATCAACATCAGCGGACCAGCCATGGTTGCTGCTGTTGGCTGGAAATGAAATTTGGCAGTAGATTTTGTTCCACAAAGCTATTGATATTTTTTTCTCACCCTTCTCTATTAACCAAATTTCTAGGAAGAGGACACTTATACTAGCACCCTGACCCCTTATTGGAATTTACACTTTTTACTTTCCTTTGCTAAATCTAACAAATTTAACAAGATCCTGCAAAATGCCAGGTGGTAGTGGCACATGAACGCCTTTAATCTCAGCACTCTGGAGGCTGATGCAAGGTGTGAGTTCCAAGGCCAGCCTGGGCTGTTACACAGAGAACCCTGTCTAAAAAAGAAGTCAGTCAAAATGATAACCAACCACACTCACTGATCTCAAAAGAGCTGCCTCTTTTTGTTTGTTTTTTTGTTAATTGCTGTTTTGGAGTGTAATTGTCAATTGTTGACTTGCCTTGCTCTAGAGGTCCACTGCTAAAATCGTCTTCATAAAAGCGTGTGACTTTGATTACTAGATTCAGAGTGAGTACATATTTAGAGTGGGGAGGGGAAGACATTTCCAGTTTGTAACTTTTCCCAATACAGTATCAATGGTTCACCTCACTCAAAAAAAGGTCACATTCCTTTTATGCCCAGGCGGTTATTTTCATCACACAGTGCAACTTTTCATCTTGTTGATGAGGCCTCTTTTTTGAGTAGCTGGGCTGCTTTCATCATATAGGCATGGTGACTCATTACTGCGCAGGTTTCCCTTTCCAAACTGGCTAGAAAGCTTCCTTCCAAATTTGTCACCTGCCTCAAAGCAGGTACATGAAGCCCAACATTTAAATTCTAATCTCAATTTTTTGTTCTTCCCTTTTTTCCTTTCTTCCTTGCCCATTTCTAATTATTATTATGCATCCTTGCCAGGCATCTTAAATTCTTTTACAAATGAGGAGTGAATAAAGAAGCCCACAACAAACATCCAGACTCTTCCTATATAACTCTGTACAACTCAAGAAGAGCTCTTGTTCAGGTTGACTGTCCCATATTCCCTTTCTCTTGCTTCTTTAATCCATAATAACTTTGCAATGATTTGTTGGATGTGGGCCAAGTGAGATGAATTATTGAGGGTATGAAAGTGATCGTGCCTCCGACCAACTAACAGCTTTAAACATAGCTGCTATCACTTTTCAGAGCTTCTGAGGGAAGTGATCTGGCACAGTGAAAAGATGTAAGAATTTGTAGCCAGACATGCCTATCTCTGCCTCTGTGTGGCCTGGGGAAGATGATTCACTTTCACAAGTAATTGCTCTGTCGCTTCGAGTCACTGATATTACAGCTAGTGAGATAATATGGGTTATGTGCTTGGCCTTCTCTTAGAAGTCTGGGACCTTCTCTCCCATGATTAGTAACTTAACCATAAACAAATGGTCTCCACTGAGGATTTTGCCCTTGGTAAAGACTGTATATTTTCCTTTTGAAATGAAAAGGGGCTTCCTCCCTGGCAGCTTAGCCAGTTAGGCACTTTGATTCTCCCACAGCCGAGCTTCTAAAATCTGAATAAGATGCAATAAACAAACATGTTTTTCGGTGTATAGTGGAGCTCTCAAGACAAACTCCCACACCTTTACCACCTCCCCCCAAAAAAGAAAGAAAAGAAACTGGAAATCAGTGAAATACGACTGTTTTGAGGACACATGCAGAGATTAAGAAACCCAAGTTCAGACACACTACAGACTAGAGGTCCAGGAAATCACCAAGGCCTATGAGCATAGACAGGGCTAATTCTGAGACAACTGAAGAGGCTCCAGCCTCACAAATGAATAATGAAAGAATCAACCTGCCATAGTACATAAGGAAATCCATTTATTTTTGTCACAGCTTTAAGAAAGACTATATAATGTGTTCTAGGGTTCAGTATATTCCCTGTGGCCAAGACAAGTAAGTGATGCCTGGCAGTCGTAGTCAGAGATCTTCTATGGAGAAAGCACTCTTTAAGCCCCTTGGGATTTTTTTTTAATTCAGCCAATTATGAATGCACAATAAAATGCTTCAGTGGGTAAGGGTACCTGCGGCCATGCCTGCTGACCTCAGCTCAACCCCTGGCATCCGCATGTTGGAAGGATAAACCAACAAGTATCTAAGAAGACAAATACCACAATTTAAAAAGTAAAATATTGGATGGACAGAAAATTAAACATAGTTGAAGAGAGAATTCATGAATTGGAAGAAATTCTTAAATTGAAAATGAAGAAAGAACAGAGAAAATGAGACAAGGGACCATTTAAAATTGTATAATCAGGCAGGTTGGCACATACCTGTAATCCTAATTCTTGGGAGGCTGAGGCAAGAGAGTCACAAGGTCAAGACATATTATGAACCTCTTAGAATAGAGGAAGATTTCTCAGATTTAAGAGGCCCAGTGAATCCACACAGGACAGAGAACAAGTTCACAGTTAGACACATTATAAAAACGAATCATTTCAAACACAAATGGAACCCACTGGTAAGAACCCCAAAATGATGATCACTAAATTTAAAAAAAAAAAAAGAGAGAGAGAGAGAGAGGCTGACTATGCAGTTCTGTCTGTCCTGGAACTTGTTCTATAAACTAAGTTGGCCTCCAACTCAGAGATCCTCCTGCCTCTGCCTCTGTGTGCTGGATCATGACTAGACCAGCAGACTTAACAATGACAAAAGAATACAGAAGCAGTGAAGTAATACTTGAAAAATGCTGAGAAAATAACTGTGAACTGAGAAGCTATGTTTCAAAAATAGCCACGGAGTAGAAATAACAATAGAAAGACACTGTAGTCATTGTGCTCTGTGCAATAAGTACACCAAACAAAACAAGAATAGCTCTTTCCCTGTAGGTTTCCTTAATGTCTGGTCCAGAGAGTTAAAATCTTAGTAATTACCCTGTCTTTTTAGTAGATAAAGGGCTACCACTATGAGTCCTTATTTTAAAGAAGTGATGAAGTTTAATAGTACCACAGGAAGTGTGAAGGAAGGTAAAAACTTTTTCTTTAGGATGCATGTTTCCTATCACATTTTTTTTCTAGAATATGCTTTAGGGGGACTGCATTACCCTCTTAAACATCTCTGCATGGGAACTAGACAATTACATTTTTGCCACACTAAGAAAAATTTTCTGAGCAACAATGGCAATCAGAAATGACATGTTGCCATATCTCAAATAAACTATTTCAAATGTGTTCTGATAGAATTATAAAATAGTTACATACAACATTTCATGGTAAATGTGGTAAGTACATCATTTGAGATGAATTATTTTAGTAGTTTTAAAAACATTTAGCCATTTATCTCATCTTTTTATAGCTAGATAATTCTTTGTAATAGCCGAAACTATGTGGTCTACTCAGAAATTACATTAGGCACTCTCAAATATCCTACTGAATACCCTTGCTCAAAGGATTGTGAAATGTGAAAAGAATAGAATCTATGTGGCCCCAGCTCCCATTATTAGAATTCTATTCTTGTCTCAGGAGGAGAAGAAAAAACACTCAATGATTTTATGTCATTTACTTAGAACAACTTTTCGACTGGAGTGTTAGGAATGGAGATGTTTGTGAAGACAAGGTACACACACAGTGCCTTTGACGTATCAACACTGTCAATAAAGACTAGGTTTTGCTCTGTAAACGTCCTTGTATTGTGGAGAAGAAATTAGGGAAATTAACAGTGAAGACACTGACCATAGCAATTTTCAGCATATGCTCTGAGTGTTCTTGCAATTCCAGATCCCAACCTTGGCCATAGCTATCAGTTGGGATCCTCAACAGATATCAACAAAGTACATCTACTTTAGGCCTTTTGACGTTGAGTCCTGTCGTACTGTATTGTTCTTGCATGAAGGTGAGGAATATTGGCACAGGTAAATAACAAAGTACTGATGCACAGCATAGCACTGAAACAATGCTCACGCGGGCCACCAAGATTTGTCAGTAATCCTTGGTTTTGCCCTTTTTCTCTTTCCTCTTAAAATGACAACCTCACCATTTGCTAATTAGCCAGTTACTGTGACTGGGTTTGAAAAGACTGGTCAGTCTACTCCCCGGGAGAACAGAATTACTACTGTGTGAGGAAAGACCTAAGATAGTCCAATTTAGATTACACCTTAACAAAATACTGTTAAGAATCAATTAAAGTTTGGAAACAAAACAAAAAAGGGCACCTGGTCACAGTGAAGGGCACATGGTCACAGAGAAAGGCACCTGGTCACAGTGCAGTCACATGCCCTAGAAAAGACAACGCCTGGTTATAGGAGGAAGAAAGCTCAGGTGCTCTCACCCAAAAAACAATTCCTCTAATTGGAATGGCATAGAGGAGCTTTGGTCAATTGAGACAGGTTTCTCTGTAGTACACTTGGCTGTCCTGGAATTCACTCGTAGACCAGGCTGGCCTCAAACTCACAGAGATCCACATACCTCCCAAATACTGCTACTGCAATTAAACTCTCTCCCCCCCCCACCTCCCACCTCCCCACCTCCCACCTCCCCACCTCCCCACATCCCCACATCCCCACATCCCCACCTCTCTCCTTCTCAGACACTTCCAGTCAGCCATCATATTCCACATGATAGTCTTTACACAGTAAAAAGGGACAAAGAAAGTGACTTATAGGAGAGACCATGACCATTTAGCTGCTGTAAAGGCTAGTATATTCTTCTTTGGGTTAACTGTGGTACTCAGAAAAAATAAAAAACACCCATACACAGAGTCTTTTGGGGGGTCTGTTATCACAGTCTTGGTCAAGAGTCTTGAAACAATGAGCCTTCACTGGACAGAAATTGGCCAACTTCTCCCAAAAGAAATCTTGAAGGGCTTGACTGAATTTTAGCCAAACATTCTATTTTTGTGGTCGTTCACCAAAAGAGAATTATACCCTTCTAAGAACACTATTATGATGTGGGATATCTTTTGGTATACTGAATATACTTTATTACTATTTGTTAATAAAGAAGCTGTTTTGGCCTATGGCAAGACAGCTTAGAGGCAGGCAGGAAATCCAAGCAGAGATAAAGATGGAGGGCAGAGTCAAGGAGATACTGTAGGCTGTTTCCCAGAGAGCAAGATGTAATGGGACACAGGTAAAGCCACGGGACATGTGGCAATACATAGATTAATGAAAATGGGTTGAGTTAAGTTGTAAGAGCTCACTGGTAATAAGCTGGAGCCATAGGCCAAACAGTTTATAATTAATATAAACCTCTGAGTAATTATTTTAAAAGCAGCTGCAGGACCATCAGTGGGAGGGATTCCTCCAGACTTCCAGCCCAGATGGGTCAGAAAACTTCCACTTACACTATGGCAAGTAGAACTCTATTTATGGTTCCTTAAGTAACAGAGGTAATTTGTTGATGCTTAAGATATAGGATGTGAGATCTGAATAAACAAACAGATTAACTGAGATAAAAGTAATGCATCTCCTCCTGTTATGATGAAGCTCCACCACTCAGTCTGACCTGATAAAGCTTTACATGTTTTTCTATAGGTAGAGATTCACTATATATATAATATATATAATATATATATAATATATATATAATATATATTATATATATAGCTATTAATTAAAGATGCTCATGTGATATGTATGCCAATGACCTCCCAAGGTCAGATTCTTCTTGGTGAAATTTTCTTTTGCACAGAAACAAAAGCAGCTTTTTGTTTCCTATATCCAATTAGTGTTTGCCTCTCTTTTTAGAAGTTGCTCATTTTTGTATAAAAAAGAGAGAGAGTAGCAGGCTTTTTCTTGGGCCACCAACCAGCTCCCAAATCAGGACATGGAGACTTATTACTAGTTATGAATACTCAGCCTTATTTTATGCTTCTCCCATTAGGTCTGACAGTTTAACGTATTGCGCTTCATCTATGTTTTGCCTGGGGGATTTTTATCTCTTTTTTATTCTGTATGTCTTACTCCATGTCTGGCTGGCTGGTGGTTGCTTGGCTAGCTGGCCCTGAATGTCTCTGTTCTCTCTCCCTCATCTTCCCTTCCCCCAGCCATGTTCTCCACTGTAACTAAGGACCAGTTTCTAATCAATACTGCTATAACTAAATCCTCCCAGTCTGTGGAATAATTCTGTTCCAGTTGCCCATGAATTTATTATCGGCTTTACAAAGGAAGAACGTATACCATGTGAAACATCTGCTTTTTAAAATCTTCTCAAATCTAACATTTTTACGGATTCCAATTAACTTATGCATAACCTGAGGGCTTCCTATCATCTGGTGGTTGTTCTTGTACAGCAACTTGGTATATTAAGATTGGTGTTCTAATAACCTTAGGTCACTCCTCTTCAGATTCATAATGCAATGGTTCTGCTCTAAATTCCTGTGTATGTGAATATTTTTCTTATTTTCATTAGTAGGTCTTACCAACCAAATTATCATATTTGGCAATTACCAAACCACTTTTTTGAGAAGCAAATATTAATTACGAAACTGATAGTAATTACAGTGGACTTTACGTCAATCCCAGCTAGGATACTTATCCCCTCATTTACATTTTCCATTAAACTATCCATAGTAGCACACTATACAGGATCCTAACACTTTGTATTGTGATGTTGCCTATTCTTAGCATGGGAAAGATCTCTCCTAAAGGATTTCCCAGGGATCTGCCCCCAAGTGCTGACTTCTCAGTTTGTCCACAAGGTCAGAGGCAAAGCCAAGCCCCTCCTGCACTTTCCAAACGCGAGCCTGCTTTTTGGAGCATCGGTAAGTGGCAGTCCCCTGATGTGGGAATGTCTTTCTGTATGCTGTGCCTATCAATCTTTAAATAAAGGACTGTTTTGGCCATGGCAGGCACTGTAAAAGAAGTAGGTGGGGAATCAGAATAGTTAAGAGGAGGGCGGAGTCAGATCAGATTGAGCCAGCCGCCAAAGAAGCAACATGTAAGTAACGCAGGTGAGCCACGGGACTCGGGCCATGTGGCAGACAGATTAATGAGAATGGGTTAAGATGTAAGAGGTAGCTAGCAATGTGCCTGAGCCATGGGCCAAACAGCATGAAATTAGTTTAAGCGTATGAGTCACTTTGGGGGACCTGAGCAGCTACGAGCAGCTAAGCGGTCTGGGGCCGCAGGTCTGTGGGCCTGGACCTCTGGCCGCCTGGGGCCAAGAAACCTTATTGCAACAGTCCCCTGCTGTAAACGCTAGTGCAGAGACCCAGACACCACTGCGGCAGAACAGGCTGCTGTGACCCCTCTGCTCACGTGTTGGAGAACCAAACTTCTCTTTTACCTTTTGCACAGTGGCTGTGCTGCGCTCTAAAGGACAAGCTTCCGGCTCCTAAGGCTATATATCCTGCAGGGAATTCTTCGCCCCACACAATGGCTTTGTTGCTGCTGCTAAGGGCAGGTTTAACTAAATCTCTGTGATTATAATAAAACTTGAGATTCAAAGGCTAGAGTGAAAACCTGTGGTCTCGGAGAGTTAGAGTAGCAACTGGCTGACTTTCTATCCCCAGAAGCCGCCCTTCTTCCACATCACCCTAGCTAAAAAACAAAACAAAACAAACAAACAAAAAACAACAAAAAAAACCACGCTACATTCCTCTCTGCTACTTCCTGTCAACTAGTTGCTAACTCCACCTCTCAGAATACGGGTAATTTTATTTAATTAATGCAAATGCAACACATTTTTGAATAATTAAACAATGCAGCCTAAACAAACACAGCACCTCTGCGTAGTTCAACAATCACCAAATATTCCACAAGAGAGAAAGGTCAATCTTATCTTAGTCTTGTGTGTGTGTGTGTGCGTGTGTGTGTGTGTGTGTGTGTGTGTGTGTGTGTGTGTGTGTGTGTGTGCATGCATATGTATACATGTTCCTCTGAAGGCCAGAAGACAACTGAGAGTTATTCTGTGGGTGTGCCATCCACAAGGTTTCTGTAGAGAGTCACTCACGAGCCCTAAGCCCGCTGAGTAGACTAGTAGACTGACTGGCCTGCAAGCCCCAAGGGTCCATTTGCCTCCCTAGTACTGGCATGACAAGTATGTAACACCACACCTGGACTTAGAAATAAACAACAGATGGATTCTAGAGCTTGAACTCAGGTTCTCACGCTTGCAAAGTAAGAACTTTACCTTCTGAGCTATTGCCCAAGCCTGTAGTGAAGGGGTGTCACTGGTTTAAATATTTACCTATTTTAAGATTTCTTTAAAAAATATTCATTATTACATGTTTTTGTGTGTTTCTGTGTTTGGCTATGTGCACATGAGTAAAAGTGCCTGGGGAAGCCAAAGGAGTCCCGTGAGTCCTCTGAAGCTAAAGTTACAGGTGTTTAAACATCATCTGATCTGGGTGTTCGGAAGCAAACTTGGATCTTAGTTGAGCCATATCTATAGCCTTCCTTAGCAAAGAAGATTTTAAAATGTTATATAAGGGAAATTATTTTTCTAAGCAGAAATAGTCTTTAAAAATTATATGGAAGTACGAAGTACTCTAGAGAGCTAAAGAAAGTTTGAGAGAGAAAAAATAATGGAGGGTCCGTCGGTGTACCTGATTTCAAGGTACAGGGCCACAGTGTTGGCACAAGCTGGACACATAAGTCAAAGGATCAGAACAGAAGGCCAAGACATAGCAAGCACATTACAGCCAAGCAGCTATAACTATCTGAGTCTTTTTAAAGATGCCAAAAATACACACTGGAGAAAATACAGTTCCTTCAGCAAGTGGTGCTGGCAAACTATTATCTATATGTCAAAGAATGAAAGTAGATTTTTCCCTCTTATCCTGTAAAAAATCAACTGCAGTGGGTCAGAGAGTCCTGTGAAAATCCTGAGCTCTGAAACTGTTACAAGAGTAAGTATCAAAAACACTTCAAGATATAGGCACAGGCAAGGAATTTCTGAATGGAAGTCCAGTCTCTCCGGAAACCGTGCCAATAACCCCGGGGATCTCGTGTAATTACAAAGTTTCTCTACATCAAAAGGAATTACTAATTATTGAAGAGACAGCTTACAGAGTTGGGGTCCTATGTTAGTTGTATGTGAGACAGAGGGTTTATGTCTAGACTATACAAAGAACACAAAAACTAAACAAGAAAACAAACAACCCGATTAGTAAGTGAAAGAGTGTTTTCAAAATGGCCAATAAACATGAGAAAAAACAATTCAACTCACTAACAGTCAGAGAAATGCAAATTAAGCTAGGCTGAGATTTCATCAGGTCCCAGGCAGAATAACAGTAGGACAATCTTAGGAAAACAACTAACAGATTCTGGGTGAGGATGT
Source organism: Phyllotis vaccarum (assembly GCA_033318265.1). Taxonomy (NCBI): domain Eukaryota; kingdom Metazoa; phylum Chordata; class Mammalia; order Rodentia; family Cricetidae; genus Phyllotis; species Phyllotis vaccarum. The sequence goes on along the minus strand of JARWLC010000001.1, from coordinate 60,085,565 downwards.
GGACAAAATGGAATGTTTGTACATTGGTGGTAAAATTATAAATTGGTGTAACCCACTCCAGAAACCAGGAAAACCTAAACTGTGTGACCCAGCTGTACCAAACCAACTCAATAGATCACAGTGAAGCTTCACATCAGTTTTTTTTCCAGCAGCTTTCTACATAATAGATAAGTCATGGAACCAACCTAGGTGTCTAAGAACAGGAACAGATAAAGAAAATGCAATGCACACACACATATACACACACACTGGAATTTTTTCAGCCATGACATATTTACAGGAAAATGGATGCAGCTGGAGATAGTCAACTAAGTGAACTTGTGAAAGACATTTTTCTCATAATTGATTACTAGACTTTATAAAATTATGGGTATGTATATAAAACATGAAAGTAGAGGCAAACCTATTTAAAGGTATAACATGAAGGGGCAAAGGAATATGCCTCAATGTGTGATATGTACCTGTGTAAATGTCTTATGGGGATGTAGAGAAACTCTCAGTGGTTATGAACATTTGCTGTCCTTTCAGAAGGTCTAAGTTTGGTTCCCAGCACTCACTTGGGGTAGCTCACAGTGATTTGTAACTCCAACTACAGAGGATCTGAGCCTGTCCTTCTGGCCTCCTAGATACCTACACACAAATAGTATATACTGCTGTGGCATGGTCTTTCTGTACATGGTGAATATGTGTTGCTACCACTGGTTAATAAAGAAGCTGTTTTGGCCTATGGTAAGACAGCTTACAGGCAGCTGGGAAATCCAAACAGAAATACAAGAGACAGATGGAATCTGGGAAATGTGATCCAACTACCCAAGAAGCAAGATGTAAAAGTACCAGTAAGCCACCAACCATGTGGCAATACATAGACAAATAAAAATGGGTTAATTTAAGATGCAAGAGCTAGCTAGTAATGGCCTGGGCCACAGACCAAACAGTTGGTAATTAATATAAGCCTGTGTATGTTTATTTGGGACCAAGTGGCTTCAGAACACAGGACAACTTCCGTCTATAAACCCACATAGACACATATGCACATACATAAATAAAAAATTAAAAATCTTTTAAAATAGTTTTTAAAGGACCATATGCAGAATAGCACTATGTACAATTAATATATGTAATAAAAGTTTTTAAAGTAAAAATGAAAAGCTGCAAATCAGATAAAAATCCATTTTGAAGGCAATGGAATGAATCTAATGTAAGCATGTCGGTGCATACTGTATTGCAGTCTTTTGGAGGAAGGTTCCATAGCTTTTATTTGCTTTACAAATGAGTTCCTCCACCCACTGCCCATGTGTTATTCATGTACTGTTTAGAATACTTTCCCTTTCTGGTCATACAACCCTTCTTTGGAACTCTCAATGACCTGCTTGTTATCAGCACACTTTGAGGTTTATTTCTTTTTCTCATGCGTTTGAAGAGTGAGAAGTGGCCTGTCTCTTTATTCAACTGGCTGCACACAGTAAACTTGTGATGCTAGTTAAGTTTTTACCGAGTTTTTAAAATGAATTAATCTGCGTGTGTACATGGATGTATGTGTACATGTGCCATAGGACCGATGTAGAGGTCAGAAGACAAAAGAGCTCACTACACCCTGTTGAGACAGTGTCTGTTACTGTTACTAAGGCCAAGAACCTGTAGCTAGACAGATTATAGGCCCTAGGACATAACTGTCTACTATTATTCTACTAAATGCACATAGTATTAAAGATACCTCCTCATGTCTTATTACTATACCCACAGATTGGTGCATCCCTCAACCTGCTCAGAAAAGCCTCTGTAAATGATAATCAACCTGCATAGTTTAAGAGACTTTGGGGTGCTGGACCCTAAGTGAAACTTTAAGTATCACACTTTCCCCCTACAGATAAGGGATCATTGAGGAAGAGAGAATGGAAAGATTTTTTTTTTTTTTGAGATTTTATTTATTATGTATACAGTGTTCTGCCTGCATATATGTTCTTAAGAGCCGGGGTGGTAGATGTTTGCTGGACACCTTAGGACAGTTGTATATTTGATCTCTCAGCACTTGTGACAGTATGCACAAGGTGTGTACAAGCGCAAACCAAACAAATTCCTAGCATGGAGTGCATGGAGGGAGGTAGGTATGAAGTCTCCCTCCCAGCTTAGGAGCTACTGACATTTAACAGTTGCTGGGAGACAGTCACTTTAGGTGTATAGCACCTGGTAGGTTGGCCAAACTTCAGGACAGGCCTCATATACAAGAGCATTTAGAAAACACAAAATGGATTGGATGAATATTTAAAAAACAAACATGGAGTTGGGTGTATAGGAAGGTATGTGCGGATCTAGGATGAGGAATTAGAGGAAGGTGACAGTGAATATGACCAAAATACATTATTAACTTCTCAGAGAATTAATATAAGTATTATTTTTAAAATAACTATGATAGGCACACTATAATTTTCTTTGTCTTATACATGGAATGTAAGGCTTAGGTGTGGTTTAATGTGCTACACAATGTCACACCTTTAATAGTAATAAAACTGGGACTTAGATTCTGGCAATCTGGGTGCAGAGACAACACTAAATGGCCACTTCCAATATTTTCATTGAACGCTGAAGCATAGCAGTGTGTGTGTGTGTGTTGTGTGTGTCAGATGTGTGTGTATGTCAGGTGTATGTGTGTGTGTCAGGTGTGTATGTATGTGAGTGTGTGTGTCAGGTGTGTGCGTGTGTGTGTATGTGAGTGTGTGTGTCAGGTGTATGTGAGTGTGTGTGTCAGGTGTGTGCGTGTGTGCTATCTGTCTGGGCAGTGGCAGTATTTTCAACTGATTAGAGAAAGTTTCAGGGGGGATGAGCTGTTTTATAACTTTCTTTCCCGTCTTCCCTCCCTCTCCCTCTCTCTCGTGTGTGTGTGTGTGTGTGTGTGTGTGTGTGTGTGTGTGTGTGTGTGTGTGTGTGTGTGTGAGTGTGAGTGTGAGTGTGAGTGTGTGAGTGCAGTGCCTCTCATGGATCTGGAACTATGTTGGCAGTTGTGACCTCCCAATGTGGGTGGTAGGGATGAACTTGAGCCCCTGGAATAGAAGCAATTCTGTTAACCTCTGAGCCTCTCTCAGCCCCATAAAATGTTAATGTTTTCATCACCCATCGCTTTGGAACTTAATCTTTGCAGTTTGTATAATTTGTCTTGCTTACTGGATTGGCTAAGAAGTGGCCTTTTGTTTAGATCACAAGAAAAATAAAGATGTTCAAAAGTACTTGGTTCTGATTTTGCTTTTATAACATATAAAAATGTCTATTAAAGAAGACCCAAAATGTTGTTTCAAAAGACAAAACAAAACAAAAATAACAAGAAACCTGACATGTATTCTAAGTTCTTTTGCCTTTATCATACCTTCTTCAGTACATCTGGTTCTTTCTTACTCTTGAGTGAGCAACTGCAAGCTTGCTTTCAAATAACTATGATTTTATTTTGTGAAAAGCATTTATATACTCCTATGCAACCTCAAATCATTTAAGATTGAGAAGTTATTCTTGTCTCATAGATCTAGGAAGGACTGGGAGGAGGTCACTGAAAATGGCCATTAGTTGTCCAAGGTCATAAACCAGTACTGTTGATTCTAGTTTCCTCATACTCCCTTGACTATGTCAGATCTGAAACGTTAGACCTCTGAGCTTTAAAAAGGTGCTGTACGGTGACATAGCCATTACCTGATGTTCAATTACATTGTATTTAGTATGCAGCCAAGTACCAACTGCTTACATGTTTTATAATAGCATTTAAAATGTAACTCATAGTTGGATTTTAGGAGAAAGTGCATCTTTTTCTTTTAATTTTTTTAAAAAATTGTACATGTATGGTTGTTTTGCTTACATGTATGTCTATGTGCCATGTAGATGCCTGGTGCCTGTAGAGGTCTAAAGAGGCATCAGGTCTCCTGGAACTGGAGTTACAGATGTTTATTACACCCCTGGGAGCGCTGCAAACCAAAGGTGGGTCTCCTGGTTGAGTGACATTGCTCTTAACTGCTGAGCCATCTCTCTAAACTTATGCCTTTTTTTTTTTTTCTTCAACCATTGGAGATTGAATAATGCACAAAAGTACAGTATTTTGTTTGACTTGGGCATTAAAATGTATTCGGACAGAAAGTGTCCATTAGCAAATTGATTTCTCTTAAAAGTAAAAATGGGCATCTGGTTCCCGAAAGATCTGAAAAGTAGGTTCTGCTAATACTTTTCCAAACAAAGCAGCACCAGGGCTCAATAATTTTAAGGCAGAGAATTGACAGTGTTGTTCTGTATGTTCTCTACGGCCCTCAGCCAGACGTTGCACATGGAAGGGGCATTTGCCGTGTACTAAGTCCCCCAGCCTGACACTGCACACAGAGGGGTACTAGACATGTAATAAATACATAAACTGACAAAGCTGCTGTCATCTGCCAGGGGCCTTTTATTACTTGGCAAATTAGCATTTTCAAAACATCTAACTTCAAACATCAAAGTCCTCATTAGTTTATACAGTAATACATGGATCCCAAATATATTTGTGTGTTTCCCAGAAGCCTGTGCAGGTTAGGTCAGGCCACTCACCCTTCCTCCTGACAAAACTGTTTCTGTAAACTTAATATTCGATGGGGCAGAACTGTTTAATCCCCCTATTTTGTTTTTCTGTTTGCTTTGGTTTTTTGCTATGTTTACATTTCTCTACCTGAACTCAAGAGTCTGGACATGGCAAACACTCTGAGAGCAGGTGTGCCTCTTACGTTGACATCTTCCAGTGGCTTCTGTGTTCCTTACTTTTCCTACACTGTGAAAAAATACCTCACAAAAGAACTTCAGGAAGAGTTTTGTTTTGGCTTCGGGGCCAGTGTATCCTGTCAGGAAGTCAGCAGTGGGAGGGTGAGGCAGCTTGTCACATCAGATCTGCAGTCAGGAAACAGAGTGCTGAACGCTGGTGCTCAGCTCACTTTCTCCTTTTTCTTCAGGCCAGGATGTCCACCCCCACCAGATGGTACAATCTATCCCCGGGATGCCTTCTCTCCTCTGTTAAACCTTTCTGAGATGCTCTCACTGATGCACTCAGAGTGCTTCTATGGGGGGCCTGAAGACACCTTAGTGTTTATATACCACTTCTGAGATCAGTCATTAGGTGGGGGGTTGTTGGCCAGTTGGAAGCACGGACCTTTTTTGATGAGGTTCTGAAGATGGGTTAGGATGGGGAGAGGACAAACTTTAGAGCAGTTAGACACTGACCGTGGCAGGAGCCAGGGCACAGTGAAAGGCTAGTCACTTTCTTGTCTGCCATGACCCCCCAGAGTCATGTAGGTACATCACTCAGTGTATTTAATTTCCTATCATTGTATACATTTCTCCTTTATTTTGCTTTGTACTCTTTATGAAAGCTGAAGGTCTTCAAGGTCCAAGTATACAGTTTCCTCAGTGTTGCAACACACAATATTATACATGGGCTCAGAATGTTAAGAGCACACGCCCTAAGGTGTGATGTTTACTGTTTGAAAGATTCAGTTGCACGTTTTTTAACCCACTCTGTAAAATCTTCGATAGAGTTTCTTTGCCCTGTTTAATTGTAAGCATCATATTTATAATGCAAATCCAAAATGAGTAGAAGAGGAGAGACATCCCGTTCCCCTGCAATTCTCTGTCACTGTCACCTCATGCTTGGCTATATTTATTCTTCTGGCTCCACATTTAATATTTGTGACCTTGGACAGGGAACTCAGTCCTGTGTAGAGGCAATTTTCATAGTGATGTCTTCAGAGTTTGCAGGCATAATTGAGGTATTTTACGGATGAAGACTAATGCACACTGTTTTGTAAATGCTGCCTCTTATTTTACCTCTCTCTTACAGATGTAAACAAACATGCCACCTTTTAATTTTGCAGAAGTTAGACTGCACAATACCCTCGGCTTTTCCATTCATATTTACACTATGCCAACAAACAAGTGCCTAACGTTTTAGGCCTCTAATGGACTATTTTTATAGTCTTAGAATATTTATTATTTTTATGAGGCAATTAACATGATGCACAAGTGAACTGAAAATAGGGGTTTTTAATCTTACTTTTTTTTTTCTCCTTCTGGATTTTTCTATGTTTGGAATTTAACATATGCTTGGATTCTCATTTTTACTATAATTGTGCACAAACCTCTGATTCAAAGGGCTATGAATCCTTGAGTTCTAAGGTTGCTACTAAAATGTTTTCCCGGGGGAAGATGTAAACAACATTTACTTCTTCTCCAAAAATTCCTCCAACAAACTGAGGCATGATTCCCCACAAGTTCACTCGGGGAACCAGTGAGTTCATTGAGCTTTCTTACAAAGCATATATGAGGTTATTTACAGGAAGGCGGGTGTTCCTCATATCATGCTATTAGGGCAGAATTCCATCCGGCTGATTGGGAGAAGCAGCTGGATACTCAGGTGATGGTCCTGTGACTCCCCCTGCCCTTTTCTTCTATGAGGTAACAGGCTCAGCTGTGGTTACCTTTTGGGAGAAGACTCTGAGCAGTTTGGCTCAGAGGACAGCCCTGTACCACAAAGGTACATGTAGATACAAGCTCTACAGTTGTTTGCAAGGGACAAACCAAAAAAAAACAGTGAGTGGCTGGACAAGATGGAATATTTCCCTGCTGTGTAAAATCTGTGCATTCTCTGGAACCTCTTCAGAGTTGTGCAGGGTACAATTTGTGAAGCTCAAGGATAGAATTTCTGCTCCAGCCATGTGTCTGCATTCCAGTCCTCAGAGGGGAAGTAAGAAAGAGCATATACCAACTACCTCTTGGGTAAGCATGGTGGATTTATACGGCCAACTTTACAATATAGCCATTTTAAGTGTACGGTTTAGTTCTTCGGCATTAAACATATTTGCCTTGTGGTGCGGCCATTGCCAGCATCTTTTCTTGAATTCTTTTTACTGTCTCAAGTAGAAACTTCGTTAAATAATTATTCTCTCTCTCTTCTGCCCCTGGCGGCCATTCTTCCTTCTGTCATTGTGATCTGGCTACTCTAAACCCATGAAGAGAGTCCTGTAAACATTTGTCCATGACTGGTCTAGTTCAGCAAATAGCATGGTGTCAGTGTCCACATGTTATGTAGCATGTGCCAGAATTCCCTTTGCAAGGCCAAGTGTTAATTCATTGCATACATAAGTCACTTGTACTTTTCCATGTATTTGCCGGTAGGTAGTCAGGTTGCCTCTTTGTTTTTGGATTTCTGTGAATAAGAATACAGTGAACATGAATATCCGGATGCTCCTTCTTCCCCCAGAAGCTCTGTTACTTTGTGTTCTCACATGTAATGCACAAGGAGGACATTTCTCTGCTTCTTACCAATACTTGTTTTCTGGGTTGATTTGTTTGTTTGCTTAAAAAATAGCATCATGATAAGGCTAAGGTGACACCTGACAGTGTTTTTGGTTTGCACCTCCCTAATGATTAGTAATATGAGCATTTTTCTTCCTGGACACATTCACTAGTTATTAGTTTATCTCCCCAGGAAAATATCTATCTGTTCAATTCATTTGTTCATGTTTTAATTGGATTCTTTTGGATGGTGTAGTATATGGATTTTAACACTGTCAGTTGTATGACTTGTACTTCCACCTCCCCAGGTTGTCTTTGACCCATCTTGAATGCGTTTGTGTATATAGCACAGTAAGGGTCCAGCCTCACTCTGTTGCTTGTGGATATCCAGTTTTTCTACACTGTTTTTTGAAAAGATTTCAACTGCCTTTTATAGGAAGGGCCCCATGAACTTTCCCTCCATGCCTGGATCCCATGGGCCCAAACTTAGTAACAGGGATACAGTTACTTGTAGGAGGACAAATGAAATGGTTGGTACCACCACCTGCTTTGATGCTTAAAATCGTTCCTTCTCATTAAATAAAATGGCACCATAAAATAATGTGCGTTTAGATGTCTGCATTAATTTTGAGAGTAGGGCAGGGGAACTTTTTGCAGGTGATATATTCTTGAGTAGCTAGGGTGATATTCCAATAGGACGACATAGAAAACAAATGGTAACAGGAATTAGAGCCCAACCTGGAGATCTGCTGGGCAGTACTGACCTTGCTGCCGACTCGCTGATAGCTTCATTTCCCTTATCCTGCTTGGCTACCAGAGAGTTTTATTTATTTAGTGTTTTTATTTATGTAATTGTGTGTGTATATGTGTATGTGTGTGTTTGTGTGTGTGTGTGTGTGTGTGTGTGTGTGTGTGTGTGTGTGTATGGCTTTGTGTCCATGTGAGAGCAAGTGCCATTGAGTTACTGATAGTTCCCCCATTATTCTACTTGGATACCTCAGAATTTTCTTTAAAGTTTTCTTTCTTCTGTAATTGTAAGTATGTATATGTGTGTGGGTGTGCTCATGGTTTGCAAGTGCCTAAGGAGTTTGTCAGACCCCCTAGTGCTGGAGTTACAAATGGTTGTGAGTTGCCCAGCTGCTAGAATTGAACTCAGGTCCTCTGGAAGAACAGTGCACTCTAAGTGTTCAGCGAAACTCCAGCCCCATTAGAGGATGTGTGCAGTCAGTCTGAGCATCATTTCTAATACTTTGCCTGCATTCCCTTTCCTAAACAAACGGTACAGACTGTTGCAGCCCATCGTCTTCTTCAGAGAAACTGATCACATTTAGCCACCTTCCTAGATGGTTGTGTGGAGTTTCGTGTTTGCTTGCTTGCCTACATTTTTTCTTAGAAACAATGTCTCAGTGTGTAGTCCTGGTTTCCTGGTCCTGGAAGTGGCTATGTAGACCAGGCTGACCTTGGACTCACAGAGGCATGAAGTCTGTGCCTCCCAGTGCTGGTATAAAAGATGTACATCACCATGCTCACCCTTTCTGTTCCATTTTTTGATGTGGAAATGAGTTCCTAAGTACTCATGTGGTGGCATTATTTGGGCTGTTAAAATTGATTTTACATTAAATGTTAAGTCACAAAGTAGTTACCAAAATCACTCTATTCAAATCATCTAAGCAGGGTTTTCTTACCATAGGATGCAATAGACAGGCATTTCTGTTGAGCAAGTCAGGTGGCAAAAACATTTATAACTTGTCTTTCACCTCTGAAATTGTGTGATTTTTGATAACTACATAATTCTCAGATGATTTTTAGTTAGATTCTAGAATGAGATTTTTAAGATTTTCTTTTTTAAAAATTATGTTTACATAAGTGCAAGGAGGTGTGTGTGTGTTCATGAATACAGTGCCAGAGGAGACTACCGGAATCAGATCCCCAGGAGCTGGGGTTAGAAGCAGTTGTGAGCCACATCCCTACATGTGGGTATTAGGAACCAAGTTCAAGCCCTCTGAAAGGGCAGCTACCTCTCCTGCCCTAGGTTGGATGGAACCTAGGTACTATTCAAATCTGTACAAAATATTGGTGCTGAGAAATGGACAAATGAATTATATAGTCAAAAATATCAGATTTTTTTTTTCAAGGAAGCCAGTTTGCTGTAAAATGTGAGACAGGAAATTGACGAAACTGTAATAAAGAACATCTTTGTATAGGGGTATTGTGTTGCTTCATTGTAAATAATTGTCCCACCCACTGGTTTAATAAAAGCATTGATTGGCCAAAGGCAGGCAGGAAGTATGGGCGGGGCTACCAGACTAAGAAAACTCTTGAGAACAGGAAGCATAGAGCAGAACGCCAGAGAGGAGCTGGAAGAAGCAGAGGACAACCATGCTGTTGTGAGAAAAGGTACTGAGCCCCATGGCTGAACAGGATAAGAGTCATGAGTTAGATAAAGGGCAAAGTGATACGCCTGAGCCTTAGGTCAATCAGCCTAACACTATCGTATGCATCTGTGTGTCTCTGTGGGTCAGTGGGGCTGTGGGCCTAAACCTTGAGGTTAGGCTTGAAAGTCAAGGACAGAAACTTCCTACTACATCTTTGTCTTCACTCTGAGTTTATTGGAAATTGGTTTTATGTTTCATTATTAAATATACATAGTATACATAGTCTAGATAATATTCTTTGTCATGGTAGAAGGATCTCTGTCCTAGTTTACTGGGGTTTTATTTTTTTAAACTATACATAATACAAAGTTCTAACAAGTGATATTTGTTTATATTGAGTTAATATTACTTCCTGACCTGGCAATGTGATAAATCTTATTCATGTGTTAATAACTAATGCTTGCTTCTTGCCTGGATAAGCCTTCATAGGTAATTAGTCCTTGAACAATAAACCATGAAATTCCATTTGGTCACATTTTATTTAGAATTTTAATTCTATAGTCTTCTGTAGATATTTTTATGTTGACTGGGAACTGTTTCCTGCATGTTTAAAGGCTGTGTCACTGCAAATATCAGGGACTTGAAAATAGACACACACCCAGTAGCTTAGGAATCTGGGATGTCTTCCATACAGCTTCCATAAGGAGCAGCTGTTTTGTCTTTATTAAAATAGGAAAGAAGATTTCCCACCCGTCCTGTCCTAAGTAACCCTATCCTAGGCTTCCAGCTGAGGAGACAGGCGCTGGAGAAAGCTTGCTGAGCATCAGTGTCTTTCCATCCAACCCAAAGAGCCTGTATACTCTTTCCTTAAAGTTGAGTAACTGGAGACAAGCCACCTGAACTTTTTTTGAAGAGAAGCAGGAAGTAAATGAGATTTAAATGAGTACCTGGGCTTAGGATATTACTGTCAGCAAAGTGCTTGCCATTCAAGCCTGAGTTTGTGGCCTAGTATTCATGTAAAAAGCTGGATGCTTCACCACACACCTGTACCCCCCCCCCCGACCTAGGGAGGTAGAAATGACAGGATCCCTCGGAATTGCTGACCAGCTGGTCTAACTGCTCACTGGGATCCACATTTAAAAGGAGAAGATATATCAATAAAATAAAGTTAAGAAAGACACCCAACACTAACAAATGGCTTCTATGCAGTCTCAAATACATTCGTGTATACCTACACACACACACACACACACACACACACACACACACACACACACACACATACAAAACAAAACAAAACAAAAAGCAAGCAAAAACTAACCAACCAACCAACCATCCATCCAAACAAACAAACAAACAAAAACTACCTACTTCATTTAGACAGCACGTACTCTGAGTAACAGTTTTTAAAATAGGAAACAAGATAATTCTTATTGGCACTTTAGCTTTTAAAAATTGGATTTATGTGAAGTTATGTTCTTTTTATAAATTATAAACTGTAAGAAAATTGTATTTTTTAGGCTAGTGAGGAGATGTAGCTCATTGGTAAGGCTCTTTCCTAATATGCATGCAAACCCTGGCTTTGATCCCAACCATCACTGACATTCCTATCATCACCACTCTTGGACATGTTACTTGCTTTAAAAATTATAAGAGTAACATTTCCTTGTTACCTTCAAAACTAGTAGAGCCCAAATAGACTTACTTTGGGAAAAAAATTGTTTGCAGTTACCTTGAGAGGGCTGTCCCATGAGTAAGACAGAGGATTTCATAGAGGAGATGTGGCTGGAATAGATCCAGTGTCTAGTACTCACTCCCCCATGGTAATACAGGAAAAGTGCTATGCTTCATTCTCTGACCATTGATGTAGACACTCTCACCTAATATTGCTCCTGCCAAGTAGAGTTCATGGAGAGGATGAAATAAATTAGAATATATAAATTGTTTTGACTGGCACATAGTAGACCTTCAATAAATGTTATTATGTTATGGCAAAATGTTATTATTTCGACAATGGGAATCTTCGGGCATGATTCCTGTGGTCCTCACTATTCTATATCTATGTCCTTTATTAGTCTCCATCAAGTTGTGTATGAGCTGGACAAAGTGAGTTGCTTCTGATAATGGAATATGGCAATGATGATGGAATGCCACCATGCAATGATGACTATAGTCAGTGGTGACTCCCATTCTTCAGGACTCTGTTTTTTTCCCAGCTTTCCCATGTGGCAAACTGCCAAGTTAGTGAGGCCTAATAGCTGAGCTACAACATAGCACGCCACAGGGGTATCTATTGCTTGCCTTCTTTATTACATAGCTGATTGGCAGCTTGCATCCACCACCCAACATAATAATCGAGCACTGCATGGAACATCACTGGTGCAGGACAAGACCAAAGTTTAAAGTGTGGCTTCTACTGAATTGCTGTGGCTTTCAAACCATCCTAAGTGAAACAAGCCATCCTATGTCAAGGACTATCTGTGCTTTTTTTAGCTAGATAAGGAGACAAAACGGCTGTGAAGAGCCAATGAAACAATGCATAGAACAGCCTGCATGTGGCAAGCACATGTCTCTTGGCTGCTGTTGCTATTTTATTCAGAGTCCTTGGTCCATTAGTCATCAGCTTTGGATTCCAGCTAGTGTTGTGCCAAGCAAGAATGCTTTCTAACTGAGGTTATAAGTATGTTCAGCCCTGTGCTGAAGCAAGATACAAACAGAACACTAGGTTCTACACTGCTACATGAGAAGACAGGAGAAGTCCTTTCAAGTGAATTTCCGGGGAGAGAGGCATGGTTTAGTTCTCTAAAACAGAAGTGAAATGATCTGCCTCCCTGCCCTTCACTCTCAGATACTGCATAGTACTGCCATAGGTTCCGGTGCTCACTCTCCCAGATCTTATGTGACAAGATCAGCATAGCCCACAATTAGATACTGAAGCCAGAGCTTCCAAGGAGCTGGGCAGAGAGAGTCTAGAGAAATAACCTCACCAAGTAAGGCATCCAATCTTGAGGTAATTTAAGACCAAAGAAAAATTTAAGATTAAAGAGGTAGTTATGAGGGACAAAGATGATGTGCTAGAGACCTCAAAATAACCTAAGTTCATTTTTGTGGCACCTCAGAGTTCGCCAGTGTTTTCATGCAGGCTGCTTTATAGACAGTCGCAGAGGGTAAGGCATGGTGGGTCAGTGCAATCTCAGAGGATTAAGTTACTCCCTTGATGTGAGCTAGTCACTAAGTAGAATGAGATTCACCATTTTTTCCTGATCCATTTGAACTACTATAAATGCCGGGTTATGCTTATCTATTTCTGTGTCATTTAAGTTACAACTATTTAGGACCTAACATTCCCCAAAAGTAACGTAGCCTGTGAGAGCAGGGCATTGCATACACTTTGTGAGCATGGAATTTGAATTTCAGATTCCAAGAAGGTGCACTTAATTCTATATAAAACCTTATTTTTCTATTTCCTGCTCAGCATCTATTTTGTGGCAATTTCCCAAGTTTCCTGAAACCTTTCGATAAACATCCAATATGTAAGACTACATGTACATTCAAAATAATGAGTCTCCATTAAAACCAGCTGTCTCTCCCCACTGATGACATTTTACAATATTTTACAGTATAGCTCTGGAGATGATTGTAGTATAGAAACTTCATTTGGTATAATAAGAAAAATAGCCCTGGATTATACGTTACAAAACAAAACCATAGTTCTAAGTATTGTAAAATGAAGTTTTTATCTTATCTGAAAAATCTTTTAGAAGGAAATAGAATATATACCACTTGTTTCTTCCTTTGCCAAATATTATGTGTCAGCAAACTTTATATATTGCATATATGCATTATATATTTTATGTAACATACAATATACATGTGCTATGTTTATGTTATATCTAATATTCAAATATATCATATATAATATTTTGATATGTTATATATAAATGTATTTAGGACCCAGAGCCTTACTTCTGATCCATAGTCCAGGAAAGGACATAAAAACTGCCACGTCCATGGACATTTTCTCTCCTTTAAAACCCAGAGTTTTCTCCATGGATACCTGTCACTGGACTCTCAGATATACTATTTTCTGGAATAGGTTCAGGATCCTAGGTTTTTCTGTCACTTGCCTTATCCTCTAGTGTCAGGGCACTATGTTATGCCCTCTGAGGATACAGTTTTAAGAGGTGTAATAGTAGGCATTCATCAGATAACTATGTATTGGCCTCTCTGAGGAGACACATGAAAAGGGCAATAGTAAACTTAGCTAGTGGTGTGGCCATTATTTTTCTTATCACTATGACCAAACACCTAACAAAATGCTCTTTAGAGAAGATGGATTCAGTTCCTAGTTTAACAGCAGGAAAGGTATAGCCACTGGGGGCAGGCCCTTCTTGGGAGCTTGTGGCAGGTCATACCATGGCAGAGTAGGGAGCTGAGAGGCCCTTGAGCCAGAACCAAAGCACACTCAATATTATCAGCTAGGGACCAAGTGTGAAAACACACATACACATTCAGACTGTATGTGGCCTCCATAGTCTAGAGTCTATGTACTCCAGTGACTCATTATTGCAGTGGCCCCTGACTTTGTGGCCTAACGTAGGAAGTCATTTCTCTGGATGGTGATTTCCAACAGGGAACACTTGAGACAGCATTCTGGGCTCATGTAGTAAGAAGTTTCTATGTCCCACCCAGCCAGTCCCGCAGCAGATCAGTCCCAAATAAACACACAGAGACTTATATTAATTACGTGCTGTTTGGCCTATGGCTCAGGCATATGACTTGCTAACTCTTATACTAACCCATGATTAGCCAAGTGACTTAGTACCTTTTCTCAGAGCATCATTTTCTTCTTTTCTCTGTGTTTGCCTGGCTTCTCTGCTCTCTTCTTCCTCTTCCTAGAGTTTTCTTAGTCTGGTACCCCCTGCCCATACTTCCTAACTGCCTTCTACAATCAGGGTTTTATTAAACTAGTAGGAGAGACAAATATTCACAATATACAAGAGTATAATCTCACAGCAGGTTCAGACTCTCCTTTCAAATGAATTGCATTTTTACAAGCTGAGGAGTTGAAATCTTGCCCCTCAGTGTAACAACCTGGTTTCTTTTTAGGATACAAATCTTTTTTACAATTATGGTCAAAACCAGCCTATCCATTTGCAACTTTAGCCACATAGGCTCTTCTTTTCTTGCCAAACTGCACACCTTCCACATCTTTCTGTGTTGAATTTTTATTACAATCCTGGCTAAGCACAGTAAGTAATAACAAAGCCACTTCCTGAATGTTATGTTATCTTTAAATTACTCCACTAAACAACTACATAATTTGTTCTAACTCAGATTGTCATGACATGAGCAAAATTCCTATAGTTTCTTTGCTAGAACACAGCATGATTGACTCTGGTTCAGCTCCTGATTCCAGTACGAGTTCGCCTCTGAAATCTTGTGAACTCTGACTTTATTGTCTGCCTTGCTTCGGGCACTCTTGTCCATACATCTACCAGAACTGTCCATGAAACTCTCTTTACAGTATCCTAGGACTTTTTCAGCCCACAGCACCACACATTTCTGAATTCTTACAAATTAGTTCCACAAGCCCAGTTTTGAATACAAATTTCCAATATTATTTCCTTTTCTCATTGCCACAACCAGTTCAAGGAAGATAAGCAGTTTAAGAAAGGAAGGCTTTATTTGGCTCAAGGTTTGAGAGAATCAAGTAGGGAAAGTATGGTGCTAGGTAGCTCCAGAGTGCTGGAATTATACAGCTGGGACATCTTACTTTCCCCATGTATCAGAGGAACAGGAGGCAGGAAGTGAATCCAGCTGGACCATAATATAACATATAAGCCTGCACCCAGTAACCTCTTCAGCTCTTAAAGGTCCATAACTTCCCCTAAATATCAACAACTGGGGTCAGTGTTCAAACACTGTGGGGGATATTTCACATTCATACCACCACAAGTATATTGCATGAATTCTATTTAGTATTATAATAAAAACCCAGAGCCAGATATTGGGGGAAAAGCTGGAATTTCAGAGACAGGGAACAAACCACAGGCAGTTCTCACCCAGTTAACTCCTCAGGCTGAATAAGGTAGGTCCTGCCTTCATGGGTCCTCAGCTGGACTGGTCACTCAGAATGTCTCAGCTTCTGCCTTCTCCTGCCTTGTATTTCTTTCCCCACCCAGCTATTTTACTTCCTTATTCAACTCAGTATTATAATCCTAGAGTTAGGATTAAAGGTGTGAGCCACCACTGCCTGGCTGTTAGACAGATCTCTGTCTCCTGAGTGATGGGATTAAAGTTTTGGGTCACCACTTCCTGACCTTCACAGCTTGGCTGTGGATGATTCTGTTCTCTGATATTTCAGACAGATCTTTATTAAATATACAATATATCACCACACAAGTGGGGAGTTTAAGAAACAAAGGGTTTCTTTTGGGTTTAGGCTGCTGGAGGGAGGAAAAATATTTCCATTTTCTACTGACCCAACTAAAGTTCTCAAGGGAACAAATTTTTAAAAAGCTTCATCTTTGGTGGCACACATCTTTAATCCCAACACTGGAGAGAGAGGCAGATATATCTCTCTGAGTTCCAGGCCAGTCTGGTTTACAGAATAAGTTCCAGGACAGCCAGGGCAACACAGAGAAACCCTGTCTTGGAGGGTGGAGGGAGACAACTCCTCATTTTCCTCACCTCTTTCTAATCAAACAGGGATGACTGATTCATTCAAGTAGTCACCTCTCGGCTCCTCTACCAGGCCAGCTTGGGAGGTGCCACCTCTGTGTTAATTTTCTTGTTTTTGTAATCAGTTTCTGGCAAGAAGCAACTAAGCAAGGAGGGGTTTATTTGGCTCAGGTAAGGGTACAGTCTATCCCATCCGGGACGGGGAGTTGTTTATGTACTCAGGAAGCAGAGAGACATATGCTGATGCTCAGCTGCTCATTCCTTTACCTCTTTTTATTCAGTGTGTAACCCCAGCCCATGAGATGGTAGTACCCACACTCAGGGCAGGTGTTCTCCCACAAGTTGACAAATCTCTCCATAGAAGCCCTCATAGACACACCCCCAGAACATATCTCGTTAATGACCTACATGTTTTTTATTTTGATTATTAATCAAATTGCTTCATTGACAACTTGCTCTAGATTTCTTTTTATATCCAATTGAATTGACAATTGAAATTAACTATCACATATAATTTCTGAGACTTATACTCTTGTCTGTCACATCGGTTTTTAATCTCCATGAGTTTTTTTTTTTTTTAATGGGTAGTGAAGTTTCTCATGCTATTTCCCTCCAAACTAACATTAGTGTTTAGTGTGGCTTGATGGATAGCATGATAAAGAAACTCTCTCTGTCAGCATGCTTCTTTGAAAACTCCCAGCACAAAAGACAATGATAATTTGAATATCTTTATGCCATTACATTAGCAGGGAAATTACTTCAGCATGATACTGTCACAATTTTTATTGCAAATCTCAGTGAACAGAAAGAGACTTTACTCATGAGATTATGAAGATAAAGGACTACAAGAGTGTTAGGAGGCTCTGCAGAGATGTATCTTAATTTACTAAGTATATTTACCTGCAAAAATTCCTTTTCTTTCTGGATGTTTTCTTTTCTTTCTTTCTTTTTTTAATTGCAAATGCCTCGAGAATTTATTCAAATCACACTATTGGCTGTAGAACAAAAAGCATGGCCAATGACATAAGTAGGTGGCTTTTTGGAATGAAAATAAAGAGTTTGACCTTATGTTTCAATTTATGAATATGCTAATAACTGTCAATTTGCCCTGCTTTATGGGGTTTTGTTCTAGTAGCTCTTTTAGGAACTTTGAAATGGTAATTTTTCAGGTGACTTTTTCTCTTTCAAAGGCAGGCCACAGTTCTAATAATATTTGAGTGATTAAAAACAAATCACAGTGTAAGAAGCAGAGAGGAGGAAGGAGGGCCAGGAGGATGTTGCTTTACAATTTGTCTTTGTCAACATGGTTTCTAAAAATGATAACCAAATGGCCGTATTTTTCTATACCATATGGCTTAAGTTTCACTTATGCAAGTAATTTAAAACATTTAAAAAGCATACAGTATTATATTAGCCTTAAGTTCTTATAAACAGTACTAACACTGCAGAGACTTCACTAAAATTAAATTATGGAATTCTCTAACTACAGTGTGTAAATTATCAAGTCAAAGGAAAGAAATCGTCATCACAATTTATAATTTGATGTTTGAATAAACAGGGCAGGTCCTACAAGACCTACTCACTTCTCTTAACCCTTTTGTCTGCTCCTGGACATTAGCAGTACCCAAAAACCATGAGCACCAAATCTCACAATGACTCCTTCTAGAATTGAAGACTTATCTTTTCAATAACTATATATTCCTAGGTTAGGGAACAAGCAACATTGCAATCTCCAGATACTCTCCTCTTTTTTTCTTTCAATAGTTTGGTAATGGTTCCAAATGGTTCATCTTGGTGCTCAGATTACAAACCTAGAGATTATCCTGAAATCCTTCTCTACTACTCTCTGCATCCTTTGGGTAATGGTCTCCTTTTGTTTACATGCTTTAAAAAAGATATAGTTTATGAATTCATGTCTGCCCCATTTCTCCTGCCCTGCCATCTTTGTTACTTCTCAGATGAATTCTGGCTAGTGTCCCCATCTCCTGGCCCTTCCAAGCCTACCAGCAATGCTTCACTTGTAGTGACCTTCCTGAGATGCAATCTGATCAGTCATTTCCATCTTTGTCATCCTCAAAAGGCGAAGCTGTGGCCTTTGCTCTGTAGCACTCTGTTTGTAGCCATGGTCGATGACTCATGATCACTCAAATAATCTTCTCTTCATCTTTATACATCATCTTCTGGAAAGCCTGTCTTTTGTCCTTCATTCAGAAAATTTAGCAGCATACTTTGAAACTTAATTCCAGTCCAGCCTGTTTCTGAGGGTTCTTTAGCTCTGCAAGCAGATAAACATCTCCTGTGTGCATCTGCCATGGTGTAGGCATTTGTAACAGACGCGTCACATCTCATATTGCTATTTAGTTGTATATGTGTCCCTTCCTAGAATTAGAGTTCTGCAAACCAGAACAGTTTTCTACTCATTTTTACAGCTTCAATGCCTAGGACAAAGCCAATAAATCTGCACAGGAAGTTGAGCCAGGTTATAGAGATGAATAACACTGATAGCATAGGGCATGATGCAGTCACATATTCACACATTACACACCTATCCTTTCATCATCCATCCATCCAGGCATCCATCCATGCATCCGTTCATGTAGTGGGAAGAACTGACTTAAAAGGCATGGCCTTTGGGTCTTGAGGCCCCAGTGTATGGGGTGTGGCCAGACCAGTTTAAGACTGGATGTTCCCTCAATCTCTTAGAGAAAGGACCAGACCTGCTTCTGCCATGAGGACCAGTCCAGCTTTCCAGGAATCGCCAACCATTCAATCTCTTTTATCAATGAGTGTTTCATATACACATCTTAATAAATATTAACCTTTTAATCAGTTGCTAGTGATTAATACTAACTATATATCTATGTGTCCATTCATGAACACATGCATGCATTCATTCATCCATGCATCCATCCAATAAGTACTTTTTGAGCCTACTAAGTGAGAATCCTGTATCTTCTAATGATGAGCAAACAACCCAATCTCTGCTCTCCTGAGCTAAAACAGTAGTTCTCAACTTGTGTGGGTCACAACTCCTAGGGGTGAAGGACCCTTTCACAGGGGTTGCCTGAGACCATCAAAAAGCACAGATATCCTGCATAACAGCAACAAAATCACAGTTGTGAAGCAATGAAAATAATTTTATGGTTTGGGGTCCCCACAGCATGAGGAACAATATTAAAGGGTAGCAGTGTTAGGAAGGTTAGGAACTGCTGTACTAAGAGAAGTAGACATTAAAACAGGGAGCATATAAACTAACCATGGCAAACTATGAAAGGTTTATGAAGGGAACAAACCATATATTATGATAGAATTGTAATTGGATTTTTAAAATGACATAGAGACTTATTACTAATTATGAAAGCTCCGCTAATAGCTTAGGCTTGTCTCTAACTAGCTCTTATAACTGAAATTAAATAATTTCTATTAATTTACATGCTGCCATGTGGCTCATGGCTTGTTACCTTCTCTCTTACATGTTGTGCTTCACTTGAGTCTCCTTGCAACTCTGCCCTTCTTCTTCCCAGTGTTCAGTCCGCCCTGAAAATCCTGCCTAGCTCTTGGCCGTATAATTTTTCTATTAGACCAATCATAGTGACATATCTTCACACAGTGTAAAGGAATATTCCACAACAGAGAATAATGTAAGAAAAACTTTAAGATAAAGTGTACAGTACAGTACTGTAGCCACTCTCAAGAGGTCGCAAGTCACTAGGCAGTGGCACTTAAATGTTTGATGAGTAGGTGGAATGAAATAAAGTTGAGAATGGTCATTCCCAAGGAAGTGTATTCCTTCCTGTCTCTAGCGCCAAAGAGGTGGCAGATTCCCAGAGCTGAATGTTCCCAGCTGCTGGGGCTGCCCAGAGTTGGAGACTATTACCATGACTCTTTACCAAAGAAAATATGGGTTCTTTCTTTGCAATTTGGCTTTTATAGTTTGGGTGTTTGTTTTGTATTCCTGGGGATTGAACTCAAAGCCTGTGCTTACTTATCTAGCCTTCTACCTCTGAGCAATCATGCACAATAGACTCTCCCATGAGAGGAGATTGTCTCATGAAGAGGATTCTCCCATGAAGACTTCTTCAAATAACGGAAGCTACTGGCTAGAACACAGTCAGCTTTCTTGACTTTATCACTCTTGGCTTCCACTCTGTTCTTTCTTGTTTTATTAAAGACTTGCTCTGCCTACTAGCTCAGCAGCCTGGCTTTATGGAGTTACTTCTTCTTCTCTAATATTTTTCTTTCTGTCTCTCCTCTAATCCCCTCTATCTATCAAATCTTTTATTTTCCTGTTTCCTCCTTGCCTCACTTTGCCACAAGCTCTCAATTCTAGACTGCATTTAAAAACAAAACAGCATGTAAAGATTGAGAGTAGGTGTCAGTGGAGTTCACAAGAAGACTTTGGATCCCCTGGAGCTGCAGTTCTAATCAATTGAGAACCACTCAGTGTGGTGCCCGGAACAGAATTCAGGTCTTTGCAAGAATACTACCTGTTTTTAAGCACTTAGCCATTTCCCCAGTTCCTCCCCTCCCCCGTCTTTTTTGAGATAGGGTCTTCCTAAGTAGCCCAGACAGTCTCTACCTCCTGAGCTTTGGAATTACAGTGTATACTGCTAGTCTTGCCTAACCTAGACTGTATTTTTAATTCTATTTTATATGCGTGAACTTTTACTACTTTCTCTTCATTTCTACCTTTAAATGTTTGTTGTGTTTATTGTTGTTGTTGTTTGTGTGTGGTTGTGTACCAGGGAGATGAGAGGGCAACGTGTGGGAGTCAGTTTTCTCCCTTCTGTCATTGGAGTTTCAGGGCTCAAGTCATCAGCCTTGGCAGCAAGCACCACAGACACAGAGTCGCATTCCTGACTCTGATTTTTAAAAAATTTTTACTACTTCAGTGTTTTAATTTTTTACCTATGGTTCCTATCCATTTTCTATTTTAAAATATCATTTACACTATATTAAAAATTTAATAGGACTTTAATAATTTTAGTATAATTGATAATTTGTTTAAGATTTAATCTCTCATAGTCTTAAAGAAAGTTTATAAGTAAATAAATATTTGCCCATCAAATTTGCAAGCTATATAGATACATGAAGTAAAAATTATCTAAAGTTTTATCATCCTGAGATAATCACTAAGATAAACAAATTATGAATATATTATATTTTACTGTATGTATATTACTATGTTTTTGTATTTAAATATAATGTTTGGAGGTCATTTGGAGCTTTGAATCTTGCTTTCTCATTTAAATTTATATTCAGGATATTTTATGATATCATTAGTATTATAGGCTCATAGAAAATAGAATGGGCTCATAGAAAATGTCTTCATAAATTCCAATTCATGACTCTCAAGCAAAGAGAGAATACTCTCCAAGGTGGTTTGAACATTCTACCCTTCTTAGGAAGGGCTTGCTGGGCCCTTCTGGACTCATCAACACAGTAGGCTGCATGCTAGCCACTAGGCTTCACAGATGCCCTGATACATTCCACTTCTCATCTTTGTCCATTGTGTTGTCTAAAGGGCTGGCCAGAGCAGAGGCTTCACATGGAGGATGTGTAGTGGAACTGGGTTAACATCACCTCAGGTATTAACCTCAGAATGTTAGTCTACACACTGCTTACTTACACTCACAGAGCTTGTGCCCACGATGTTGTAAACACTGGGAAGTAGGTTTTCAGTTTTAATGTGTGAAATCACATCTAATTGCATTTTTCGGAACATCCTGATTCATTACTATTGGATACAACAAGAACATCTGTGTCCAAACCACATTGGCAGTGTAGGGATCAAGAGTTTCCCTGGTCACACCATGACTGAACCTTTCTGGCTTCACTCCACAACTGCCCACCCTTGCTTCAGATTGTCTTGTTAAGTGAAAGGTGGGTTAATTTTCACAAAACTTCCGGGAAGAGGATATTCTGTTGGAATCTGGGAGTCCCTTGGAAGTCTTGGAAATGATGAGAGAATTGAAATGTCTCAAAAAAACAAAAAACAAAAAACAAAAACAAAAAACAAAAAACCCACGAAAAACAAAACAAAAAAACAAAAACAAAATAGAAACAGATTAAAAATTGCTGGGGGCAGAATTATACAGCATGAGGAGGCTTCTTCTGCACAGGTTTGGTCATGTTGTTCAAATACTTTTGGCCTTTCCAGATAAATTTTTGAATAATAAAAGAGATTCCCAATCCTACACAAAATGGGTGGCAGCAGCTGGGATTATTAGATTTCACAGAAAGTATACCTAGTAGAAGTTTTTGGAACTGCAATCTTTGTGTCTCTTGCCTGTGTAGGAAGGGGATGTTTAAGGAAAAGACAAGACCAGGACTAACAGAGATACCATCGTTGGCTCCTCTGTTAGTTTCTTACAACTGCTGTAAACAAATTGCTCGATATTTGGCTTCTTCAAACAACACATATTTAATCTACTATAGTTCTGGGGACCAGAAGTCTGAAATCATTTTCACTGCATTAAGGGTCGATGGGATTGGTGACCTTAGAAGGCTCTCAAGAGAATCCATTCCATGATTCTTCTAGCGTTTAGAAGTTACTGACACTCCTCTGCTTGTGAAAGCAAGGCTCTTGTCTCTCCATTACCATACCATTTTCTGTTCCTCTCACCTGCTGCCTCCCTCTCATGAGGATTCCTACGATCTATCGGCATGCTGGGATAAATCCAGCATAACTTCTCTAGATCAGTATCCTTAACTTACCACATATTCAACATGCCCTTTGCATATAAATTAGTGTGCATAGGTTCTAGAAGATTAGGATATGGACATCTTTTGGGGAAGGAAATCTTTATTCATTCAGCCATATCTTTTAAAATACTATAATTATTTCTGTGGATCATAGAATTCTTCCTTCTTAAAATAGTTTCTTATAGGAGGTAGTAAAAATAAAAATAACCAAGGTATATTATTTTTAATATGAAAATTAATATACAAAAAAGAAAATTATCAATTTTCTTGAGAATAATAAAGAGACACAATATATTTCAAAATTGTTCATATCAAGTGATTCCTCTAGATAGGCTAAAGCACATAGATTCTAGAAGTAATCTTGTTATTAATTTTGTATATTATATGTTGGTCTAAGAAGTCACATGGGGAGTAGTCTGGCTATTTTATAGACTGAACACCTTAATGGCTTCATTGTTCTGACTAATTGTATCCTCAGAGCACCCTTTCACCAGTTTCTGGAATCAAGTGTTATAGGAATTTTGGAGTTACATTTTTCTAGAAGCCCATGTTCACCGAGCTGAAGCAGGAGGTTGGGGAGCAGTAATTGTAGGTAATGACCATAAAATGCTATGCTGGTTCCTAGGCAGAGCTCCCATTTCCTTTATGGAAAATATCTGGGTTTCTACAAAACTCTGAGGGACCCTCTCCTTAAGTTTGTATCTGTTATATTCTTGAGAAGGGCTTCAAGTATGAGAGAAGAAAGTAAGTTCTTAGGATCCAGACATGGCACCAATTACATAGCTATTCTATAGTTAGGGTTGATACAAAAAACCCATCAAATGCTCTTTATCTCAGTAAATGATACCAGCAACCATCTAGAAACTAGGACTCACTTGGACCCCTTACCTTCCTCTTTCTGCTAATAAACCATCAGGACTTACCAACTGTAGTCCCAGTATTACCAGACCGCATCCTTCAAATTCTGCAAACCTTCTCAAAGTTTCATGGAGAGAATTCAGTGGCAAGTGCCTCATTTGTCCTTGTCTACAGTTTAACGACAATTGTAGTAAGATGGGAGCCACTTCCTGGATTTGTTCAAGTCCTTGGGGTAGCAAATTCCAAGAAAGATTTAGAAAGTGATTTGTTGAGGAAATGCTATAGTTTGGATAGCGATCCCCAAAGTCCCTGTCTTGAAAGTTAGGTCTCCAGAGGGGGGCTTTCCATAGCTGAGGGAGACTTTAGGAGGAGCAGCCTCATAAAGGGATTGTGAGCCAAGGCTCCCTTCCTCTTGCTTTTTGTTTTTGTTTTTGTTTTCAAGACAGGGTTTCCTGGAACTCACAGAGAACTCCCAAGTGCTGGGATTAAAGATGTGTGCCACTACACACCTGGGTATGCATGATGTTTTACTTGTATGTCTGTGGTGTTTGTGGAGATCAGAAGACAGCCATTCAATCCCCTCGAACTGGAGTTATGGACATTTGTGAGCTGCCATGTCTGCTGGGATTTGAACTTGTGCCTTCTGCAAGAACATCAAGTGCTCTTAACTTCTGAGCCATTTTTCCAGCCCCACCCCCCCTTTTCTTAATCACGAGATAAACAGTTTCATTCTCTCACTCATCTACCCTGTTAAGTGCTATCATTGCCAGGTCCCCCAAAACTATGGGACCAAACAGTAACAGATTGGAACCTCCAAAATTGTGAGTTAAAATAAGTCCTTTTTCTTTCTAAGTTGACTGCGCAGACATTTTATCAATGGTGATCAGAAGCTGACTTATCCTGGGAAATACCTGTGTGTGAAAGACAATGGAAAGATGGGGGATCCTTAGCAGAGCCTTGACCACTCCAAAACAGAGAGAGGCAGGCAGAAGAGGAGGGGTATGAAGTATGAAGTCTTGGTCACTGCCTTATTATCTATTACAGTGATAAAACACCATGGACAAAAGCAACCGGAGGAGGAAAGGGTTTATATTTCCTTACAGCTTGTAAATCCATCACCATGGGAAGCCAGGGCAGGAATTCAGGCCAGGAACCAGGAGGGGAACTGGAGCAGAAGCCTTGGAGGAATGCTGTTTATTGAATTTCTCCCCCATGGTTTGCTCAATCTGCTTTCTTGAACACTCCAGGCTACCTGCCTGAAGGTGGCACCCCCCACAGTGAACTGGGCCCTCCGACATTAATCTTAAGTCAAGATAATGCTCTACAGGTGGATCTGATTGAGGATGTTTTTTTCAGTTTAGGTTCTTTCTTCCCTAAGGATGGCAGCTTGTGTCAAATTGGCATAAAACTGACCATCACGTTGATCAGATGAGAAGAAATCTATTAGCATAAATTGCCTGGCCTTCTGAGGAGTCCCATGCTAGGCAGCAGCAGCCAGGTTAACTGAGACTGCTGGAGGGAAGAATGGCTGTGGTGTGAACAGTAATGGCTACAGTGTAAGCACTGTGGCTATGGTGTGAACTGTGTGGTAGAGTGACTACAGTGTGAAAGGTATGGTAGAGTGACTACGGTGTCAACAGTGTGGTAGAGTGACTGTGGTGTGAACGGTGTGGTAGAGTGAATGTAACCTGTGGGCACAAAAGGAGACCCCAATAGTTGAACTGTCTTTTTTTAAAAAAAGAAAGTTTATTACACACATGTGCAGGCTCAGGACACTGTGGAAGCCAAGAGCCCCGAGTGCTTTTAGGGCAGAAGTTTTATACAGCACTCTGGGTAGGGGAGAAGTACATCTGGGCTCATGAGATAGGGAAGTTGTAACGGTTCTCATAGTAGGGTTTTTCTGGGTGGTCCCACCCGGGATGCTGTGTGCAGGAATGCAGGCGCAGGAAGTCAGGATGGCCGAACAATGTGACAACACAAGAGGTCAAATCTTAGGTTAGGCAAGGAAAAAGATCCATCTTTACATGACTATGGTGTCACAGTGTATAAAGTGACTACAGAATGAATGGTGTGGTAGAGTGACTATAGTGTGAACAGTGTGATAGAGTGACTATGGTATGAAAGGTGTGGTAGACTATGGTGTTAACAATGTGGTAGAGTGACTATGGTGTGAACAGTGTGGTAGGCCCATGTGCTGCAGGTAGATACTTGTAGTCATCTATATTCTGCAGCAGGACCTCTTTTGAAGGACCCTTTGATTGGAACATTTCTAAGATAGCCATGATCCTGGTATTTTTAGAATTTGTCGATTACTTCCCTTCTGAACCTCCTGGCATGCACACTGAAGCTTGCCTGTCTATAACCTTATCTCACTGTTCCTTTCTACGCTGTGTTTCAAATTCTCTGTTCTTAATCTTTTCTCTAAGGAGGGCCCTCTACGTGCCTCTATGTGAAATAGTCTTCCCTTTTTCCTCCTCATTTGTATACGAGCCATCATATTTCTACTTGCCTCCTTCTTCCCTATATAGCATGCACCTCTGCTGTAGGGTGGTCTTTCTACACATGGTGGATATGTGTTGCTACCATTGGTTAATAAAGAAGATGTTTTGGCCTGTGACAAGGCAGCTTACAGCCAGGCATATAATCCAAGCAGAGAGACAGAGAAGGATGGACAGAGCCTGGAAGACATGATCTCGTTGCCCAAGAAGCAAGATGTGAAAGTACCCGGTAAGCTACCAGTCACGTGGCTATACATAGATTAATAAAAATGGGTTAATTTAAGATGCAAGAGTTAGCTAGTAATAGCCCGAGCCCTAGACCAAATAGTTTGTAATTAATACAAGTCTCTGTGTGTTTATTTGTGACCAAGTGGCTGCGGGACACAGGAAAACTTCTGGCTGTACATCTCTACTCCAGTTCACTTACCTATGTACAAGAAACCAACTCTACTTTAAGCATAATATCGTCAATGATAAAATGAGCAGAACACTAACAACAAGCTCATTCTCCATTTATACCTCCTTTAATATGGCAGATCCCATTATAAACTATTCATTTATGACTTCATAAATTTTGAGTGAAACCTTTTAGCTTCATGCCATGAAATGTGGAGGATGTGGCTTCTTCCTTTTCCTTCTCTCCTCTGGGCTCTGATTTGCTATATTTAAGTATTATTTTTTGTCTTTTCCTTTGTGCATTTATATTTTATGCTTAACTACTCTATAAGATAAGGAAATTAGCAGATTTCTAATTTGCCCATGTGTATCTCTCCTTTCATTTTATTAACTACCACAAACTTACATGTTATAAACATGCTACAATTTTGTTTCTATGCCTTAGAAAATATAATTGAGTTTTTCATGCTTTTTCTATAAAAGCAATCAATTATGCCTTTCTATATGCTGTGAATATGCTTTATTACCATTTGTTAATAAAGAGTCTGTTTTGGCCTATGGTAGGGCAGCTTGGAGGCAGGCAGGAAATCCAAGCTTGGATAAAGATGAAGGAGGGTGGAATCAGAGAGATGCTG
This sequence comes from Phyllotis vaccarum, assembly GCA_033318265.1. Classification (NCBI taxonomy): domain Eukaryota; kingdom Metazoa; phylum Chordata; class Mammalia; order Rodentia; family Cricetidae; genus Phyllotis; species Phyllotis vaccarum. Next base: position 60,058,127 of record JARWLC010000001.1, on the reverse strand, counting down.
TAGGCAGCCGCCCGGAAATCAAGGTGTAATGGGACACAGGTAAAGCCACTGATCATGTGGTAATACAACAAATTAATAGAAATTGGTTGAGTTATAAGAGCTACTTGGTAATGAGCCTAAGCCACAGGCCAAAGAGTTTGTAACTAATATGAGCCTTTGTGCGATTATTTGGGACTAAGAGGCTGTGGGACAGCTGGTCCACATGGGTCAGAAAACTTCCAGCTACAAATACGTAAATACTTTTTACTTGAGGAGTAAGAACTTCAACTGGACATGTGGGGGAAATGGCCACGTGACTAGATTCAGCCTTTTATAAACGACTATCCCAAGCATTCAGTTGTCTTTTTTTCTCTTACTTTACCAAAGAAATAAATGCTACCATTGTATCATTCAAAACCTCTGCTTTCAGTAGGCCTTCCTTTAGGCTCTGGAATGGGGAGCACATCTGGAGCTCCAGCACTCAGGAAACCGAAGCAAGGCAGGCTGTATTACACAGTAACAAGAGAAATAAGACAGCCCTCCCTCTTAGATGACATTCTCCCTGAAGCATGGACATCCTTTTTTAATTCCTTAATTTCCTCACATCCTGTCATCAGGAAATGTCTTGCCAAGTCAGTGGCCCAGTGTCCTAGATTCTACAGTTCTGTGCTTTATTCTTTCTTGTGGTCCATTTTACTGTAGTGTGGCCTCAGGCCATGTTCTTTTAAAAGATTTATTTATATTGACATGGATATGTGTGCCTGCTTGTCTATATGCATACCATAAGCATGTAGGTGCCCGTGGGAACCAAAAGAGGGTGTAGGTCCCCTTGTGCTGGGAACTGAATGCTGGTCCTCTGAATGAACAGTTATTCTTAACCACAGTCCTACCTTTTCAGTCATTATTTTCATAAAGACTACATGAGCCATACGTTTTGTGAAGAACTGACCAGGAGAATGGCACTCTCATGCAGTAACTAAAATAGTACCAGGCTTTGAAATCAGCCAAGCTTCCTGGATTCAAAGCCTGAGTCTGCCTTCTGTGCTGCTGTGATCTGACAATTTTCTTCTCTATGACTTGGTTTTCTTATCTATAAACCAAGAATATAACAATAGTGCCAAGGTCATTGTTGTATTCTGGGGTTAGAGTTAATAAGTTAATTATGAAGAGCTCAGAGCTGTACCCGATGTATAATGAGAGCTTAATAAACAATAACTGTTACTGTAACATGGAAAGTGTCATTGTTTCCTCCACTATGGAATAGTTCATTGGAGTGTGGAGTCTAGATTGAATGGAATTTTCTCTTACTTTGGTGTAACAACATACATGTTGCTATTGACCTGCTTGGTTTTATTTCCTTTTCTGGTTAACCTTATTTGATTTTTTGGGGAGGCCCTTTTTGGGTATCTTAGCATTCTCTTTACTCTAAGAATTTTAAAAGTGTTCCAGCATATGCTTGAGTGTAACCATCTCCTTCACACTCATTATTATTTAGTGATATTGTCCCAGGAACATTTTCTCCTGGATGTATATTTATTTACCCTCACGGAACCTTTCTCTTTCCTTGGTAGAGTCAAATGCTTGAAAAGTGTATTTCTAGGAGAACCCATTGTGTTGGGTCTATTAATTCTACCACGTAGCTTTCTGTTAGATTTTACCCTTTTAACGATTATATTTCCAGGTCTTTTTTATATCCTCTCATTGATCAGTTTAATTGCAGCCTTTCTCATTCTAGTCTTGCACCATCCTCTCCAGTCTCTGTGAGGATATTGTTTTTAATTTACGAAGTTCTCTGGGTCTTCTGAATAGTGTCTTTTTTTCTTTTTTCTTCCCCCCAGATCAAATTAGATTTTATTTATGCTAAAAGATCCTTACATATAAGTTGGGGAAAAAAGGAATTAAGAGCCTTTTGATTTGAGCAGTTGCTTGTCGATAAACTCTTTATTCCTAAATTCTGTTCTTTGTTCAAATAATGAATATCAGGCTAAGTAGGAGACAGAAGAATATTAATGAGACAAACAACCAATTTTGGTCAATGGCCTATTTGGCCTATTACTCACTACTTTCAAAGTCTAAAACCAATCTAAAAATCTAAACTCAGTGTTTCAAGCAGATTTTGGAAACATCATCTGTTTCCAGTTTCTGTTACCAACCCCCTCCCCCCAAAAAAAAAACTTTCCGCCAAAGAAAATGAGAAAAAAAAAACATTAATAGATGTTGGACATGTACTAAACTATACTATGATGCACATCTTAGACTGTGGGGATTTAATAAAAGCTCCAGAAGTTTTGGAGAGATAAGAGTGATCTAATCACAGTCAGTCTAGGAGGATCAGAGAGTGGTGATTCACACCTTTAATCCCAGCACAGGGAGTATCCTGGGAGTGGTGACCTACGCCCTTAATCCCAACTGAGTTTGAGGTCATCTTAGTTTACAGAAGGAATTCCAGGTTTCCAGGCAGGCAGTGGTGGGGCCATGCCTTAATTTACCAAAAGAGTATTTAAGGCAGGCATAGAAAGACAGAGAGAGAGGAAGCCAAGAGAAGCCAGGCTGAGGAAGCTGGAAGACAGCTGGGTAAGATCTGTCTATGGTGTTTATTCTCTCAAATATCTTTGACGTTCTCAGAGATCTATCCCTGAGTCTCATTTATTCGTGCAACAATAGAACAGCTGCTAAGGAGCCATAGAAATAGAGTATTCTCAGCTTTTTTATACAACTATGAAAAAAATACATTTTCATGATAATTAGACTTCATAAACAGGGACTTGACAATACTATTGGAATGACATATTTTATCCAAAGTCACCCACTAATTGAGATGTCTGTACATGTATGTACATGTAGCCAGTTGTCTTTATTGAGATAAAAATAAGATTCCTCATGTCTTATATTTTTGATTATGAGCCTAGTCTTTAACAGCTGATTCATTTCTTCATCCATACCTCCTGTCTTTATTATAGTTTTACAACTTTGTAACATGCCTCTGAACTAAGGTGTTACCTCCACTTCCCAGGAATGGGTAGACATGGATGTTATCTTCTTTGATGTATTCACTTTGGCTCTCTGGTTCTTGATTAATACACTCCTAGACTACTGTGATGACCAAAACCTAGCTGTAAAAAGATATCCTTGCTTTTTAGAAATGATTACATAATATCAAGTCAATGGAGAGTGTTTAATGATTACAGATTTAGGGGAAGTTCTCCAAGAAATAGAGAAGATGGGTATATTCCTTCCTATTTGTACAGGAAACACCATGCTGCCTCCCCATACCCACCCCCTCCTTCCTTACATTTGTCAGATAAACTATAGACTGTTCAGGTAAGCCTGAATTTCAGATAAGTATTTTTAGTATCAGATGTGTTATACCATATTTATGATTAATTTGGTAAACAAGGCAATTTTGATCTAGTTTAATTATTGTCCAAATACAGAGGCAAAAATTTCTAGTAAAGTAATACTTTAAGCTTATGATGCTTGTGATGTGATTATGTTGTTCCATTGTAAATAATTGTCCCACCTACTGGTTTAATAAAAACGCTGATTGGCCAAAGGCAGACAGGAAGTGTAGGCGGGCTACCAGACTAAGAAAACTCTGGGAACAGGAAGAACAGGGCAGAAATTCTACAGAGAAGTCAGAAGATGCAGAGGAAAATTATGCTGCTCTGAGAAAAGGTACTGAGCCACATGGCTGAACAGGATAAGAACCATGGTTTATATTAAGAGCAAGAGCTAACAAATTATATGCCTGGGCCCCAGGTCAATCAGCATACAATTAATATAAGTGTCTGTATGTTTCAGTGGAACTATGGGACTGTGTGTCTGCAGTCTGAGCCATGAGGCCAGACTGGAAAGTCTGGGCCACCAGGCTAGGCTGGAAAGTCCAGCCAGAAACCACATAAAACAGATGCTCTATTAGATCTTTCACCCATATCCTTCTAGAATGTACAGAGATTCAAATGGAAAGCTTTGAGGCTTTGCTTCATCCTTGAAGCTCATCTATGAGACCTCCTAAGAGAAAAAAGGCAAGTATATGCATATAGACTTGGCGAGGCATGACACATTCTACATAAACAATAAATGCTAACCGTAAATTGTTATAAAAATCTTAGCAAATGCAATTTTTAGCAGGGAAGGAGTTGAGATTAAATCTAATTCCCAAATCTTCCAAAAGAGCCATTTAAATAAGAAAAAAAATCCAAATAACTCTCAAATTTATGCTGTACACTTCAAGTATTTTGGCGCATTTAGACTACAGAACATGAAGATCATTATCTCAGCAGGATAAAGAGATTAACAAGCTGAGTATAGTTTGTGCTTTCTCTTTTAATTGTTCTTCAATTTTTTGAAATTGAAATACAATTATATCATTTTTCCCTTTCCCTTTCTTTCTTCCAACCCATCCCATGTATCCCAACTCTATCTTGCTCTCCCTCAAATACATGGCCTCTACACACTCACACACACACACACACACACACACACACACACACACACACATACACACACACTCACACACACACATACCTACACACACATCATACACACATACCCACACACACATCATACACACACACTCACACACACACTCATACACACACACCATACACATACACCAAACACATACACACACAGTCACACACACTCACACACACACACACACACACACACACAATCCTAAGTATAGAAATAGAATATGCTCAATCTATATGGTATTGTTTGTATGATTATGCTTTCAGAGTTAACCACTTGATACTGGAAATCCAGATGTGCTCTTGGAGCTCTTCCCTGGGGAGGACTACTCTCCTGCTCCTAGCATTCCTTTGTTGCCTGAAGTTCTTTGTCTAGACTGGGAGCCTTATGAGCTCCCTGCCCCCCTACCCCCATGACAGCAGCCTGTTGTCATCTCTCTTCATCTCATGTGTAGGCATCCATGTTGGTAAGACTTTAAGAGTAAGACTTCTAAGGGACAACATCTCATAGTGAACTTCCTGTTCTTTTGGTTCATATATTCCCACCCCAATTTCCTCTATGTTCTCTGAGACTTAGGTATAGGAATTGTGTTGAAGGTACAGGAAGGTCACTTGGGATCGGGCAGCACACAACCACTTGTTTCCTGCGTTTTGATTTGTTGTTTTTTTTGTTTTTTGTTTTTTGTTTTTTGTTTTTTGTTTTTTGTAGTAGTCTCTGTTTCAAAGAGGTTTCTTTGATGAGGGATGATTGTTCCACCTCTCTGTGACTAATATTTATAATGCAGTTATTAACTAAGCTGATTTAGTACAGTGACAATTGTATGTTCTACTCCAATTCACTAGCCCTGGGTAATTGGCTAGGTTTCCAGTATCTTCTTGTTGAGTGGACCTCAAGTCCAATTGGTTGCTGCCAAAATATGTATGGCACTACTGTACCCTTAGTGGTACCGTGCCTTCTGATCTTGATGTGGTTCATAGACATCGTAGCTAGGCATGACTATTGGTCACTTTCCTTCCTTGGAAGCTTGCATTGCACCTTCTGCTGTCATGAAAGTTAATCCTAGGGAGGAGGCTTACAAATCAAATCCAAATCAGATTCTTGTGTCCCATGTCCAATGTACGTGTTGTTTTTAGCAATAAGGACTTATCTTCAACCTCTTGAAGAACAGTCATGTTATAGGAGTTTCTTGGACTCCCATGACCAACAAATCATCAGGGTGTTTCTAATGTCTGGTATTGGAGATTTTCTTAGATAGTTTATGGCTCTTGATGGGGGATCATTGCCAGCTGTCTTGGTTACTGTTTTCTTGCTCTGAAGAGGTACCATGACCAAAGCAACTTATAAAATAAATCATCTAATTGAGGTCTTATTTACAGTTTCAAAGGGTTAGTCCATAATCATCATAATGTGGAGTATAGGCAGGAAGTCACGGTGCAGGGGCAGTAGCTGAGAGCTCATATCTGATTCACAAGTTGTCAGCAGAGTGAGACTGGGCCTGGCATGGGCTTTTGAAATCTCAAAACCCACCCTTAGTGCCACATTTCCTAATGTGGAATGTAGTGGGATTTAGGTGTTAGTTGGTAAAGTTTGGAGGCGTGTCTCTGGAGTATTCACAGTTTGAATGGAGTGTGACTAGACTTTATTGAGACATGGGGATATTGACGTTCCTTCCTGTTTGTTCCTGCTTTCTGGGGGAGCAGATCGACCATCCATCGTGGGACAGTTCTACTCCCCAAAAATTGTCCTAAGGTTCAATTGTATCAGTGAGTGTTTATATAACCCCTTAATAAATGTTAATCCTTTATATGATATATTGTTAATAAATTTTCTGCAATATCTGGTGCCCTCTGTTGGGCACCATTTGTACTATTAAGTTTTTGGCCTAGCCTTTTTGGCCTATCCTTGAGGTTCTGATCCGCAGTCCCCCAGAAACACACAGATATTTATATTAATTTTATGTTCATTGACTTAGGGCCCAGGCATATAACTTGCTAATTCTTTACTCCTAAACTAATCCATGATTCTTATCTTGTTTAGTTATGTGGCTCAGTACCTTTTCTCAGAGCAGTATTTTAAAATCTTTCCTCTGGCATCTCTGTGGCATCTCTGTTCTGTTCTTCCTGCTCCCAGAGTTTTCATAGTCTGGTAGACCCGCCCACACTTCCTGTCTGCCTTTGGCCAATCAGCATTTGTGTTAAACCAGTGGGCGGGACAATTATTTACAATGTAACTACATAATCCCACTATACCTTCCCAAACAGTTCTACTATCTGAGGGCCAAGCATTCAAACATATGAGCCTATGAGAAACATTCTCATTCAAACCTCCACACTAGCACAGCTGGGGAAATTACTTAAACTATATATTTATAAACATAGACTTATGTGTATTATATGTAATTTTAGGTAAGTAGATAATATGATTCCTTATGACTTTTTTTCTCAGATATCCTTGTTATTTTACCCTCTTCCTTCTTTTTCTTTCTATGTTGACTTCCCACATTTCCTCCCCACTTTTCACATTTCCCCCTTCACGTTACTTTAACCATGACATTCCCTCTTTATTGCTCATGTTTCCTGCCATGCCTTTTACTTTCCTGGCTTCTGTAGTTACTCCAGATCATATACTCATATCTGAAGATTGGAATTTAGGAATCACAGGTGAGAGAGAACATTCAATGTTTGATTCCTGGGATGGTGTTACATCTATTTGCCTACGATTTTTTTGTTTGTTTGTTTTTTTATAGCTGAGTAATATCCCATACTATCTTCATTCTTCCATTCATTTTCATTGCCACTCATTGGCTGAAGGACAGTTAGGTTGTTTCTATTTCCTAGTACAGCAATAACGATCATGCTGATCAAGTCTGTGCAAAGTGGGTTGTAGAGTTTGTCCACACACCAAGGAGTGGGTCATATGGTAGATTTACGTTCAGCTGTAGGGTTGGTCCGTGCTGATTTCCAGACTGGCTAAACCAGTTTGCAGTTCCAGCAGCAAATGAGGATTCCTCCAGCCTGTGTTTTGTTGATTTGGCCACTGTGACTAGGGTAAGATAAACTTCCAATATTGTTTTGATTTGCGTTTCCCTAGTTGTTAGGGATATTTTGTCACCACTTTAAATTGTTTTCAGAGTTCTGTTCAGATCCATAGCCCACTCTTTGGATAGGCCATTTGTTTTCTTGACTCTGTTTTTGTGTTCTTTATATAATCTGGGTGTTAATATTCTGCCAGATGAGTGGCTGACAAATGCTCTCCCACTCTGCTGGCTTTCCTCTTCCCTTGTTTGTTTCTTTTAACTGGGAAGAAACTTTCTAGTTTTGTGATTAGTTGCTGTCAGCAGCTTATTGACCTTGATCTTTTTAATATTGTTAGTTTTCCTCAAATATTTGGCCAGCCACGTTTAGAGTGAAAGGCTTAGGGGCTAGAGAGAGGGCTCAGTGGTTAGAAACACCTGCTGCTCTTCCAGAGGACCCAAGCTTGGTTCTCAGCACCCATCTTGGTGGGCTCACAAATGCCTGTTACTCCAGCTCCAAGGGATCCTACACCTTCTTTTGGCCTCCTCCTCCTCCCCCCACCTCATACACATACACACACAGAGCATGCATCCATGCAGACATACACACATAAGTTAAAAACAAAATCTTAAAAAAATAAAGAGTGAAAGACCCAATGATTGTTTTAGGTAGAGAACACACTCATGTTTTATTTATGTAAGTCTGATTACACACAACTCCCTTCCCTGACAAAGAGTACTCCTTGAGTACTTAGCTGGTTCCTGCTAATGCAGGCATCTTTTATATAAGCAGGTAGGCAAACTGCCTATAAGTAAAGAGTACTTGACTTGAATCTTTGAGCTCAGCCCTGTATTCCAGGAGTACCCAGGCCCGTAATGCATCCTTGTATGTTCTCTGCTCTTACTTTGTTCCTCTCTTGCTCTTTACTTCTCTGACTCTTCTTTTAGATACTGTCTCCTGCATCTGATCTTAAGCTCAATATGTAGCTGAGAATGACTTGAACTTCTGATCAACCTGCTTCCACTTCTCAAGTGCTACGATTATGGTCATGTGCCACTGTCCTGCCCAGTTTTATTTGGTGCTGGCATTTGAACCCAGGGCTTCTTGCATGCTGGATGAGCATGGTACCAATTGAGTTATACCACTAAACCTGTGTATTCTCTTTACTTTTGTTTGGAGGCCCAAAGCCACTCTTGAATCCTTTATATTTTGTTTCTAGTTCAAACAGCTTTACCTAGCAGAGATGAAATGCAACACTCAGCCATCCTCTCCTCACACGAGAGGGGCATGGCCTCCTTCACTGTTCCTCAAGCTTCTGCCCTTCAGCACAAACAAGTCCATCTCTGAGGTTGCAGACTGTCAACTCAGATAACCACAAAGGCCCCAAAGGAACACCCTACTTCATGTGCTGTTTTATTCTCTGAGAATATGGACTCACAGTTTCTTTTATTATGGTTTATTTGTCCATTTGAGCTCAGATGTTTTCTAGATTCTAGAGTGATATCGTTTCCAGCCTGCTGAAAGTACATTTTATTTCATGGATAGATTCTATTTTATGCTACTCCTGGAATTTAATTGGGTTATAAGAGAGGTAGAAATGGATGTTCGTTCAGTTATCTTGAACCAGAGCTTTTACACTAATTTTTTTTAAAAAGATTCATTCAAATAATTTTAGCCTTTAAATAGATATTATGTTTACACCATTCAAAATCTCAAACCCTGTAGAGGTTCTGATTAGAACAGGAAATGAGTGATCTTCACTGGAAGTGTATGTGTGTGCATGCGTATGTGTGTGTGTGTGTATGCTCATATATGCACGCTCACAGGCTTGGCTGCAGTAATCCACAGAGCAGAGTCAGGACAGGCTATGGTCCCCTCTGGAGAGTGCTCATCTGTGCTAATACTCAACTTCAGTCTCATAGCAATACGTATCACATGAATTAACCCAACAGACATGTATTTATGAACCAGGTTGCTCCTTCTAATAAAGAGAAGGTGAGTTATTCTGGTGATACTTTTGTAGCTATAGACCCCTCGACAAATCACAAACTCCAAGGATGCCTGGCATCTTTATGTAATATGTGATAATATTCACATTTAATCTTACAATCCTCCCATATACTTTGAAATTTCTCCAAATTACTGGTCATTTTTAAAAGCAATGTAAATGTTTGTCTTAGTTTGGGTTTCTATTGCTGTGAAGAGACACCATGACCATGGCAACTTTTATAAAGGAAACACTCAATTGGGACTGGCTTACAGTTTCAGAGGTTTAGTTCATTATCATCATAGTGGGAAATGTGCGGCATGCAAAGACATGGTGCTGTAGAAGGAGCTGAGGGCTCTATCTGGATCCATAGACAGCATTTCATTGGTATTACACAAATTCTATTTGTTGAAACTTGGAGTCAGATGTTGGGGAAAGCTGAAATATCAGAGAGAGGAAATAAACCACAGCCAGTTCTCATCTAGCCAACTTCTCAGGTTGAATGGGGTAGGTCCTGCCTCTATGAATCCTCAGGCTGACAGGGTAGGGGGAAAGAACTGCTTTCTCCTCTTTCTTTCCCTGACCAGGTTTTTAGATTCCTGGACTAACTTTCCTAGTACTACGATTAAAGGTGGGTGCCTCCAACACCTGTTTTGCCTTGAATTCACAGAGAGCTAGAGGATCTCTGCCTCTGGAATAATGGAATTAAAGGCATGGATCACCACTCCTTGGCCTCAGGGCTTGGCTCTGTGGGTGGCTCTGTTCTCTGATATTCCAGACTATTTTTATTAAATATATGATCTATCACCATGCATTGGTCTCCTGATTTCATTTCCTTGGAGATATATCTTGAAGAGCATTAACTGGATCTAATGACAGACCAATGTTTAATTTTTTAGGACCAAATGTTTAGTTTTGTAGGATTTTCTTTTACACAGCTGCACAAATTAACATTCTTCCCCAACAAGGAATAAAAGTTCCCTCTTAAAAAATTGTTTTCTATGCCTGAAAGTGTTTCTCGTTTTGTTTTGCTTTTCCTGACAACAGTTCCTTAACTCTGTAAGATAGCAAGCTACTCCTAGTCATTTTGATTTGAGTTTTCCTGGTGGTGATGACAAGCATTTCTCAGGTAGTTGTTGGCTATTGGTAAATCTTCCTCTGGAAGTGTCCACAGAGATTATTAGCCCATTTTAAAATTGAATCACCTGCTGTTTGTTGAATACTCTGAATGTTCAATCTGTCAGGCGAGTAGCTGGCAGGCATTTTCTCCACTTTGTAAACCATCTTTTAAAGTGGATGCAATTCCATTTGTCAACTTGCTGCACATAGTCTATGCTTTTGAAGTCCTATCCAGAAAATGTATCGCTTTTGCCAATGTTTTGGAGTGTTCCCCTACACTAGTTTTTAGTAGTTTCTGCATGTTAGATCTTTGAGTTATTTATTTATTTATTTATTTATTTATTTATTTATTTATTTATTTACTTACTTACTTACTTACTTACTTATTTACTTATCTATCTATCTATCTATCTATCTATCTATCTATCTATCTATCTATCTATCTATTTATTTTCTTGTAGTGTTAGGGATTGAATTGCATGCCAGGCAAGCCCTCTACCACTGAGCAACACTGTCAGCTCCACTGAGTTGATTTTGCACAGAACAAGAAATTGTTATGAAGTTCAACCTTTTCCAGTTGTGTTTTTCCACCTTTGTTGGAATTCTTTCGTTCCGCCTCTGGGCATGCCATCTTACCTCCACTGATCTGTGTATCTGTCCATATGGCTCTGTGGAATGTCATGATCTTAGGTCCTGTGGTGTTTCTGGTTCTATTCTTTTCCCCAGGATTTGGGGCGCCTAGAGCTTCCCTATGGGTTAAGATTATTTTTCTAGTCCAGCAGAGAAACGTCATAATTATTTTGATGTAAACTAAATGTATTTGATGTGATTGTTGGCGCAGAACAAGCTTTTGTTTTTTAGATTTATTATTTTTATTTATGCATGTTTGAGTGCACACGTGGACATCAGAGGAGCTGCCCTTGGAGTTGACGTTACAAAGACCTGTGAGCTGCCATGTGAGTGCTGGCGTTCAAACTGGTGTCTTTCCAAGACGAGTACATGTTTTCAACAACTGAGCCATCTCTCTGCTCCCGGAATGAGAATCTTATCAATACTCTGGGGTTTGTTGTTTTTGTTGTATAATCCAAGGTCATGGGTGATCTTTCCATTTTCTTCTGCCTTGTTCAGTTTCTCTCATCAAAGTTTTGCGCTTTCACTTCCTTGGTTAAGTTTTTCCTGTTTCCACCTCCCTGGGAGAGGAAGAGCTTCTATGTATGCAACTACTTTCGTGACTTAGAATCCTCCCCTTCCTTTCCCTCCTCCTCCTCCTCCTCTTCCTCCTCCTCCTCTTCCTCCTCCTCTTCCTCCTCCTCCCCTCCTCCTCCCCTCCTCCTCCCCTCCTCCTCCCCTCCTCCTCCGCTCCTCCTCCTCCCCTCCTCCTCCCCTCCTCCTCCCCTCCTCCTCCCCTCCTCCTCCCCTCCTCCTCCCCTCCTCCTCCCCTCCTCCTCCCCTCCTCCTCCTCCTCCTCCTCCCCCTTTTCCTCCCTGATCTCCCAGAGGGAGGAGATTGCAGATGTGTGCCATCAAATCCAGCTTGCTGTCATGAGTTCTGGCTCAACAAATTAATTATCAGTGTTTAGAAAAATTTAATAAGTGCGCGTTGACTTCTATCTATAATGCTAAATCCATTAGATCTTATAGTCATTTGGTGGAATCTATGTTTTCTGTCTAAAGTCATATAGTTTGCTGATATAGTAGGGATGGTTCCATGCGTCCCCCTTTGTCTAATTTGACTAAAAATTCTAAGTCCATTGAGTAATAGTGTCCAGCAGAGTGGACAGCTTAGTCCTGTTTCCATTGTTACAGAACATGCCTTCAGGTGTCCTCCTTCAGGATATGTTGGCATGAGCTCTCCAACTTCACCTTTATAATGTTGAAGAACCATCTTTTTATACCCAGTTTATTCTACGCTGTTGTCATGGGAGGGATGGTAAAGTTTATTAACTGACTTTCTGCATCTGGTGAGATGGCACTTCAACTTTATTCTCTTGGTTCTCATGATGCTTTTAAAAAATCATATACAATTTTTTTAGGCATTTTATCCATTGATTTTTGGATCTGTCATTAGAGAGCAACTATATTGTAGAGGCAACATACTATCTTTTAAAAAAATACTTGTTTTTCTATATGAGACCTGCATCCTTCATTCCTAGTGATGGGCTAGATGTTTTTGTTCTTTTTAATTTTTTTTCTGTGACTTTCTTAGTACATTGCTTTATTCTGAAGATGTTTCTTGAAGTATCAGCTTATGCGTTGTTGGTTTGGATTCTTATTGGACTCTATAGTATAACTTTCTTGTCACTTCTTGGGCTGTGATTAATAAATTTTAGAACAATGTGTACTGTGACAGAGTCAAAGAGACCCACTGTCTCTGTGGGCCATGCAAGAGTCAGGACACTAATGGCAGCACAGAAGAAGGCTCAGTGCATAGCAGCACTTTGTGTGTAAGCACACAGTCCCCAGTTAAAGTCTTAGTTAGAATCTTACTACTCCTTGGCAGGGATGTATATGCCTGGTACCCCAGCATTGTAGGACAGAGTCACGTGGATCAGTGATCCTGCTCACCAGCTAGCCTTCTTGAAATAGCAAACTTCAGGTTTAGCAAGAGTCAGTTTCTCAGAAATAAGATAGAGGGCAAAAGGAAGTCATCTTCCTCTGCCCTTCACATGTGAATCCATAGGTGAGTGTATCTACACACACACACACACACACACACACACACACACACACACACACCACCACCACCACCACCACTACCACCAAGGGATGGGGGCATTCAAACAGTTAAGATAGGAGAGTAGACACTATTAGATTTGGGGTACTTGTGATGAGGCTCCTGCTGAGGGAGCATTGACACCTCCTTGATTATCCCTTTGCTCCCTCAAAGGCTTCTGGCACTGCTGACATCAGCAGTGGTGAGGGTTCTGAAACACTTTCCTCCACCTGGGTAGCAGTAAGAGCCCACATTCTTCATGAAGACAGGTAAAAGCAGGAACCACAATGTTCTCTTGTTAGCGTCATAACAGTCCTGAGAGCAACACAGGGCAGATGTGGCAGATAGAGGGAGAAGTAGCTTAAAGTGGAACATTCACTGATGCTTCGATTATAGCATCCACCCAAGCAGGACCTTGACCACAGCCAGAGAAAGTTGTTCTTACTTCCCAAGCCCAGATGGGCATAGCCAGAGGTTGAGCCACAGGTAGAGTCATAATTTCTCCAGGCTCATGTGGTATTTCATGTGAAGAGGATTATAGCAGGAATCATAGTGTTTTGTCTGTAATCATTAACAAAGCCATGATCATGGAGCAGCAGGATAGGATGGTAAGAACCGTGTGAGTACCTGCCTACAGGCCGAGTACTGGTAGTCATCCACCTACTCCCTGAAGTCTTGATTCTTAAGGATGACATTCTCCATTTCTCTCTTTGTACCATTCTCCATCCTGTGTAGGTTAGCCAATGGTGTTGATCTCATGAGGCACCTCCTCCTAGGACAATGCAGTGGGCTATCTGGGTTCTCAGAGGTTGGGATATATAGGCTTTGTGACTCATAGGGTCATCTAAAGTCAGACAATACTCTCTTTCTCAAGATAGCTTCTGGTTGTAGCCCTCCAGGGGGTTGTTGGGAGATGTGTGATACATTTCCCAAGTGATGCTACTCTGGATATTTCAAGTTACTTATTTACATGGGCTGTGGACCTATGAAGATCAAAAATTGTCCTGCATCTGGGATTGCAGCATCCACAGTGATTGAATTCGTGTGGATTCTCTTTCGTTCTTACCATTTTAAAAGAGGTACTTCCTGAACACTGTCTGTTGTAGTAGAAAAACTGAGGTGATTGATTTTCTTTTCACAGGGTCTCAAAGTCTTACATTTCCACATCCTGCATTGTGACCCCCAGTGGTCTTCATGTTTCACTCCCCATGAAATGTAGTCACACACCTGTTACTTTGGTTCTGCCTTATAGGAGAGGAGGTGAGTGCTAGGTAGCTGTATTCCACCATTCTGGAATCTCTATTAAATTTTTCTTTTTTTGCTAGTGACTCTAAGTCTTGAAAAGTATTTAAAGGCTCCCTGGTCAGTAGCCACAAACATGATCATGTGTTTTCTTTTGATTCCCTTGGCTCAGTATTTTCTACATCAAGTTCCACCCCCCTCAATCCCATCCCCACACTTCAGTGAACTTGGCTTTGTATTAAACATGAGCTTTAATTAATTTAATTATATATATACATATGTACATATATATATATATACTTTTTCTAAATGCATGCTCATTGGTCGTGACAATGTGTGCACTCATTTTTTTTTTTTTTAATTTTGACATCTGGGTCATTTTACCTAGTCATAGCTGACCTGTTAACAGGCCAAGTATGAGACTGAGAAGTAAAGTAACTTGGAATCTAGGAGTAGAGCCAGCTAAGAAAGACAATCATTAGAAGCTACCAGAATCAGCACACCTGCTTGGATCCTTTTAGACTTGCTAGATTGCTTTAACATGACTTAATAGTTATAGACAGTGTGAACTCTGTCCTGGAGGAAATGTAGATGACCTGGTACTGTTCCCAAAGATAGCGACTCTTCTGCATTGGGTTGTCTGCTATTGCATAACATCACACTTCAAACAGAGACCTGGTTTTCCTATTATTAGTTTTCCCATATTTTCAAATTCTACCTTTACCTATCTCAGAAAGCCCTTTGGTCAAAGGTAGGAGTAGACAGGAACCCTTTCCTTGTCAGACTCAGGTAGGTGCTCTGATGTGTTTGACAGGTATTTCCTTGGTTCTGATTTGTTTCTCCGCAAGGTGCACATGATTGTTTTCACATGTGTATACTCCCTGTCAAAGGGTGTATTGTCTTATGGAACAAATGGGGCTATATATTTATTCAGCCTTTACTCTATGTAGTTTCCAATGGGTTGGATTGCTTCTGGGGACCTCATTATCATGCCTGGAGATATGGTCAATGGAATCTTCCTCACTTGGAATTGTTGGGGGTGGGATGTGGGAGTGAAAGCATTTCATGGAACCATCTTTAAAACTGTATTTCATTTCTGCACAGAATATTTCCCCCCATCTTTATTTAGGAAAGGGATCTGCCAGAGCTGTAAAAAAAACATGGGTTCTATGGAAAAATCCTTTTCTACACTATGAATATGTATTACTCTCATTGGTTAATAAAAAGCTGACAGACTGGTAGCTGGACAAGAAGTGTATGTGGGACAGCCAGATATAAAGAACTCTGAGAAAAAAGAGGGCGGGGTCAGAGGAGATACCAGCCAGATGCCAAACCAGCAGGATGTGTTAAAGAAAACTCTGGTAACAAGCCATGAGCCATGTGGCAAAGAATAAACAGAAATAAGGGTTAATTTAAGTGTGAGAGTTAACTAGTATCAAGCCTGAGCTATCTGCTAAGCACTTATAAATCATATTCACCTTTGAGTTGGTTATTTGGGACCGGACAGTTGGACAGAACATTTACACATAGTCAGTTTATCCATCCCTCCCTCCTCTCCCAAAAAAACCAGCTGCATTTGTTACTTTTTATTGCTGTGACAAAATACCATGTCTTAGAGCAACTTAAGGTCCCAGAATCTATAATCACAAAGAAGAGATGGCAGCAGACGGCCAGAAGAGAAGGCTGGCTGATCATATTTTGTCATACAAGAAGCTGAGTCACCTGGGAGTATTGTGAGGCTATAACTTCTCCAAGTGTGCCCCCAGTGATGGTCTTCTTCAAGCAAGACCCCACTAAAGGTTTTATAACATCCCACACTGCTACCAACTAGGGAACAAATATTCAGATGCCTGAGACTATGGGCGACATTTTCTATTCAAACCACTACACTAACACCATAGATAAGGCTAGCTTTTGGGTCCTCATTCTAATTAAGCAAGATTCTTTCAAATAGCACAAAAAGCAATTATTTTTGCAGCCTTTCTGTGACTGGCTAAGTCTTTAGCTGAGGAGTTAGGAGCCAGGAGCAGCTGATGCACAGGACATCTACATTTTAGTTTCTGAAAATTTAAGAACTGAAAACATCTTTGTGTGCTTTGAGGAATATATGTCACCTGATATATTCTAGGACTGAAGATTAAAAACTGTTTGAAACTGCACATTAGCCTAACAAATGTTTTCTTCTGCTTTGGCAAATTTTCTCCTCCTCCACAGACAAAAACTCTAGCCATTGTTGTAAGGTAACCTATAAAGAAACTTAGAAGGCAAGTTTTGACTTTATAAAATTTAAACCCATAGCATGATAGTGAATACAAACAGACAGACATATTGATTCCTAACTTTTTCCCTCAGGCAAGGTGTTGCTCCATAAAACCCAAAAGGATAGGCTTCATAGAACTTCAGGATAGCTGAACACATGGTTTCCCTGAGCCTGGCATACCTGGAGAGGACACAGAAGCTCCAGTGCTTATAATACACACCTTACCCTATGCATGTCATTATCTGCTCTTGTAATAGTGTTTATAATAAACCAGTAAGCCTGAGTACTTTCCTAAACTCTGTGATCCTCTTGGACAAGCTAACAGGATCTGCAGAGGGGGTTGTAGAAGCCCTGAGCTGTAGCAGGTTAAATGACCTACATCTTCTGGCTCAGGCAAAGGTGGGCGGGGCAGCCTAGGTACAGTGTGTTAAACCTGCCTTACCTGACGTACCACCAGGTGAGAGGCGTCAGAATTGGACCGTGTTGGTAAAAGCTGGTGAGTGTTGCAATTTCTTTTTTCTTTTTCTTTTCTTTTCTTTCTTTCTTTCTTTTTGATTTTCATGACAGGGTTTTCTTTATAGCCCTGACTGACTGTCCTGGAGCTCATTTTGTAGACCAGGCTCCATGCAAATTTTGTTCCTTGTTTGGTGTGAAGAATCTGACATTATCTGTGTTCTGAGTGTATTGGAAAAAATTAAATTTGAGGTCATTTTTCCTTTGTATAACTCAGAAAATCATACTATCAATTCATAGCTGTATGAAAAGAAAAGTATAGTGAAGACAGAAAGCTTAGGTATCCAGTGTTTGAAGATGAGGCAGGGACAATGTCATACAAAGCATTGGATCCAATAAGTAAAATAGAGTGCAGAATTTATCCAGTCTCTGAGTGCCTTCTTTTTCTAAGTTTACAAGCCACAATTAGCATCCCTTACGTTTGTAGATGCCATGCCAAGTTATAGCTGCAGTGTTAATATTAACATCTACATAGTCTACTGAATAGAGAGAGCATCTTTGGGTAAATGAGAGCTCCCGAGAGAGTTACGGACAAGTGATTTCCAATAGAAGTTTGTTGTTGGAGAGCACAGTGTGCATGTCCGTAATGCCAGCACCTCTGAGGCAGATCTCTGTGAGTTCAAGGCTAGCCTAGTATAGAGAGTAAGTTCTCAGCCAGTCATAGTTATAGATTGAGACCTTGCCTCAAAAGTAAAAAATTTGTTGTTCCTTTGTGATTATTTTTATTTCCATACCGAGGAAGAGACAAAGGACTGTGCCATACCAACCACATACTTTCCCACAGAGCTCCCCTACGTCTCAGTGAAGGCTTTCCTGTTTCACTGACTGCTCTCACTAAAGTTATGTACGTGATTCCCTTAGCTGGTGCTATATGACAGCCTTCCAGTTTCCAGAAATGAAAAACTCTTTTCTCTAAAATTATTGACATACCACTTTCTAGATATTTACGGAAAACATCAATTAATTTCCTTGTTAAATTCTATGCCTGGGCCTTGCAGACTGAAGCTAAACTTGATGAGTCTGCTGGCTTTAGACTTGGCTCTCTTAGCACAGGGTAGAACTGTATTGTTCAGCATTATGTTAGGATTATTTGTGACTTTATGCTTATTCTCTGTCTCACTGCTTTAAATAAGCTATGGTCTACGATCCAATCAGTACTAGGATAAAGACTTTATGAAGATTCGATTTATTGGTGTTTATGTACCCTTGGTCAGTTGATAGGAAATGACCATGTTCCATTTGAGGCCACATTCGTGTCTAACCTGTAAAAGGGCATAGAAATAAATGGCTCATATCTTACGTCTTCAACTCACTGAGGGTCTTATCTTCCCATACTTATTTTCCTTTCCTTTGACTATTTCTTTATATTATGACTTTGTTTGAGACCAATATATTTTCAAAAAATGATTTTTAAGCATTATGATATTTGTATCTACTGAAATGGCCCAAGAGAGACACACTTTGATATTACAGCTACGTGTACCCCTTTGTCACAGTTCTACTGTGTGAGGCTATAGATACCGTGTTCTGACCAGAATTCAGTTTTGTGTCCCCGAATCTTTTAATTTTATAATGATTTATTTATTTTTATTTTATATGCATTGGTATTTTGCCTACATGTGTGTCTGTGTGAGGGTGTTGGATCCCCTGAAACAGAAGTTACAGATGGTTGTGAGTGGCCATGTGGTGCTGAACCTGAGTCCTCTGGAAGAGCAGCCGGTGCTCTCAAGCACTGATTCACTTCTTCAATCCATAGCCTTGAATCTTAAAGAATCTGTGGTCAACATTATGCATCCATAAGTTGGAAGCTTGAAAACCAGCTGTGTTTAGTTTTTAGTAAAGCTGATTTTCCCTAAAATAATAATATTATTTTTAAGATATATATACATATATATGCAGTAATATTTTTAAGGTATATATGTGTGCCACATATATGCCTCAAAATAATATATATCATAATATAAAATAATATTGGGTATATATATGTGTATATATATATACATATATATATGTATATATATGTATATATATATAAACAAAGATGAGACATTTACAGAAAATGTGTTAAAAACAAAGTTGATTTTACTTCCAGAATGTTATTCAGTTGAGACTCATTTTAGGAATAGAATTCTCCTTTTGCTTAAGTTTCCATGCTTTATTAAAGGGCTAATGACACTTCTTTTTAGCCCAGTTTCAGTATTCATGTAATTATACTCCTAACACACATTTTGTTAAAATCCAAATCTTACTTGGAGAATGAGAATGTATAGGGGCTTATTTATTTGTTTGATCCACTGACCAGTTATCTACCACTGACCTATATACCCTTCAGTTATCTTAGAATGAATCAGGTATATTCATTTGTGCAGAAAAATTACAGGCTACAGTCAAACGTGCAAATAAATAATTACAATAATTACTGATTATTTCTGTATGGATATGTAAGTAATGTTAGTGGAAGCAAAGGGGCAGAAAACGCATCCAAAAATTTACTTTGTAGATGCATACAAAAATAGGTGTGCCTTCAGACTGGCTGGCTCTGAAGGGCGAGGTCAAATTATTCAGAACATCATCCTCTGAACTCACTAGGGAAGTTGCCAACATTTCCATGGGAAGGGAGGGAGATGGTAACTGTGGGAAAAACATGAGGCTAAGGAAATGGGCATAGATCAGTGGTTCTCATTCTTTCTAAAGTAGTTCAGTTAGTCATGTTGTGAACCCCAGCTATAAAATTATTTTGTTGCTGCTTCATGACTGTAATTTTGATACTATTATGAATCATGATATAAGTGTCCAATATGCAAGCTATCTGCTATGCAGCCCCAAAGGAGTCGAGACCCATAGGTTGAGAGCTAATGATAGAGATGATCAATATGGAAAAGTTTTAATTTGGATTGGACTTGAATTTTAACTATAATGAGGAGCTGTGGTATACTCAAACATCACATCGGATCATAGTTTGTAGCACTGTCCAAAGGTTAAAGTTGTTGGCATCTCAAAGTTGATAGAAGGAAGAAGAAAAAAGCTCAGAATTATTGTCTTATTCATGGTTCAGATTCATTATTAGGTGATTATTGAGATAGGTCATATGAGGTAAAAGTAAAAGGATAAATTCAGTACGGGATATAAATAGTGTATAAAACCTGATCAGAGGGAATCCTCATAGGGATATTAACGGAGAGTTGGATAACCAGTGACAGAGACAAGGTGAGGAGTTGGGGGTGTAATTATGGACAAAGCTCCTGAGACTGTGTGGACTAGGAAGCAAAGAAGGCCCACTTGGTCCTTTGTGGCCACAGTGAGTTGATATGGATGAGATGATGCAATCTTCAGGCCATCTTTTTCTTCCAATCCACACAGCACTATGTTTTGTATATGTAGGAGATTTTAGTAATTTACATTCCAACCTTAGTTTAACAAATGTAACCCCATTGTTTCATTCAAATAAGTATAGCCTCAATTAGAAGCAAAAATCTGAACTATGGGCATGACTCAGGACATCAAGTCTGACAAGCTTTTTCATACATATTTATTTACAGAATGAATAGGAAACATTATTAATAGTCATGGAGCTGTGACCAAAGACCCATCTGTTGTCTGCATCCATAACTCTAAAGTGTCTTCAGTGGGGACAATATAACACCCCGTAAAGGTAGATTTTTGTCCTTGAGGACAAGAAGACCCTAGATACTGATATTTTGGTACTCATAATATAGCTGTCTGTGGCAAAGGGGTCCTTTTGTTTCTTAGTACTTTATTTTCGTTACTGAGGAGAATTAAAATTTAAAACTCTCATTATGTTAATAATGGTAAAAATAAAACTGAGAATCATTATTTTAGAAACATTAGAATTACTTTGTAATGAAAGGTTAAAAGATAAGATATTGTATGCTTCTTATGAAGAATCTGAATTTGTGTATGTGTGTGCGTGAGCATGCATGTGTATGTGTGTGTGTGTGTTTGATATAAAAGCAGAGGAAGAAGGAGACCAGTGAAAAGGAACAGAAAGGATGGGGGAGGGTATCAGCAGGCAAATATTATCAGAGTACAATTATTTATGCCCAAATGTGCAGTTGTCATAATGAAATCCATTTTTTTATGTAACTAAAAACATGAATAAAAATAATTTACAGGAGAAATTATTTTTTAGCTCTTGTCCTTATGATATCTGTGTGATTTAATTTTTAACAAACTGAATACAAACTGGAGTCACCTAGGAAAAGAGGCCTTCGGTTAAAGAATTGACTCAATCAGACTGGTCTGTGGATATGTTTTCTTGATTACTAATTGGAGGATCTAGCCTATTGTGCACATTACCATCCTTAGGCAGATTGACCTAGGATAAGAAAGGATGCTGTGGTAGTTTAAATGTAATTGGCCCCCATAATCTCATAGGAAGTGGCACTACTAGGAGGTGTGGCTTTGTTGGAGGAAATGTGTCACTGTGGGGGTGGGGGGTGGGCTTTGAGGTTTCATATGCTCAGGATACCAAGTAGCATCTCAGTCAACTTTCTTTTTCCTGCAAGATGTAGGACTTCCAACTACTTCTCTAGCACCACATGAATGCTGCCATGTTCCCTGCCATGATCATAATGGACTGAACTTCTGAAAGTGTAAATGAGCCACCCCAATTAAATGTTTTCTCTGTAAGAGTTGCTGTGGTCATGGTATCTTTTCAGAGCAATAGAAAACCCTAAGACACTAGTTGTGCAAACTATTATGAGCCAAGTGAAGCAGATTTTCTATATCCTGTGTGAGTTCCTGCCCTTCTAACAGACAGATTATTACCAGGAAATGTAACAATCCCTCCCCCATACCAGCTTTTGGTTGTGGTGTTTATCACAGAATGCAAACTAGGACAGTGTCTTGGCATGGCTTTTCTGTGTGTGAGTTCATGCAACAGAAAGAACAAACCAAAAATCTAACCTAAATTTAATGTGACAAGATTTTGCATCTGTTTAATGTAGGCTATACAAAAAAATGTGCGACTCTAACTACATAATTATTCAGCAAGAAGATTTATTTGGGGCATTGATTAATTTTTTTTCTCTACTTGATCCTAAAATGATCTGATTCTTTTGAGTTTTAGTCCACATACTCAATTACTAAATATGTATAAATCATTTGGTGATTGTCAACTTAATTATACCGGACCTAGTATGAATCTTTGATGTGATGGTTTGAGAACCAGTCATGGGTTTAAAGATACCATGTGAAAATGGAGATAGCATCTCTATATTTTATATGTAAAATGAATCCAGGGGAGCGTTAAAGAGCCTACTCTGAGCACAGCCCTAGCAAGGTGAGCCACAGCCAGATCCCACTTGGCCGATGCTGTGTACAGTGATGCTGATAGCAACTGTCACAGGTTAAATGAAGGTGTTGCTACTAATGCCAGTACCACTACCCTGTGTGTATGCCAATGGACTGTGTGCAACAGAGCCACTCCGCTGCTAAGATGGGGCTTTGACTCATTCATGACTGGGTACTCTATTTTGTTTCAAAGTGTAGACAGTACTCCCTTCCAGGGTCCAGGGAATATTTCTTGGCTTTCATAATGAAGCATAGACCTTGCTCACCACTTACCTAGCTATTTCCCTCCAAATTTAATGGTGTTTATATACCAAGAAGCCAAGTATTTGATATATCAATAGACTTACATTTGAACATGTAGTAGAACATTATTTTATGGTGTGTTCTTTTTGTTTATATTAAATTTGTTTAACTCTGTGATGCTATAGGACTATGCCTTGTACACTGTAAACATTTGTCACTGTCAATAGTGGTTTAATAAAATGCTGATTGGCCAGAAGGTAGACAGGAAGTAGAGTTGGGGCAATCAGACTAGGAGAATTCTGGGAAGCAGAAGAGCAGAGCAGCAGATGCCAGCCAGATGCAGGGGAAGGAAAATGAGATGCTGCTCGGAAGCAAAGGTACCAAGACATGTGGCTAAACATAGATCAGAATCATGGGTTCATTTAAGAGTAAGAGTCAGCAAGTAACAAGCCTGAGTTATGGGCCAAACAGCTTGTACTTAATATGAGCCTTTGTGTGATTATTTGGGACTAAATGACTCCTGGAATACAGGCTCTGACCTGGCTAGTCCAGGCCAGAAACTTCTTATTACACTGTGAAGCTGTGCTACTGTGCCTGTCTACAACACCCGATGGTCTAATAAGAACTGAACAGCCAATGGTGAGGCAGAAGAAAGGATGGGTGGAACTAGCAGGCAGAGAGTAAAAATAGAAGGAGAAGTCTGGGAGGAAAAAAGGGGAAGAAGAAGCTAGAGAAGGAGGAGGACCCAGGGCCAACCACCCAGCTACACAGCCAGTCACGAAGAAAGAGTAAAGAAAGTAAGCCTACAGACGGAAGACAAGGAAAAGCCCAGAGGCAAAAGGTAAAAGGGGTAATTTAAAGTTATGAAAAACTGGCTCTATATGTGATTTATTTGGGAGTTGGGTGGTGCCCCCCCTCCAAAGAGCAAAAGCAAACAACAGCATGAACGTGCTTTGCAGCTTACTGTGTATTAATATAACAAGTCTCAACTTTTAGTACATTTGTACTGGCTGTTTTTGTGTGTCAACTTGACACAAGCTAGAGCCATCAGAGAGGAAGGAGCCTCAGCTGAGATAATGTCTTGATGAGATCCAGCTGTAAGGCCTTTGGGGCCATCTCTGGGCTGGTGGTCTTGGGTTCTATAAGAAAACAGGCTGAGCAAGCCATGTGAGGTAAGCCAGGAAGCAGCACCTCTCCATGACCTCTGCATCAGCTCCTGCCTCCAGGTTCCTTCTCTGATTGTGTTCCTGCTCTTGACTCCTTTAGTGATGAAGAACAGCAGTTCTGAAGTGTAAGCCAAATAAACTCTTTGCTCCCCAACTTGCCTTTTGGTCATGGCATTTCATCAAAGGAATAGAAACGCTCACTAAGACAATAGTATAGGAAATATTTCTCTCTTTTTTTTTTGAGATGGGAAAACAAAAACTCACAAGGTTAATTGGCTAACCCCATGTTGACAAATGAGGGGACTAATATCTGTATGTGCCTGTCATATGTTGAACCTACATGCATTCACATTCAATTCCTTGTTTAAATCTCACACTATGAGGCCCACCACGATGCTCCACATTAGTCAATAGAGGGGTTTATCCAGGTTTTCTGTGAAAAAAATGTATTCTCACTTTATACCCCAGTGAGTCTGCCTTCCCTTTGGGCTCTCTTTTATCATTTTTGTACTAGATATTGTCATGATATGCTTGTATCTCAAAGATATTTGTTGATTAAATTCATGTACAAAGCCTTCCCTGAGGCATGGGTCACAGGACGATATTTTGCAAAGTTATTTTCTGACAACTTTGTTTCAGAGCACCTGTCAGTGAGGAGTGGAAACGGTTCTATTTCTAAGGGTTTGCACTTACCTTGGACACAGTTCTTGTCAGACCCAGCACCAAAAAGATATAAACACTACCAAATGGAAGTGTAAAGTTGGGAATTTAAAACTGAAACACGTTCGTGTGGTACATACTCGGTGGGATATGCTTTTCACTATCACAGTGTCAGACATCTCTCTGATGCCCGTGAATTCTAGGAGTCCTTCTTCCTCACTCAAGGAGCTCATGACTGGGAGGATATCTTAGTGGTCACAGCTCCTGAACAGGGTAAAGTATCAGCCAGTATGGTATTCACTATGATGGACACATGGACACCTGCACATCTAAGACTGCCAGATTCCAGCACAGTGAAGACCAGGCTCCAGCCATATGTTTTGACTTCATTCCCAGGAGATGCTCTGGTTTGGCTTTCTACTCTTCAGGGCTACAGTCCAGAGATACGAGCACTTGGAGACTGACATGTGCTTTATTTCCTTAGTTTACCTTTCTAGATTGCATCCTTGTCAGTCTATAGGAGGTTTTCAGGCTTCTTCTCTGCCTAAAGCTTCAAGTTAAAGAACTCTGAATGAGTGTGTTAACTATTATAAAGGGCCTTAATGAAAATACATTTTAAAAATTGTTTTATTTCACATTATGCGTATGTGTGTGTATCTTTGCATGCAAGTACTTGGACGCTAGTCATTGGATGCCCTGAAACTGGAGTTATATAGGCAGTTGTGAATCACTGGATGTAGGTGCTGGGAACTCAGCTCTAGTCTTCTGCAAGAATAGCAAGGGCTCTAACTGCTGAACCATCTCTCTAGCAAACACTCTCTTTGAACAGTATCTATTTTATTCCAGTTTCTGGCAGTACAAATATATGAACTGGCTTTCAGACCTATATTCCAGTTGGCTTCTTGAGCTCAGAGGTGGGCCGGAAAGGAGACTCTCAGCCATTTCCATCCTTCCATTCCCTCTCCAGGAGGTCCTGGGCCTCCAGGCAAAGACATAGCCATAGGGAAGGCTAGAGACTTAAGCTCTGAGGAATTGCCCTTGGCTTTAAAACTAAACCTTCAGGTTCAAAACCTAGAGTCTGTCTAAACAGCTGGTTCAGTACAGTTCCAAAGGAAGATGTAAGTCCATTTCCGGTCCTTCAGCTTTTCATCTGTATCACGTGTCATATGTTTAAATGACAACATCAAGAGCTGCTTCTCGGCATCCAGTTGAGATGGACAGACTCTTATACTTCACAGTGGTGCAGTAAAGTGGCGTAGGATGCAGGAACCAATGGGGAGAGGATATCTGAGCAAGATTTGAAAACGTCAGACTTCTCTTTGGTGTCATCCTGTTCCCCTTTCAGATGCTCTGCAAGTCTGCCCTGGCAGGAACCAGACCTTCGGTTGATGTTGGTAGAACTAAAGCCTGGGGTGTGGGACAGAACATGGGATATGACAGATTTGGGGATAGGAGAATCTGCATTAACATGATGTCTTTAGGTAAAAATATGTATTTTTATATAAGCAGGAAAATCCTGCAAATTATTTTTTAAAACTTTATAAGCAACACTATAACTTGGAATTTAGACTTTGCAAATATAGGGCAATATCACACACATTCACACCACAGAAATAAAATTATACATGAATAATATTTTTTAACAGAATTACTCTCTCAGCTTCAAAACTTCCTTTCACAACATCACTAATCATGTAAATGGGAATTGTTTTTGATTAGTATGAGGAAGAGTGCCAGTTAAAAAACCCTATATTTAGATCTTGATTTGTATAACTTAAGAGACTAAAGTTTTGTTCTCTAGTTAGAACATATCACATAGATGGTATGACTAATTTAGGAAGTATCCTAAAACCAACTCTTTTTAACTACTCTGGGAATACTTTTATAGAACAAAAAATATATTTTATCATCTGCCCATAAGATTAAATCTGTGTATTATAAGGTGTTCTACCAGTCTGCATGGTCATACTGAACTATGTGTATTCATTGCTATAACTTTTTTAAAGCTTTTATTGGAGGTAGATTTTTTTTCTCACATACTATATTCTGATTATGGTCTCCCCTCCTTCTGCTCCTCCCAGCTCCTTCCCACCTCCTCTCCCATCCTGATCTACCTGCTTTCTGTCTCTCATTAGAAAACGAATACAATTCTAAGGGACAATGATAAAAATGTAACAAAATAAAGTATAATAAGGTAAAACAAATCCTAACACATCAGAGTTGGACAAGACAAGCAAACAGAAGGAAAATAATCCAAGAGAAGGCGTAGGTATCAGAGACCCACTCACTCTCACACTCAGGAATCGCGTAAACACACTAAACTGAAGCCTTTCAGCTTCATGAGGTCTCATTTATTGTTAGTCTCAAGGGCCTGTGCTAGGCATGTCCTGTTCAGAAAGTCTTTTCTGTGCTGAGTTCGAGATTGTTCTCCACGTTGTCTTCTGATGGGTACAGTGTATCTGGAGGTCCTTAAGAGTTGAGTTTTGTACAGGGCGATAACTTTGGATCAATTTGCATTCTTATACATGCAGCCATCCAATGGGACCAGCACCGTTTGTTAAAGGTGTCTTTTTTTGGTATATATTTCTAGCTGTGTGTGTGTGTGTGTGTGTGTGTGTGTGTGTAACAGATGCCTGGGATTTCAGTTCAATTCCATTGACCAGTGTGTCTGTTTTTATGCAAATGCCATGATGTTTTTTATTACCATAGCTCTGTAGTACTGCTAGAAATTGGGGTGGTGACACCTCCAAGCAGTTCTATTATCACTCAGAATTGTTTATTGCTTTCAGTTCCTAGTTTGATTAATTTTTGCCATCCACTCCTTTTGGGTGTGATTTCTTCTTTTTGTTCTAGAGCTTTCTATTGTGCTGTTAAGTTGCTAATTTGGGATTTCTACATTTCTGCGTTGTTTTTCATGTAGGCACATAAGTGCTATGAGCCTGTCTCTTAGAACCACATTCATTGTGTCCCCTAAGTTTGGATATGCTGTGGATTCATTTTCATTAAATTCCTTCCCTCACCTCTGCCTTGACCCCTTTTTCATTCAGTGGAGAGTTGCTTAGCTTCCTCAAGTTTGTAAGGTCTCTGCTGCAGTTGTTATCCGGCTTTAATATGGTGTGGTCTGGTAGGACACAGGGAATTATTTCAATATTGCTTGCATCTGTTGAGACTTGCTTTGTATCTGAATATGTGGTTAATTTGAGAAAGTTCCATGAGTTGTAGAGAAGAAGGTGTATGGGTGAAATGTACTGTTAGGTCCATTTGGTTTATAACCTTTGTTAATTACAACATCTCTATGTTTATCTTTTATCTGGATGACCTGTTCATTTGTGATGATAGGGTATTGAAGTCTCCTACTATCAATATATGAAAATTAATATGTGATTTAAGCTATAGTAAGAGTTTCTTTTTATAAACTTTTGGGGCACAGATGTTAGGAATGTCAATGTCATCTTGGTGGATTTTTCCTCTGATGAGTCTGTGCTGTCCTTTCCTATCTCTTATTAGTTTTGATTTGAAGTCTATTTTTTAGGTATTAAAATGGCTATAGTGGCTACATTCTTGGGTCCATTTGCTTGGGATATCTTTTCCCAACCTTTTGCCCTGAGATAATATCTATACTTGATGTTTCTTGCATGCAGCAGAAGGATAGATTCTGTTTTCACATCTATTCTGTTAGTCTGGGTCTGATTTTGGGGGAATTGTGACCATCGATGTCGAAAGATATTACTGACTAATGACTATTGATTCCTGCTATTTTGTTGTTGTTGCTGGTGGTGGGGTGAGTGTGTATGTGTGTGTATGTTGGTGTGTGTGAGTGTATTTGTGTGAGTGTGTGTTTGTGTGGTGTGTGTGTGTAGTATATGTGTGTGAGTGCATGTGTGGATGTGGGTGTTTGGATGTGTGATGTGTGTGTGGTGTGTTTGTTTGCTTTTTAAAGGTAGTTATTTTTTTAATGATTTCTTTGGGAATTTCACATTATGTACCCCAATCTCTCTTATTTCCCATTCCCTCCATAGCCACACTTTATACCCATGGGATCCCCTACAAAAGAAAATTTTTAAAAATTAATTTAAAACAAACAAATAATAAAAACCACTTTATTCTTGTATCTTTCCTTCTTCTTCAAGACCTCTTCATCTTGGGTGCTATAGTGTGTACCCTTTTGTCCACTCGGCTTTACTTGCAAATGTTCATTTAATGAGTTGTTTATCTGGTACAAGACCACTGGCTTCTAGTACATCATCAATATTGGATTTTCACCAAAGCTCCTAGATATCCCTTGGCCTGAGTAATAGAAATTCTTCAGCTATGTTTCTGCTGGACCAGTCCCTTTAGGTACATCGTCAGACATAGATGGGGTAGATGTTGGAGTTGGATAACTCAAATCCCTGGATGGGGTGTGGGTGTTGATTTGGTCAATCTGGGCCACTGGAACAGAGCTTCAGGTAGAGCCAGCTCATCTAGGCCCATGCCACTGGGCTGTCTTCTCTTACACCTGTGGTATACAATGGCCAGCAAAGAACTGGGCCAACCCTCCCAGGGCCAGCATAGGGTGGTGCCAACTCAATAGAGCCCTTGGGTTTCAACATGAATGGTTCCTCTGATCCCTTGTGGTATCTTGGGTCATGGAGGTCAGCACAGTCTCCGGCTGCAGCAGTCACCATAGCCCCCATGGCAGTGCAGGATACCCAGATCAGGATGGCCCTCAGCAGCGTGACTTTGGGATATCAACATGGTTTCAGACTCCAGGTATCTGCACAGTCCTTGGTGGTATCAGGAGCCATGGACATCAACTCAGACCCTGGCTACTATAGGACCACAGGGGCAACTCAGCCCTGATGTCACCATGGCACTGGGTGGCAGTGAAGGCCACGCAGATCAATATGGCCCTGTCAGCAGCACAGTGTTTGTTTTAATATTAATGAAAGGTTAGGTGTTTCTATTTTTTCTGGATCTTCTAATGCACTTTAATTGTCTACTCCCTGTGTATGGTTTTGTGTTGGAAACATACTAGTTTTGCTATTATGGCTTAACATTTTTTTAGCTTATAAAATTCTGAATACAAAGTCAACAGTAGGTTATCTTCTGGTACCAGGTAAGGGGTAGCTAGTCTCAGGCCTTTGAACCTGGTAGATACCTGCTGAAGACTCCATTGTGCAGGAAGTTTGTGCCTATGTAACTGTTGCCATGGCTAGTTAGCTTTGACTTTTCCTGCATGCATTCTCTTTCTTGAATCCACCCAGGATCTGCAACCCCTGCCACAATATATTTCCTAACAGGGGCGGAACTGCATGTCTCAACTCTGTCTCCTCACACACACCCCCAGCTGCAGAAAAGGCTTTCTTTCTCTTATGTGACAGGAAGTCATCTTTAGCCACCTCCTGTGTCTTATTCCTCTGTAGTTTATGTGTAAACCTCTGAGTCAGTCTTCAGAGAGTTAAACGTATGTGGCTCTTAAAATTACAAACTAGGAATTTTGATGACCCTTTCCTGTTTTGAGTTAAAATTTATTTTGAAAATCAGTGCTAGAAAATGATTTCTTTTATACCATGTATACTACATAGAGTGTGCCACTTTGAGTTATAGTACCCAGCTTACCCTGGGGGAATTCATAACAATACAGAAACAGCATCCATACTTAACAAACACCCCTTGTGATTTTTGTGTGTACTGGAATTTGAAAAGTAAGCATCATAGATGATTTACACTTGATGCCTCAATGAAGAAATAGTGACACATCTATGGGAAATTTAAAATGCATCAAGAAATTATATAAATATATATTTAAGCCCCCAAAGCCAGCAACCTTACTCCATGAAATTCATCCCTAAGTCAGACATAAGACAAGGGTGTCTAGTATCACCACTATTGTCTGAAACTACTTTAAAAGTCAGGTCTGGAGGGATGGCTCAGTGATTAAGAACACTGGCTGCCCTTTCAGAGGGCCCAGGGTTCAACTCCCAGCACCCACATGGCAGTTCACAACCATCTGCAACTCTAGTTTCAGGGGGATCTGACACCCATGGCAAAATACCAATGCACATTTAAAAAATGTCATTCAGTGTTACTAGAGAAAGGAGCATTTTTCAGAGGAAGAGGGACTGGGGGATACCTCTGAGTAAAGTGTTTGTTGTGCAAGCATGAAGACCTGGGTTCAGATTCTCTATACCCACATAAAAAGTCAGGCATGGTAATGTGAATCTCTAATACCAGCACCAAGGGCATGGAAAGGGAACAAGGAAGCAGCTGCTGACAACCTCTGACCTGTATACATGAGCATGTGTACACATACATGCCTACCCAACACATAAAGGACCTGGATTTATATATAGGTCACATTATGGTGTACATGAATAATGTTTTTAAAACTTTGAAAAGCCTACTCAAACACTTAAGTTAGTAAAGTAGCAGAGTTTAAAATTAGTGTACAAAGGGGCTGTAAGATGGCTCAGAATGGAAAAATACTTACCAGAAAACCATGATGACCTGAGTTCGATCTGTAGAACCCCAGTGAAAGAACCAATTTCTAAAAGTTATTCTCTGATCTCATGTGCCTTGTATATGTGTGTGCCCCACAACACTAAATAAGTAATGTTGAATTACTTATAAAATTAACATATATAAAACAATAAATTCATATGTAAATAGATAACTAAGAAACTATTAAAATTTATTTTTTGATTGACACAAAATACCTAAGCACAGATCTAATAAGAACTGCTAAAAGTGTATGAGTACAATGTTTCTCAATATGTAGAAATAATAAAGAAGATAGAAAGCTATACTGAATTTGAATAAGAATATTCATTATTATAAAAAATATACACATCAGGTTTTTTTCTTTGCAGTTTAATAAAGTGACTATATATTTCATTTTGAAAAACTAACCTTAAAAAAGAAAAATCATGGGCAGGAATTCAGTTCTAAGCCAGATGTTAAAGCATTTTTCATCTCTATAATTAGAAGACAAATATTGGCAGGTGAATAATCTGGCAACCAGTGGAACAAAATAGAGAATACAGGCACAGCCCTAAGTGGACATGGACTTTACACTCCAAAGACAGATGCCTCTGAGATCAGTGGAGAAATACAGATTTTTCATAAGCAGTATCGGGTCAGTGGCCATCCATATGAAAAAGACAGAAATGATTCACCCTGTGCATGACACACTAGTCTGCTAGTCCAAAAACACTAGAGGAGAACATGGTGAGTTCTTTCATAAATTCATAAATGTCCCCCAGATTTAGGGAAGACTTAATTATTTTATTTATTTCTTAAAAGTTCTGTGTGGAAAGTAAGCCAGTAACCAACCTAAAAGCTAAGCAAGACATTAGTGCTGTCTGGGGAAATATCTGTGAGTTCTCTTATCAACAAAAGGTTAACGTCTTAACAGCTAATGAATTTCTATAAACTGAGAAGGCAAATAACAATGGCCTTATAAAACTGAGCAAGAAATCCACACATAGTTCACAAGAAAAGAGATGCAAATAGCCCTTCCAGATGTGATAAGATACTCCAATCCGCTTCTCATTAGAGAGAGGAAAATTAAAACTGCATTAAAATACCATCTCTGCCCTATCGGACTGGCAAAACTCCAAGGGTTTAACAATGGGACCGGCGAGGTTGGAGAGAGATTGGCACTCCCGTGTTTTGTTGATAGATAAAGGCCCAGAGGAGGGAATATGTCCATTATCAACATTCCACAAGCATTTATATTTTGACCCATCAATTCCATGTCAAGAAATCTTTCTTAGAGAGCCACCGGCGTAAAACACAAAATGGCACATAAACAAGACAATTCAATTTGTATGTGACAGAAAACTAGGAAACAACCCCTGCCTGATGCCAAGAGCCTGCTTAAAACAAACTCTGGCAGAGCCCTGCAATGGAGAAAAGTTCAAGGGCAGAAAAATGCCTATAATTTGCTATTCCTTACCTGAGAGCATGGATATATGGTTTGTTTATGTTAATTAATTAATATAATTGTATTACATTAATTAATGTTAATTAAGCAATGGATACAAAAAGGCCTAAACTATTGAAAATCGTTATCTGGAGGATAGAGAGAAGGGTAACAGGGTTGCAAGGATGGGCATGGTGGCATAGACTTCTTAAATGTGTTTTAGTATATAGATATACTTAGTTAGATTTTGGAAGCACACAATAAATATTTTTACCTGATATTAAAATGTAATTGGATAAGAATGAAGTAGACAAAAAAAAAGGCAAGGAAATCTTTAAGAAATGAAAACTAAGATGCAAAAATACTTTTTAAAAAAAGTATTTGCAATCTGTGAATTTGTATCTCAGTCACACAGAAGATCACTTGTGACTTTAAAGCATATGCAAGTTCAGATATTCACAGTTCAACATACCCTAAGGACAAGAGGAACCAAAGATCATGTTGTATTTAGTAAGCATGTTGGTAACATTTATAGGGATATTGTTGTCTTGAAGTCATAGTAATAAATGGAGTAGCAATTATATGTTGTCATTTATCACTAAGCTCTTTCAGGGTAAAGTGACACATACATACAGTTAATGTGGTTAAATTAAAATCCTGTAGCCTGGAAATATATGAACTCATATTTCTGTCCCTAAGAAAACAATAGCAAACAGAACAAAACTTATTTCCTAACTGTGGGCACCGCAAAAGGCTAGAAACTATCTTGTCACAGCAGCGGTTAACATGGGTTAGTTCTCAGCCTCTAAGTACCATGTCTTAAGCTTCTTTGGAGTGGGGCTGGAGGGGTGGCTCATTCCCAGCAACCACACGGTGGCTCACAACCATCTATAATGAAATCTGGTGCTCTCTTCTGGCCTGCAGGCATGCACTGTATACATAATAACATTGTATACATAATAAATCTTTCTTTAAAAAAATAAAAAGATTTTTTTGAGACCTTGACTCCTGCAGACCTGGAGCACTGTATGATACTGGAGAACAGAGCTGGGACAGCAGGTGTTTTGAATATGACTCAGAAGCCAATTTGAGGAGTTTTGAGGAGTCTTCCACTGACTACAGATGAGACTATTTGAATATCCAGAAGGATCATGAGTATTATGAATTTAAAAGATCAAATACAGGACCAAGAAGATGGCATATGGAGGAAAATGTTAGCTGGGCAGTTGTGAAGACTTGAGTTGAAATCATTAGAACTCAGATAAAAACCAGGAATGGTCGCTTACACACCTGTAATCCCAGCATTCCATGCGGGGAGATGGGAGGCAGAGACAGGAGAATGTGAAGCTGTCAGGCCAACTATCCTGGTGTACACAGTGGAAAAGAGAAGAACCCTATATCAAGTATAGTGGAAGGTGGAGACCAGCACAGGTTATCCCTTACTCTCCACGTGATACACATATCTTGGGTCTCATGCACAAATATGCATGTCATGCACATACAAGATTTAAAAAATATATATTTATTTTTATTTTATGTGCATGAATGTTTTGCCTACATGTGTGTGCACTACCTGTGTGCCTGGTGTCTGTGGAAGTTGGAAGAGGCTGAAAAACCCTCTGGAACTGGAGTTAGAAATGGTTATAAACCACCATGTGGGTGCTGGGAATCAAACCCAGGTCTTGGGCAAGAGTAGTCAGTGTTCTTAACCATGGAGCAATTTTCTACATGCACAAGATTCTAAAAATATAACATACCTTAGAAGCTCATTCTCATAGGGGCAACAAAAATTAATTGGTAACCTTTGAAAACTGCTAGATACCATTTCAATATTTTGAAAACTAATGAGAAAAGAACAAAGCGATTTCCCCGGTTTCATCAGCAAACTTGAAAGCTACAGTGCTTTTCATATAAAGGCTAATATGTACAGAATAATTTTTAGCTGAAGGGTGCTGAGAATACTAGAACTAGAAAGAAACAAAACCAAATTCATATTTTGCAGCCATAATGGAGTTGAGGATCTCTAGTAGCTGCTGAAGTCACAGGGTGAAGGGTGGATGGAGACCATCCTAGGATGGCTCAGGCAGGCACACTTTGTATTCATTACGCTTAACCAGGAGTGGCAACCAGATGTTAATGGTTCCTGAAGTGATATGATAGTAAGTGCCCACTATAACTTCCAAACTTTGTCCCCAGAAAGAGTCCAAATGAAACAAGTCCTTACTGGGCTTGGCAATGCAGGCCTTTAGAATCTTAGCACCGGGAAGGCAGAAGCAGACAGAGCCAGGTCTACCTAGGAACTGTTGCATGGATAAAGGAAACTCAGGGCCAGATCTCTGGGAAAGGCAGAGATATCAGAGAGAGTAAACACCACAGTCAGATCTCACCCAGCTGTCTTCCAGCTTCTTCAACCTCGCTCCTCCTGGCTTCTTTTGCCTCCTCTATCTTTCTATGCCTGCCTTAAATACTTTCTTCACTCAGTTAAGGTGTGGCACCGCCACTGCCTGCCTGGGAACCTGGAACTCCTGTAAACTAAAATGACCTGAACTCAGATTGGATTGCGGGCTTAGGTCACCACTCCTGGGATACTCCCTGTGTTGGGATTAAAGGTGTGAGTTACCACTGTGTGATCCTCCTAGACTGACTGTAGGTAGATCCCTCTGATATATCTGAATATTTTTATTATATTTGAAAATATCCCCACATGGCATAGCAGGCCTTTAGAAATCCTAGCACTGGGGAGGCAGTGGCTGACAGAGCCAGGGCTTCCTAGTAACACCCTGCCTCAGAAACCAGACAAAAACAAAACCCCAAACACACATGCCCACATACACACAAACCCACTACAAAAACTTTCTAACTATAGCTTCCAGAACACACACACACAAAAAAATAGAACATGCTGAATGACACTATAAGAGGCAATCAGCCAACTAAAATGAGGCAAATTTATCAGCAGCTTTGCTTCTCCAACAATTAGGGACACAAGACAAAACTGTGAGTAGAAGGAATTATCAATTAGACTTAAGAAACCAATCACTGAAACACAATGTGTAGCATTTGTTGGGATCCCCAATCATACAAATTATAAAGACATTTATGATGCAAGCAGATTTTCATCATCAAAATACACAGAAGTGTAGTATAAAATACACTATTGGAATCACCATTTTAACATTCTTAATTGTATGGTCACTTCAGTGGTGTCAAATACATTGTTGTATAACCACTATGACAACCAGATCAGAGCTACTCCTGTGTCTTCCCAGACTGAAACGCTGTGCCCAGGGACTGTAAGTCCCCGGCCCCTGAAAACACTGTTGTACTTTCTGTATCTTGCTACACTCACCCCTTCTCTCTTATGATTGGCTTGCTTCCCATTGCGTAGAGATTTCTGTATTCATTCATGTCATAGTATGTGTCCATTTCCTTCAGTTTCAAAGGCTGTGTGATAGTCCATTGTCTGTACAGACAGCTTTTGATTTACCCATCCATTTATCTATGGACACCTGACTGCTCCTGGCTCTTGACTGCTGTGAACACGGATGAGCAGACATCTGTCCAAACCTCTGCTTGCAGTTCATTTGGATGTATCTAGGGAGGGAACTCTGGGTCACAGAGCAGCTGTTTTAACCTTTGAAGGCTTTGCTATTGTCTTCTACAGTGTCATGTTGATTTAAGTTTTACCAGCCATGTGCAAATATCTCCATTTCTCTTTAATCTATTAGTTTACCTTGTTTTGATAAGTCTTACCCTAATGGAAGTGAAGGTGTATCTTATTGTAGATTTTTGATAAATGATATTGATCATGTATTAATTTGCTTATTAGCTTTCTTGCATACTTTTCTTTAGAAAAATGTCTATTCAAGTCCTTTTCTCATTTCAAAATCAAGTTTGTTTTTGTGGTTGATCTTAGGGAGTCATTACGTGGCATGGACATTAACCTTTATCAAGTATATAATTTGCAACTCTGTTAATAATATTCTTTATCCATAAAATTAAAAAAAGTTTGAAGTCCAACAGGTCTTTGTCAGAACAACTAAAATATCATTGTTAGGTCCATTGTCATTCTAAGATTTTTTTGTAGTATAGCTATCAAGCTTAATGCTTGTTATATTTTTAGTTTTTGGTATGGGATCCCCAGTGCCCACACCTAACCTAGATTCAGGGAAATGGATGGAACTAGAAAAAAAAAATCACCCTGAGTGAAGTAACTCAAATCCAAAAAGATAAATATGGTATGTATTCTCTTCTATGTGGATGTTAGCTTTTAAGCCTTTGATAGGCATGCTAATAAATGAGTAGCCAGAGAGGATTGGTAGAGTAAGGATCTAGAAGGAAGGGAAGGTGTTCTCAGAAAAAGGGCAAATAGAATGTACAGTTGATGTGGAATGTCTTTCTGTATGATGTGAATATACTTGCTTACCATTTGTTAATAAAGAGGCCACTTTGACCTATGGCAAGGCAGTGTGGAGGTAGGCAGGTGGAAAATCCAAGCAGAGATAGAGATGAAGGAGGGCAGAGTCAAGGAGACACTTCAAGCTGCCGCTCCAAAGAAACAAGATGTAAAAGTACCAGTAAGCCACTAGCCACGTGGCAAGACATAGATTAATAAGAATGGGTTAAGTTTTAAGAGCTAGTTGATAATGAGCCTGAGCCTTAGACCAAACAGTTTGTAATTAATATAAGCCTCTGAGTCATTATTTTATAAGTTGCTCTGGGACCATGGGTGGGAGAGATTCCTCCAGACTGTGGGGCTAGGCCAGACCGTAAACTTCTGGCTACATAGTTTGGTAGAAATAAGGGGAAAGCCAGGATGGAAAGTTTAAACACAGAGGGTGGGAAGAATAAGAGAGGGATCATGGGAAGGGACAATTAATCCTAAAGGCCATTTGAGGGGTCCTATGGAAACCCATTGTAGTAGAAACTTCTTTAAATACTTATATGAAAGAAATCTAAGTGAAGTCTCCAAATAACAGGGAAGACAAGCCCCAATTAAAAATCTCTTGCCATCAAGTGAAACCTCCATTGCCAAGAATGAGTTACAGCGAGTTGAATTGTTAGCCAAAGGGGCCCCATGGAAACCTCCGAATAACTCAGGCTTTTGTCAAGGCTATTGGTTATTTTCCACAAACTAATGGCAAAGCTCTGGAGAAGTTAAGCTGCTGCCTTACTAGGGCCATCACCCCTCGAGACTAGTGTTCCTGGTACCATAAGATACTCTGCATGCTACCATAGGAGAGAGGAACCACCAACCCAGCTACAAACTGTTATCATCAGTGGTGACCTGCCTCAATGATATGCTGGGGCAATAGATGCACAAGCTTTATGATAGTAACCAACCACTCTCTGACTAGGTTTAAGGTCTACTCTATGCATAGAACCCATGACTGCCACAGCTAAGGTGGACAGCAATCAGAACTAATGAGATAGGCCATGGGCCTGGGAGAAAACCAAATATTATTGTTCTGCTAAAGGAATATAGAAATAAAATGACTCCTAATAACGTTCTGTAATACTCAAAGTTCAGTGCCTCACTCAGCTGTTATCAGAGATGCTTTTTCTCACAGGAGATGGAAACTAATATAGAGACACACAGATGGACAATGTATAAATAGTGGAAGACCTTGGAACACTCAGTTCTAAATGGGGTGTCTTCATCAAATCTTTTCGGGGTTCAGGTAACTATAAAGAAAAGGAAGTGGAAACATTTTAAGAGCAAAAGTACATGGATGATACCAAGGAAACTGTTTTCCAGATACAACAAGACTGATTTCCATATGAGCTCAGAGACCGTGGCAGCAGGCACAGGGCCTGTCCAAACCAGACAGGTACCCAGTGCTGAGATGGGGAAGTAGATGTGACCTCCCATGTCCAACCAAGAAGCCATTTCTGGTTAACAACTGCTCACAAAGGAAAAATTAGTTTCTCCAAGGGAACCTCACCGGGTATACAGAACAAAAACAAAAATAGTCATCATTTCTGACTGGGGTTAAATGAAATCTCAAGGTCATTAGTTTGCATTTCCCCAATGCTATTTATATTAAATATTTAAAAAATTATTTCTCAGACATTCTTCTTTTCAAAACTCACTGCTTAGATCTGCATTCCAGCTTTTAATTGCACCGATGTTTACTTTATTGCTGCTTTGATTTAGTTCTTTGTATATTGTGGACATTAACCCTCGGTCAGATGTCTAGTTGGTAAAGATTTTTTCTTATTTTGTAATCTGTCTCTTCACCCACCTGATAGTGTACCCTTTTCAGTCACATGATAATATATTTTGTGATACAGATGCCTTTTAGTTTCGTTGATCCCTTTTAACAATTATTGGTCTTAATGCCTGTCTCACCAAGGTCCTGTTGGGAAAGTTATTTCCTGTGCCTGTAAGTGGAAGTGTATTCCTTATAGGGAACTGTATCTTTTCATGTAGCAGATCCGGGGTGTCTGGTCCATGATCCTTTTGGAGTTGAGTTTTGTGGGGGTGAGAGGTAAGGATCTAGGCTTGATTTTTTTCTAATGGGTCTTCCGTTTTGAGTAATACCCCACTTGTTGATGGGTCTGTCTTTTCCCCCAATGGGTAGTTTCAGCCCCTCCCTCTCTCTCTCTCTCCATTTTTAGCCTCTTTGTCAAAAATCAGTGGGCTTCTATTTGCATACTCAATTCTATTCCATTGATAAATGCATTTACATTCATGCCAGTGCCCTATTATTTTGATTATCGTAGCTCTATAGAATACATGGAAGTCTGATATGGTGCTACTTGTGGCAATGTTTTTATTATTCAGGATCATTTTGCCTATCCTGGGCCTTTTGCATTTCCGTTGAAATTGAGTATTATTTTTCAAATGTCTATGAAGAATTGCATTGGAGGTTTGATGGGATTGTGTTGATGCTGAAATTGCTTTTGGTAGGGTGGCCATTTTCACAATATACACTTGCCAGTGCATACATATGGGAGGGCTCTCCACCTTCTGGTATTGTCTTATGTTTTTGTTTTTCTAGTGTTTTAAAGTTTTATTACACAGGTTTTTCACATTCGTGGTTTATATCTTAGGGTTTGCATGGCTGTGATAAAATACCACGACCAAAAGCAACTTGAGAAATAAGGGTTTATTTCATCTTACACTTCTAAGTGATGGTCTACACTGAGGGAAGTCAGGGCAGGAATTCAAACATGGCAAAAACCTGGAGACAAGAACTGAAGCAGAGACTGTGGAGAATGCTGCTTTCTGGGTTACTCCACATGAGAAAGTCTGCTTTCTCATACAATCCAGAACCCCAGACTCAGAGGTGCACCACTGTAGGGGTATTGTGTTGATTCATGGTAAATAATTGTCCCACCCACTGGTTTAATAAAAAGCGCTGATTGGTCAAAGGCAGGCAGGAAGTGTGGGTGGGGCTACCAGACTCAAAAAAAAAACTCTGAGAACAGGAAGCCCAGAGTAGAATGCCAGAGAGAATGCTGGAGAGAAGCAGAGGACAAATATGCTGCTCTAAGAAAAGGTACCCAGCCACATGGCTGAACAGGATAAGAGTCATGAGTTAGTTTAAGGGTAGAGAGCTAGCAAGCTATATGCCTGGGCCTGAGGCCGATCAGCCAAAAACTATTGAAAGCATCAGTGTGTCTCTGTGGGACTGTGGGTCTGCAGGTCTGCGGGTCTGCGGGTCTGTGGGTCTGTGGGCCTAGACCTTGAGGTTAGGCCAGAAAGTCAGGGCCAGAAACCTCATACTACACATCACTCACAGTGTCTGGGCCCACATACAGCAATCGTTAATTAAAAATGTTTGCTTACCAGTCAGTCTGGTGGGGGCATTATCTCAATTGCGTTTCTCTTCCCAAATAACACTTGGAGTGTTATTTATGTTACGTCAACCTGTATTATGTCGACATAAAAACTATCCAGAACACTATGGGAATAGTAATTTCTTTTAAAATATTCTTTTTATTATTTGAGAATTTTACACAATGTATTTTGATCACACTCATTCCCCTCCCCCAAATACTCCTGCATGGGTCCCCATCTCCCTACCCACCTAACTTCATGTTCTTTCTCTATTTCTTTAAGGCCATCAAATGAGTTTGTGTTGGCCAGCTACTTCTGTTCTGGGTGTGGAATCTGTTGTGGAGTGTGGTCATGTGATAGAGCGTTCACACCATGGTTTCTCGGGGACTCAAACCGCAGTTCTCACATTTGTGTGCAGCAAGCACTTTATCCACTGAGCCATTGCAACAGCCCAACATTAGCTTTTCAGCTTAGGGTCTCTCACTGAACCGGAGCTTACTGTTTGGGCTTTATTGGTTGACCCAGCAAGTCTCTGGGCTCTCTATCCCCCAGGCCTAGGCTTCTCTGCAGGTGCTGGGATGCCAACACTGGTCCTTAGGCTTGCCCAGTTTACCCCAGTGAGCTGCTTCCCTAGGCTCCGACTAATTTTTTTCTCAAAACTTTCCCATGGATTTCTGTCACATTACAGGTGACTCTTCAAGGCCCACTTGCAGATGTCCATGTCTACACTCCCCCCACTTTCTAACTCTCAAAACATTCTACTTCAAGAAGCAAGTCTCAGCTCAACCTACCATTATTTCTTCAAAAAACGCTTTTTAACAACTCTATTCAAAGTTGAAAGTATCATCCTGTCAAAGCAATCACCAAAGGTGATTTTCCTTTCAAGATATGTATTTATGTATATGTTTTCTTTTTGAGACAAGGTCTTGCTATACAGTCTAGGCTCTGGTCTCATATTTTTGTCATCCTTCCCCAAAGCCATAGTTCTGGGATTACAACTGCTCTGTGTTTACTTGTGTGGTCTCTCACTTACTGTCATTCACTGGAGAGGGATGATCTTGTCTCATTCATGCCTGATTCACTTGCCCCAGATCTCTGCCTGGAGCTTGAGCAGGTACTCAGTAAATTTGCATTGAATGAGTGCATTTGCTTCCAGGACATTTCTGACTGTGTAGACCAAGTTCTGTATTTTTCTGGAAAGAGAACTACCTTAAGTCATTTTCTCATCACTACGGAACATCCACAAAGACAACTTGAAGAATGTTGTTCCTCACTGTGTAAAAGAGTGCATGAGCTTCTGGTTACAGATCTCAGTAGTTAGGAGGCAGAGAGAGAAACACTGGCTGGAAGCAGGGCCAGACTGCAGCCCCATAAGGTCTGCTACTCTAGGGACCAGCTTCCTTTAGTAAGGCGCCACATCCTAAAGGTTTCCTGACCTTCCAAAATAGTCAGCTGGGAATTAAGTGTTCAAGCACATGAGCCAAAGGGGGACATCAAACATCCAAACCATAACAGAAGTCATCTGAAAAACTGGAGGATGACTCTTGTGACGGCCTAGATGGAGAGGCATGGGGTCAGTTCAGGCCTGTCTCAAGTAAAGAGAAGAAAGACACCCATAAGGCAAAATTAGGTTTGACTCATTGATTGATTGTGAGACAAGGGAGAAGAAGAGGGAGATTCTGACCCCCCCCCCCCAAGCTACACAGCTTGAGAGAGAGAGTGTTATCATTAATAGGTAGAAAAATGGGTGTGGGGGAGAGGTTACAGACTCCATTTTTGATGTAGTATGGCAGGGCGCTAACTGGGAATTACGTATGAGGAATGTGACTAGAGAGAGAGGTCACCTCTGGAGACACCACTCTGGGAACTGTCTGTGTGAAAGTGTTAATTAAACCCATGGGGCTGATTGGAAGCTGCCAAACTGAGAAGCCCGGAGAGAACACAGTCTGGATCCTAGGCAAGCAGATGCAGGAGGATGGGTGGAAGGGCTGTCCAGCACTGAGTGCTGCCCCAGGCTGCTGGGGTGAAATGGATAAAGTCACAAAAATCTGAATCCACTCACATGATTCTCTGCTTTCCGAACTTGTTTCTCTCTGTTGTAAAAGTTATTTTTTATAGTCCATTTTTAGCCTATTAGCTTTTAAGTCTAATAGTCTATGAACCTAAACAAACCCAAATCATTCAGTAAAAGCTCTACCTTTTCCAGGCTCCTGAACTGTACAACATGTTCTAACACATTCCAGTTATGGTTCAGATTGTATCGATCTTCCAAGGGTTCCTGTGCTGGAAATTAGAAAATACAGCTGTGTTCAGAAGAGCAGTGATGTGGACCTGCAGTAGAAAGATCACTGGGTGAGCTGGAACTGTATAGAGACCCTGTCTCAAGCAAACAGACAATAGAGGCTGTAGATGGAGAGGCTCACAACCACTTCCTCAACAAAAAAACAAAGCAAACACCACCACAAACAAACACCAAATCCAGTGGACTGGGGTCTAGTTGAAAGTAGTTTGGCCATTAAGGGATTAGCCTTGGACAGGAATAAACATCGGTCCTGTGGGACCCTTATTTGGTTTACATAAGAGTGAGTTAATACTGCAAAGTGAGATGAGCCTTGCTCTGGTCTCTGGCTTGCTTCCTGTGTGATCTTTCTTACATGCAACTCCTGTTATGATGCAACCTGCAGTGTTGTGACACAACCAAAGGGACCTCCCAGCGGAGGCTGAACAGGGGAGACGTCCCGATCTGCTTACCTGAGCTTCCAAACATACCAGTTAGGATGTTTGTGTTCTTCCTTCTTCCTTCCAGCAACTGAGTTCTCAGCCTCTCTAGCATGAGGGCAGAGAGTGTTGGACTATTCAGACAGTATCGTATAAGCCAACCTCTTAGTATATACCCACTCAGTTCCCTTGGGGACCCTGTCTAATAACTCTCCAGCAATAACATACCTTAAAGTGCCTTTTCCTTTGGCTTCAGCTAAGGAAACACAAGATGAACAATCTGGGAAGCGTTTCTGTTCATCATTTTAACCCTTTGCACTTCTGTTCCGTGACATTAAGTTAAATATACTCTCCTCAGGAAGGTCTCTGTGGTATTTCCTTATTGAACTGTGACTTTATATGCTCGTGCTCAGTGTCTGCTCCTGAAATGCTTTCCTGTGGGGGCATGAACACACGGGGCTCACCATGGGACTCCCACTTCTTTTGCTATTGATACTACTTTCTGAGCAGCGTCAGTGCTCTCCTTACCGGGCACAGGCAGTGGAACTTCCTCCATTCTGTTAGCTTCTGGACGTCAGTTTAGCCTTCACCATGAAGAGACAGACTCCTTTGTGTTTGGAGACAAAATGTTGACTAACACCACTATATCTGTGTTCTTCCCCGCCCCCCTTCCTGTTGTTGTGACAAAATACCATGGTAAAAGCAAAGTGTGTGTGTGTGGTGGGGGCGTGTATTATTCAGGGTTCTTCTCTAAAGGAACAGACCTAATGGAATGAATGAATACACACACACACACACACACACACACACACACACACAATATATATATATTATATATATATTAAGGGGATTTAGTCCACTGATTTACACGCTGTGGTTCTGGTGTTTCAACAATGGCTCCTTTAATAGAAGGGCTGAAAATCCAGTACAGTTACTCAGTCCGGAAGGCTGGCTGTCTCTAAAGTTCTGGTCTTTACTGGAGTCCTGGGGGGTCTGAAGAGCTGCTGGTTTTCAGTCTATGTTGAAAACCTGAAGAAACTGGATTATTACCAGCAGCATGGGCTGGTCAGGGAGAGTGAGGGCAAGCAAGCAAACAGCAACGTTTCCTTTTCCCATGTCCTTCATGTGGGCTGCCACCAGGAATGTGGCCCAGATTTAGGGTCGGCCCTCCAGCTTCAAATAATCTGATGAAGAAACTCCCTCACTGGAGTACTCAGTAGCCTGGGTGTTAGCTGATTTTAGATGCAGACATGTTGACAAACAGAATTAGCCATCACAGGAAGAAAGGGTTTATTCTGGTTTACAGTTCAGGAACAGATACTGTTCATCATGGCAA
The DNA here is from genome assembly GCA_033318265.1 of Phyllotis vaccarum. Lineage (NCBI taxonomy): Eukaryota > Metazoa > Chordata > Mammalia > Rodentia > Cricetidae > Phyllotis > Phyllotis vaccarum. Next base: position 60,013,700 of record JARWLC010000001.1, on the reverse strand, counting down.
AGAAGGGTTGACAGCAAGAGTGTGAGTGAGGCTAGACTGGCAGTCAGGAAGCAGAGAGAGAGAGAAAGAGAAGGAAAGAGAGAGAAGACAGACAGATATAGAGACAGACACACAGAGACAGAGAGAGGCAGAAACAGAGACAAGAGACAGACAAGCAGAGAGACAGAGATAGACAGACAGAGACAGTGAGACCAAGAGAGACAGCAAAAGAGAAAATGAGAGAGAGGAAAAAATAGAAAGTGTAACTGTGTTATACAACCTTGAAGTCTGCCTCCAATGATCCTTCCCACTGTAAGATTGCCCCCTTCCCTTAAGGGTTTCATAACTTTCCCAAACAGCACCACCAACTGGGCACCAAGTGTCCAAACATCACATAGGCCATGCCTTGTAATGAGATTATGCTACATTGTAACTAATTGTCCTGCCTACTAGTTTAATAAAAATGCTAATTGGCTGAAGGCAGATGGACAGGAAGTGTGGGCAGAGTGACTAGACTGGGAAAACTCTGGGAACAGGAAGAACAGAGCAGAGATGCCACAGAGATGCCAGACCAGCTAGAAGATGCAGAGGACAACTATGTTGCCCTGAGAAAAGGTACCAAGCCACAGGGCTGAACAGGATAAGAATCATGGGTTAGTTTAAGGATAAAAAGTTAGCAAGTTATATGCGTGGGCCCTAGGTTGAACAGTGTAAAATTAATGTAAGCATCTGTGTGTCTCTGTGGGATTGAGGGTCTGTGGGTCTGCAGGTCTGAACTGTGAGGCTAGGCTGGAAAGTCTGTGCCAGAAATCTCATACAACAATCTCTTATTCCCACCTTGCTAGCCTCTGCATACACAAAGAGTACTCTGTTTATGTCTAGCATTTGTCCAGCATGATTCCTCCATGAACTCACCTCAGGTGGCCTAACTCAGCCTCTCACCTCTTCTTCCACCTCAGGCCCCAGTCATGTGAAACATCTGAAGGAGTATCCCACTGACACCACCCTTTGGAGGAGAAGTCATATTCTCCATGTGCCAGCATGCTGCCTGGATGGTTTTCCTACGGCAGAAGGCACTTGGTGATTGTGCATGGAAGATTGGGTTAGGGGAGAGCTGGAATGCACCTTGCCTTTTCTGAGATGCCCTGGTGCTTTGGAGCAACTGAAGCTTCCAGCCCTTGAGCACTCGTTAGCACTGAGATATCTTAAATGCTGTCAGAGAGCAGAAGGCACAGCCGTCCTCACAACACTTCCTTACCTGAATCACAGGCCCACCTTTGTATATCAGATCTCATAGGTCACTCTCTTTAAAATACGACTTTAAAAAAATTGGGGGGCCTTTTATCCTTTTCAAATGTATGTAGCTGCAAACATTTTTTTTTCCTTATTTAAAGTAAATAAGCAGAAGAAAGGACAAACTTATTTATTACAGTCTTTAACACTAACTAACCCTAACCCCTAGCCCTAGCCCCTAACTCCAATCTAGTAATATGGGCTGAGCATACCTACTAGGAACACAGGCAAGGACCAAGAAAATGAGAGACCTGATGATGTTACAAAGACTCACCATTTAAATGCATTTGTGGGGCTGGAAGGTGAGCCCAAACTCACAGCTCAGTGATGCTTGGCAAACTGTTCCCAACTTGCTTGAAGAAATTCATTGAGACATTTTATGTTTTTATGATATTAACTGGCTTAATTTTCAAGTTCGGAATTGGCCAACACTTGATTCTGTGAGGAAGAGCATGGTTTTGTAGACAGAAAAGGGGTAAATAAGACAGAAGCAAAAGAGGATTGTTTAGGCCCCTCGAATAGACTGATCTGTTTTTATCTTGGTCTCTTCTTTTGTCAGTTTTCCTCTCCCCCACCTGCTGTCTGTTCCTCAGTGATAACAGCTCCTTCATTTGTTATGCTCCTGAGCATGTGCGAATGTCTGTCTGTGCTGATGGCTGGTGGCAAGACTGGAGGAAGAGCCAATACGACAGTGTTAAGTGCTTTGTCCTGATAGTTTTCTTCTAAAGATGAAGTAGCATTTTTGAAGCCTGTAGATTGTAGACTCTGTTATGGTTTGGATACAAGTATTTCAAGTGTTGGAATCCAGGTCTCCAGCTGTTGATGCCATTTTGGGAGGTCTGAGAGACTTTAGGAGGTAGATCTAGGTAAAGGAAGTAGGTTAGTGGGGCCATGTATTTGAAGGTTATGGACTTGGTCCCTAGTCCCTTTCTCAATTTCTGCTTCCTGTTCACCATGAAGTAACTTCTTTACCTGTACACCCAAGCACCTGGAACAAAGTGACTTGGACTCAGATCTCTGAAACTATATAACCTATTTTACCACAGCACTGAGTAAATTAACCAAAACACACACCAAGCTCCATCACCATTTCCTGAACTTGCTCCTTCTGCTTTTTTTCCACAATGGTCTTTCTTCTGAAGACCTGTAGGCAGAAGTTTCTGTGTCTTGCCCCACAGCTGTTCTTTAATAATCACTCAGAGACTTAATATAAATTATAAATGCTCAGCCATTAGCTCAGGCTTGTTACTAGTTTACTTTTACTTATATTTCTATTTGTGCTTTGCCATGTGGCTGATGACTTGTTACCTCATTTTTACATATCCTCCTTGCTCAGTGGTTGTCTCTCGGTGTCTCTCTGACTCTGTCCTTCCTCTTCCCAGAATTCTCCTAGTCTGGTTGTCCTGCCTATAATTCCTGCCTGGCTACTGGCCAATCAGTATTTTATTAAATCAATTTGAGTGACAAAACTTTACAGTGTCCAAGAGCATTGACCCACAGCAAAGACTCAACTCAAATACCATCTTCTTTGTGTAGCCTCTGAATTCCTCGTAGGAAGAGGAAAAAATAAATAATTATTGCCTCAAGTGATGCAACTGACAAGTGAAAAAGTTCATTGAGCAGTCACCTTTCAGGTGGCTTCTCAACCAGGTATGGATAATGTATAGAAATGTACTCTAAAAGTCTAAGGTAGCTTTGAAAACACTGGAGAACTAATTGCAGGTCTATTTAAATCTATTTAAAAAGCTGCTTGCTGTATGTGACTGTTCTTTGAGCCATAGAACTGCCATCTTGGAGTTCAGCTATGCCCACCCAGCAAAGAGATTATGCCAGCTGGGCTTGTTGACCATTTGACATGCTGCATGAAGGGGTGAGAAGGGCCATGAGCCCCTCACCTGAGGATCCAGCTGCATCCTATTACCTGTTGTATACAATTCTGCTTTAATTGCTTGTGGCCTCAGAGGGGAGTTAGAATACATAGGAACAGGGAAGACTTGAGGAGGGTGGGAGTGCCATCTCTGAGGATAAGGGAAAGCCCTGATCTGCCAAGAAGGGCTTTTCAAGTGCAGTCTGTTGGGAGAGGGGCACCCCTGTGTGTAACTCCTCACCTATTCTTCCTGAGGAAGCCCAATAAAGTCATTGACACTCAGAGAGAACTTTGGCAGAATCTTGTCTCAGGTTGTCATGAGGACCTCAGAAGAGGTAGATATTGCTTATGCTCCCAGAAAGAATTTTAGTAGCTCTGCTGCATGGATAGAAATAGGAAATAATTTGCTTTGCTTATTGCCATGAAGATTTATGACAGTCATTTGTTTAATTCATTTGCCTAGGAAGAGTGGCTCATGCTCCTGTGAGTAGAGCTCCCTAACTCCGAGCCAGTGGTTGCTTCATCTCTTCAGGGATGATGACATCCTTTTCCTGCTCCTCTGAGCTTTCATCCTGTTCTTCTTCTCTCCTCCCTTCCTTCCCTTGCATGGTTTACTGTAGTGGCTGCTCATAGAATGTATCATGGCTGAAAGTAAACTCGTATTTTGTGATTTTTTTTTTCTATCTTAAATCATGAGTTTACTTCAAACACTGACTTGTCAATGTTTTGTTGATAATAAAGGTGGTACTTATGGAGCATTACATAGTATTCTAAGAGATAGATGTATGTTAAATCATTTCATATTACAGAAATCCTCATAAATACTATTACTATGACTTACAGATGAGGGCTGTATGCTGTAGAAAGGTTGACTTACCCAAGACCTCTCGACTACGAACCCAAGTGATTGTCCCTAAATGCTTTTCTTTAAGCAGACCATTAGGGCTGTGATGCAAGTTGATATTGTATACACTGAGTACAGAGTGTGTACTATGTAGATATGATTCCTGTCATACACATAATATTTTTAAGATTTTAAGTAATTAGAGCTTTAGAGGGCAAACAGACACCAGAAAACACCAATGATGCCTTGTATCTGAAAAGCTGTCTCCAGCATTATAGTTGAAGTAGTGAGAAGCAAGACTCGAACCAACCTTAAAATATTTTTACAAGGCTGCAGTATGAAGAATTAGCCATCCAAGAAGTCTATGTTAAGATACATTAAAAAGATTCCAATTATGCATGCACCGGGCAGCAGAAGCCCTTGGCAGTGTTGATACCACACTCATTTATTCTGTATGATTAGCAGGATTTGTCAGCAATGAATTACAAATTTTTCCTTGTAAAGGTTGTTTCCTCCCTCATTTATATATAGGCAAAAGCCATATCTAGCATAGAAAACAAAATAAAAATAACTGCATGCATTATAAGCATCTCTGTTTATAAATCAGTACATTCCCCTTTTGAAAAAACAGTGTATAGTCAAAGTGTGGGTGGTAGTTTAAATATGGAGATGTCACGTGCTTTCAGAAGCTCTTCAAGAAAAGCGCTGAGCTAATTAAGTCTATTATTTGTCTTCCTTCTTTGAAGGAAAATACATACATGCTGCCCAGGGCAGATCATATCCATAGGGAAAAAGCCCCACACTGTGTGTGGGTCCTCTCACAACTCTTAGCTCTTCCTTGTTGTGAATTGGGGAGAAAATGTACAGGTAGAATTTTCCACAGGAAAAAGAAAAGAAGATTTTGCCTTAGAGAAGTTACATGGAATAAAAGTCACATTGGCAGCAAAGAGAAACCCAGTCCTACTTCTGTATCTGTAACATCGCCCACTAACAAGGAAGCTGCCAGCTATTTCTTTGTGTGTTCTCCAGGAGTTAAGCAATCGTGCACATCTGGTTTGGAAATTGAGAATCCTCTCTGTTGTAGGTTAAGTGCATGAGTGAAATAAGAAAGGTAAACCAGCCATCTGCTCAGGGCTCACTCACCAGGCAGCGGGGGCAGGCAGCATTTACCTCTCAAGGAATCCTGGTTTCAAAGTTTTGCCAGGCCTTTATTTGTCTTCTGGATGCTACCGTGTCCTCGAGGACCTGGCTAATGATCTACAGAACATATGGCTGGGGTGCGTTCCTCCTCTGTTGGCATTTGATCTCAATGTCTGCAGGCAGAGTTGGACACCCACGTGTTACCTTGCAGCACCTGGAATTTGCCTATGCTCAGTCTTGGATTGATCTGGAATGGTTTAATGAACAATGTCAATCATAACACCAATCCTGTCATTTTAAGGAGTCTATTGATAATACAAACACTAGCTTGCATACACACACACATACTCACACATACAGACACACATACACACATATACACATACTTATATACTCACACAAGCACACTCTCACATACACAGACACACAGACACACAGATACACACACACACACACACACACACACACACACACACACACACACACACACACACACACACACGGATATCCTGGATATCTTTTAGATAGTCTTTAAATTTTAGGTTAGGTAAAGCATTGTTACAAATGAAGCCAAATGTATTTTTATAATGAAATATTTGCAACACTGAGTATTCTGAAGGCACATACTCAAAAGCCTGATACCCAAATACTTTCAATAATAATCATATAAGTACAGAGAAGATCCATACATATGTGATCAATTTAAATAAATGGGGGAAAGATGTGCTTGACGAGGACACCATACTTGCCTTTGATTTAGCCTATATTCACTCATTACACTTGGTGTTTGAGTCCCTCCCTCCCTCCCTCCCTCTATCTGCTCCCCCTTCTCTTTATTGGTGTATATGGCGTGCACACTTGAGGTTGGGGCATGTATACCCTTGTGGAGGCTGAGGGAGCACGTGGATGTTTTCCTTCATTCATCTCACCCCTCATACCTTGAGGCTGGCTGGGTCTCTAACTCAATTGGAAGCTCATGCTTATCAGCTAGACTGACTGACCAGTGAGCTTTGCCTGTGTGACCATTTCTGTTTCTTTTTAAGAAATAGTTTCTTTAAATTTATCTTACACGCATTAGTGTGAAGGTGTCAGAAACTGGAAGTTACAGGCAGTTGTGAGCTGCTTTGTGGGTGCTGGGAATTGAACCGGGGTCCTCTGGAAGCTGTTAACCACTGAGCCATCTCTCCAGCCCACATTTCTGATTTTTATGTGAATGCTTTGAAGTCACTAAGCACTGTTACCAACTGATCTGTTTCCCTAGTCCTGAGGTTTTAATAAGTACCTTTCAGAATTCCCAAGAATGTTGTTTCTACCAAGAAGAATAATTTCTGTATCTGCCCTTGAAAGGAAATTTATTAGAAGTATATATCCCCAAAAGACAGTCTGGCTTAGCATGAAGACATTGACTTATGATCCCGTTCCCTTTGAAAGCCATGGCTTCTGCTTTGAAGCCTGGAGGAGGCACTCTACCCCCTGAAGCAGTCGAAGCCTTAGCTGGGAATGCTGTAAATCCTTCCCATTCATGAGGATCAAGAGGAGCAGCCCACGGTATGCACCATCTAAAGTGCAATGTGCAGCAAATGAAACTTCATGAATACAATAGCCCAGGGAAACTTACAGGGTCACTGCAGCAATCAAGATTTATAACACACAGCGGGAAAACCTGAGCTGTAGGTCAGTGAACAAAGCCCCTCATTCTGCCCTCAATTTTCATAAGTACTTTAAAGTAGTTTGTGTATTGGCAACTCTTCCCTGATTCTAAAGCTGCAATAAGAAAGTTCAGATACCTGCTAGATTTCATTCACTTGTTCCTTTGTTCTGCCCATTCTCCTAATTGGTTCTTTTAGCAGTATGATTTAAGCTTATTATTTGTCCAGGGCACATGAAAATGTAAATGTTTTACAAAAGAATGGAAATTATTCCATCTAGGCTTTTAGCTTTCTTATTTTTTTGTAGATCTTACTTTCACTCTTATTCCATGGCTAGCTGTGTGGCTGTGCGGCTGTGTGGCTGTGTGGCTAGTGGCTGTGTGGCTGTGTGGCTGTGTGGCTATGTGATTGGGTGGCTGGGTGACTAGTGGCTCTGTGACTGTGTGGCTATGTGACTGTGTGGCTGTGTGGCTCTGTGACTGTGTGGCTGTGTGATTGGGTGGCTAGTGGCTAGTGGCTATGTGGCTGTGTGGCTGTGTGGCTGGGTGTCTGTGTGTCTGTGTGGCTGTGTGGCTGTGTGGCTAGTCCCTAATGTCCTCCTCTCCTTTTCATGTTCCTCCTTCTCCTCCTAGATTCTCCCTTCTAGTTATTCTCTCCACCCGCCAGCCCTGCCTGTCCTCTCTCCTGCTCCACTACTGACCATTCAGCTCTTTATAAGACCAGTCATGTGTTTTAGACAGGCAAAGTAACACAGCCTCACAGAGTTAAACAAATACAACATAAAAGAACGCAACACATCTTTGCATCATTAAACAAATGTTCCACAGCATAAACAAATGTAACACATCTTAAAATAATATTCCACAGCAGAACAAATACAGAGACCCACAGGCAGACAAATGTTGAGAGTGAGGCCTTGTAATATTCTGTCCTAAAAGGGATGTCTCCATGAAATACCTTTCTTCAGGGCTCAGGGAAATCTGTAGAAGTATGGACAGAAGGAGTGTTAGAGTCAGAGGGATAGAGGACACCAAGGAGTCAAGGCCTAGATACAGTAGGCCAGACGCACAGGTGACGTCACAGAGACTGCGGCAGCGTGCACTACACCTACACAGGTCTGCACAAGACAGGGTCCTATAGCTGTAAGGAGTGGACACATGCCTCCATCTCTAATCCAAAAGCTATCTCCACTTGATACAATTTACAAGTGAAAAATTATTATTATTATTTTCCCAAGGGAGTCTCGCTAAGAATATAAACCACACTTGGGGATAGGCTCCATGGCATTTTGGGAGGTTGTCTCTTAGTGTTAAATCAGGGCGTTTTTTGTTTTTGTTTTGACCTTACAGGTCCTTCGTGTACATATTATGTCTTCTGGTTTGGAGTTTTTATGGGTTCCTGAGTGTGAGAACACGTGTCTCAGCATCTATATGTGTTTCTTGTGACTTTCTTTGGCTCTTTCATTAGGTTTTTTTGTTGTTGTTGTTGTTGGGTTTTTTTGGTCAAATTCTGATTTGCTTGTGTTTTAATTATTTTATTTTATTATTATTTCTTAGATGCCTATTTGTTTTCTACTGGGAGACAAAAAGGGTGTGGATCTGAATGAGAGTTAGAGGGGAACTGAGAGAATTGGGACAGGAAAACCATTCTCAGAATATATTGTATGAAAAAACATTTTCAATAAAAGAAAAAAGGGGGCCATTATGACACCAAGTGAGGTAAGGCATAACTAAAATTTTATACATAACAGAGCATGATGGAAATTCAGAGCATATATATTTAATTATGTTATTAAATATAATTAATAATGTTGACATTGGACTTAGTTATCAGTATTATTTTGAACCTTTCCCCTGAGAGACCAGCATTTTTGTTTTCTGGTTATAAATTAAACAAGTTGAGGTTTCCTACACCTTACTGCTCTGTCTTCTTGCAGAATTGGCAAACTTCTTTACATTGAGTTTATAAGATTGTACAGACAAGATTGTGAATTTAATTAACTACACACCGAGTTTAAAGTTAATGCTCATACTCATTCTTGACTCCACTGCAAGCACATTTTTGGTAAATAGAGAGATTATGGCCTGAACGTGTACTGCATGCATTGGCTTAGTTCTGTGCTTTGAAAAACTTTAAATTCTCCTTTATGCAGGAATTAAGAAGAAAGATATGCTAGTTGGTTCATTATTGGCTTAAAAAGTATGTATGTTTTCCATAGTGGCATCTATAAATTCATAAACATCCCAATTTCTAAACTATTTCAAGGCAAATACTTCCAAGAAATTCTGGCTTTTAGGGTATTTCTCAGGTGTCCTCATGGACCAGCCCAAAACATACATAGCTTGACCAGTATCAGATTCAGTCTTTTTGGTAAGGTAGAATAGAATTTTCTAGCAAAATTTCAGCATTTATCTTATAACACATTACAAGTATGGAAGCACATGCAAAATCTTCCTCCTAGAAAGGACACCATGATCACACAGATCTATGAACAATTGTAACAGCAGGGCTTGCTGTTAGTACAATGGGGGTCTGCTTAGAGGATGTGTTATAGGGTATCAGTTACTGACTCTCAAATATCACCTTATTCGGGTGCACCCAACCTTGAAATACCACCAATAGGAACATACACATTGTTCCTTAGGGGCTTTCCTTTCAGGTAATTTAAACTGAAAATAGTCCCCTATCAAATAAACAAAGTATCTCTAGTATGTAGAGAGTACCCAGACTAGGCAGTCTGTATGTGGTAGTCAATTAGAATAAGCCCCTTTCTTTTCTAGGCCTCTCTTGTGCCTAAGGGGAGGGAGGTCCACCTCCAACTCTGGCTAATTGTAGAAATCCAGCTTTATTGGGAATGATTGATTCTGGAGATTGACTGCAGCCTATCATTGTGTGGTTTAACAGAGCCAATTATAGATACTTCTTCTAAAGAGGTGATGAAAGATGAAAGATAGAGTTCTTTTTTAAGTTGTATTTTTAATACATTATTTATTTTATGAGGGTATGGGCATGCTACAACACATCATGTGGAGGTCAGAGGACCACTCTGAGGAGTTAGTTCTTTCTATCATGTTGGTTATGGGAATCTAACTAAGGCCGTCAGGCTTTGTAGTAGGCCCTTTAACCCCTGAGCCACACTGTTGGCCACAGGTAGATTTCTATTCCATGATTGGAAGGCATGACTTTGTTCTTAGTTGGCTAGTGTGCTGGAGACAATCTGTCACCCCCAGTGTGTCTGTCTCACCAGCTGCTTCTCCAGTGACAGTACGGATGAATACCAAAAAAACAGAGGAAACTGAGTTAAATCCCCATGTCTATCAGCTGAACATCTTGTTACAGTAGAAAGATTTTCAGGGTGTTCTCTATATATCTCCTCAAAGCATATGAGTTAATATTATCCTCAGTGAACATTTATTAAGTACTTTGTTAACTCAAAGAATCAAAGTAAAGGCTGCTGGGCAGGAGAACACAGAGGCGCTGGGAGGGCAGTGCCTTTAGTGAGGTTTAAATCACATACTGTGGTCCCACACTTTAAGTTTTTTGGGACAAAGTTTCTTAAGTTAGCCCAGGATAGTCTCCAACTCATGATCCTCCTGCCTTTGCTTTCAAGTGTTGGAATTACAGATGTATGTCACTGTGGCTGCTAAAATTTACACCTTTAAAATGTGCAGTTCAGTGGGGTTTTTTTAGTGTGGTCACAGAGCTGTACAAATACCACTAATCTCAAACACTTTCTGGTTTCTTTCCCCCTCTTCCTTCCAGCACCAGCCTTTTGGATAAATTCTGTTTAGTATTATAATAATAGAAATCATGAGCCGGAATGTTAGAGAGACAGGGAACAAAGCACAGCCACTTCTCACCCAGCCAACTCTTCAGGGTAAGTCTTCTTCATGGGTCCTAAGACTGACTGGTCACTCAGATCACATGCTGAACTTCTCCTGCCTTCTATTTCTTTCCCAACCCAGTTATTTTACTTCCTGGTTCAAAATCCTACAGCTAGGATTAAAGGTGTGAGCTACCACTGACTGCCTGCCTGTTAGGCCTTGAACTCACAGAGATCAAGAGATATCTCTGTCTCCGGAGTGGTGGAATTAAAGGTGTGGGTCACCACTCTCTGATCTTCATGGCTTGGCTGTGGGTGATTCCGTCCTCTGATATTCCAGACTATTTTTATTAAATATACATTATATTACTGCAACAGCCTTAGAACCACAGCTTCCAGCTCTATGGATTTGTCCATTCGTGACTCCTAAATTAGGGTCTCTTTCCCTTCACATGTGGTCCAGCCATCTTGCAGCACATCTCATTGCTTCAGTTTTATGGCTGACACGTACCAGGATGGCTAAGTCATAGCTTATTTACTTACCAGTCGATGGTCACTTGGGTCATCTCTAGTTTGGGGCCATGGTAGATGATGCTGTGAACATTTATCTCCATGTTTCTGTGGATGCGCTTGTTAGCTTTCTTGTATATGCATTTAGGAGTGGAACAGGTGGCTCATATGGAAAGTCTGGTTAGCTCTTTCAGCAACTGGCTGTTGTCCAGAGTGTCTGTACTAGTTTCCATATCATGCAGAAATGGACATAGGATCCAATCTTTTACATCTTTACCCTTATATATTATTGTCAATTTTTAAATTTTTAGCTTCCTGTCACTGTAACATGGTCTTTCATAATTTTTTCCTTATACATATTTTTGAGAAACCAATGTCAAGCATCTCTTTGACATAAGTCAAAAGGTTTATTTGCTCTGCCATTTTCTGGCTTTCCTCTAAGGATTCCTGTCTCCCTAAGAACAACTGAAAGATTAAAAATATCCCTGGAGCCAGGAGGAGGTGGCATACACCTTTAATCCCAGCATTTGGGAGGAAGAGGCAGTGAGATCTCTGTGAGTTCCCAAGGCCAATCTGGTCTACAGAGCAGAGTTTCAGGATAGCCAGGCCTACACAGAGAAACCCTGTCTTGAAAAATAAAATAAATAAATAAAATTTTAAAAATAAAATAAAAAATACTCCTGGAAACCTTGGAAACCAGCTGGGGTTTGCCTGACTTATAAAGATGCTCAGGGTGTCTGTATTTGACACTGTAGTTTGTGGGCGCCCTAAAATGGGGAAGCAAGAGCTCTCCCTAACCACTTATGGATCTTCTTGAGATGCCTGGTGACACCCTAGTCCTGGAGGGTATTAGCAGGAACTGTGTGCTGAGCTAACAGAAGTGACATTTGATATCATCCTTAGGCCACACAATTAAGTCATATCAATATGGATAGAGCTCATTTTGTGCCTGTCAGGGATTCTGACTGCCCATTCTATGCACCATTACTTAACACATGTGATCTACTTAGTGGAAAATATCTTTAGTAAGGTGGACTGGGAATAAATGATAAATGATTAGACATTTATTTTTTTATTCCATTTTGCTCATTTACTGTATGAGGAGGTCAGGAGACCATGTCAGTAGTCAGTTCTTACTGGCATAGGCTTGGCGGCAGGTAAAAGGCTCAAAAATAGTTTTCTTTTTCTAAGGCAATATCACATGTTTTAAGGCTACCTTCCTACCTGTGCGACACTGGGAAAGTCACTTAACCTCTCTGTGACCCATCTCTTCATAGTCATCTATAAAACAAGGAAACCTGTCCTATGTTGCAAGGATGTATCCAACTGCTTACCTAACTCAGGCTAGACAGTAAGTGCTGCGGATGGCAAGACGATCAGGGTTATGCTAAATTGTCAGGACAGGATCCCTCACCCAAGAAAGGAAGTCACAAAGAGAGAGGGTGAGGGGCCTTTGGAAAGCTTACAACCAGATTCAGATTTACCTCAGAGCCCCTGCTGCTCATCCCTCACCCCTGCATTCTCCCCTGCTGCTGAGAGGAAGCTGTTAAATGCCATGCCACATTTCCCCTTCTCCCCAGTGCTATGTCTGTGCTCCAGATTCACAGAAAGAGGGAGCTTTGTGGTGACGAGAGAGGCGTTGCTAACGATGGGGTTACAGTACTGTTCTCTGGACTTGCCTGGGCCTGGAAACTGCTTCAGTAGGCTCCCACTTCACTGGTTCTGAGGTGCTAAGGAAGGGGCTTGAAGAGGCTGGAGCTATTTCCAGCTGCAGCCTAGCTTCCCTGCTGTGGCTGTGCTCTTCTAATTGAAATAATAAGGATGCCTAAGGACTAAGATGGATTTCTACTGGGTTTGAGTCAGTAGGAAGGCAAAGCCCTGTTGCAAAATGAGTAACTTTGGAGTTAAACCCATCTTCCGGTAATCATGACAGAAAGAGAATGTGACATTGTACTTTACATAATGAGCCAAAGTGAATCTTTGTGAGGAATTTATTCTTAAGACAGCAAGAAACACACGGGCACCCCCTCTTTCTCTCTCTCTCTCCCTCCCTCCCTCCCTCCCTCCCCCCCCCCCCTCTCTCTCATTTCTACCTCCTTAGAAAACTGTGGCTAGTTTAGATAAGTAACTTTTAATTCTGTGTCCATAATCCTTGCACACATGATGAGTTTTTTTAACCAATTATTTTTGCCTTTACTAACTGGAATGCATTCTGACATTTTCTATTTTAATTTCATTAAAAAAAAAAACCCCACACATACTGTAATTGATTAAATGGATCTTAATTGTTTCACTCGTGATCTGCAGTTTTTATGAATATATATATTCAATAGATCTTTGAGATCCCATCCTTAGTTCTTTAATAGATAATTTTAATAATTAGAATATCAAGGGTGTGAATGTAACTGTCTCTTCTTCATATGCTTAATCTTTTATGTGGTCCAGGCTGATGATGGTCCTTCTGCCTCTATTTTTTGAGTCTGAGGACCATGCCAAGCTGCTCTGGCATCATCTTAAAAGTATAGAAGGATCATGCAATAAGGATGGTCTCATAGAAAAAATTTTTTGAGGGGCTTAGAAGCCACTTATGTAGCTTAAGGTGAACTTTCCTATGTATATTAGTTTGTAAATAATTCATTGATTTAGGTGTATTAGGAGAGAGCTAAATTCTAGTGTTAACTACATACTAAAACTTCCACTGCTCTTAGATTATTTTCTTGAAATGTAGTTTTGTAAGTATAAAAGGATGCCACCAGGCAATTTTCTTGTTATTAATATTTTAGAAAACTATGGATCATGTGTTTACACAATGTTTTCATGAAAAGAGATGGGGACAGTGGCTGTCTGATGGGAGCAGAGCTGGGGCACCAAGGATCCTATTGGGGAAGTTTTACTATGTGTTGTACAGTTTTAGGGGACAATGTCTTACTACCTCTGAGATGGTATTATTGTATATAGTCAACACATTTGGAAAATGAGTAGATTGAGTTAATATGATCTTTGAGGTTCCTTTTGCTCTAAAAGTCCAGGATGCTCAACCTATAACCAAAGCAAATTGATCAAAATTACTCTCCTTTACTGAGGGATTAATTTAAGAGAATGGGCATTGGTTGGACCTGAAGGCACACTCTTACCCAAGAGCCTGAAGCAGCAAGATTGCACATTTAAAGTTTATTTGGGCTAGAAAGGGGGTTCAGGGCTAGCCCAAGTAACAAGTAAATTTTATTTCAGAGAGAGACAGGGAGACAGATGCAGAGAAAGACAGAGACACAGAGAGAGACATAGAGATACAGAGAGGCACAGAGACAGAGAACTGTAGTCTAATAGGTGTTGCTTGCCTAGCGTGTGGGAAGCCCTGGGATTTATCCCCAGCAGAAAATGGACATTAACTATTTATACCAGAAAGAACATAAGTAGTTGTTATTAACAGATATGGTTGCTTAGCTTTTGTAGAAGTAATTGTCCTACAAAATATTCAGAATTACTTTAGCTATTGTAAGAATACTTTTAGATGGAGACCCATCTAAAATAAATTATGTGCTTCCCAACTTGATCAGGAAATTGTATGGACTCACTGAACCACCATTATAAACTGAAGGCCCCAGCAAGACAGCGTTATGTAACGGGCATATTGCAGAATCTTTTGAGTGTACAGGGTCATATGTATGAGAGATCAATGATGTAATCTCACAGATTCTAGAAGTTTCCTTTTCCTGGAGTCCCTATTGACACCTGTAAGAATGCTGACCTAGAAGATCTTCCTTGGTCCACTTGAATACATTGGGCTTTCAAATCAGCCACAAGCAAGTTGGAAACAGTTTGCAAAGCATCGCTGAGCTGTGAGTATGAGCTCACTTTCTAGCCTCACAAATGCATTTAAATGATGAGTCTTTGTAACAGTATCAGGTCTCTCATTTTCTTGGTCCTAGCCTGTGTTCCTAACAGGTATGCTCAGCCCATATTACTAGATTGCAATGTAGCTGAAAATAATGTGCAAGCCTGCCGAGAAATGAGACACCACAGTGACAGAGAGAGAGTAAGAAGCACAGGCATGGGGAGGGTCAGACAGCTGTGGAGACAGTGCAGACAGTGAAAGGCTAGCCACAGAAGCCTGATGATTCCAGAACCTACACAAAAGGCTGGATATGGGGGCAAGCATTGGTAATGCCCCATGGAAAAGAAGCAGAGACTGGAAAACTGTCCCCAGTTCTATCCAAGCTGGGGGTATAGATGCAGAAACAAGAACTCTTACCTCAGCAACATGGAAGGCTCAGAGACTCCTGAAAGTTCTCCATACATATGTCATGTTATGTGTCAACATTCACATATACACTCACACACACACATCCACACATAAACACACACACATTCATACACACTCACACACATACACACACATTCATACACACTCACACACATAAACACACATTCATACACACTCACACACACATAACACATTCATACACACACACATACACACACATACACACACACATAAACACACATACACACACATTCATACACACTCACACACACATACACACACATTCATACACACACACATTCATACACAGTCTCACACACTCACACAACATTTCTATACACACACACATTTAAAAACAAATGCCAGAATACAGAATATTTAGATATTGGGAATTATTCTGTCATTTTCATTATTCTTGCTTAAGAAAAGATAACATTTTTGTTCGCACAACATACATTTTTATTTAAAAGCAGTGAAAAGAGAATAAACTAATTTTTAGTACATTAAATTAATGTTTTACACTTGTATAAATTGAGCTGCCTGTTCTTCATAATTTAATCAAATTATAAACTTAACAGCAATTGACCCCAGATGTACATTCACAGTGTGCCTGGGATGAGGCGCACAATGCTGGTGATGCAGTATACATACATACACAGTGTTTCCTGCTGCTGGAGACTCAGAAACTACTGATCTGTTTCAAAGCTTTGCTCCCCTGAAGAGTTGCTTAAGTCAAACCAATGAATAAAAGGCCATAACCAACCCGTGGGAGTTGATTCTGCAGGACAAGGGTGGATAGATGCAGAGTTAAGCCACCCATCCTACGTGGCTCGGAAGTGGATTTTCTGATTCTGGTTTTAGAGTCAAGGAGTGACTAAGGAAAGCCACCAAGGCCAGGCATGTGTCAGGGGTGTTCCTGCATGGAGACCCAGAGAAAGGCAATTTCATGAAGCTGTGAAGGTGAGGCCTGGATTGCCATGGAGATGCCCAGATGTTAGAGATTCTAAAGTGGGATACCTGTCAAGGAGAGCTACTAACAGAGTGGAACCGGCCCAAGAGAATGAAGTGTGTGCAGTCAGCAAAGCTGAGGGGAGATGGAGATCTGAAGAACATTTTGATGTCAGACATGGAGATGCTGAGTTTGCCCAGCTGGGTTTTGGTCCAGTATTTCTCCACTATGCTCTCTTCCCTATGTTTTGGAATGAAAATGTATTTCCTATGCCATTATATGTTGCAAGTATGTGATCTGTTTTTTGATTTTGATTTTACGGGAGATTACAATTAAGAGATTGCATGAATCTCAAAGAGACTTTGCACTTTAGATTTTAAAATAAGTTTGAGACTGTGATAGACTATGGGGACTTTTGAAGTTGGTCTGAATGCATTTCTGCATTGTGATATGGTTACAAGTCTTTGGGGGTCAGGAAGTAGAATGTGGTGGTTTGAAAGAAAATGGCCCCCAAAGGGAGAGGCACTGTTAGAAGGTGCTGGGACACACATCAAGGATAAAGTCTTCTGAGGAAAGGATGCTAAACGCTTCACTAATATAAAATACAAAGGAAACCTACTCACAAGCCCCAGTGTCCCATGAAGCAAGGTCGCATTCTGCTGACTTCCATGGCCATGAAGAGGAGAGGACCCAACAACGGGAGCATAGTAGGACATTTGCATTACATTCAGACTTGAGCAAAACATTTGATTTGGCACACTGTATGATTTTCCTGGATGTATCATTTCTAAGTAGGCCTGATAATACTACAGTCACACAAACTGAAGGAAGCTAAAACACATCTGCAAGAGGTAGGAAGGGGACCCTGTGCCACTCTGACAGCCTGCCTCATAGCAGGCGACACTCTGCGCTGCTCTGACAGCCTGCTTCATAGCAGGCTCTGTGGTTCACGCTTTATGAATTTATTAATCATCTGAAAGAAAGAATGAGCAAATGCTCATGACAGATGAGGGGCAGACTGAATTGGGTGGTGTTACAAGCTTTGATAAATGGCCAGGATATGAACAGTAGTGTGGCTCACAAAGACCAAAAACAAATCAGAAATCTGGATGGAAAAATACAAAATTATTCTCCGGAAGATACAAATAAATATCTGGCAAAACCATTCTAGGTGCAGTCTCTAGAGAAGAGAGCTGGGGGTCCTGAAGATAGTAGGTAGTTTTAGATGAATGTGAATTTGAAAAAAAAAAAAAAAGTGATATTGGCATTGGTTGTGGTGGGGCATGAGCATCGGAGAAAGGGGCTGTGGTCCCTCGCATGAGTGTGTCTGGAAGCACCCAAAACAACTGTATTCCATTTTCAGCAACCAAATAAACAAGCTGACAGTGTTGGAAAGAATCCAGGGAAACATAATGAAAATGATTAATGGAGGGGAGGGATTGATTTATGAAGATTTATGGAGTATATCATCTGGGTTAAGCGATGGCAGAAGACATCATGATCTATTCTGGAAATGTTGGCAATATTTATAGTTCAGATTTGGGAATAGAAATTAAAGAACAAGATTAAATGGGGTAGAATTAATTTTCATACAGGAAAAGGGGTTGAATTTTTTAAGCAGTGCTGACTGAACAGGTCTTACGATCACTAAATACTTGAGTGGACAACTACTCAGTTACACATCAACTTCTAAGGTAAATATTGAGGCACCATCAGCTGTGACATTATACCAGAAGCTCCAGTGACAAAATGAGGCTGTCCTAGTGGCAGTGTGCACAGAACAAAACTAATGTGATATTACTATCGTTGTTTCTCTGCTTTGTCCTGTGAGCAAGCAGATGCGCTTAGAACAGATGCTAAAAGAGATCCATCTGACAGCTTAGAAAGAGAAATGAAGGGAAAGAAATCTCCTTTTAATCCTATTATAAGCAAAATTGTAGTGTCATTTTCTATATTGACATCTTCCTGAGTGAATTATTTCCAGGTGGGAAGAGACCAGTGACCAGAGTTAATGGCTTTACATTGTTTTAGGAGCCAGGGGAGTTTCGCATTTTCAGACACACCCATTGGGATGTTCTCTGTCACTGACTGAACAGACACAGCTGTTTCCATGGACTATGGGAGTGGGTGTTTCAGTACATTTTAAGACTGAGCATGCCAAGTAGCCGAGTTGTGGTCCCACCTCTTACCACATTAGAAGAAAATACTTTTATTGAAGAGAAACAAGACCTTCAGTGCAGAACCAAACATATAGAGTAAGAGTTTGCCCAGGGGTCTCAGTCTGATGGGGCTCTCTTAGGGAAAACAAGGCCACTTGGGCATCACTGCAAGTAGCACTGTGGCATTATAGAGTCTCACTAGTAAGTGAGGATTTAGGAAGATCCAGTTGAGTTATCGGTGGATCCTAAAGGAAATCTTGAGCCCTACTTTTTCAGTGGTAAGATAAATGGAAAACTTTAAATGTCCCAATGTTTTGGCTTGAGGTTAACTTTATCACTTAGCTCTACCTCTGTGCTGGCATATGTAAAGGAACCGTCGTCAATTGCATCCATCTTGGGCTTCCTGCCATCATTAGGTGAGGCATATTTATCACCTGTGGAGGAGGTAAGAATTACCTACCATCCAATTGCCCCTCAAGAGATCTTTGTTAAGTAATTTAATGAATGAAGGCATGGGGAAGTGATGGTTCTGGTGAGAGAAGGAAGTTCTTTCATAGTTGGTCCTAAATACTCTCCGCGTTCCCTCTACCTAGACCAGCACTCATTTCTCCAGCCGTCAATCAAATGTGACTGAATTGTCCCTCCCATCCCTTAAGCCTGTATTTTTACAAGTTATGTGGTATCAAGATCCTAGTTTCAGTACCCATTTGGTTCACCAGGCATTTGCAGAGCTGTTCCTTGTGCTAAGGGCTGGGCTCACTTCTGTGAAACAGGAAAAAAAGAGATAGGTTGTCGTCTAAAGGGGTTTACAATCTGGCTAGGAAGACAAGCTGCTGAATTATATGCTAGCCATAATTCTCTATATAAGTATATATATGAAACAAGTGTAGTGTGGGGTTTCTCGGTCCCGGGCGGCCAGAGGTCCGAGACCCACAGACCTGCCGAGCCAGACCGCTTAGCCAACCACCGCCCGCAGCTCAGACCCCCAGAACTGACTCAGATGCTTATATTAACTTTATGCTGTTTGGCCTATGGCTCAGGCACATTGCTAGCTAGCTCTTACATCTTAAATCAACCCATTTCTATCAATCTGCCGGCCACATGGCCCGTGGCTCACCTGTGTTTTTTGCATGTTTCTTCTTGGTCAACTTCAGCTCATCTGACTCTGACTCCGCCCTGCTTCTCCTACCTATGCTCTGATTTCTCTTCCTACTTCTTCTATGGTGCCTCCCATGGCCCAAAACAGCTCTTTTATTTAAAAATTGAGATTCACAGCATACATAAACGCATTCCCACATCACTTCCCCCTTTCTGTCTAATCAAAAATTTCAAGGAGACTGGCTGAGATGACCCGCCTTAGAGACTACTCCACTAAAGACTTGTTCATAATCCTACATTTTCCTTTGGATTCCCATGAGATTGTCATCGTCCCCATTCAGCAGGAAGTAGCCTAGAGAACGACACCCACATTCCCAAAACACAGATTATGGATGTTTGTATTTATTTACAGTGCTGTTTATAAGTTGTTATATATAAGGGGGGGAAAGAATATTAGATTTGGAGTTCTTTTTTGTTTTAAAAGGAGAAAAGGGGATATGTAGGGGTATTATGTTGATTCATGGTAAATAATTGTCTCACCCACTGGTTTAATAAAAAGTGCTGATTGACCAAAGGCAGGCAGGAAGTGTAGGCGGGGCTACCAGACTAAGAAAATCTCTGAGTACAGAATGCCAGAGCAGAATGCCAGACAGAGCACCAGAGAGAAGCTGTAGGATGCAGAGGACAACCATGCAGCTTTAAAGAAAGGTACTGAGCCGCATGGCTGAACAAGAGACATGGGATAGCTTAAGGGTAGAGAGTTAGCAAGCTATATGCCTGGGCCTAAGGCTGATCAGCCTAAAACTATTAGAAGCATCCGTGTGTCTCTGTGGGACTGCGGGACTGCAGGTCTGTGGGCCTAGACCTTGAGGTTAGGCCCGAAAGTCCGGGCCAGAAACCTCATACAACAAACAAGTATCCAAAATTCATCGAGATGAGCATTACGGGAGATAGTTGTGTCAGAAGACAACAAAGTATTAAAAAGAGAGCATCTAAATCCAGGACAGAATCAAAACGGGAACAAAGTGTCACGGCTTCTTTTCCTCTCTAAGGAATCACTTCACTGTGACAGAAACTGTGCACACACTGGCTCCCCGAGGAAAGACAATGTACTCGTCCAGACTTCATACTTTTCTTGCCCTCTGCATTCTATAACACACAAGAGCAGCTCTTTTGTTTGGGAAGTTTGGCCTTTAATGCTCTTAATTGCCTGCCTGACAAAAAGGTTTGCTTAGAATTCTTCAGTGACTTCTCCATGCCATATTAGTGTGTCCATGAGACTGTTTTGATGATGTTCTGAAGAAATCATTTAAAATGAAATCAGCTGGCAGGAATGTGTCAAATAAAAAAGACCTACTAAAAACTATTTATTCTCGGTAGGATTGAAGCATGTAAAATTGCTGGTTTGCAGAATTTATTTTAATGTGTTGTTTTTATCAGCATATTTTGTTGTAAGCAGTGGAGGCACACAGAGTAACTACAGTACAGCCTGTAGCCTGTAATAGCTTTTAAAAACACCCTACTTAGCAGCATATTAGGTATGCTTTATTCTGTCCACATAACACTGAGATTTTTAATTTAATTTATGTTTCTGTTGACTGAATGTAAATAAATAAAAGGTAGAAAGTTCTTTGCACAGCACTCTCTCAGGGGAAGGCCAAATAGAGACAGCTTGCACTTGGATCATTTTATTTTACAATCAGGATCTGAGGTGGCAGATTTAAGACAGGCTCTGTAGATTGCTGTTTGGTTTTGATTAGGAAGGCCTGATGTGAACAGGCTATACACCACAATTTTCTATTACTGTCCATCTTCTGCTACCAGATTTCAGGGTACAGCGGTGAATCACTGAGCTAGGTACTAATGCCTGTGTAAATCCCCCGCCTGGTCTTTGGATGCGTTTAAATATGAACGTATTACCTTGTTGAAGTACAGTTTAGATTGTTGTCAGCTCCATTATACACTTCAGATTTCAGAATAAGGATAACCATATAAGAAATAAAAGGATACGCCCTTCCTTTCCTTTTGGGACTTTCCAATCATACTACACTCCCAACAATGGATTGGGAACCACAGCCTGCCACGTGCCTCCACCACCAGACAATTAACATCAAGGGATGAGAGTAGGATTTTAAGACAGCAACTAACACTTTACTACAGGAAGTTTAGCAGAGGCCATCATGCTGGAGCTTTTCTTTTGAGCTCTGAGAAGCATTTTAGTTAAGCCCCTTAAAGTCATCTTACCTGCTTATGAACAACATCTTGTACTTTTCATAGAATTGATTTTTTTGTAGTTATGATATTTTGTTAGGTTGGTTAATATATGAAAAGCACATAAAACATCCCCGGCATTCAGTAGTGAGTAATTTCTGACAGTGGTAAGTGAGGATGAGAAGAAAAATCACAGTTTTTTTTTTTTTTTTAAGTCAGGCTGCAAGTTGGGAGAGACAAGTAGTGGGTCCTTTGTAGTGCCTGAGAGAGGGGCCTCCTTCATTCACAACTCAAATCCCTCATTTACGTCTCCCTAGACCTGGTCTTGATATTAACGTTACCAATATTAGCAATACTACACAAAAACGTCATTGTTGTACAGTTACAAATCATATAGTTTAACCTGTATGACCTGCTGATACTCATTAGGGATTAATTATAAATAGTTACTAGTTGCAATCTGTATTTGAAATGTGAACAAGTGAGACATTTTTAAAATATGTGTCTTTTCTATTGCTGTAAAGAGACATCATGACTAAGGCAACTTAGAAGAAAACATTTTATTGGGGCTTGCTTATAGTTTCAGAGGGTGAGCCTGTGGCCATCATGGTGGAGGAACATGGCAGCATGTAGGAATGGTGTTGAGAAGCTGGGAACTTTCATATGATCCACAAGCTGGAGACAGAGAGAGAGACAGAGAAATAGAGAGAGAGAGAAAGGGGGGGGCAGGGAGAGGGAGAGTGAGAGGGAGAGGGAGAGAGAGAGAGAGAGAGAGAGAGAGAGAGAGAGAGAGAGAGGAGAAGCAGAAGAAGAAAAGAGAAAGAGAGAGACTGGGCCTGATATGGGCTTTTAAAACCTCAAAGCCCACCCACAATAATACACCTTCTCCAATGAGGTCACATCTTATTCTTCCTAAACAGCCCACAATCTGAGAGCAAAACATTCAAATGTATGAGCCTATGGGGGCCATTCACTTTCAAACTACTATGTTACTCCCCTGTATAATTTATTGATGTTTAAAATGTGTATTTTGTATAAAACAATATTTTAAAATTATGCATGTACATGAACAATGTATGTATATGTCAATCATACTGTGCTATGTGACATAATTTAGTATAAAAGTCATCTTATAAACACATGTTGGACATGCATTGTAGTGGGATTATGTTGTTACATGGTAAATAGTTGTCCCGCCTACTGGTTTAATAATGCTGATTGGCCGAAGGCAGACAGGAAGTGTGGGCGGGGCTACCAGACTAAGAAAACTGGGAACAGGAAGAACAGGGCAGAGATGCCAGAGAGATACCAGAGAAGCCAGCAGATGCAGAGGACAACTATGCTGCTCTGAGAAAAGTTAGTGAGCCACAGGGCTGAACAGGATAAAAATCATGAGTTAGCAAGTAATATGCTTGGGCCTTAGGCTGATCAGCATAAAATTAATTTAAGCATCTGTGTGTCTCTGTGAGACTGTGGGTCTGCAGGTCTGAATCTCAAGGCTAGGCCCAAAAGTCTGGGACTGAAACTTAATGTTACAATACACCATTAGTGTAAAACTTACTAGAGTGCATGTTTTACACTGGTGTAAAAGCCCCTCTTGCCTTCTAATGACTCAGCAGTTTGAAAGTTCCCCTTATGTATGTGTGTGGGGGGGATAGTTGTGTTTTTAGTTTCTTACCTGCTTTGCCCATGCCTCACTTATATGTTATGATAATGTGTATACCTATGCAGCAGACTGATGGCAGTGGATGGAGGTCCCATACCCCATGTGGGTACGGTAGAAGTTGGTGCAGCAAGAGACACTTAGACTGGGCCCACATGAAGGAACTTTACTGTTATGGAGAGGGGAGGGGGTTGGCAGGGTCAGGTTAATTGCCATTGGCCAGGAGTGGCTTCAGTGGCTAGAACAGAAGTCTAACCACTCACAATTAACCTGTTTTCTAGGAGCTCAAGGCAATTTGAGGAAGAGCATCAGTAGATCTCAAATCTTCAACCTCCCTCTACTGGAAAAGAAAACCATTAAACATGTCTTTTTGTATTCCTCCCTCCGGTCTGATACCATTGTGAGCCAACGTAGTGACTATAGGAGGGGACGTAGGTTTCCAGGGGGCATGGAGGAAGATACAGGTGAGATGCAGAGCACCTGGCCACAGTTGTTGGGCTAGGGCAGGGTCTCTGTGTGCACACAGTTCTAAGCAGAGCCATTGAGAATTATACGTAGGTGTGTGCTCATGCAAACTGGTCTCTGCCTTCCTTTTCATGACATTGAAGAAGAGAAAGACAAAGCTGGTGTCTAGATCGAGCCTCTGTGTATGTTTTAGACTCTTTTTTTTTTTCTCTTTTAAGTTACTAAATCTCTGCCTACCCCAGGCAATTGGATAGCCAGAAAACCTGGCAGGAAGCATAGTTAGCTGATTAATATTTTAAATCAGTTAATTAATTAATTAATGTGTGATATGGATATCCATGCATGGATTTGTTGTATCTCGCCTGCGTGCAGGTGCCTGCAGAGACCAGAGTGACTTGGGTTCTCTGGAACTGGTGTCGTAGACAGTCGTGAATCACCTGATATGCTTGTTGGAACCCAAACCCAGGTCATCTACAGGAAGAATAAGAACTTTGTCACGTCAGCCCTGTAGTTTAAATTTGTAACTGTTTATCTATATATGAGTTCCTTTTCCAGGTAAAAGCTTGAAATAATAAGTATTATATTTCTTTAAACAGATTTCTACTCTCTCATTTTTGTTAGCTTTCTATTTTATCCCAGAAGGAATTTCGACGAGGTAATTAAACATATATGGATTGAGATGAAGGGTGTTAGGTGTATTATGATTTCATAGGAATGACATACTCTGAATAGAATGTTCAGGGACTTTTTCTTCCACCAAATTTTCCATGTTTGGAGTGTTTTCATATTAATAAACATCCAGTGCTCTTTATTTTTAACATTGTATTCTATTGTGCATTATACAGATGTTTATTAACTACACCCCTACTGATTATAAATAAGTTGGTACTTGTTCAGTAGGTATCTGCTGAATACATGAATAAATAATTTTCCCCAGCTTGCCAGCAGAAGGGGGACTGCTCTTTAGGAGTGGTTAACAACATGAAATAGGCAGACAAAACTGACTATACATGCTTTGTTGTAGACAATTGCTTCACATGACGCAGATAATAACAAACAATTAGTTGCTTCTTCTTACTGTGTAAAAATGCTGTGTAAGCACTTCTCATTTCCGCATCTATGAGAATATTATCTTCATTTTACTAATGAGAAAATTAAGGCTTAAAGAGCTTGTGTAGCTTAGCTCACTTCTAATAAGGGGTGGAATCTGCTTTAAATGTAGACCCAAGGCTCTAGTGATTCACCCCCTGGCAGTACCTGACTTTTGCTATTTAGAGAGAGAAAATCAGAGACAGACTATTTTGTTCCCTTTGCTTCTGCTTTGAACCCTTTCTTTGGTTATGAGATGGAGACGGGAAGCAATATGGAAGACAAGGCATGAAAGTGAGGTGTAGAGAAGAGTGAGGAATAGGGTGATTTGCAGAAAAAAAAAAAAAAGGTAAGTCTGCCAGTTTCAGGATAGACCATCTCAGCTCACAAAATAAACCTGATAATTTTTTGAGTAGATATGATACATAACGGTTTTATTGCTGTACTTTAAAGCATGTTAGTGGAGGAGCAGTCAGCGTTCTGATGAATAGTGTGCTGGCTTGAATAAGCCATGTGGAGGGGAAACAGAGGTTGCAATGGAGACTTCAAGATGTTGGAGATGCCAGAGTTGTGAGATATCACAGAACCAGCCCCCCAAAGGAGGGATGTATGTTGCAGGCAGAAAAGCTGCAGAGGTGGAGCAGCCAAGCCCCTTAACACCAGATATTAACACCAGATACAGAGCTACAGGATTTAGTTTGTCCTGTTGGATTCTGGTCTCATTCGCTTTACAAATCCACTGTTTCCTTGCTGAGTCCCCATTCCCCAGTTTTGAAATGGTACTGTGTCTTCTGGGCTATTACAGGTTGGAGTATGTGGTTTGCTTTTTTATTTCATGAGGTGACACTTAAAATATTTCTTTGAGACTCAAAAGGGGCCCTGGCCTGAGTATTTTGGACAGTACTGAGAACCGGAAGGACTATGGAGACTTTTGAAGTTGGACTAAGTGCATTTGCCATTATGATATTACCCTATGCGAGTCCAGGAATGAGATGTGGTAGACTGAATAGGAATTGTTCCCCACAGGCTAAGGCATTTGAACATTTGTTCCCCCATTGGTGGAGCTTTTGAGAAGGTTAGGTGATGCAGCCTTGTTGGAGGAGGCACATCACCGGAGGCAGGCTTTGAGAGTGAAGTCTTGCCCACTTCCCCTAACTAAATAAGTAACATTTAAGAAGAATAAAAATGTAGAAAATGTGTCGGCTTGATTTGGAAGGTGTCTTACAATACAGCCTCTGGGTCTCAGTGTATATGTTCTACTCTTTTATCCCAGGAATTGCCTGGGAATTTCTGTTATTTTTCTGAAGTGTCGTAATCATGTCATAAGACCCTAAATAGCATTTTTTTTAAAGTGGTAGATTTGTATGTGATTTTACTCTAATGTTAAAAATGAACACATTAATTATATCATGATTCATATGTCACGAACATGGATTGTGTTTGAATTCTATGCACCTAAGTTAGAAGGGGAAAGTTGCATATGGCAGGCCTGCTGAATGGGGCAAAAGAAGGCAGTAGCTTGACCCTGTCTCTCCTCTCCTATGTCTTTTGAAATTCCAGGCTTTCCCCCAAATAATGTGGGACCTAAAGCAGATCTGAAGATTTCCTGATATCTACGAGACTATCCTGTGCATTGCTTCTGTAGTTCCATATAGTCATCTTTGATAGCTATTTACAAAGATTCCGCAAAGGAGGCTGGAGTGTCTTAAATAGTGATGTCGGTTCATTTATTTCTGGGCTTGATTAGGGAATGAGGGTCACCTGTGCTACACTCAGCAATGCAGTTCTCTGTGCTCTTAAAAAACTCTCTCTCTTGCCGTCTGGGAAACTAGCCACTTCTGATTTTCTGTCCACCATACTGTGATCTGTTTTGATCTCCATACCTTTTTCTCACCTGCTGTGAAGAAACTTTCTCCCTAGGTTACTTCATTGATTTCCTCACTGGCTAGTCTTGTGGGTGTATCTGCCTCTTGGACTTCATCTCAATTTAGAACTGGTGGGCTGTAAAGCTCACTTGTGGAAAGTGTAACTGTTGAGCTCTGAGTACTGGCTAACTGCTCCTCTCACAGTGTTTCCTGTTTTAGTAGTTAGTGCAAAACCTACCTGATTCATCTTCTGATAAACCTGGAGGCTACATTTTTAGGAATTGTACTGTCATGATCAAGGGCTGGCTTTCCTAAGTCCACATTTCAACTCCACTGCTTACTGGGTTTTTTTCCCCCCTTATTGAATCTCAGTTTATTTGTTTGTAAAATGGGACAAATAAAATGTGTTTTCTGGGAGCATGAAGTAAGTTAAAACATGTTTACAGTACACTAGTCAGTACCTGACATAATCAATGTTCTATCAATGTTAGTTCTTCAGGGACTTGCCAAGTCCTATATAGTCAGACAGATTTATTGAATAAGGCTCAAGTCGTCTCTCTTCAAGATTACATAGTTACTTTATATTGCATACTTTATAGTTGTACTTTTACAACTTTAAAACAGAACCACAAAACTAGAGTCTCACCTTGCCTGTAGCCCCACAGGAAAATGGCCAGTCACTTTCCAAAATATTTCTGCTGTTCTCCACCTTGCTTGACACCACCCTGGACAGGCAGCTCTGTCTGTACCATTATGTCGAGGGGCCTCTTTGTCTTGGAGCCTCGCCATATTTAATCCATTCTTGAGTGCCTGTGATATCTGCGCAAAGCAAATCCATCCAATCACTTTATTTCCTTAAGATCCATCAATGGAATAGTAGTACACAGAAATTTGGGGAAAGCAGACATATCAGGATATACATTTCTGTAAAATTCCTGTATATATGATACTTAAAAAATAAAGGTTTTACATAATTAACTACTTTTCTAAGTATTAAATACTTATATAAAGTACTTCAATGGCCTATTGTCTTTCTGATAACATCTACATTCTTTAATATGAACGAGTATGGTAAGGCTATGATTGGCAGATACTGTGGGTGGTTGACAACTCTCATCTGTCCTTGTAGCTAGCTGGAGCCAGATCGTGGCTTCATCTAGCTCCAAATGAACAAGTGGACAAGACTGTCACATTTGAAAGCCTATAAACATATGAACTACATCATATTATAAAGGAAAAATTATGTTGAAATATGCTTATCAAAGACATGGCTATAAAGCAGCAACTCATGTTTCCCTTTGTCAATGCACAATGTCCCATGGGTGCTATTGTTTAAGCCATAGGTGCCACTGTTAGGTTTACAGCCTTTAAAAAAATTTCTGAATGTGAAGGGAGCTGCTGTTGCGTGCGATAAAGAATGTAAAAAATAAGGGTGACCTTGACATATCTCCTTCTAGGCCCTCATCAAAGAGCAGGTGAAGACCCAGTGCAGGGAAGTAATATACATGCTAACCACCATGTAATGACATGAAAATGTGTGATTTTTATTGGTGCTAAAGAGCATGTACTGCTGCTATTCCTTCTAGGATGGTTTTCACCTTCATCATAGGTGGGAGGAAGAGTTTTAGCCAGAGCTCTCAGTAAGAGGTTGTAAAATAAAGATGACAGGCCCACAGTATGAATGACAGCAAGCCAACCGCAATAACCCCAGTGATAGTTGTAGGCCTTGCCTATGTCTGGCTAGGGCACTAGTCCCCAGATGGCTAGGGGAGAGGTCAAGGAAGGAAGGACAGTATGACACTTCTGAAAAGGATTTAGTCAATGGCACAGACTCCTAAGAGTGGCAGGGACATCAGGAAGAAACTAGCATTCTTGAGGCCCTGCTCAAGCTGCGGACCCCCACCCCACACTCCTAGTACCCACCTACTCTGAGCCTTATGGTAAGTTTGCGGTGTCTGTAATGATATGCTTACATATATGTGCTTATTCTGTATAATAAACATGTTATTGTGTTTACTGTGTTAGAGAATTTTAACTTTTCCTGTCTGAATTCTTTTTAATGAACTCTTCTATCATCACCAGAAGCATCTGCACTTGAGATCTGTCTTGCTTTCCTCCTTGTCTCCCAGCTCAGAGACTATTTCCAGTTTGTTGCTGTGCCCTGCGGACGGCACCTGCCCCATGTCTGAGCAATTTTCTCTCGGCCCTTCAGGTCTGAAGCAATGGCTCTTCCCCAAATCCCGTGTTCTCTCTCCTTCAGCCCCTCACCCCAGCAGATTTCTGGTGTTATGTTACCCTTTTACAGACTTTATCACAATTAGATTTTACAAGTACTCTTATGAATTTCCTTATTAAATTTCTCTCTCTCCTCCCTCCTTCTCTCCCTCCCTCACCAGACAGCAAACATTATGTGGGCAGGAATCGTCAGCATAGATACAGTGTCTTCGTGGACACTCAGAAGCTATAAATTGATTAAATACAATACAGTTCAAATTTTATTCCAGTGTTCAGAACAAAATGGATTCTAACTCTCATGGAAAACATAGCTTAGCACCTCTGAGACTGTTACCCAAGAGGTTTCTTATTGGTGTTTTAGTGTGTTAATTTTTTTTTAAGGAGCCTAATACAGTGATCAGCAAATTGTGCAATATGGGAGCAGTAAAGAAATGAGCCATTAGATAAGGAGAGTTGAACTGAGTAGGTAAGTATACAATAACTAATTAGGATAGGTAGATGAGGGAGCCTGAGTTTTATGTTAGCACATCCATGCCCTACCAGCATTTGTTAATGTAAGTTCTTCCAGAACGTTCTAATGTTGTCTAACATTTTGCTGTGTGGTAAGGAAGCACATTCCCTCTTTGGATTTTCATTTGTGGCACTGTGATACCTCAAGACAGTGTTAATAAAGTTACACTTGAACTGGGGTGGGGCCAGTGACTAGCTGACCGGAATTAGCCAATAGAGAAGCTAGGAATATGGATAGAGAAGAAAAGGATAAGTAGGGAGGGACTTGAAATTTCGCGGTCCCTTCGTTCTGGAAAGTGTGGCTAGAAGGCTACTCTTCTTCTTCCTTGATCTATCAGGATTTCACTCCGATATTTGAGCCCCGAGCTTTTATTGGTAATAGAACATCTTTGATAATTCCATCCATTGCTTGCTTCATTTCTTCTCGTTGCCCAGAAACTCCAGTGCAAAGGCAGCGGTGGCCTTGTGAGAATTTGTGTCCTCTGATTTGTTTGTTGATGTTGTTAGAGATAAGGTCTTGCTAAGCAGCCATTGGAGGGCTTAACTAGCCATCTTTCTGCCCCCCTCAGCTCAGGGTGGGCACTCCTGGAGCTGTTCACTGCCCCTTGTGCTCTGTTTTCCTAGCATTAACAACACTGTCTCCATTAGCTGTTGGTGTTGGCTATATAGAGATTTTTTTTAATCATATTTTAAAAGCATTTTTCTATTCGTGAATGAGGTTTGATTATATTATCAGTGGGAAATACATGAATAGGCATATTTTTTGTTAATTATGTGAGACTGGTCTATCTTCACCCATAAAAGATAGAACGTGACATATCTGTCTCGTCCTTTCCTCCTGGATTTGTCTATGAACATCTCACCTTCCTCCTGAGCTTCCCCTGGGCTGAGGTTGGGGAGATTAGAAAATGAACTCGCTAGGTAGCCCACAAAGTTATTATTTGATTTTATTCCACTGCTCTGTCCTTGATGAATTGTGTATCTTATCTATGCTTTCTGAAATATAAGCAGCTGCTACTTGAGTAATGCATTTTAGGGGCTAGTTCTATGCACATAAGTTTATACAGCTGATCTTGCTTAAGCCTTTTGCTATTATATGAGATAGGTGCTTGTGGGGATTCAATAAAAGCTTCAGATGTTTCGGAGATATCGGAGGGAATCTACCCACAGTCTATGTGGGGGCTTAATAAAAGATCCAGAAATTCTGGAGATCTAACCACAGTCAGTCTAGGAGAATCAGAGAGTGGTGATTGACACCTTTAATCCCAGCACAGGGAGTATCCTGGGAGTGGTGACCTACGCCCTTAATCCCAACTGAGTCAGGTCATTTTAGATTACAGAAGGAATTCCAGGCTGCAAAACAGGCAGTGGTGGGGCCACGCCTTAATTTACCAAGAGAGTATTTAAGGCTTAAGCAGGCATAGAGGAGGAGGAAGCCAAGGGAGGCCAGGCTGAGGAAGCTAGAAGACAGCTGGGTAAGATCTGACTGTGGTGCTTATTCTCTCTAATATCTCTGACTTTCTCAGAGAATATATCCCTGAGTCTCATTTATTTGTGCAACAGGTGCTATTATTTTTTTCCCATTTTACAGGTGATAAAACTGAGTCTTGAGGGAGTTTATTTGCCTCAAATAACAGCACTAATTTAGTCCTTAGCAATCAACTTCATGTCCTATGTTGTTACTGCCTCTTTACGTGACCAGTAAGCCACATTTAAGTTTGAAATTTACTGGAAACTAATTACTATGATTGCAAAACTCCACAGGAAGAAGTCAGTAGGTTGGAACCAATCTCAAAATGAAATGACAGTAAATATGCATAACTGTATGTAATAAGGTATTGCTGTCTTAAAACATTTTACAGAATGAATGACACATTCGAATGAGAGGCTTCTGTGATAATTTCTTCTTTATTTTAGTATTTATAACAGATACTTGCCCTAAAAAACCCCATGTTGCTAGGAAGCTAATTATTATCAGAAGTTTCTTAATAATGAGTTTGTATAATGCTTTAAGTCTGCATCCACCCTGAGATTATCTAGAATTTCTAACATAATATTGTTTTCCTGAGTGATGGTAATGAGCCCACATTTGTCTGTTATCATTTATAACCACTACTAGTACATTATCAAAATGAAGTCAGGGTGTTTACATTTGCATTAGAATGTGAAGGTCTTAAGAAACATTTAGAAAATGACTACCTACAAACAACTGGAAACGGAAAACAACATAGTCATTAACCAGACTTAGGTTCCAAAGGGACAAAATGATCTCATCAAAAATGATACTTAAAACAATGACAAAATTCCAGTCTGCATAATAAATGATGGAATCCACTGAAATGGAAGAAAGTTACAAAGCAAAGCACTTTACCCTTTCAAATACAATCATATTTGAGTTAATATTTGGGGTGACAGCGGTGAGAAACTGTAAGGGCTTTCACTGGCTCTTACTAAAGCTCATGGCTTCTGGGTACTTGTGGACATTCCACACTGAACCTGGTTTAAGCTCCTCAGATCAATGCTTGATTGTTACCAGGCTTTTGCCAAGACTACAGATTACTCTGCACAAACTGACAGCAAGGCCTCATTGCTGAAGACAATACCTACAGAATTCGTTGAACATGGAGAAATCAAACCCTACATTCTAATGCCCCTGGTGCAGGATGGTACTCTGCATGCTGTCAAAGGAGAAACATAAACACCAAACCAGCTATCCCTCTGAGGGACAATGGTGTCCTGCCTCTATGATATGCTAGGGCAATGGTGGCACAAAGCTTGTGGGAGCAATGAATCAATATCCGATTTGACTTAAGGCCCAAGACACAAGATGAAACCCATGCCTCATGCTGTTGGGTGACCAAGAACCTGAGACCAGATAGCTCAGATACCTAGGGTGTTTGCTACACTCATGATCAGTTCAGCCACCATCAGAGAAGCTCCCTCATGTAAAAGGAAGAGCACAGTGGTAATAATGATAATGGGCTGTTACCACTTCCTAGTGAAAGGGAGGTTGGGAAGATAAAGGCAGAAGATTTCAGGGGACTTGAGGTTCTATCTACCACCACATTCTACCTCTCAGCTTCCCGAGGTCTTAGAAGTTGCTAGTTGTTTACAGATTAGCTGCAGATGGGACTCCAGTACAGCTTCTTTGAGGGAGCGGCCTTTCCCATGATGCAGCTGTGTTTTTAGCTGCCCGTGACTGTATAAGGAAGCCCAACAAGGCATTGGCTCATTACTGGACATGGGAGAAAGCGTTTCTTTAGTCTCTTCTTAATGCTCTTTCTGGAGACGTAGCTTATTTATGTCTCTCTAAGAAATGTAAGTTTCTGATGAAGCTGCCTGGATCTAGATTACCTTTTGAAAGTTCATATTCAAAACTTAAGGGTACGTTTAAAGGACCCAGAATCTGTGAGAGAATCCAGTTTAGTTTCAAATCATGCCAGTCTGGAAGCTGGATTAAAGAGTCTCCAGTCCCCAGTGCCTCTAGCTCCTGGGTTAATCCTGTTAGTTGGAAACTTAATGTCCTTGACACAAAGCAGTTCTCTGAGTATTTGGGAACACAGTGTGTAGCACAAAATTAAAAAACAAAATTAACCAGTATATAAGGAGTATATGATATGGTACAATGAAAGGATTAAAAACTAAGTTTTCAATAAATGTATTTTATCATAGATATAGATTAAAACAGGACTGAAAGATGGGTTGGAAAGAGTGTCTGATATTATCTTTGAGAAGAATCAGGGTGACAAATATACATAATTATACAGTTGGAAAAGCTAATGTATATTTACATATATGTAATATATGATGTATATACATATAAAGCATAGAAGCATATAATTTTATGTTTAGTCCTTTTTTTAAGAACAGATAGATAAAAATGTACTATTTGCTGTTTCAGCTCTGGTTATCCCCCCAAATCTATTACTTATATATTTTTTGTTATATAGTTACTTTTATTTTGAATTTTGTTTACTTATGCATTTATTTATTTTGAAACAGTTCTCATTATGTAGCAGATTGGCCCCAGCCTTCCCAATGCTCACATATAAGTATATACACATATATATCATAATATATATACACATATTAATACACACACATATTTCATGATAGGGAACTAGAAGGCTAATGAGCAAATAGAAATGGAGTCTTAGTGGGGGCTTCTATTGCTGTGATGAAACACTATGGCTAAGAAAAGTCGCTTAGGGAGGAAGGGGTTTATTTCATTTTACAGTTTGTGGTCTGTCACCTAAGGACCTCAGCAAGACCCCAAGGCAGGAATTGGGAGGCTGGAGCTGATGCAGGGGCCATGGGGGAGTGTGCCTTAATGTCTTGGTCCTTGTGACTTGCTCAGCTTGCTTTCTTAAACCATCTGAAACACCTACCTACTCAGGGATGGCCCCACCCACAATGGCCTGAGCCCCCCTACATGAATAAGCAGTTTAGAAAATGTACCATAGGCTAATCTGGTGTGGACAGTGCTCAAGTGAAGTCCCCTCTTCTCCAGTGATTCTACCTTGTGCCAACTTGACAAAAACTTAGGCAGAACAATGAGCCAAAAATAGTATTTGAAGACAAAATGGCTAATGAGTTCACAAAAACCATTAAGCCAAACAACAGATTCTGAGAACTGGGGCCCTGAACAGAATAGATTAAACCGTAAAGATCACCATGGATCCTCCCACACATTGCTAAGGTGAAAATCCTGATTAATGGTCCAGCTTTGGCTGTTACTTAGGAAACTTGACCTTTTTTGTGATTTTGAATTTGGGTTTTGTTATTGTTGGGTGTCTTTGAATTTTGTAGGTGAATTTCTTTGCTCTTACTGAAGGAAAATAACTTTTTTTTTTCTAGTAGGAACTGGCAGACTCAGACTCATGGTTGTTTGAAGATTAGGGGGCAGTTCCAACACTGGAGAAAACGCTGAAAAGGTGAGTGAGGTTTCCTGACAATATGAGATAATCAAATAGATAAGATTTTTCAAATTAGCCATTTGCAAATAAAAAAGGCTATAAATATAACCTGAGCACTAGGAAAGTTGGGGCCATCTGGGCCACATAATAAGACTTGCCTCAAAATAAATAAATGTACAAGTTAACAAAATTAAAAATAAAAGGAAAATAATACAAATAATAGATATTTTGGCCCAGAGCTGAAATACCAGATAATACATTTTTATCTATTCTAGTCTTAAATAAAAAAGAGTAATAAACATAAAATTACATACTTTCTATGGTTTTTTTTTTTAACACTTAGCATAAAGATTCCCCTGCAAAGACGTTTTTCCTGGAAGAGAAAAGATACTAGAAGTGAATGAAGAAGTGAAGACAGTTGAGTGGACCCTCACTGCCACTCATCAGCTGCTCAATTAATCTGTCAATGGCTCTTAAAAGGAGATGGAGATAGTTGACCCATCTGCCTCCGGTTATGGAAAGGACAGATAAAATAACATTAAGGAAATCTGAGCTCCTCGGGGAAGAAGGGGGTAGCAGAGTAGCTGCCTGCTTTTAGGGAAGCCAAGGGTGGAAGCTGCATTTCACCCCTGCCAGACTCACTGATAAGAATCCATCTGGATTTCAGGAATCTGGAAGAATTTTGAGAGAGGAGTTAAGAATTTTTTAAAAAATCATTATCCCATATTTATAGAGAGTGTATAGCGGAGTGTAGCTAAGAACATGAATTCTAGGAATGAAAACCTAATTTATACTGATTTTTTGCAAGAATCCATAGTGAGTTTTAAAGTAGGTTCCTTGTTAGGCCAAGTAAGAACGTGGTGGGCCCCAGCACGCAGTCTAGGTTCACTGTGAGTAGCTTATGGAGATATCCTGTTTGTAACTTACTGAACAAGTAGGCTGGAGGAATGCATTGTGACTGCCAAAGCAGTTAACAGAGATTTAGAGTATTATTGAAGACAAGATTTTAAAAAATTCTAGAAGATAAATATGATTTACCACGGGATAATGGTTGGTATCTCAGGATCTCCTGCCAATTACTGATTATCCGCTAGGTGGAAAGCTCAGATGCATTTAGTGGCTAAAACTGTCAGCTTTAGGTGGGTGAGATGACTTAGGGGTGCAGGGCCTGGGGCTCAGCATGAAGGCCTTAGTCCTAGAACCTACATAAAGGAGGGAGAGAAGCAATGCCATAAATGTTCTCCAACCTCCACATACATCTCCCCTCATCTCTCTCTATCTCTCTCTCACCACATACACACCACCTACCTACTCACACATATATCCGCCTACATACCCAAAACAATAACACATACACATCATACCCTACATACCTAACATCCACAAACACATCACACATCATATACCTTACACAAACCACCCACACATGTATATATACATCACACACCACACATCATATACCTTACACAAACCACCCACACATGTATATATACATCACACACCACACACATACATACCACTCACACACTCACCCCCCACGTATACACCATATGCCATACACAAACATACCCCACCCACACACATTCACACATACACACACATACACACATACCACACACACTCAAACACACACACACATACCATACCATACATATACCACACATACACATATACTCACACACACTATACACACACACAGACACACACATTCACACACCCATCATACACACACACACACACACACACACACACACACACACACACACACACACACACACATACTTCTGCTCATTTCAATTTCAGACACCATCATAGACATTAATGTATCAAGTGGTAAAATACAATTTGTAAATATTACTATTGTGTGTGACAGTGGATTGAGAAGAGAACATTTAACAAGTCTGAATGCAGAGCAAACACTCCTCTTACATTGAAAATCAGCTATGAGGCCTAGAGAGTCAGTCGGCTTGATGGTTAAGAGCAGTGACCACTCTTGCAGAGGACCCAGGTTCAATTCTCAGCCCAAATACTAGGTAACGACCATCTGTAACTCCTATTCTACTTTCTTGTGGTCCTTCTGGGCACTGAACACACACGGTACAACATACACACAGGCAAAATACCCATATACCTTAAATTAAACTAAATTCAACTCTACACTGCGGTGGAAAGTCAGTTAAATTCAAGTTTATTTGAAGAAAGAAAGGCCTTGGGATTTTAATTGAAAGCAATGAGGGCATGATCAAGCTATGTGATTTGTCCCCCAAATATCCTCAACCAAAGAAACGAGGGGGTAGGAGAAAAGACCTTTGGTCAGACTGAGAGAATGTGTTCCTTGTTTTCATGACAGATGTATTTGCAGAAAGTACATTGTTTTATGTTATACAAAAGAGACATTTCACAGACTATCAGAGTCACAAACTTAATCATGCTTGATAAATATTTGTTGGATGGTTTAATGAGTTAAGTATCAAAGTGGAAGGCAATTGTAGCAGCCACTGTTCTGTAAAGACTTGAAATTCATTGGAGTTGGTGATGGCAGAGTGAGCCTTTCCTCCTGACCACAGATTTTCCTCATTATTTAGAGGCCTTGCTGTGTGTATGTGTGAGTGTGTAAGGGGGGGGGGGGGAGAATGAGCGAGAGAGAGGGAGAAAATGAGAGAGGGAAAGGGAGAGAAAGAGACAGAGAGAGGAGATGAAGAAAAACAGAGAGAGACTAATCCATGTTGCATTTTCATGCTCAGGGAATTATTCCTGCCAGGAGATGAGGGAGCACCAGGTGTTCAGAAATGAGGCATGCCTTGGCACACCGTGAACTCATCTGCCTTTGCTTATTTCTGAAAAATTGACCACGTTTTAAGTAGTAAGAGTTAAATAGGAATCTCTTTGTTCTCATCACTATGCATTTTGTGGGGCAGCAGGCACCGCACTGGTGATTGACAAATTTGAGATCAAGCATTCCTACCGCGGTAGAGCTGTCTAGCAACTTGTTTTTCCTCAGCGGACACTTTAACAGCCACTGTTGATAGTGAAGCTGGTATCTTTCACCCAAGATATTATGTTGTGATGGAGGGCTGTTTGTAACCTCAGCACTGTGGCCTGCACGTAACCAATCCCATTGCTGTCCCCTAACATTTAAAGAGAGATGTCAGGTCATTCTGATGGTTAGGAAGCATGTTTGTGCACATGTCCATTCTACTTAAACTCATTGATGGTGAGACCATAGATACATCTCTCAGTGTGAGAGAACTTTAGAGATGGTGTTGCTTCACATTCTTCCACTAAAAAAAAAGCAAGTGGGGGAAATTCGTTGACACGCACTTAAAGGGATTCGTCAGTGGCCTCAGCTTAGAGTTTTTGACATTTTAAAAGAGTGTATAGGAACTGGCCCTACCCATTTGAATTCCTTTTTCCCTTTATGACAAGACTTACTTTATTTTCAAGTTAGTTTTTATATTGGAATGCAATATAAAAATATATTGGACCCACTATGGCATTTCATTCATATGCACCATTATACATATTCTGAAATCTCCTCCCCTGCCCTCTGCTCTTCACTTGTCCCGTTCTCTTTCTGTTCCTAAATAATCCCTCCTCTGACTTTGTGGCCACTTAGGAGCTCTTTCTCCTAGTCCCCATGCTAATGTTTGTGCACACATGAATTTAAATGCAGTGGGAAATGAAATGTGAGAGAAAACATTCAGTGTTTGCCTTTTCGACTCTGGCTTATGTCTCACAATGTAATTATCCCCTGATCCATCTATCTTCATGAAAATGTCACAGTTTCACATTTTCTATGCAGTAGAATAAAATTCTGTTGTGTACATATATTGTATATACGTACCACAAAGTTTTTAGTCTGTTCATTTGTTGATTGACATCTAGGATGGCTCCACATCCTACTTATTGTAAACAGAGCAGCAATAAACATGGTTATGCAGGTGTCTCTGCAGTAGCTCGTTACAGTGTTTCAGGTGTAGCCTGGGAATGGTACATGTGGGTCACATACTCTTCTATTTTTTTTTTTTTTTTGAGAAAACTCCATTCTGATTTTCATAGTGGCTATACCAGTTTATATTTCTGTCATCACTTTAACCACATTCTCTCACTTGTCGGTAGTTGCTTATATTCATGGTGACAGGCGTTCTACTGGGGTCTGTGGAATGTCAATGCAGTTTTTACTGCATTTCCCTGATAGCTGAGGATGTTGAGCAGTTTTTCAAATATTCACTGCCTGTATTTCTTCTTGAGGCCTGTCTATTTAGTTTATTCAACAACATATTGGTTGGTTGGTGTGGTTCTTGATATTTAATTTCTCCAGTTCTTCACCTTAGATATTAAATTCTGACATTTTCCAATTAATATTTTAGAAATCAATCCCTTGTCTGGTATGTGGTCAGCAAAGATCCTTTCCCATTTTCTTACCTAGGGTTTCATTGAAGTGAAGAGACACCATGACCATTGCAATTCTTATTAAAAAACATTTCATTAGAGCTGGATTACCATTCAGAAGTTTAGTCATTATCATCATGGCGGGAAGCATGGCAACACACAGGCAGACGTGGTGCTGGAGAAGTAGCTGAGAGTTCGGCATCCAGATCAGCAGGCAGCAGGAAGAAATAAGATACTGGGCCTGGCTTGAGCATCTGAGACCTCAAAGCCCACCCCCCAGTAACACACTTCCTCCAACAGGGCCACACCTACTTTAACAAGGCCACATCTACTCCAACAAGGCCACACCTTTTAATTAATAGTGCCCCTTCCCTATGAGCTGATGAAGGCCATTTTTATTTGAACCAGCACACCCATTCTGAAGGGTTCCCTTCATGCTGGTGAGCATCCTTTGCTATTCGGAAGCTTTCTAAACCTAGTTAATCTGCCAATCTTTGGATTTATTTCCTGAGCTATTATAGTCTTTCTCAGAAACTTTTTTTCCATATGCCTGTATCTTGAACTATTTTACTTCTTTTATCTCTTAGAAGCTTCAATGCTTCAGGCCCCGCATTAGGGTCTTTGATATATTTGGAACTGATTTTTGTGCAAGGTGAGAATTAAGAATCTAGTTTCATTCTGCCACAAGTGACAATTCAGCTAGCTCAGGACCATTTGTTGAAGATGCTGTCTTTTTGCTGATGTCATTTTGACATCTTTGTTGATTTAGGTAGCTGCAGCTGTGTGAGTTTGCTTCTGGGTCTTCTTCCATTGTTCACACATCTATTCTTATGCCAGCACTACAGTATTTTTCTTACAATGGCTCTTCAGTATATTCTGAGCTCAAGTATAGTTTTAAGGGTACAGCTCATTGTTATTTGGAATTTTTATTCCCTTGGTTAATTTGAATAGGAACCTCTTAATTTTTATTATTTTTCCAAAGAGTTGACTCTTTGATTGACTGCATGCATTGATCATTTAGTCTCCACTTCATCAACTGCTCTGCTTGTTATATTTTTTACACTTTTTACTGTGGGGTTGGTTTGTTCTTGCTTTCTGAGATTTTGAGATACATCATTAGGTTATTTTATTTGATATCACTCATCTCCATCCCTCTCTCTTTTCTTTTTTTCTTTATTTCTTGAGTGATTTTCTTTCCTTACCTATATTAGAAAGACTCACATCAACCACACCTATAGAGCACGGGGCACCTCAGCTATTGGGTATTGGAAACGTGAATACCAGAAACTCCTTACACAGGTTTACCCCCATCAGGTCCTGTCATGGCCTTACTCACCCACTCCTCTCAAGTCCAGGTCTAAAATAGAG
This sequence comes from Phyllotis vaccarum, assembly GCA_033318265.1. Lineage (NCBI taxonomy): Eukaryota > Metazoa > Chordata > Mammalia > Rodentia > Cricetidae > Phyllotis > Phyllotis vaccarum. The sequence goes on along the minus strand of JARWLC010000001.1, from coordinate 59,973,411 downwards.
CAAAGTCACAACATAGGGAGAATTACCCACTTGACCAACAGCAGAGATCCCACAAAAGGCTGGGAAGGCAAGGGGAACTTGGTTTGGATATGACATGGCACTCAACATGAGGTCAACATACCAAGGGCCATTCCATGGCAGCCAGCTGCTCTGTGTGAGGCTGTTTTTCTCAATTTCTTCAAATTCTTTCTGGTTGCTATTGGTTTCCTCTGCAATTTTTTCTTGTTTTTTTTTGGGGGGGGGGTGGTCTGGTTTTAAAACTCACTGAGAGTTAGTTAGTTCTTCAAACTGCTTCTTAACAGTAAAGAATGCACACCCGATGGATGCTTTTATGCTCTTCTATGGGATTTTCATCGCAGGAAAAAACACTGAGCCAAACCAGGCTAATTCTCAGTAGGGCAGTGGACGAACCCTTTACCATCCACTCTGGGGTACAGCTGTAGTTGTCCAGGAATGACTAGTTCTTGAAAGCATATATACAATGGTCCTTTAGATCAAACTGTGAGGCCTCTGTCATCACCATCATGCATATGATTTAAATCCCACAGGCAGAGTCATGCGATGGAGCATGCTAGGGATGCCTCACCCCCATAAGCTTGCCTGAGTCCTTCTGGGGCTAAATTTTAACTCTAAGAACTGTTGGCTATACATTTTCCTCTTAAATTTGCCTTAGCTGCATCCCAAAGGTGCTGGTTTTATTATTTTCATTTAAACGTTCTTTCTGATTGCTTCTATAATCACTGGTCATAAGATTATACTGTTCATTTGCCAAGTGATTATGTACTTGTAATATGAAGTTTCTGGCCTGTCCAGCCTCTGGTCTAGACCCACAGACCTGCAGACCCGCAGACCTGCAGTCCCACAGAAACAGCCACTTATATTAATTTTATGTTGATTGGCCTATGGTTCAGACATATTGCTAGATGGCTTTTTCATCTTGTCTCAATCTATTTCCATTAATCTGTTTAGCCATGTGGCTTGGCACCTCTTCTCAGAGCGCATTTCAACTTCTTTCCTCTGTGTCTGCTGGCATTTCATCTGGTGTCTCTCTGGCATCTCTGGTGGCGTCTCTGCTTTGCTCTTCCTGTTCCCAGAGTTTTCTTAGTCTGGTAGCCCACCCACATTTCCTGTGCCTTCTGGCCAATCAAGTTTTTATTAAACCAGTAGGAGGAACAATATTAACAATGAATCAGAACATATTCCCACAGAATGTACTTTCTCTTGCTATTAATTTATAGTTTGATTCTCTTGCTATTGATTTATAGTTTCATTCTGGTACAATCTGATGAGACAGAATAAATTATTTTAGTTCTTTTTTTTTTTTTTTTTTTTTTTTTTTTTTTTTTTTTTTTACTATTTGTTAAGACTCCCTTTGTGACCTGGAATATAATATGTTTTAGAGAAGGTTCTATGGGCTGCTTAGAAGACTGCATTCTGTTGCTATTGAGTGGTTCATTCTCTACACATTGCTTAAACCCATTTAATCTATGATTCTATGGTATAGTTTAATTATGAAGTTTTTTTGTTGGATGATCTGCCTAAAGATAAGAGAGAGGTATTAGAACCACCCACAATTATTAAATCAGAACCTACCTAACTTTTTATATCCATTAAGTTTATTTTATGGACTTAGGACCCCCCCAACATTTGGTGTCTTTATGTTTAAAATTGTATTTTTTGATTAACTGTCCCATTGATTTGTTGGGGCTCTTATTCATCTGTAGATGGTTTTACATTCTTTGACTCCTCAGTCTGCTGGCATCTTAGAGAGTGAGGTACATTTCTTGCAGAGAGCAGATGATTATATTGGCCAGTCTGCTTTTGTTATTGTGTGTGTGTGTGTGTGTGTGTGTGTGTGTGAGAGAGAGAGAGAGAGAGAGAGAGAGAGAGAGACAGAGAGAGAGAGAGACAGAGACAGAGACAGACAAAGAGAGAGAGAGATAGAGAGAGACAGAGAGACAGAGAAAGAGAGAGAGAGAGACAGAGACAGAGACAGACAAAGAGAGAGAGAGAGATAGAGAGAGACAGAGAGACAGAGAAAGAGAGAGAGACAGAGACAGAGACAGACAAAGAGAGAGAGAGAGATAGAGAGGGACAGAGAGACAGAGAAAGAGAGAGAGAGAGAGAGTTCAGGCCATTTATATTTTAGATTATTTTTGAGAGATGTTTACTAATCTGTGTTATTTCATTGGTTGGATTTCTTGTTGGCTGAAGTATTTACTTTATTTCCTTTCTCCAGTATCACTATTGGAGGTTTTCTGGTTTACTGTATCAATCGTGGTAGATCCCTTTCTATTCCTTTGTCCATCTATCCCCTCAGAAAGTTTACTCTTCTCTATTTCCCACTAACTAAGAGTGCCCTCCATCACACTCCGGGTACAGTATTGGTTTTAGATTTTCTGCCATGTTGACGTGGTGGCCAGGAGCTGCCTTAGTTTGTGTCTGCCTTGAATGTCTTGGTTCTCCATCAGTTTGGAAGATAACTTTGCTTTACTCAGCAATCTTGATTGGCAGTTATTTGCTTTCAGAGCTTGACATTTTTTCCTCTGTGTGCTGCCAACAGCTTGACTTTATCTGCTTCTTTGTGTCTTCTCTGAGGTCACAGATCATTTTTATGTTAACTTTTGAGGCCTTCATTTGACATTTTACCATTTTGATATTCTTGAGTTGGTTGTTGAGATGCCATGATCATTTGGAGGGGCCGTGTTCTCCTTGCCTCTCATGTTTCTTGTGTCTGCTACAGTCATTTCCTTCTGTCTTTATTTGGGGATTTTCTTATGAGTAGAAGAAACATTATAGAAGTAACCAGTCACCTTCTGATTGGATTTAAGGACCACTCCGTGAGATGAAACCCACACTTGACACTGCTAAAGTGGCCAAGAACTTGAGACTAGATAGGTCTGGGATTTGTGGAAAAACTGAATACCACTATTCTGCCAAAGGAACATAGAAGTTAAATGACTCCTGATAATATACTTACAGATCAGTGCTTCAATCAGCCCACGTCACAGAAACTTCTTTTTCAGCAGATGGGAATCTACAGGAAGATCAGATAGATGGAGCCTGCTTAGGTTCATGGCTTAGAGGGATTGGGACTAACAGAAAGGGCTAGGACTAGGGTGTGGCCTTGTGGGAGGAAGCTTGTCACTGGGGGGGGGGGGCTTTGAGGTTTCAGAAGCCCATTGTGAGCCCAGAGGCTCTCTCTTCATGCTACTTGCAAATAGGAATGTAGAACTCTCAGCTCCTTCTCCAGCACCCTGTTTGGCTGCATGCTGCCATGCTTTCTGCCTTGATGATAATGCGATGATAATGCTCTAAACCTCTGAAACTGTAAGAAAGCCCCAAAGTAAGTACTTTTCTTAGTAAGAGTCTCAATGATCATGATGTCTCTTGACAGCGAAAGAACAATGATTAAGATAGACCCACAGCCGAACAAAGTGCAGAGTAAGATTTTGGAGCACTCGGTCTTAAATGGGATGGCTTAATCAAACCTTTCTCTCAATACTCAGGGGGTCATTGTGGAAGTGGAGACAGAAGGACTGTAAGAGCCGGAGGTGACAGATGACTCTAAGGAAATGGTGTCTTCCAGCCCAACTGATATGCATATGAACTCATAGAGACTATGGCAGTACACAGAAAACCTTCGCAGAGTCAAGACATACAAGGTTCCAGCAGTGAGAAATTACACATGGAGTCCCATGCCTAACCAAGAAGCTGCTTGCAACTGATGACCTCCAGCAAAGGGAAAATTAGTTGTTATGGCTATTCTTGGTTGTAACTTGACTACATCTGGAATTAACTAAAACCCAAGCAGCTGGGTATACCTGGGAGGGATTTTTCTTAATTAAACTATTTGAAATGGGAAGATTCATTCTAAATCTAGGTCTTTTGAGGTGAGAAGATCTACCTTACATCTAGGACACACCTTCTGGTTTCAGCCTGTGTGAAGGGCCTGCAAGAAGAAAGCTAGCTCTTTGCCTGCCTATTATCCCTCCTGCTAGCACGTCCATTCCTTCACTGGCATTAGAGAGTCTTGAACATTCTGGAGTATACTCAAGACCAGCTGAGGCCTCCAACCTTGTGGACTGAATAGCTACTGGTTTCTTGGACTTTCCATTGGTAGCCAACCAATATTGGACTATCTAGACCACAGCCTGTAAGCCTGATCAATCTCCGTATATATATATATATTCATTCTATCCATGTTGTTCCTCTAGAGAACTCTGATCCATGCATCAGTTTTCTCCAGTAGAGTCTCATTGGATATATCAACCGCATTCCAGGGCAGACCCGGACCCCAGAGTGGTCAACCCACACAAAATGAACTCAATGATATTTTTGTGGACTTTCAATTTCATTTTGTTTTGCTTTGGACTTTTTTGTCTTGTTTTAATTTTCGTTTTTATGTTTCTTGAGGTGTTTTTTTTTTTTTTTTTTTGAAACAGAGAGAAAGAGCGTAAAGTTGAGTGGGAAGGGGGCTGGGGAGGATCTTGGAGGAATTGGGGGAGGGAAACATGATCAAAATATATTGCATGAAAAAACAATTTAAAAAATAAGGCAAGCCAGGGGTGGGAACACATATTTTTTAAAGTATAATAGGATAAAATGGGGAAAGCAATGGTACTCGAAAAGGAATAAAAAATATTAAAGAAAAGACAAAGATTGCCCAATTACGAAAAACAAATAAAATAAGATGAATATTCTAAGGGAAACAAAAAGACATTATTTAAAAATATATTAAACTAAGCACACTGGTAAAATACATTGCTAAAAACAGGAGAAATAAAGTGTTAGGACAGATTTTGGGGGGGTCTTTGAATATTGGAAACTGACAGCCACACGCATGGGGAAGATAGGTATCAGCTGAACTTGCTGACTCTTGCCTTTCTATGGTTTACCTTGGTGTTGAAAATGTATCTGATAAATTTCTGGGGTCACCCTGAGTTACCCTCTCTTTAAAAGCTTCCAGTATTTATATAGCAAGCCCCTCAGCTTTGCCTGGGCTGTGCCTGCCTAGGCATCTTCTCTCCTCCTCAGATTGTTCCACACAGTGGGGACCGTTTCCTACATGCCCTGAGGAATATAAAGTCGAAATCACAGTGCTAAGATCTGTGCAGGCAGAGGAACTAAATTTGTACTGTAAAGATGTGCCAAGTATTAAATCTTCCTGCTAGAGGGATGAGGCAGGGGATGTCATACTCAGCAGGCTCTCTATATTGTGGATGGCAGGTAGGTTGCTGCAGAGGTTGCTTCCCTCACTGACCTCAGGTCTGGAGCTGTCAAACTCTAGGATTAATCTCAACTGATGAGATGCCACAGCCACCGTACATAGGACTATTTTTCCTTGTCTACTTTGGTGTCTTGAGCCGAGCCTCCAGCTAGCAGCCTCCACCCTCTAAATGGTCAGCCTGTGGGTGTCCCTTCCCCACCTTCCTCCTGGGATAGCTGTCACCCATGGTTTGTTAAATTCTGGCTTGTTGACTTTTTGTTAGACCCTCATGGCTGCTGCCTTCTGCGGCCTCTTGAATCATCTGGATCTCTCTCTGGCATTGCTGACCTTGTCCTGGGGGAGTGGGGGGGGGGTGGTGGTGGTAAAAAACCAGTCTCATTAAAGCCTGCAACTGGGTTGTGCCGGCTCTGGGCTTGTCCTGTGAGTAAGATTGCTAGTCTGTCTGTGCCAGAGCCTATCTGGCTTGCCTTACAGAGAACATCTTGGTGGATCTGGGTGTCTTCCCTTTGTGGATTTCTGAAGAGCCCCTTTCTTGCTGCCTTTGCAATAGCTTCTATATTTCCTTTGTTCTGAGTCACATAGGAGGAAGCATCGAGTCTGCCATCTTAAGTGGAAGTCTCTTTATGTTCTTAAAAAACAAAAAACAAAACAAAACAAAAAAACACTTTACCAGTCTTAGAAGAAATGGGACCTAGAAACAGTACCTGTTTTTAAATGTAAATCTTATTCTAAAAGAGATTTGGAGACTCACCTGCAGGGCTTCTGGACTGCCTGAAATCAGAAAACAGAGCTGTGCGGAAACACTCAGATACGAGTGGAATGTGTTTTTCCCACTTGTAAGCAGAGCTGTGAAAAGTATCTAAAAATACAGTCACACACCTTACAAGTAAGCAAGTTACAAATAGCATTAACATCCAGAGTTAAAAGTTTTGTTTAGAGGTTGGAGAGATGGTTTGGTGGTTAAGAGCACTTGGTGCTCTTTCAGGGGATGCAGGGTCAGTTTCCAGCAACCACAGGGCAGTTCGCAACGGTCACACTCGTTCCTGAGGATCTGATACCCTCTTCTGGCTTCTGTGGACACATGTGGACCACAGAGATACATGCAGGTAAAATACCCATACACAAAAGAAAAAGAAGTAAGTCTGTAAGGAAGTGTTTGGTTTAGAATTTTAACAATGATCTAAAGTTGCTCATATTGTCCAGAAGTGAAACAATGCTATTTCCTTTCTTCTTCAAACCCACTCTCAAGTTCAGAAAGTTTGCCAAATAGGAAAGAATTACGTGGGTTGAGAAAGCATCAAGTTTTCAAAAAGGATCTAATTTAGAGTTTGTGCCTGGGACTAACCCTGGAGGTAATAACATGCCCTATTATGTCCTCTGGTGTGATGCTATAACACACACAGACGGTGTTTTAAATGTCCTTCCGTTTGCAGACCTCTGTCTCCCACAGTGGCAGTCCTCTTGGGGTTTTGTCCAGTTTGCTCTTGCTCCTTTCTAGGATTAAAGAGTGTTGGTTATTTGAAAACAGATTCTTATGCCTTAACTCTAAATTTTTGTTATTCTTTAAAGTGAATCTCCTGAAGATTCAGGACGTATTTGGGTACATTCTTAGATGCACTCAGTGTCTCACAAAGCAGCTACGCTTAGATGAGAGCTTTGCTGATGTGAAGACATCTCCATGGTGAGCAGAGCAACTTCTGGAGCCTCTGCAGAAATTGAGCTGTTCTGATTTGAAGTTGATATTTATTCTTGAAACTAACAACCTAAGAACAAATGAAGGTAAGTTATCTGGGAAAAAGTAACAATGGTTTATACCAGAAGCAAGCACAGAGGTGGAGGGAGACAGGATGCTTCTTGGGGTGAAACAGATTTTGGTGTCTGATGTTTCTTGTCTGAACAGACTGCCTTTGATTATAACTGGAAAATACCAGGTCCTGTTCTAGCCATAGAACAGTGAGCATTCTCTCTGGGATATGAGAAATTCAGGGAGATCATGTGGCAGCATTAGATGCCTAGTGTTCCAGGTCAACAGTGTGCTATGTATACGTGTTCATATGTTCTCTCTCTCTCTCTCCTCTCTCTCCCCCCTCTCTCCTTTCTCCCTTATTCCCCCTACCCCTCTCCCCTTTCTCTGAAAATTCCATGGTTCTCATGATTTCTTATGATGAATGTAATCAATGTTTGTGTAAGCTTGCCTCCAGGCAATATGGATCATTGTATATATGAAACAAATAAATTTTGAATACGCATTCAGGTCTTATCCCCAAGATATATCATTGACATTCACCTCAAGTCTAAATAAAAATTGAAATCCAAAACACTTCTGTCTCAAGCATTTTAGATAAAGAGATCTTTAACCTATACAATCTGCCTGTATATTTTAGTACCAACTTATAATGCTTTTTTTCCACTTTTTTTTTAATCCTCTACTTTCACTGAGCAGCCTGGTCCCTTGCGTTTCCCCAACTGGGATGTTGCCAGGTCAGTAGGTGTGGGAGGGGACAGGATGATCCGGTGGAAACTGCTTGAAGTTAGGCTGCTTCATTTTTTCTAGCTTGTTTGGTTCTGGTTGTTTTGGATACAGATAAGAAAGGATGCTTTGGAGCCGGGGACAAACCAAAGAAAGAAAAGGGAAAGTATGAGTGAGGACAGGAAAGAGTGTGTGTCTCCACGGGGAAGAGTAAGAGACGCCCACAGCATCATGTTATCCAAGGCGAAAAGGAGCTGATGAGAGGCATCAATAATGTCACAGGATGCAAAGAAAGTAGAAAATTCCAGCAAAGTTACCGGAAAAGAGGCAACTAGAGTCTACTTTTTTTTTTTTTTTTTTCCCTAGAGGAAATCATCAAAAGAAATGGCCAGCTTATGTCAGAGAGCCAGGGCGAGCCAGGGCACCAAAGACCGCCCTGAACTAGGAAGGAGGCATGGTAGAGTGTTCACCTCAGAAATAACTTGACCCGGTGTAGCTGGCTGACCTACTCTTCTCTCTCAAGAAACTGAACTATTGGAGAAAGCAGGGACTTGCAGGAAGGAAATCAGGAGTGATGGGAGAGGTAGCAGGCTAGAGATGTCTGCTCCTAGGCAGGGTGACCAGTCCAGCCCTGACAACTGAGCTGGCCCACGGAAACAAATTGAAACCCACAGAGCAGGTATGGAGAAGAGCCTGTTCTGAGAGAAACTGGGTAGCTCTGGGAGAATCTGATAAGGACCAAGAACCTCCAAGCTGACTAAAAGCAGAGACAGGATTTCCAAGGACCTATTGAAATTTATTTATTTATTTATTTTTTGTATTTAGCTACACACCCATAACCTGGTTTGAGAAAATGAATGACCTTCACGTGAGGACAGTTACACACATGGGGGAAAGACAGCTGTCAGGCAAACAGATTTTTAAAAAAAGTTCATATGCACACATGCTCCAAAAGAGATGTTCATGTGGACAATGAGATGCTTGTTTCAAGTAAAATTAGCAGAGAGAAAAATGAGGATGCCTGTCTCCAGCTCAGGATTGTGGAAAAAGCTCTGGTGTCCTGCTGAGAAAGGCATGTAAGCAGCCCCTTATGTGAGGATGTGATAGACAGTGGCACCAACAACTTTGAATTTACTCATTCCCTTTGGTCTGTAAGTTCCAAGAACCTAAGGAAATAACTAGAACTATAAATAGTTTGAATGCTAAAAGATGCTTATGATCCATTGTTCTTCATAACGTTTAATAAACTGAATTTCTGACAGTAAATGGTGAATTATTATTGTGCTGCAATTTAGTAGTATGCTGTCATTATAACTTAAAATTACAGAGTTTATAAATTTGAAATGCTGACATAATCATGTTTAGCAGCTCCAGGTGTGGTGGTGCTCATCTTCAATCCCAGCGCTCAGGAGGCAGAGGCAGGCAGATCTCTGTGAGTTTGAGGCTAGCCTGGTCTACAGAGCGAGTTCCAGGATAGCTGAGGCTACACAGAAAAACCCTGTCTTGAAACACAAAACAATGAAACATTTTTAGCAGCATAAATACTTATTATGTGGAAAGATGCAAAATAAAAGTTTTGAAGGTAATATACAAATATGTAATAGTAATTAATCTTACTTCGCTTGTACATACTTTTTAAAAAAATCTTTTATCGATCTATTTAAGTTTTCCAAATAAATTTTAAAAATAGGAATGAATGCTTTTGGAGATTTCAAAAATTAGTATTTTTTTGTTTATCAACTTCAAAATCACCAGAGAAGTCAGATATAATGGACTTTTAACTTATTTATTTGTTTATTATGTATGTGGGGGTGCAAGTGCGATAACATGTGCTTGGAAGACAGAGGAAAACTTGTGCCTGTTAATGCTCTCCTTCTACCCCATGGGTTCCAGGAATAGAATTCTGGTCATCGGTCTAGGTAGCACGTTCTTTACCCGCTGGCCATCTCACCAGGGACCTGATATAGTGAGATTTGTGGGTATAATATTTTTAAATCTGAATTTACATTAGGATGGGCAAACAAGATGTACTGAGAAGAATGTCCCTGTCCTCAGAGTCGGGCTGTACTGAGTCTCACACCAGAGGGGAGATGTCGCAGAGGGAATTGATGTCCCTGCTCTGTTGAGCTTGAGCTGGGGAAACCAGCCTGGCTTTGTATGCTGGTCTCAGTACAACCACAAAGGATCCTGCTATACGTGGATGTGATATGTCTCTTTTGATAAATTACTTATGACTAATACTCGACCCCCCAGCTGGTTACACTGTTTTGGATGGTGTGGCTCTACTGAGACCTGGAGACTAGTTGGCCTACATAGGTCACCAAGGGTCAGTCTGGAAGGATATTTGGTTCCAGTCAGGCTCTCCTCTTGTATGGGAGCTCGTTATGACTCTAGCTTGTGGCTTGATTCTATCTTGATTTAAGGTCAGAGAGTTTGAGCCTGTTTTTGATCCTTAAGGCTGAATAACATGCTTGGCCAAAGTCATGGTTACTGGATGTTTTGAGAATTAAGGAGGTGTTCTTGATTGTCTGTGGACCATAGTATCCTTGAGAGGGGAAGGTCTTTTCGCCTCCTTGCTTCTATATAAAAAGGCCATGAGAAATAAATTTGGGGGTGCTGCTCTATTCACCAAGAGCCCTCCTGATTTCTGTCTTCTATCGTCTGTCTCTTGACTCTTATCAATGTTCACTCCCTTATTTAGGACACTACAGGTTGTGTGGGACCCAAAACTCGTGTTTGTTGGTGCCTTGTGAGAAGCATACCCCCACAGATGGCCTGCTATAGCTGCTGGACATCCTCACCATTAAGGATTGCATACTCCAAACTGTGCCCAAGCAAGCACCTCTTCCCTTAAAATAATAAACACAGGTCCTTATAAGTGAAAATGGAAGCTGAAGAGCAAACCAAAGAGATACATGACATGGTAAGAAGGATGTGATCCAAAAGCGTGGGCTTTGAAGATGGCATTTAGGGCCACAAGCCACAAATCTGTGGGTGCTTGTAGAAGCAAAACTGCCAGCAGGCAGACACCTTCGCTTTAGTCTGGGAGAACCATTCTGGTTTTTTTGTTTGTTCTTTAATAATATATTTATTATATATACAGTGTTCTGCCTATATGTCAGCCTGCAGGCCAGAAGAGAACACCAGATCTCATTAAAAATGGCTGTAAGCCGCCATGTGGTTGCTGGGAATTGAACTCAGGACCTCTGGAAGAGCATAGTGCTCTTAAACACCGAGCATCTCTCCAGCCCCATGAGAACCATTTTGACTCAATGCTATATAAGGCAATAAATTTGTGGGGTTTTTTTTTTTAACACATTCCCTGTGTGTGCGCATGCGTGTGTGTCATGCAAGAGTCTGCACACATGCCACAGTGCACATGTGGAGGTCATAGGACAGCCTTTGGTGTCATTGTCACATTCTTCCTTGTTTCAGGGTTTCTTTGTTACCATTACATAAAGCAGGCTAGCTGGCACATGAGCTTCCATAGAAGAGCGAGACCACAGATGTGTATCACCTCATCTGGCCTTATATGGGTTGGGCAGATCCAAACTCAAATCCTTATACTTGAGCTACTTCACCCAGTGTTCCATCTCCACAGCCTCATTTGTACTGTTTAACCACTATATTCCTTGTTTTAAAAAAATATCTACTTCTTTTTGAATATTTTGTCTGCATGTATGTATATGTACCATGTGTGTGCATGGTACTTACAGAAACCAGAGAGGGTACCAGATCCTCTGGAACTGGATTTAGGAACTGTTGTGATCTACCATGTGGGTGCTGGGAACTGAACCTGGGTCCTCTGTAAGAGCAGCCAGTATTCTTAACACTGAGCTGTCTATCCAGCTCCTTAAACCACTAAATTTATAATAATTCATTACAGAAGCTAAGTAAATGCACATGAGCCATGATGCCATTTTTATGACAGCATCATTGTCTCTTCTGCAGTGAGAATATGCAGGCCAAAATTAGCACAGTGATTCAGAGTGTGGGAAAGATTTCCAGTACTCATTAACTCATTCCATCCACCCACCAATATTATGAATGAGGAAATGTGTGCTCCTTTTGATGTTACAAATGAGGAAACCAAGGAGCATGTGTACACTGATTGGTGGATTCAGAGTTGGGCTCCTGACACCTAGCCCTATGCTGGGGTTTGTTGTCACCATGTACTCCGGCAGTATTTACCAAAAGGGAGACCTTTTTGTAAATGTATGCCTTTGCCTTGGTTCAGAGCATTAAAGATTGCTGTGAACGACTTATTTTTATGAAAGTTTTGAACAATAAGAACACCAATAAAACTGAAAAAAACATTATTGCAGCAAATAAAACTCAATTGCTCTTATATATGGGCCAGTGGGAAAAGCCTCTGTTTCTTGGGGATGATGAGCTAGCCTGTGGTTTGGCATGTTTAACCTTCTCATCAACATCACTTGGTCCTGCTTTACCCTTGACCTCTATATCAGAATGACAGCAGAAGAAACAGAAGTTGAAATTCAAGCCCTGGTATGATGACTGTGTTTATGCGTCCATGTGACTAGATCATGATTTTCCTGGACGTTTGCTCACATAACTGTTTGGGGCATACCTGTAAGAATGTTTCTGGATGACACTTTTATTTAACTCTTTAGTCTGCATACAGCACATCACCAGCCTTGACCTGGGTTGGCCAGGATGCATCACTTGAAGGCTTGGAACACAGTTGCCAGGCTGACATAGGGCGCAAGTCTTCCCTGCCTATGCTCTGGGCCTGGACAACTGGCTCTCCAGTTTGCTGACTTAAATTTAGTGCAAACCTCTTTCTCTCTCCATCCTAATCTCTAATGTACACGCCGCTGGTTCTGTAAATGTTAGGAGAAAGCCTTAAGGTCGACCTAACCTACTTGATCTTCTAGTTTCCTCCTGGTTATCCATGGCATGGCTGCTTTCCCACAGCTCAGCGTGGGCACATGTTCCTGGGTGAGAATAGCTGAGGAGATTTGGGGAAGCAAGAAGAGACTTTTAGTATTTAAAGTGTTCCATCTACCAGAGTTAGCAAAAGTCACCTGGAGTTGTGGTCAGACTTGAAGGGACAGCCTGGACCCAAGAAGTGGTAGGCAGGCATCTTGGAAGCAGCTCTTCACTGGGTGGTGAGAAAATGCCTCAAGGCTTCTATTGGCTCCTTCTTTCTTCCTCCCTCTCTCCCTTTCTTATAATAGAGTTTATTTATTTATGTCTTTACTTGACCAGTTTTGTTATATAACAACGTCTTGTGGCTTGGAGAGATTCACGAGGCCACCCTCCCTGCTCCCTGTGGCACCTCCCTGTTTTACAATCATTTACTGGAGTACAGTGCCTTCCTGGGCTGTGGTGACCTAATAGAGACCAACAAATGTAGTTTGCACTCATCAAAATGAAATGTGCTATGCTTAGGTTTCCTTGCCTAAAAATTCCCTAATTAAAAGCAACTACTGGACCACACCTTTAAATCCTCACACAGCAATGTTGGCTCTTCCAGATGTGTTTAGACATCTGCACTGACAACTTGCTTCTACTCCTGGGCTAGAGTGAGCTTTTGGAGGAGGGGATGGGAGAGGTATTATATTGGAGTCACTCAGAGGAATTTTAAAGTAAGGCTCTTCTTATTTCTCATTCTCTACTTACAATAACGTTCTCAATCAGTCTGGGATGCCTAGTAGGGAGCGTCCTAGCAGTTTGGGCTTCTGTGTATAAGGAAACAGGATCGATGATTCAGTGAACTCATGGGAATTTGAGAATGTTGGAGTTGGAGAGAAAAGGACCACATAAACATTTTATTCCAACAGGTAGAAAACAGCCCACAATGTCAAAACAGACCCACATTTCCCATTCTCACTTAATACACACACAGTTGGGAAAGTCAGAATGTGCACAGCCTATATATTATAACACGCGCTGACTTTCCTGTTCAGAAGCACTACTCTGGTTCTTTATGGACCCACAATCGGAGGAATGAAGGTGAATATTGAACTTCTCCCTTTAAACTCTAGGTACTCCCAGAAGTGGAGGACTGCCTGGGGGCAGGATGTGTGGGGGTGGGAGTGGTGAGTATGGGGGTAGTGGGTGGGGGTGGGGGATGGGGTGATGAAGGTGGGGGTGGGGTGAGTTAGACCCAGGGAGTGGCCCCCATCAGATCAGGCCCCATCTGATTGCCCTAATGTGGAGAGATATGGAAACTTTTGCACTTCCATCTTCATGTGAGACACTTCAATCCAAAATTAGGTGACTTGATCAAGTTGAACTACCAGGGCACTTCTGTGATTGCTTTTCATCCCATCATCTGCTTGGTTTAATTTTAGTTACTATGAATGGGCATTTGGTCGAAAATCAGAGCTTAAACAAACTTGTGAAGGAAAACAATGTCTTCCATCCTTTATCCTGTGTGGTTTTGGACTTTCACAGCTAATTTCACAGCTCTGGGTGCCCTCAGTTTACCACTCTTGAACAACTCTATCAGCTCCCCACTGTGAGGGGCAAGGGTGTAGTTTACCCATTTCATTGTTAGCCACAGAGCCACAGTGTGCTTCCATCTCTCTCCATGGTTTGATAGCCATGGCAGTATTTCCAGCTCTGCGATCAGTTAGTTGTTATTCTAAATAAATGCATAGATGAGAAATGCTCAACCCTGGTCTCATTCCTATTCCAACCGCTTTTTCTACCACTTTTCCCAGCTTGGAAAAACAAAGTGAAAAAGTGTAGCTAACATTAGGGTGTATTTGTACGGTGGGCTTTTTACAAAGAGCTAGAAAAACTCTACACCTGACTACTGGAAGTGTAAGTCTAGAGGTTCATACCAGGTGCATCGTAAGAAAATGTGTGCCTCACAAGAACACAGTGACCATCTGAATTCTAGGAGCAGCAGTCAAATATTCTGTGTGTGCCTACCCTCTGTTGTCCCTGACTTTACATCTTCCACCTGGCAACAAAGGATCCAAGTCAGACTACCAAAGGAAAACAAAAAATGAAATGAGCCAGATTCAAGCTCTCAGAACGAGAAAACTTTCTCCGAAGATGGATGGGGGATGACACTGAGATGAGGGGTCCTCATGGCTGCAGGTGTCTAAGCAGGGCTAGCTGGTCACTTGCCCAGGTTCCCATGGGAAAGTTAATGCCTTTTAAATTATTTTTTAACCCTGAGGGCTTTTGATTTTGTTAAATCAGTGTTAGATCTCACGGTAATTGGTGTGTGCTAGACCATGTATTCTCAACTAGGGTAACATTGTTTCCAATGAGGTGAAAATTGACTATGAGATGTGTATAAAAAAATAAATAAATAGTTTGTGGAACTCAAAAGGGCCAGAGTTCATAAGAAAATATATAGTGTATCTGTATTATTAAATGTTCATGGTAGGTAGTTAGAAATGGGGGAAAATGTCTGAACAGGACAGGGAATGAAAGTCCTGGGATCTCAGTTAAAGAATGCTTTGCTAGATCCTACATTAAGCCACGAGGTCCTCATATGGTTCAAAGCCCCTCCTTTGAGAAGTGTTCTGTAGCTCTTCTAGTCCAGTGATCTGCTCTGCAGTTGTGTTAAGCTGGCATGTGGAGACAGTGGTGAGCTCAGCCTGGCACATGGAGAGGATGGTGCTAAATTTGGATTTACAGCCATTTCTCACATTTGCAACACTATATGACTGGTAAGTCAGGGATCTCCAGAAACAAAGAACCTGTGGAGTTTATGGGAATTGGCTCATATGACTGTGGAGGCTGAGAACTTGCAGAATATGCTGTTTGCAAACTGCAAAGCTGGGGATAAAATTTATTCTGAAGCCAGAAGTCTAAGAATTGGGTTGGGCATAAGAACTTGGAGCTCTGGTGCATTAAGCAGAAATAACAGATGTTCTGGCTCTGGAGGAGCGAATGAAGAAAGCCTTTTCTCTGCCGTTTGAATTTACCCACATCTCTGGTATTCAAGGTGATGGCCACTTATGTTGGTAGAGGTGATCTTTAGTGAAAACATTGGCTTCTTCTAGAAATAGCCCCATAGACACCACTCATTTTTTCATATTTTACCAGTTTCCAGGACCTCCCTGAGCTCTGTCAAGTTGAAACATAGCTTTAGGTCCACCTCTGTTGACCTGTTATATATAAGCATTTTAAAAAATTCTACTTAATCTACAAATAAGACATCAGGTCATAACGACCTGAAATAATAAAATTGACCCATGTATATTCAATAACACATTTCTTTCCTAGAAGGTGCAATAAATCTTTGACTAACATTGCTTTCTCAATATCCTATAATTTAATCAACATAAAATTAATAATACTTTTAATTCCATATGAATATGTCTATGTTGCATGATAAAGAAATTGTATTCAGAGAAGGCAAATCTATAGCCACAATAAATATTAATTCTAGCAGTGACACGATGCTGCCTTTCACATGCTGGAAATAATGTGATACAACCAGCAGGTTGCTAGGAACGAGTGCATCATCCCAGAGAATGGTTCAGAGTCAGTCTCTGATGCTGGCTGACTGGGACCTTAGCACTGGTAAGCTAAAGTCCATGTGGCTGAGTACACACATAAGCTTCTTCCTCACCTCTGTAGCTTCTTAGTTCATGAGCTCACTGGATGATTATGGGCTTTCTTGGGAAAGAGATAAGTGACATCTAGAGAACACAGAGAACATTCTACCCTTTTAGTTACTAAAGTCACTCCTGGAGTCACCTTTTGCTATGTATGTGAGACACTATTATCTTTATATTTTTCCCATCCAGAGAGGCCAGTTAACACATCTTTTCCCCAAGTTTTCCTGCCAGCTTCCTTATAAGGTTCCATTTAGGTGCATTACCCCAGTCAAACCATTGGGCACCACTCATGAATTAGTATAGAACTGCACATCTGGCCAGTTTCTGTATATCTAACAGAGCCATCTCAAAGCCCAGCCTGAGCCTTCTCCCTAGCAACTGATCATAGTGACTTCTTCATGAGGTCACGGGTGCAGGTTTGGAGTAATAGGAGTGGACACTAGAAACAGTTGGGTCACATCATAAACTGTCATTGTGCCTTAGGACCTGCCCAGGCCTCATCACATGCCTGTCATTTCTGTTAGGGGGCAGGAGATGTTATACACACACTCAGCTTTGTGGCCTGGTGGGTCAGCTCCTACCCAACTCCTGATGTAAGGACTTGAATTATGTAAACACATCAAGCCCTGGTTTCTTCTTCTTCAGTGAAGACAAGGATAACTTCTTTGTTATCTTATTGTCTAGGGGGCTCTTGATTGGATTCATTTTTCACTGACAGTTAAAAAACCAAATGGCAGAGAAAGAAAATCTCAAGCATAACAGCAGTTGGGGAATAATCTAACACAGCAAACAGAATCTGCTGTGAAGAAAGGCTTTTGTTAGAGGTGAGAAAATATACACACACAACAAGGCACCCACAAAGACCTACTATAAAGCAGAGGGAAAGTAGGGTCTCTCCTTGAGGGATGAGATTTAAGGGTCTTTGAGGGGAGTCTTCCTTCCCAAGTTTAGAATTGGACAATTTGGACAAAGCCAGGGAAGCTGATAGGTCCATACATTTGGGGTGCATAAACTCTCTGGTCTGGCCTCAAGCTTGTCAGATTAGTCCTCCGAAAGAAGAACCTTCTGATGGGAGAGAAAGCCTACCAGGCTTTGTTCTAAGTAGCTAGGCTTTTACCTCAGGTCAGGAGGCTGAGGAAGAAGCCAGCCATCTTAGAACTTCATCATCTCTATTATCTAGTCATGTTACACACAATCTAACTCCTACTCCTCTTCCACACAGGATTGCTGGAATCGGCAATCCTTAGTAGAGTGAAGTTCTAGAACCACACACATGGGCATCATTTGGAACTTTCTCCGAAATGCAGAATTCTTGACTCCATCCCATTCCTAAAGCATTGTCTGTGCTTTAAAATGTTCCAGATGAGCCAGGTGTGGTAGCTCAGGCCTTCAATCTCAGAGCTTGGGAGGCAGAGGCAGATCTGGATGTTCTGGATGTTTGGTCAATGTAGCAAGTTTCAGGCAGCCAGGGCTAAATACTAAGACCCCTGACTTTAAGAAAAAATATCCAGATGACTTAGAGGTTTATTAAAATATAAGAATAAGACTAAATGAAGTAGTTTGAGTAATGGAGCTTATTGTATGTTGTTGGAAGTTAGGGCTGTCAACACCTTTCTCCCACAATCCATTTACTAGTGATTCCAGGTTAGAATCCTGTCTTGTGAATCTTCATGTCTCCAGAATCCAAAAGCGAGTCTGGGAGATGGTAACCGAAAGTCTATTAGAAGAATAACTGAATGAGAAAGAAACAGACAGATGACTAGAAGATGCTTTCTTCCTTCCTCCATCTTCAAATAGAGGACTTCGGAGCATGGACAGCAGCGATTCTCAACCTGTGGGTCCTGACTCCATCGGCAACCTTCTACTTCCAAAAATATTTAAAATAACTTTATGGTTGGGGCGGGTCTCCCCAACATTAAAGGTTCCCAGCATTAGGAAGGTTGAGAACCACTGTTGTAAAGCAAATAGCCTTGAAGCCAAACAGCTGCCATTTTCAGGCATTCAGCTGTGCCTGCTTGTGAACGATCACAGCTGGGTTTGCTGACTGGAAACATACACTCACAGAAGGATGGGGGTGGGAGTGTCATGGATCCTCACCTGACTATCCAGCTACTCCTCTCAACAGATTGTGTGAAATTCTGCCCGAATTGCTTAACATTCTGGGGTCTTGGGGAGGGGCTAGAACATATAGCCTGGGAGGTAACAGGACTTCATCTGTGTGGCTCTGGGGAGCCATCACCCATATGGGGGAACCTTTTCAGTGCAGCTGCTTTGGAGAGCCTCATATTCACCCATGCTCTGTAAGTAATCCCTATAAACTCACTGGTTCCCGGGAAGAACACTGGTGGAATTACGAATTTGATTTGTCATTGGAACCTTAGAGGGAGTAGACATTGCCCATGCCCTGTGGCCAGTGAGAAAGTTCTTGACACAAGGCTGTGTACATTCAACTGAGACACTCTTTTGAGCTCCCTTCCCCCACCACCCCCAGTGTGGATCTGTGTTTTATGAGGCAAAGAACAGAAATCCAAGCAAGGGCTGGCTCCCACCCTCTGCCAGTGTGTGCCTGTGACTATTTTATAATGAATCTCTTGCATTACTCATTTCAACCTTATCTTGGCTTAAAAGATAAGGAAAGAACCAAAACATATGGGGTTTGTTGGCACATGGGGGCTGAGTTGTGAATACTGTCACACACAGGAACTGAAAGGTCAGACAAGGAAAACAAACAGACGAAAAAGCTTCAGGCTCCAGGATGCGGGCACCTTCTTCTCCCCAACACCACCATTCTCCCTCCTCCGCCTTCTGCAGCTTTCCTGTGGAAAAGAGCCTCTGAGGTCTAGGAAAACACTCTCTTCCTTTGTCAGGGTTGAGGATCCAATGCATCTGCTCACTACATTCATGTTCGCTTGGTACAAGCCATTTTCTCTTAAAATAGGTAAGTTATTTAACCGACTCTCCTCAGTGCGAGCTCATCACCTACTTTTCATGACACATCCTAGAATGGGCGAAAACTAGTTTCCTTCCACATCTGGAAATACTAGAGCCAAATCTTTTTTCTTTTAAACAAAGAGCTTTATTTTCTTGACTAATCTACTTGAACTGATTCCTACTCCCACACATATTTATATCAAATTCTTTTCATTAAGCAGGCTCAATTTCCTTTCTAAGGATATTTCGGATCTCATTTGAAGTACAGGGAGGGACCAGGTCAGCTCTCAGAGTGGATCATGGAGATACTTTCCCAGATGCTCCGGACAGGGCATGGGCAATCCATGGTATCACTCTCCTGTGGAGTCAGTACCATTAGTTTCTAACTCACAGAGTCTTAAAGGGGATGGTATAAAATGACAGACTGTTTAGGGTTGGGCCCTTAACTATCACTTCTCAGGACCTTGAGCTCCCATGAGTCTCTGCATTCTGCTACCAATATATAGAGAGTCTTTTCCTGTAGCACGAATTCTAGTTGGCATTAAATGAAACTCAGAGTCTGATATTGGGGTAAAAGGCTAGAATATCAGAGAGAGGAAATACCACAGTTATAGAGAGTCTTTTCCTGTAGCACGAATTCTAGTTGGCATTAAATGAAACTCAGAGTCTGATATTGGGGGAAAAGGCTGGAATATCAGAGAGAGGAAATACCACAGTTAGTTCTCACCCAGCCAACTTCTTAAGGTAAAAACTATCTTCCAACTTCCTCATCCTGGCTTGTCGCTTCTATAGAATAAATCTATCTTCCTACACCTGCCTCAAATACCTTCTTCTCCCAGTTGTCTTACTTCTGGGTTCAACTCTGCATCATATTCCAGAGTTAAGATTAAAGGTGTGAGCTACTACTATTTCCCATCTGTGCCATGTGCGCCCCCCCAAACTCCCAGATTAAAGACATGAGTTACCACTCTCTGACTCTCCTGGCTTGACTGTGGGTGGATCTGTTCGCTGATATCCAGACTGGTTTTATTAAATATATATCACCACATTCTCCGGTTAAAGTAAAATTTGCCTATGGGTATAAACATACATATTTAGACTACAGCCTGATGCCATGAGAATTTAGCTTTAAAAAAAAACAGAACAGAATGACAACAACAAAAAACAGTATAAAGTTCACTCCAAGGACTCTAGGCCATGAATTTTGTGCCATGTTTTACTAAGAGGCCTGGATTCTCTCTTGGAGAATGTGCCTCAAATCCAATCAAAGAGAAGTTGGTGACTCTCTCAACAGCTTTGTCACTGATGCACCAGAAAGTGCATCTTGCCTGCCAAGTTAGAATTGTAGACTTAGGGTTCATGACCAAGTAAGACTGTTCGTGCAGTTTCTTCTCCAGAATCCTGGAAGGCACTCCTCCATACTACGAAGCTGGACAGCAAGGAAGAAGCATCCAATTCAGTTTTAGATTAATTTTTCTATATTTTGCAACCTAATGTGTTTTAAATGTTCAGCAACAGAGTCTTATCAATTAGTTCTGTTGGGCAAAAATATAGAGTAATTGGGGTTGGAACCTTAGAAGGGGTGGGTAGACATTGCCCATGCCCTGTGCCCAATGAGAAAGTTCTCAGCAGTTAAGAGCACTGGTTGCTCTTCCAGAGGACCTGAGTTCAACTCCCAGCAACCACATGGTGGTTCATAACCATCTGTAATGAGATCTGGTGCCCTCTTAAAGGCATAACACTTTATGCATAATAAATAAATAAGTCTTTTTTTTTTAAAAAAAAAAAAGTGGCAGTAACTTATATTGTTTTGTCAGGGCCTCTGGGACCTCCCCTGACCAGTTTATAATTAAATAGATCATATCTGACACTGGGGTTTGGTAACTTTGGCTTCCCAGAACAGCATTATTTAGACACGCAAATTATCTCACTGTCCCCTCCCCACAACTTATATATCTTAATTGCCTTACAAACTAGTAAGTTTCCATGTGGCTTTTCATACATCCTTAGTTTTGTTTACTCTTCCCTCCTGCCTTCATTTCCTCATCTTCCTATATCCATCCGTGTTTAAACTTTCTATTCCCCCAAATTCCACATTTACGTTTTCATACTTCCTATGTTATGCAATATGAGAGAGAACATGTGGTATTTATCTTTCTGAGCCTGGGTTATTTCTCTCAGTATATATATTTTTCTAGTTTTGTTAATTTATCTGTTTTATATTTTATATTTTTTATAGTCAAATAGAATTCCACTGTGTATATGTATCACATTTTCATTATCCAGCCATATGCTTATGGACATTTAGGCTGATTCCATTTCCTGGTTCTTATGATGGAGCATCCATGAACATGAATGAGAAAATGTAGTCCCAGAAGTACTGTAGATTAGTCAAATGGTAGTTCTATTTCTAGCCTTTTGAGGAGACATCACACTGATTTCCATTGTAACTAGGCCAGTTTACATTCCCACCAACAGTGAATAAGGGTTCCTATCTCCTCACAGCCTTAATAGCATTTATTACACTTGGTTTTTTGATGTTGTCTTGCTATTTCCAGAATAAAAAGTGGTATGTTTGGGAGGCAATATGAGGATTAAAATAAAAGCATGGAGACCATGTGGGGCACTTACAGGAAATGGTCATTATATAGCCAGGTTGATAGCATGTGGCATAGGGGAAAGTGAGCACATTCTGGATGTCGTTTGAAGATAAAGTCCACAGAATATGTTTTCAGGTGGGACATGGAGGTTTGTAAGAAAAGGACAAAAATCAATGATGCCAAGGTTTCTGGTCTGAGCAGTTTGAAGGACAGCCCTGCACTACCTCAAGGAAAAAAGGACAGAGGGTGGTTATGATAAAAGTTTACCAAGTCTATGCTGCTTTTAACTGAGTCTCTATTGTTCAGTTTTATCAATAAAGACTTGAGAACCAGATGCTGGGGTGAAAACTTGCTAGGTCAGAGAGGCAGAGAAAGCACCCAGCTGCTTCCTCCTCTACTGACATCCCAGAAAGAGCTCAACTCCCATGCTTCTCAAACAAAATGCTCCTTCAATTGGATGTCCCTCCCTTCTACTTCCTGGCATCTCTCTCTCTCTCCATCTTCTTGACTTCCTCTTACTCTCTTTTTTTACTCCTGTCAACTGGTTGTTTGTTTCACCTCTTGAGCTATGGTTGTTTTATTTAATTCTGTATACATGTTCAAGTGGAAAGCTCTTGGATTAAAGGTGTTACTAGGATTGAGCCACACCACAGCTAGAAATAGGTTATTCTAGTAAATAACTCAATCTTGGGGTTCACAGTGTGATCAGATATCCTGCAATGATTCTATCTTGCAAACACTGTGTCTTTGTGGTCACCCATTACCCTTGGCTATTATGCTCTTTTTACTACATCTTTCACTGTGATCCCTGAACCTTGGGAAGAAGGAGTATAATATAGATGTTCCATTTAGGGACAAGCTCTCCAGAGTCATATATTCTCTGTACCTTGATCAAGGTCTCTATAATAATCATAACCTATTGAAATAGGAAGCTTCTCTGATGGGGGTTGAGAGAAGCATTGATATATATATTATATAATAATATTTATAATATATGATATATAAATATATATATATATATATATATATATATATAGAGAGAGAGAGAGAGAGAGAGAGAGAGAGAGAGAGAGAGGACTCATTAGAAATTGGTTTAATTGTGTGTCCCATTAGTAGAATAATAGTGGTGACTTTTCTCCTGGGGCTTGTAACCTGTCTGTCCATAAGTTCTTGGTCATGATAATTATGTTATGTATGGATTCTATCTGTAGAATAGGCCTTAAATCTAAGCAGAAAGTCATTGGTTAGTCCTATGACATTCATGCCACTGTTGCATCAATGGGGATATCTTGGTCGGCATGTTGTTATGATTTTCATTTTTCACAGCTGGATAAGATTGGTGATTACTTTCCTTCTCCAATAGCATACATAGCAACTTCTATCACTATGAAATCCAACCCATAGACATGAAGGTCCCAGGTTAATACCAGCTTGAAATCTTCATGTTCTATCACTAAAGTGAGTGATATCTTTAGCAACAGGGGCTTACCATCACTTTCTAACCAAGAGGACAGTATTCAGTAGATATCCAGTAAAGGCAACATGTGGCTCATTGATAAAAAAAAAAAAAATGGATAGTTTAGGTAGAGAGTTGGACTTCAGAATTAAATGTGATCAATACTTAGTATGTATACAAAGCCATGAAACCAAGCTCCCATAGCAAGGAAATCCAGAGGTCAAATGGACTGAGACCTAGAACCCTCACTTCCAAGACTTTGAGATATAGGGAAAATTAAGCAAAAGCCACTGAGAAGGAATAGCTGGTGAAGTGGGAGACAGTGCCCACATGGAAACCGTGTGTGAAGGTATGTCAAGGAGGAGTGGTCCTTGCCAGATTATGCTATTAGGTGATGATCGACTAGACTGCCACTGCTTACAGTGTTGTGTGATTTTTTCCTGGGAGTTATAAACCAACATATTCACTCAAGATATCTAATCTATGATAGGTCAAAGTTTATTCCACCATACTCAAATTGACTGAACCAGTGAGTTTCTTGGGGCTACTTACAGACCCATGGATGAGTCAAAGGCACTTGCATCCATCAAAAGCTCATTCCAACCTGGGTGATAGCTAACAAAATCTGAAATCCTGGAGCTCTCTGCTTGTAGACAACTGGACAGGTTGGAGTATTTTCTCTTTAGTAGCTCTTACTCCTTTTATGACCTTGGGGAATGTTGTGGTTTGAACGAGAACAGCTCCCATGTGCTCATATGTTTGAATGTTTGGCTCCTAGCGTGTGGAACTGTTTAGGAAAGATTATGAAAATGGCCTTGCTGCGGGAAGTATGTCACTGGAAAGGGGTTTTTGAAGTTTCAACATCATTCTCCCTTACCCTGCCTCCTACCTATGGATTGAGATGTAAGCTCTTATCTACTGCTTTTGTGCCATGCCTGCCTATCTGCTATGCTTCCTGCCATGATGATCATAGACTACCCCCCTAAAATAGTAAGCAAGCCCCAAATTACATGCTTTTCTTTTATAAGCTACCTTGGTTAAGGTGTGTCTTCACGGCAATAGTATATGTAACTAAGATAAGAAGGATCAAGCTTTGTGAATCTTCTAAGTTTCAGAGACATCCTGAGTCTTGGGAGTTGTTTACTTCCTGAATCTGGTGATCCTCCTTCCTCCCTCAAGAAATGAATGTTTAAATTTGGAGGAAATCACTGCACAACATCTAGAAACATGGAAGCTTCTTGATGAGAACAGCTTTATGTTGGGATAGAGTATATGAGTGGGGGGAGGAGCTAGAAATAAGGCTGAGCAGGTAATGCTACTTATTCCAAAGCTGATGACTTGAGTTTGATTTCTGGGATCTACATAATGGAAGGTGAAAACTGATGTTCAAAGGCTGTCCCCTGGCTTTCCATGTGTAATCATGACATGCTCCCCACACCCACCCCAAAAGTAATTAAAAATGTAAAAGAATGAATGGGAAGAAACAAATTGCAGAGAGTGGTATAGATAACTCTTTTCCACCTCTTCATCCGGGTCTTGTTTATATTTCACCTAGACTGAGTATGTTCCCTACATCCATTCTTTATTTTGAGTTTTTAATTACCTTGTTTGTTTGTGTATTGTGTGGGTATGAGGGGATGCATATGTGCTATATAGCATAACTAGAGATCAGAAGACATTTTGTGGGAATTGAGTCTCTACGTCCCTGGGAGTCCCAGAGATTGAACTCAAGACTTATCAGGCTTAGTGGCAAGTACGTTTAACCATGGAGCAATTTATCTGGCCCAGCCTCAAGTCTTGATGAAATCTTTAGCAAAGCACTCAGGGCCTTCACAGTTTGGCTTTGACAACTGCACATCCTTAGAGCCTAGCAACACCCCACTCACAAATCAATGTGCCAAGAGTTCTCATAAGCATCTGTAACATCATATATCTTTCATACGTTCCTTTGGGGGAAAAAAAATTCCAATCTGAGCCTTTTCAGTTCTGATAATTGCTAAGTTGTAATTCAAGGTCATCTCTTGTGGTAAATCCTTCTTTCCCTTTGTCTTTGATCACATTGTTTTGATATTTTAGCATTTATAATTCTATCATGCTGTAATTTGAATACAACGTAACTATGGTCTAAGAGGCAGATCATCAAGCAGCTGTTTATTGAATGATTACTATTGCACTGTGGCTAACCTTTTGCCACTTTTAAAATAGCGCTATAAGGTAGTTACTATAATTATTCTTCATCTTACATGAGAATAAATGTGTTGTAGCAAGCCAAGAAACCTGACAATATATCCACTAACAAATTTGCATTCCAGACTCAAATCTACCTCTACCTGAATGCAAAGCCCATGTTTAAATTAAGCACTCCACACAGCTGCCTCTGGGATAGGCACTAGTATGTAAATGCTCTTGCTGTACTGTTGCTCACATGTGAAGAATGTTTGAGTTGAAATCAGCATTGTACTCTTGCTCTAGAAATTTTTTCTGTAACAAGGAAATTCACATTATTCAATCTGGTAACCAATAGCCACACAGGGCACTGAGCATTTGAAATTTGGTTGTGCCACCAAAGAATCAATATTTCACTTAATTTTAACTAGTTTACATGTAAATGGACACGTGTGACTTCTGGACCTACTGACTAGTGCTGGGTGATGATCCCATTGTACAATGTGAATATGTGTTATTCTCATTGGTTAATAATAAAGTCATTTTTGCCAATAGCCATGCAGGATAAGTTTAGGTAGAAAAAACAAACTAAGGAGTGGATGTAGGAGTCCAGAGTTGAAAGAGTCTCAAGCCAGATGGAGAATTAGTCAGATATACAAAATGTGATAGAGGTAAAGGCTACAAGCCTCAGGGAAGTACATGGGTTATTAGAAATGGGTTAAGTTGTAAGAGTTAGTTAGTAATAAGCCTTAGCTAACTGCGGAGCATTTATAATTAATATAAACCTCTGAGTGATTATTTGGAAGTGGCTATGGGTCAGGGCAGGACAGAAACTCCATTTACAGACTATTTCCATAATGGGTACTATAGATCTAGGAATGAATTGTTTCTCCATTGCTAGGAGAAAACGTGTGACCAAGTGTGTATGTGTGTGTGTGTGCCCATGTGTTTCTTTTAAATTCCATCACTTTATTTTAAGAATGCCCATGAAGGGCTAAAGAGATGGCTCAAGGGTTAAGATTACTGGTTGCTCTTGAAGAGGACCTGGGTTCCTTTCTAATCACCCACATGGCCCCTCACAACTGTCTTTAACTATGGTTTAGAAGATCTGGCAGTGTTTTCTGAACTCTTAGGGTACCAGGTACACATAAGGTGCACATGAGTATTCAGTCAGACATTCATGCACATAAAGAAAATAAGTAAATGTAAAAATAAAAATTAAAACATGCCCATGAGTAGTAGCATGTGTAAAACCCTATTTTAAAACTCTACATCCTTGGAAGTACTCAAACTACTATATTTTATAGAATATAGAAAAACCATATTCAAGCTTCAGATACATTATTATTTTACATACTGCTAAGAAAAAATACTATCACATATAATCAATCATAAGGTACCTTGATGATCAGACATATCCCAATTCCAGAGATTTTTAAGTTTTGAGAAAAGATAATCTTATTACAGTGAAAATGGTACCTTCGTTATTTTTATGATTTTCAGAATGATCTTTAAATATCCATTTTTTTCTTATTAGTGGCTAGTGTGATTTAGGTCACTGTTAGAGGGAACATTGGACACTGCCATTTCCAGTTCAGCTTAATTTTTAAGGTCAAAATATCTGCAGCAGGAATTGGAATAACCCACATCTTTAATATGTTGTATCCAGGATAATCAAGATTTGACACATTATAATAATATTACAAGTAGAGCATCTATTTTTAATTTATTTTTCTGTGACTTTTTTTTCCATTTATCTTTGTAAGATTTTTTTTTTTCCTCGTGTGCATCACACAGACTAAGATGTACATGCTAAGGTGTGTGGTAAGGCTCGTGCAGAATCAACTGACCTCAGAATTAACTGATTATGCATAATTTTACATTTGTGGTACTAGGGATTACACTCAGGGCTTTGAACATGCTAGGCAAGCTCTATTACTGATATAAATACACACACACACACACACACACACACACACACACACACACACACGAGCAGACAGACAGACACACACACACAAGAGCAGACAGACAGACAGACAGACAGACTCTCTCTCTCTCTCTCTCTCTCTCTCTCTCTCTCTCTCTCTCTCTCTCTCACATGCTCACTCACATACTTTTTCTTTTCTTCTGACATGGTCTTGTTAAATTGCCCAGGCTGGCCTTGAACTTGTAATTTCTTACCTCAGCCCCTCAGATGCTGATTTTTACAAGCCCGTACCATCACATCCAACTGTATTTCATATTTGTGTGCCGGGTGTGGAGAAGTGGACTGAGACACTTGGTAGCATCTTCACCTTTAACTCTAGGCCGTGTGCACGGAATCTTCTACACACTCAGCCTTGCTCTGACCTGCACCTAGATCATCTGGTTCTTTCTTCGGCTTCAGAGGCATCTGAAAAACCAAGACACCAATCTGCCTCTTCTCAGTAAAACATCTTGGGCTTTGGAGTGATGTAAGCCTGGATGGCATGTCTTTTAATATTTAGGGCATTAAGTCTTAATCTATCTGCGTGAAGCCTCTACTATGTCACTTTAGATGCTAAGAAAACGCCTCATCCCTTACTCAGCTGCAACAAATTAGTAAGTAATTTCAATCAATAAAATCATTTTGATCTGAAATCTACTCCATATGCTCCAATGTCTTGAACTTTAATAAAATTTTTAAAATGTATATGATATTTTAAAAAATACTTGAGCTTTTGAATTCAGATGACTTAGCCATACATATCCTGGTGGCATTTTTAAACTTCTGGTTAGCAAAAATATTTCATCTAATAGGTGATTAAATTTCAAAACAGCAAAGGATTATAACTTATTACTTAAGTCCAAGATCAAAGCACACGTGACAGAGATGCACCACCTAGGTAACAGAATCATTGAATGTGAGTCGCTGGGCATTGAAAACATAGCCGGCCACACCCACACGGTGGAGAGAACTCAGAATCCTCACCTACAAAGGCAAAGAGCCAGTTACTCATCTTGCTGAAGGCGTGGGTGACATGGAAGCAGGGCCCAGGGGCCCTATTTCATCCAGACACCCATGGCGATTGTTTCTTTAAAAATGAAGTTTGGTACTGTTAATAGTATGTGATGCTGTCAACACCCCGCACTCGCCTAGCAGCCCTGACAACCTCAGTAGCGCCCTTTCCTGCTAGTGATGCTTAGGTGGTAGCTTTCTCCTCATGAGGAAACACAAGCCAACTAGACTAACAGTCGCCATTATCCCACAATGAACAGACCTCAGACCTGCAGTTACCATCGCTTTTGAGAACGTCACAAACCCAATGAGCCTGCTTCGCCCAGCATCTTTCTGTTTTCCTCTGTGAAGCTGTGTGGCTCTATCTTGCCTCGCCTCTCATCCCGAGGCTAATTGCACCCTTTGGGTACGCCTTGGCTGCTGTGTTAAACACACCTAGAGTTGTTTTCCCATTACTATGAAAACTATTTCACTCAAAAGACTCTATGGAGGCACTAAGGGACACTGCAACAAACTCCCATCATTTAGAGGGCTAAGCAAGCTCGGAATGCCGGAGAAGGAGCCCTGCTTAGAAAGAGATGTTAAAAGTCCCCATTGGGTAGGTTTGTTAAATGAGGGGATAAAATTAATATCATGTAAGGCAAACACCCTTGCTAATGTGTATGTGGTGGTGGCAGGGGCTGTATGTAAGGCTGAAGGTAGGCTGTGCTCACTTGGGGTGTATTATGCTGCTGATGTAAGACGATTAGAGTTGTTTGTGGGGAGGGGTATGGAAAACACTGTTCACCAGTTACCTAGTACTTTAGAACTAAAGAGTAATCTCAGGCAACTCAGCTCTTTCCCCTGGAGGCCCTTGGGTGTGTGGCCCCAGAGGATTACTCCATCATGGCGCTGTTAAATGCCCTTGCAGGTTTCTAGGCAGATGTCCTCGTTTTTACAGAGCCTCACCCTGGGTCTGTGTCGGTCCCTCTGAGCTGTCTATGCTGTTCTTGGGCTCCCAGAGAGGTCCTAAGGCTACTCCTGTTTAGCCATTTTAAGAGCATGATTCTTCTGTGATGTGACCTACCCTGTTTGGTTCCTGGAACCCTGACTAGGGGTGTCAAGGGAATGAAGTAAGGACAGACACAGAGCCACAGGTACAGTGTACAGTAAAACTGGGATCAGTTGTGGTTCTGCTATCGCCCCCTGCAGACCAGAACCTCAGCATGTTTATTAGGTACAGCACAGGGGAAGAGGCTAATTAATCTCAGTAGAAAGTCTCTGTAGGCTGGCAGTCTCAGGCTGTAAACATCCACAGGAGGAAGAAGCAGTTGCTAGTCTCGGGCACAAGTGATCAGTAATCATAAACACTCATGCTGGACTCTCAAGGAGAGCCTTGTCACCCCTCTTCAGTTACATATGGGTAACAAATGGCATTTGCCAAGTTCTCATTGGTCAGAGACCTTGGAGTCCCCCACGTGCCCATAGCCATGTCTCCAGTGCACATTCACTCAGGCCTTCCTCCCCTCCAGACACAGGAAAGCTCCTGGGAAAAGGTGCACAGACTCTCACAGCTTTTTGGACTTGCAACCCAGCTTTGTTCCTCAGTTCCCTGTGGATAAGTGGAAGAAGAGAAAACATCCTTAGATTTGGCACTGTGCTGCTTCCTAGAGTTACGTTGCGTTTCCTGTCCCTGCCTCCAGTACCCCCTCCAAGCACCCTCCTACCCTGCCTGTCAATCATTATGCATTTTTCCAAATCATTTCTCTCTTGCATTGGCTTTAGCCAGCACTTAAGCTTATACCACTCAAAATATAAAGCATTTGAAGTCCCAAAGCCTTGGACTGGATCTTCCAGTCCTGGAAGGATACATGCTGCTTACCAAATGGAAAAGAAATAGCCAGAAGGGCTTTCTAGAAAATAATGTAGATCTGAAATCGGGGCACTCACAGTAAAAACCCAAGAATATTAGTGCATCACGGTCTTCTAAAAAAAAAAAAAAAAAAAAAAAATCCCTTTTTTCCTTACACAGAGGTGAATTTATTGAAGCAAAAATCAACACCCTGCAGCCATAGTGCATCCTGCAATTGAGAGGAAGCACTTTCTCTGTCCCAGTAAGTAAATTTCTTGCCTTTTACTCCATTTATAGCAACTTTCTTTTCTCCAAGCTCACCAGTCTCTCTTGGTTCAGATTTCTGCCTGAGTCACAGTCTCAGGAGTGCAAAGAATTTCCTATGAGGTCGGATCTCATTTTTTCCCATATATCTAATTTCTGCTGGACAGTATTCCACGAAAGCAACTCCCTAGTCTACAGTCTCAGAGTTCTTCAAGAGTTTATACTGCAGTACTGTGCCTCAACTTCTCTCTGTACCAGGGCTCTGGCACATGCAAACTATGCCTCTGGAATACAACTGTCTTGAGGTCCCCCATCCTCCTGCCTAGTACTTCCCCATCATTCCTCTGTCTAGTGCTCCCCCATCCTCCTCCTGCCTAGTACTTCCCCATCATTCCTCTGTCTAGTGCTCCCCCATCATCCTCCTGTCTCAGCTCCCCCATCATCCTCCTGTCTCTTGCCCCCCATCATCCTCCTGTCTAGTGCTCCCCCATCATCCTCCTGTCTAGTGCTCCCCTATCATCCTCCTGTCTAGTGCTCCCTATCATCCTCCTGTCTAGTGCTCCCCATCATCCTCCTATCTAGTGTTCCCCTACTCTCTATAGCCCAAATATAGATCATTATTTCTTCTTGTGCAGACAAATGTTACTTTACATTAGATACCAGGTAGAGCATTACTTACAACTGGCGAGAACCACAGGTGCCCCTGACTTAAGATAGTACAACTTCATAAATTTTCAACTTTAATATGGTGCAGGAGCCATGTACATTCAGTTCAAACCACACTTCTAACTTTGGATTTTGATCTTTTCTGCATTCAGCAGCGTGCAGTACTTGCCCCTTCCTCCTCCTCCCTCTCTCTCTCAAGGTACCAGTCCACCACAACTCTCAAGTCAGATTCCTGATCATGAGACTCCAGGGTATACTGTGTTGCCAGAATATTCAAGTATTCACTAATAACATGAAATATTAATCACTATGGTAAAATATGCTTCGTATTAGATGGCTTTGTTAAATTGTAGATTGCAGCAAATATTCTGGATTTAACATAGGTGATGCTAAGCTGGGATGTTAGCTCGGCTAGATTCTGCTTCTTCCAGGCATCTGGTCTGGTCTCAGAGTGCTCTTTGCAGCTTGGCTTTTCTTGGAAGGATACTCAGCTTTTATTGTTCACTCTAGGAGGGAGGGACCTAGTCAGTGTAGTCAGTTTCAGGGACTTCCTGATGCTAGTTTGAGTTGCTTACCTGCTTAAGATTCTCTCCCTAGA
This sequence comes from Phyllotis vaccarum, assembly GCA_033318265.1. Taxonomy (NCBI): domain Eukaryota; kingdom Metazoa; phylum Chordata; class Mammalia; order Rodentia; family Cricetidae; genus Phyllotis; species Phyllotis vaccarum. The sequence goes on along the minus strand of JARWLC010000001.1, from coordinate 59,941,664 downwards.
ATGTTTCAATCTTGGAGGAAACAGTTATACTGTACCACAGCAGAGTAGTGCAATTCTGGCAAGACAAGAGATCCAGTTTGGGACCTCTTGGCTTTATTGATGGAATATTCTGGCTTATCTCAGAAAAAATAGATTATGGCAATAATAAAAATTAAGACGTATTTTTATCAGATATTATTATATCCCTGTAACTTATGTGTAATATATTTATTCATAGAAGTGGGTAGCTAAAACTTACACTATTAAGCATTCTCATTCTATAAGACAGATAACTGAAGTTCAAAGAAATAAAATAATTTGCCAAAAAATCCGCAAATAGGACATGTCAAACTCCAAACTCTCCTCCAAATAATTCATAAGCCCTAGTTCCTTACACTGTTATTAACCCAAAGGACTGGCATTCTATAGATAGACATAACTTAATTTATAGCAATAGCTGCAATGTCCAAGGGCAGGGGAACTTAGCAAGGCCCAGAGTTCTTTCTATATTCTTACTAGAGTCTGGGGTTCACAGTACCACCTCCCTTTCTTTGTAAGCAGCACTCAGCATCAAGGCTTTAAAGAATCTAAGAAATAGAATGCTCCATTCCTACTCAAATTTGGAATCAATTTAGAAGATAGACACAGGAATTCATTAAAATTGAAATGTTGCCTTCTTTTGTTACAGAATTGTATTAGTGGCATGGCTGTAGGATGTGATCAAGAAAGCTTGTGTTCAGGCTCTGGATCACTTCCTGTGCCCTACCCTGCCCCCAGATGTTGATGCTCCAGCCTGAGAAAACTTTGAAACCATAAACTGTAAGCTGGTTCAAGTCAAAAAGGAAGAATAAATCAATTGTTTAATGATTCTTAATAGAGAACAGATACTCGTTAACTTTATTTATCCTAACAAGCCCATCAAAAATTGATGACATCATAGGTAAGATTTGTATTTCATAACATCACAGCTTAGCTACACGTATGTCAAAGAATCTCAGAGCATTTGGCAGATGGACACAGGCAGGTGGACTCAGGTGTGTAGTAAAAAGTTTCTGGCCTGGATTAGCCCCCAAGATCCAGACCAGCTGTCTCAAATAGACCGCCCACAGCTGCTTGGTCCCAAATAATCCCACAAAGTCTCATATTATTTTATGCTGTTTTGCCTATAGCTCAAGCATATTACTTGCTAACTCTTAAACTAACCCACGATTAGCCAAGTGGCTTAGTGCCTTTTCTCAGAGCAGTGTTTCTTCTTCTTTTCTCTGCATCTGCCTGGCATCTCTGTCTGACATCTCTGTCTGATTCTGCTTTTTTAACACCTTAACTATGCTTGAATTTCCTGCCTGCTTTTAAGATGTCCTTCCATATGCCCAGACAGTCCCTTTATTAACCAATGATAATTCACAGCATACAGAAAGATGTTGTGCCCAGAGATAACCCCCAGTAGGATCCCCAGTGTCACACTGACACACTCACTAGATGCAAAGGCAAGGTTTATTTGGTGCTTTCAAGCTGCACATCTGGGGACCCAACTCTCAACAGTCCAAAGTGAGAAGAGCGCCTCCTGCTGTGCAGAGCAGGGCTTTTCAAGGGATAAAAATACAGGGATGCTGTCATTGGGGAGTACTAGGGAGAGCTGGGCTGGGAAGTGCTGGGAAGTACTTGGGAGTGTGGCGCTGTTATCAGGGCTGGTGTTGAGGAGAATTTTCTTATTAACATTGTCTCTTCAGCCAGGTGGACAGTGGTCAGCTGACTGGTCATCTTAAGGGTAGGAGGACACTAGGTTGAAATGTCCTCCTGATTACTGTCTTTTGCTAAATAGAAATTTAACTCTTCAAAATGACTCTGAGTTACAAGATAAAAGGACCGTGGCTGCTAGAAAACCTCCAGTACCCCAGAAGCTTAGTATGTTTATCAGCTAGAATTGAACTAGGAGGCAGGGCTTTTAGTATACACCCGGAGTAAGGAGACAGTTTTAGCTGGGTAGGAACGATCCCTGTAGGAGAACAGTTCTTAGGCCATAAATATCCAGAGTCAGAAAGCTAGGGTGGACGTTTTCTGTACAGACTATTGATATTCAAACTTGATTTCCCTGAGGAAGGCTTTCTAGTTCCCTGAGTCTGAGGTAATGGAGTTCTTGATATGTCCATATCTATATTAATAACCTATATTAATTCAGTACTCCATGTACTCAGGGCTTTCTTTGTTCCCTACATATGACCATATCAATTCAAATGCATTTGGTATAACTTTAAAAACTCTATATAGTCCTTCACAGTCTCAACACTGTTCAAAAGTCCAGAGTCAGAGATCTTTTCTGAGACCCAAGGAAATCTTTTAACACACACACACACATATATATATAGTTCTGGAATTAATGGTGTGTGCTATCATCACCTTGCCACAAATCATATATTTTTAATACACAATGGCACAAAGTATTCATTAATTCCATAAAAGGGAAGAATGGGAGCATGGATCAGAGCAAGACCAAAACCCAGCAGGGTAAACTCCAGATCCTGCTCCTCCATATCTAAGCTAAAAAGACTCAGATGGCTCTACTTCCTTTAGCTTTTGTGCCTACAGTATGCATTTATCTCTGGGGCTGGTTCTGCTCCTCATGTGGAGTTTTCCTTGGCAGATATTTCCTGACTCTAGCATCTCCAATATTTTGGGGTCTCCATTGAAACACAAGCGTCATTTTCCTAGCTTCACACAATTGCTGCTTAGAGACACCTACTCTTTCATGGTCTTTATGTAGGAACTCACCTGATGGGTGATGCCTGGCTTCCGTGACTCTCTGAAACTATGGAGGAAGAGTCCATGCTTGCTTTACCCTTGTATCCTCATACCTCTAAAGCCAGCACTGCATGGATGAACCTGCTAAGTTTGATTTCCTGCTAGGGAGGGGCACTTGCCCCTGTGGACCACATTTGCAGAAGCCTTTAAACTGTTTTAAATTAGAAGTTTAGCTGGATGGGGTCTTTACTGGGAGGTAATCTTCCTTTTATTCTTATACCAGGCAAAAAGCCTTTCCTTAAAGACACCAATCTCCTTATCTCTCAGCTCTAGCCTTAATGATAACACTAAAAATATGGTCTTCTTTTTCTCTCCAAACTGTACACGTTATATCTCTTTTTTGTCCCATGAACTCATTTGTATTATAAAGCTACATAATAATTGTTAATAATAACCATGTCACAGATTCAATATTATGTTCTCCTGAAAGCGCTTCAAGCAAATAAATGAGTCCACTGCCTTTTGTGTTAGCCTCTGGCAAGTTCTTAGGACAAGGACAGCAAGCAGCCAGATTCTTTGCTGAAGTGTCAGAGGAATGGTGTCTATCCTAGTTGATAATCCTGTCCCCTCTGGGTATCCATAGTCTTCACCGCTCTCAGTAATGCTGTCTTTCAAGGTCCTAATAGGACAACCCTTTAAGCTCTGCTTACAGCATTTTCTCGTCCAAAGTTCCAAAGTCTTCCACATTATTCCCTAAAACAATATGGTCAGGTTCTTCACAACAGCAACCTGTTCTCTGGTACCAGCTTCTTTACTACTTATTTTTCTGTTGCTGTGATAAAATACCATGGCAAAGAACATTTAAAGAAGAGAAAATTTATTTTGGCATATGATACCAGAGGTATAAGTGTCCATAATGATGACGGCAGGCATGGAAAGTAACAGGAATGTCTGTTAAGAGCTCACGTTTTGAACTGAAAGCAAGAAGTAAAAGAACTGGAGGGCTGGAGAAATGGCCCAGAGGTTAAGAGCACTGGCTGCTCTTTCAAAAGTCCTGAGTTCAATTCCCAGCAACTGCATAATGGCTCACAGCCATCTGTAATGAGATCTGGCGCCCTCTTCTGGTGCGTAGGCAGACATAGTAAATCATTTATGAAAAGAGAAATGAGCTGGAAGTGGCATGGAGTCTTTAAATGCTCAAAGTCCACCTTCAGTAATACATTTCCTCCAACAAGAAGGTACCTCCTTAATCTCAACAACACCACTTACAGGGACCAAGGTTTCAGACTCTGCATCCATGGGGGTCAAAGGCATTCCGGTCAAACCACCACAACCTGCAAGCTCCCTCCCCAGGTCTCAGTATCTATGTCTGCAATTTTCACACATGCGTATCCATCTCCACTGGAATTTTCTTGCCTAATTTAACTTGTCTAATTTAGCATCTTGCTCAGATATATGGCTGTAACTGTCCTTTCTTTGAACCTCTAACTCCCAAAAAATGACTTGGAGGCTTTTTATCAATTATGAAAGCTTCACCTTAGCTGAGGCTTGTTCCTAACTAGCTCTTAAAACTTAAATTAATCCATTCATATTAACCTATGTTCTGCCACATGGCTCTTTGCTTCTCCTTCATTCTGTATGTCTGACTTCTGTCATGTCTGGCTGGTGAATCTCCCATGCCTGATTCTTTTCCAGAATTCCGATCTCTCCCCGAAAGTCTCACTTGTCCTCTTGGGCTTAGCTATTGGATGTTCAGCTCTTTATTAAGCCAATCAGAAGGTGCTTTAAGTGGGTGAGTTTAAACAGAGACACATCTTCACAATGTACAAAAATTATTATCTCAACATGTGAAGAATCTTACGTGTGCCTTTAGAAACCTAAATTTTTATGACATTTCAGTTTTACAAAAGTTACCTCTACTAACTTGTAGTGAAATTTATGCCACTCTTTGTGAAGTGACTAGAACCTTGCCACCAGAAGAAAGAGCATAAAAGTGAGAACAAAATAATGTTTGGTTATTTTATAACAAGAGAGAGTTTCTTTGATTCAATAGACAATTGATTTCGATTTATGGTCTGCATGTTGATGAAGACATGGCAAATAAAAATTTTAGTGAAAAAACAAACAAAGAAACAAGGAAATAACAGTAGTAGGTAAATGAAGAACGCCTCCACTTCCTGTGCTACACTTGGCTTCTCTAACTTCAAAACCAGAGAATAGTTAGAAAAAAAATCATAAAACATAGTTGTGCCATCTGAAGACCATTTGTGATTTGGTTGAAAGCCAAGTGGGTTTTTTTTTCCTATTTGTTGTTGTTGTTATTAGGCTAGAGAGATGGCTCAACGGCTAACGGTCTTGCAGAGGATCTGGGTTCAGTTCCCAGTACCCCAAAAGTGGCTGACAAATGTCTGTAACTCCAGTTCTGGGAGGTCTGAATACTTACCTTGCTAATGTACGTGCATAGTATACACATACAATAAATGATTAAATCTAAAACTTGTTTAAGTTTTTATTACATTTGTTTGCATGGGGGGGAGGAGGGAGGGGGGGGGAGGAGGAGGGGGAGAAGGAGACACATGTATAGATAGCAGAGGATAACTCATGGGAGCCAGTTTTCTCTTATCATGTGGATTCTAGCAAATGAAATCAGGTTTTCAGGCTTGGGGGCAAGAACCTACTCACTGAATCTATTTTTAGGCTGTTTTTTGTTTTTTGTTTTTTAAATTCAAGAACACGATAGATAGTAAAACCAATGAATGTGTATGCCACAGATATAGGAGCACAGCCATAATTGTTTCATTGGGCTACAACTAACACTCAGGAAGCTGTGGCTCTGCTGTTCTGTTTGGAATGACTTGTCAGCTTTCCAAAGCTCTACGGTGTTCACCTCAGCACTGTGTGTTCACCTCAGCACTGTGTTCACCTCAGCACTGTGTGTTCACCTCAGCACTGTGTGTTCACCTCAGCACTGTGTTCACCTCAGCACTGTGTGTTCACCTCAGCACTGTGTTCACCTCAGCACTGTGTTCATCTCAGCACTGTGTTCACCTCAGCACTGTGTTCACCTCAGCACTGTGTATTCACCTCAGCACTGTGTGTTCACCTCAGCACTGTGTGTTCACCTCAGCACTGTGTTCACCTCAGCATTACGATCACTGTCCCTCCTCAGCATTGTGCCTGGCCACCAGTCAGGAATCACCCAGACCCTCACATGTGTTCTGCAAGGATTAGTCAAATGAATGAATACATAGCATCAACTCAGTACTTTTCAAAGAATCCTACTACATGCATCTGAGAAGCAGTTTACTAGGGAGAATGGCTGTGCCCGAGTTCAGCTTGAAAACCATATCTATGTGACCTTTCTAGTTCTGCGGGCTCAGGTGTTAATGAAGATTTCCTTAAGTGGTGGGTGGACCTGAACTACCAGTAAGGGGAAGCTTTGTAAACTTCTTCTCCCTCCCTCCGGCACTCAGGCAGTGTGAAATCAGAGCCGTGCTGTGTGTGCACCTCTCAACTCTGAGATTGAGCTCACGAACCTATGTTTTTATCCATTTGTTTTGGACAGAACAGGACCGAATTAGATATAGCATGTGCTTACTGCTTCCTATCTTCATGCATCTTTTTAAAAGTTAGTCATTTGCTTCTGTGTCTATAACTAGATATGTCAGGATATTTGAGGGATAGGTCTATGTGTTGCTTAGTCTGGAATGGTACTTGATATATAATATTATGGTTAATAATATTTTGCTGTTGTTATTTGCATGTGGGGTGTTATTTTGACTTTTTTGGTATAGGGTCTTCCTATGTAGAACAGGCTAGCCATGAACTCAGAGATCTGCCTGCCTCTGCTCACCCCCATAGCAGTGCTGGGATTAAAGGTGTTTGCTACCACACAAAGCTCAATAGATGGTTTCTGATGGAAATTAATAAAGGCAAGTAGATAAACTCCTTTCCTTTGTCTCTGAGCATGATTGGTGTTTTTAGTACTTACTTTGTCTTTGAAGTTGTAGGTCTAAGCTTCTCATGTAAAGGCAGGCTTTTATGGACAAGCATTTAAAGTCACATCAAAAATGTCTCTTGATAAACATTATTTTGGATGTTAAGCATATGCCAGGTGCTTGGAATGCAGATGAGAGCAAGACAGAGCTGTGACCTCAATGAAGTCATCATATTATTAAACAGCTTAAGAGCAGCCACTAGCTAATGCCCATTATAGACAGGCAAGTGGTTTTACTTAGAATTCAGTTATCTCTAGGATCTTGGATGCTCTGAGAAATTACTGTGATGGATTATATATTTGTGTTAATCTCAACATAAGGAGAATAAAGTACTTTAGCTTGTTCTGATAGCACAATTGTTTTCCAGAACAAGAGCAAATTCTCAGAAATAAGAATCCTTGAAACTTTTACCAACACGTACATTTAGGTAACCAGGGAAACTGGAAATGCAATGTCACACTTAGAAAGCTGAAAAATGTTTTTGTTTTTAAAGAACAAATGCTGGGTTCATAGGTCAGTGGCAGCAAATGAAGATACTTAGGTCTACTCATCTTTCAAAATATAATATCAGGAGTTTATATCTGATAATAACTTTCTCAGACACTAGGCCAAGAACGCTGAACAGTGTATACTACAGACTCCTCAGCAGGGAAACCTAATTGCATTGATGATGGAAGGGAGAAGAACAGCGCAGCCAGAGGCTCAGAAGAAAGCAGCGAGCTTTCACTGATGAGGGTAGTTCACACTAATCCAGAGCAGAGCAGAGTTAAATCTTGCACAATGGTTGAGTTCTAAAACTGTAAATCCTGGGAAGTCTCCTAGGGAGATGTCTCTGCTGGATGCTGCAGAGGATGTACAGTGTGTCAGCTCAGCTGTTGGAACTATTTTTCCTAGAATTCCATTCCTTGTATGGTTCTGGGGTAGAGTTGGCCACATCAAAAGTTGCTTGCAATTTGGAAGGCAACAGGGAGGTGTCTGGCATGACTGTTGGGCCCTGTGCCCTTGTGCTGTTGCCTCCTGTCTACTGCTTCCTTTGTTGGCTGTAGGCTGCAGCAGGGTGGTAGCTTCATCAGTGCTAGCCAGCTCTCTGGGCTAAAAGGCACCTGCTCTTTCTGTAGGCCACCAGTGTAATGGAGGCTGGCATAGTAAGAGGCAGCCATGGAAACCCTTCGGTTATTTGAGTTCTACTTGGGTTATGGTTTCTTTGTCCTTTGCTTTACATGTAGACTTTCTTCTTACTACTAGTCTCTCTGAGCTATATCATTTTCAGGCCTACTGTAGATGTTAGGGCAATGTCCTCTGTACCAACTTTCATAATGAAATCTACCCTAATCTCCACAGTCCAGGGCCATTCAGAGTGGTTGTACTCTGCTGGAGTCCGAAAGTCCTGACTGATACACACTAAAAAATGTATCTAACTTGATTTCTCTCTTACCTGTTGTGAATGACTGTCCCACGTCAAGCCACTGACATCTTGGGGCTTTCATCAGTGCCCTTTTGCAAAAGATCATCCCAATTGAGCTTACTGAATATTTATACATGAACCCACACACATACACATGCACACACACACACACACAGACATATACATACAAGCACACACACAGACACTCACATACAGACACAGACACACACATACACAGATATGCTCATATACAGACACACATACATGTAGACACAGACATGTTCACACACAGACACACACATAGACATAGACACACAGAGACATAGACACACAGAGACATGCTCACACACAGAGACACACATATACACAGACACAGACACACACACATGCATGGAATAGGCATTGGATTCTTGCCTAAGTATCAGGCAGCTCCCTACCACCTGTATATGGCCTGGGGGAAGGGCTACCTACAGAGATAGAAGCCTTACTATGTAGCTAAAAGAAAGCTCTCAGGCCTGCTGAGTAAGGCTTTGGGGGATGGGGGTCATGCTGGAGAGGAGTGCCCTTTCTAATGTAAGAAGCCCTCATTGATGCTTTGTAAGCCTGCCCTGGGACTGTGCTCTTGGACACTGTAAATATTTATTAGTTTAATAAAATCCTGATTGGTCAGAAGCTAGGCAGGAAGTATAGGTGGGGCAACCAGACAAGGAGAATTTGGGAAGAAGAGGAGCAGATATAACACCAGCGAGACACAGAGGAAGGATGAGAATGCTGGACTGGGAAAATGTACCAAGCCACGTGGCTACACACAGTAAGAAGTAAGGGTTAGTTTAAAGTGTGAGAGTTAGATAGCAATATGTCTGAGCCATAGGCCAGCCAAGCAGCTTCTAATTAATATAAGCCTTTGTGTAGTTATTTTGGTACTAAATGACTATGGGACCAGCCGAGCAGGACAGAAAATCTGACTACAGAAGCCGATAAATCCATTGGTTCCCCAGAGTTGAGTGTGGTGGAACCCTGCCTGTTTGTTGAGACTTTAGAAGGGGTAGACACTGCTTGTATCTCACCCCTAGAAAACTTTTACCAGTATCTGTCTTGGCCCTACTTTCTGGTCATGGGATGAAATAGGTGACTTGAGTTTTGAACCCCACATTGTTGGGAAGTTACTTTAAAAAAAAAAAAAAAGCAGGGTCACACTCTAGCTAGTCCGGACTGGTGTGGAACTCACTCTGTGGCTCAGGCTAGTCTCAACCTCCGAGTGATTCACCTACTTCAACCTTCTGTGTGCTGGGAATACAGGTTGTTTAACCTCTGGTGCCTTTGTGGGGTGGGGAGATGCATTAAATCTTGTCCCTTTCTCTCCGGCTCCTCAGCACCCCCCCCCCCCCCCCGGCTTACATATGCACTCAAATGGGTGTAATTTCATATTTTCTTGGTTGCTACTTCAAAGTTGTAATAGAATGCAGCTGTGAACCTTGTCAGTGAAATGAGCATGCCCAGACCCCTGAAGACTTGGAAACTGGTTCAGAGAGGACTGAAGACCGCCCCCACCCCAACCTGCTGTTCTGAATGAAGAGCAGGGTTTTCTAGTGAGCACATGCTTGGTAACAGGTGCAGATCTGTCACTGGAGAGTTGTGTAAATCTTGCACTTGGCAGTGAGTTTTAATTAATGAGCTGTCTACCTTGAGGCTGGGTTTCTTGATTTATAGAGATTTTGTTTTGCTCACATTCTACTTAACCAGGTCTGTAGATCCAGGGCTCCACTATTTCAGACGAAACCACACTCCCTTAACAATATTTATAACTTTCTCAATGAGGTGGCTATTGGAAAATAATCCTTTGATCTCTATGATATTAGAGAATTGTAAAAGTTCACTGTCTTTGACTTTACTTCTTACCCCAAAGCCCTCAGACTCCCTTTGTCTGAAAGGGGTTTCACAATTATCTGCTTGACACATGGCTTAAGAAATTCTATTTGACTGTAATGACTTTTTCTGTCCTGCCAGCCAGCTCCCAAATAATGACACGGAGGCTTCTTATTAATTATGAAGGTTTTACCTTAGTTTAGCTTGTCTTTAACTAGCTCTTATAACTTAATAACCCCATTTTATTAATCTATGTTCTGTCATATACCACCCATTCTGCTTCCTCTGTGTCTCCTTACATGCTTATTTCATTTTCTCTTTCTCCCTGTACCTGGGAATCTCATCTATATTCCTTGTCTAGCTATTGGCCATTCAGCTTTTTATTGCACCAATCACAGCATACACATCTTTACACAGCATGTAAAATACCCCCAAACACTTGACCAACCAGCTTCCTTGAGTTCCACTGTCCCAAAGAGGTCAATGCTCAGGATGGCACTGAACCCACATCATAGTGGCCACAGCTTAACCTGGGCCCTCTTGATTGATAGGCCTCCTGTGCAAGGGGGTGTTTCATACAAGTTCACAACCTTCTTACTGTGCCAAGCTGTTTCCATTTCTAGCCTGTTGATTCCTGCGCTGCTAGGGACTACAGCTTTCTCTATCTGCCTTGGTGACTTCAAGGTGATGCTTCCAATTACCAGCTAACAACAAACCTAGGCATCTTCTTCAATTTTTAACTAACTGAGAGCAAGGTTTTATGTCAACCAGAACTTTATTGACATTCAGAAAAATACAGGAAACCAAAGGAACTCATGGCTGGCTGTTAAATATGAGAACTCTTCAAGTACTCATTGTGGACTACCATTCTGGCCTGTCATATATCTATATATTTTTATCTAACCACTGAGCAATCCCTCCATCTCTGAGTTGTCTAATGAGTTCCCCCACCCCAATTTAATCCTCCTCAATTTAGCTGCCTCCTACTGCCCTGGCTGGGGATGCCCAACCTCTCATACCAATAATTAAGCAGCCTGGATGTGTTGAGCTTCAAGCTGAGAAGTTAAGCCCTCAGAGGACTTGCTTCTGTGGCTCATGTCTGAGGTCTCACTCCTGGTCTGTACCCGCCCTTTCCCAGAGGGCCTCAAAGTTGAAGCAGCCTCTTTCATGAAGAGACAACTCGTGCCTCAGCCGTGGGACTTTTTTTTTTTAAGTGAGTCAAGAGGAACTCTGCATCCCTGCTCTGTGCTGTGGCTAAAGGGACCTCAGAAGGCTGTTTCCTCATATTTTCTTATTCCAAATTACAGGGCAAGCAGCATGGATTTTACAAAGTAAAGGTAACTGAGCAACCTAAAAGAATGTAGATGAAAAGATATAGGTTAAGTTCTAAGAACTAGTTAGAAACAAGCCTAAGCTACTAGCTGAGCTTTCATAATTAATATTAAGTCTCTGTGTAATTATTTGGGAGCTGGCCGGTGGGACAGAAAGACTCATTACACTTTCTTTCTTTCCTATTCTCAAAATCTAGGTTGGGTAGTTTCAAATAATATCAGACAAGTTGAACACTATTCTGCCCTACTTTCTGTGGCTTAGAGCCTAATGTCTCTGTAGCAATGATTTGATCAAAAGCCCATATATCTTACAACAAACACTCTCTTTAGGTTGCAGGCACATTAGAGCCACACTGAGGATGAATGAAACCCATTTCTATAAGAAATCATTCAAATCAGCTCTAAACATTCCAAATCTTGGTCCTGGGCAGGAAGCTGAATGATAGAGCACTTGCCTAGGATATCTGAGGCCCTGGATTTGATCCTGGGAAAATGGAAATATAATCTTTTATCTTAGACCCACAGTTTTACATGTATTTGTCTTATTTATAGAATTAAATGGCCCATTAACATGTCTGTTAACATAGCTCAGGTTGTATTATATCAATACTCTTCAAATGTGAAATAGCTTCAAATAAGAAAGATTTTTTCTTTCTTTCTTTTTTTTTTGTTATAATCTAAGGTTGGCATGGAAGCTATGTTCACAGTGACTATACAGGGACTGGGAAAGTAAAGGTTTGAAACATTGCCAGCCTTTGTACAACAGGGAAAAGACACCCAGAAGGTCCTTGCCCTGGGCATTTTTGCTTCTAATTCAAAGACACCCACTACCACCATTTAGTCATAACAAAGCCAGAAAGTTCTTTCTCACACAGCTGTACCATGAACTCTTTTCTGAGATTTGAAAGTTGTTGTATGTATGGTGAGTGACCAATGGAGATATCTTGGTGTGTCCTTAACAGGATAAATAATAATTTAAATAGTTTTCAAGGTCCATACCATCATGCAGATTTGACAAATGTAGAAATTAGGTACAGAGGGCTCCAGCTCCCTCTGGAGACACAGTTGTCAAGTAGTAGAGCTAGGGTTTGACTCCTGAAGTCTAGTTTTATGAGCTGTTCTCTTCAATGACCCTACACAACATGGATCCTGTTTGGTCTGGCAGAATTGAGCTTGCCACCTGCATACCACCTCAATTGATGCTATACCTGCTCTCCCAACACGGTCCTTGCTTCAGATAAAGGCTACAGCCTACCTGGCACCAGGTATCAGGTCCCAGGGACCCTTTTCCCTGAATTTCTTGCTCCTTCAATACAAGCTCAAGGCCAACCACCACAAGCTCTCTCCCCACTTGGTGCCATAGGCCCCTCACAGTTGTCCCCAGACCACACCCCTCTGCAGACTGCTTTCCACCATGCTGAGCAGTCTGATTATGTTACTCCCTTGGTAAAACACTATGTGCACTTCCTATTTCCTTTGAGGAAGGCCTCACATTTTATTGGTGTTCTGTCTCCTGAACAGCCGTCCCCTCAAGCTTAACTACAACTGTCAGGGTAAGTGTCACTTTTGTGCACAGACTTCCAGATTGGGTTGGGCTCCTCCTTTTAATCTTTCCTCAAGGCAATATATATTTTTAAGCACCCATCAATCACACATGCCCATTTGTTCAGTGTTTGTTCGCATCATACAAAAATGGACTTGGTGAGGACAGGAAGAATCTTACTTCTTTATCCATCTCCCGGTGACCCTTAACACAGTGCTTGCTCCAGACCAGGCATTCAATGTGTACATGAATGAGCACATGTGAGTAGAGACAATTACTTTCAATTTGCATCATAGCCAATTACAACTCCTGGGCCAGTGAACAGTGGTAGTGGACCCGGAGATGCCTCAGCTCTGATATCTTTACCTAAGTTTACATGTCAGATTGCCATTGGCACAGGCTGCTGTGGGCAAGTTAACCAAACGCTCTGCTGTTGATCTCACTAGCAAGTGCTGAGAGTTATCAAGGAATCAGCCGGGGAATTAAGCCAGGCAGGGTTGCTTTCTCTCCCCTAGGAGTTTATACAGCAATTTCTTCCCCTAAATCTGTCCATGCCTCTTCTTTTCTCCTCCCCTCTCCTCTTCTTCCCTCCCTTTCTCCTTCCCTTCATCCCTCACCGTCTTCCATCTACTATTTTTCACATGACCATGTAGCCAGGTTGGACTTGAACCTATGACCCCCTTCCCCCTCCTCCTCTCCCACCTTAGTCTCCCAAGTGCTGTTTTCCTAACAACACCTTTGCTAAAGCCTCAGAACAGCTGTACTGCCCATGCCCTCCTTCTACCAAAAATATCCCCCCCCACACACTTCTTGACAAAATATGTCCACTTTTTAACATTCCAGCTCAACATGTCCTCAAATTTTTACCAGTTACTTAGTATGCTGAGTAGGAAGTTCACTCCATCTTTGTTTGGTTTGATCACGTCTAGTTCTGTGGCTGTTTTCCAGACGATGACCTAGACAAAGGCTTATTCACTATAGGTGCTTGCTTCCTTTTGCAGGGCTCCTATGCAAAGTCTTCAAGCCCAATAGCAATCAATAGTAATTTAATGAATTAGTTAATTTACACAACTTGACTAGGAAGGGTTGTTCTTGACAGGCTACCATGCAGCCTTCTTCAGTCTTCTTGTTGTCGAGTTTGACCTGTAGACTGACTATGGGATGGCTCTTTGACCTGTAGACTGACTATGGGATGGCTCTTTGGCTTTTCCGCACTGAGATGGGAACTGCGTTTTCATAGTTTATTTGTTAAAGCTGTGAGACATGAATTCTAGCTGGTGTTTAATGAAAACTCAGAGCTAAATATTGGGGAAAAGCTGGAATATCAGAGAGAGGAAACAGACCACAGTCAGTTCTCACCCAGCCAACTTCTCAGGGTAAAAGCTATCTTCAGGGGTCCTCAGCCTGACTCATCACTTCTACAGAATCCCTTTATGTCTGCCTACACCTCCTTAAATATCTTCTTCACCCAGTTGTTTCACTTTCAGGTTCAACTCTGCATCCCATACCCACATGGCAGCTCACAACTATCTACAATTCTGACTCCAAGGGACCTGATACCCATGGTAAAACACTAATGCACATAAAAATCAATACAATTTTTTAAAACAAGAAAAGAAAAAATTGGGAAAAAAAGAATCAATTAGCAGGAACGCATCTACACAGGAAATAGTCTAAATCTGTTTATAAATTAAAGTTAAATCCTAAGTAGAAATGCATTTGCCTGCCTTACCTTCTAAGAAAAAAAGAAAGAAAGAACTAAAACCTTTAGGCTTAGATGACTTCATTTGTGGTTTTTACTAAACATTAAAAAAACAAAAACAAACAAACAAAAAACACAAAAAAAAAAAACCCAAAAAACCTTCTAACTTTATGCAAAGGTCTAAAAAAATGTGTGTGGACTTATCTGTGAGAACAGCAGCATCCTGGAAGTTATACAATATTCCTCATTAAAAACAAAGAGAAACCTTCGATAATTATTAGTAAACCAAATCTAGTGGCATCTCCAAAGGTAATACAGTATGATCAAGTACAGTTTTCCCTCCGACTACAGGGTGAGTTTGGGTGCCATACACTATGTCAACAGTGTGAAAAAAGAAAAGTTATATAGCTGGCTCAACAGAGACACGAGAGACCCATTCATGAAAGAAAATTCAAACTGTAGCAAGGGAACTGGAAGGGAGAACCCTCAACCTGATAGTGGGCATCTGCAAAGAGGATTCAAAACAAGGCAGAAATGGCAGCTTCCCTTGATCAAGACCATGGAAAGGACCCTGTTGTCACTATGTCCTTTCAGGTCTAGACCAAAGCTCCTAGTGTGTGCAATAAAATAAGGACAACAAGCGAAAGGCATATGTTTTAAAGCGAATGAAGTAAATCTACCTGTAACCTCAGATGACATGATTGTCTATAAAGCAGCTGTCAAAGACGGCAACATACTGCCACCTCTGGATGCCAAATCAACAACAAAACAGAATGTTATGGGATAGGCGCTTGTACACTGTAAAGATTTGTTGCTCTTATTGGTTTAATAAAATGCTGATTGGCCAGTAGGAAGTAGAGGCGGGGCTAGTAGACTAGGGGAATTCTGGGGAGCAGAAGAGCAGAGAAGAGACAGAGCAAAGACCAGAATGCTGCTCTGAGAAAAGGAACCAAGACACATGGCTAAAAAAGATAAGAATCATGGGTTAGTTTAAGATTAAGAGTTAGTAAGTTAGTAAGTAGTAGGTCAAACAGTTTGTAACTAATAAAAGCCTTTGTGTGGTTATATGGGGCTCAGGATTGTGCCACACACACTCACAAATAACCTAAGGAAGGAACACAACCCTGCCTGGCTTAATTCCCGGCTGATTTCTTGATAACTCTCAGCACTTGCTAGTGAGATCAACAGCAGAGCGTTTGGTTAACTTGCCCACAGCAGCCTGTGCCAATGGCAATCTGACATGTAAACTTAGGTAAAGATATCAGAGCTGAGGCATCTCCGGGTCCACTACCACTGTTCACTGGCCCAGGAGTTGTAATCGGCTATGATGCAAATTGAAAGTAATTGTCTCTACTCACATGTGCTCATTCATGTACACACTGAATGCCTGGTCTGGAGCAAGCACTGGGTTAAGGGGCACCGGGAGATGGATAAAGAAGTAAGATTCTTCCTGTCCTCACCAAGTCCATTTTTGTATGATGCGAACAAACACTGAACAAATGGGCATGTGTGATTGATGGGTGCTTAAAAATATATATTGCCTTGAGGAAAGATTAAAAGGAGGAGCCCAACCCAATCTGGAAGTCTGTGCACAAAAGTGACACTTACCCTGACAGTTGTAGTTAAGCTTGAGGGGACAGCTGTTCAGGAGACAGAACACCAATAAAATGTGAGGCCTTCCTCAAAGGAAATAGGAAGTGCACATAGTGTTTTACCAAGAGAGTAACATAATCAGACTGCTCAGCATGGTGGAAAGCAGTCTGCAGAGGGGTGTGATCTGGGGACTACTGTGAGGGGCCTGTGACACCAAGTGGGGAGAGAGCTTGTGGAGGATGTGTGTATGTATGTATGTATGTATGTATGTATGTATGTATGTATGTATGCGTGTATAGTTCATGAAATTCCCATCTGACAAAGGATTCATAAAAAGACTGCACACAGGACTCTTCAGACTCAATGTAGGAACTGGAGAGATGTCTCTGTAGTTGGCAGAACTTTGCTTTTCTCTCAGAGAACCTGAGTTTGCTTCTCAGGGCCCACTGTCAGAGGGTTCACAACTTCCTCTAACTCTAGCTTCAGGATATCTAACATCCTCTCTGGTTTCCACAGACATTGGCCCTCTCATGCACATAACCTACACAGACACAGACTCTCTCTCTCCTCCCCCTCAGTTTCTGTTTCTCTCCTCCCCCTCTCTCTGTCTCTGTCTGTCTGTCTGTCTGTCTGTCTGTCTGTCTCTCTCTCTCTCTCTCTCTCTCTCTCTCTCTCTCACACACACACACACACACACACACACAAAATGAATTTTTAAAAAGAATTATTTGCAAGTTCTTAAAAAAAAAAAAAAAAAAAACTTTAATGAGGAAAAAAATCAAGCCAGTTTTAAGCTGGTCAAAATTTCAGCATGGGGGGAGGGAATTCAGGAGGTCCCAGGAAGGGCTGTTAGCAGCTGATAGATCCCTGGGGAGGGAGATTCAGTTTTCCTCAAGGTGGTGGTCTCTGCTAGGCTGCCCATTGCTTCCGGGGATGGGCCTACATGTGTGTGGTGTGTGTGTGCATGTGTGTGTATGACAGTCTTCATAGGTGGTCAGCACCAGTCTGCTCCTGCCATTCTAAAATGTGCAGACCTGCATGTGGGAGAATTCCCACTGAGCTCACCTGGTTTGGCTGCAGAGTGTTAGCACCCAGCCTTAATCCACCCTTTGTTTCTCTTCTTACCTTCTAGGTGACTCTAGTCTGAGAGAAGCTCTATGTACATAGGGTACAAAGCCTATGCAAAGCTTGGCTGGGAAAAATCAGGCACACTGTGATATTTCTTAATGGAGAATTTGCATTTGGCATTGTTCCTTTGGAAGTTTTGTTGGGGTGTTTTGCAGATAAGGAAATCAACTTGCTAAAAGTGTAAATTTGGAGAACAATAAAAATGCTCTTGGCTAAAGGTGAGAGGCTGGGTCCCCCTGCAGCTTGAAGGCTAAAGACATCCTTAAAGTGCACTGTGTTTTCTTCTCATGGACCCACGGTGAACCCACATCCTTACAACAACATCTGCACTAAGCCATCCAATTCTATTGCAGCATCTCATCACCTCTCCAGATGTTTCTTCATCCTCCTACACTTATGGCCTGATCTTTTTGAGGGCAGCGATGAACATTCCAGCGAGACTCTCTGGCACAAGAGTATATACCAACTATATTTCTTCTGCTTTCTTGGATTTTCATAATTAATTATTTTGTCTATTGTCAAACTCTATGTCCTAGATTCTAACAGAGAAATGCAGTCATGTTGTGGAGAACAGTAAAGACAGGCTGAAACATAGCAACCCCAAATACTTTGCAACATCTCTCAGCTGCCTCTTTCCGTAACAGGGCCATTCCGTTGATATTTTTCATAAGCTAATATGATGGTGCTTTAGTCTTATAAATATATTGGAGGAAATGTTACTATCTGAAAAATGAGTTCAAATGTGTAAAAATGATAATTACCTAGTAGATCTGCTCAGC
Source organism: Phyllotis vaccarum (assembly GCA_033318265.1). Lineage (NCBI taxonomy): Eukaryota > Metazoa > Chordata > Mammalia > Rodentia > Cricetidae > Phyllotis > Phyllotis vaccarum. Next base: position 59,923,601 of record JARWLC010000001.1, on the reverse strand, counting down.
TAAGAACCAAATATGCTTTCTAAGACTGAGATTGAAAAAAATGTAATTAATTTTTCGTTTAGAATTTTATACTAGGGTATTTGCATAATTTCTACCCTTCCCTCCTCTCAAACCCTCCATCACTCTCAAATTAATTAACCTCTTTTTAAATTATTGTTTTATATATATGTATGTATCCACTAAAGTTGCTTGTATATTATATGTGTTGTCATTGTTTAAGAAGCCATATTGTTGAGACGTCATGGTACAGTTTCCCTCTCGTATATAGAAGACACTATCTTGCAATAGATGTCCTGCCCCTTTGTCTTAGGATTTTTCTCTATCCTCTTCTATTGGGTTTTGGGTTTTCATTGTATGTGTATCAATGGGAGACGCACAGTCCACAGACTGTTGTTCTTTGCATTTTGAACAGTTGTGGATTCCTGAGAATAGTCCTAACTTGTTGTAACACTACAAACCACAATAATGACCAGTCCGAAAGATCCTCGCAGTAGTGCAATAGTGGCACTTATATTTTGGCAGCATCTAACAGCTGTCTACGTGGACTTATGGCTAGTGTTCAATAGGAGGGAATTTATGTCTGTCACTATAAAATAGCCCAGCACTTGTAGTAGGAGGTTTCTGGCCCTGACTTTCGGGCCTAACCTCAAGGTTTAGACCCGCAGACCCCCTACGCTCAGAGACACACAGATGTTTACAATAGTTTTCAGCTGATCGGCCGAATGCTCAGGCATATAACTTGCTAGCTCTTTACCCTTCATCTAACCCATGTCTCTTGTTCAGCCATGCGGCTCGGTACCTTTCTTTAGAGCAGCATAGTTGTCCTCTGCTTCCTCTGGCTTCTCTCTGGCACTCTGCTCTAAGAGTTTTTCTTAGTCTGGTAGCCCTGCCCACACTTCCTGCCTGCCTTTGGCCAATCAGCGCTTTTTATTAAACCAGTGGGTGGGATAATTATTTACCATGAAACAACACAATCTCCTACAAGTACTCATGGCTGGTGAAGTTCTGGACTGTAGGTGAGAACACATTATTACCACTTTCCCAAACCAGAATAATTTTTACCTGAATTTTAAATTCCCATCCTTAAATAGATAAATATAGCTCTCACCCCCTCATCAAAAAAAGCAAAGCTTCATTTTGCAGCATATGGAGACTTTTTATTTTTTGTATTCCACAGGTATTTAGTGTGTGTGTTTGTGTATGTGTATATGTGCATGTGTGTGGTGTATATATGTGTGTGTCTGTCTGTGTGTGTATATGTGTATGTGTGTGTGGTGTGCGTGTATGATGTGTGTATGTGTGTGCATGTGCATGTGTATCTGTGTGTGCGCATGTGTATGGGTGTGTATATGTGTGTGTGGTGTGTGTGTGTATGGTGTGTATGTGTATATGTGCATGTGTGTGGTATGTATATGTGTGTGTCTGTCTGTGTGTGTATATGTGTATGTATGTGTGGTGTGCGTGTGCATGTGTATCTGTGTGTGCGCATGTGTATGGGTGTGTATGTGTGTGTGTGGTGTGTGTGTATGGTGTGTGTGTATGGTGTGTGTGTATGGTGTGTGTGTGTATACGTGTATGTGTGTATGTCTGTGTATGTGTGCCAGTGTCACATTAAGGAGAATAATTCAAAGCACCTTCCCCTTGGAGAAGTTTTACCAAAAGAAGCCCCAGCTTTCAGTTTTCTTTCTTCCTTCGTGTCTTCTCTCATCTGTGTGCCATCTCTGTTTTATGTCTGAATCCGTGCCTGCCTGAATGCTGTCTTATTATTCTGTCTGCACATGTGTCTGTCCCAACACTGAGCTTTGCTCTCTCTTTTATTGAAGAGCAGACATAGCACTCTTATTGGGGAGGGGACAAGGGATACTGGAAAGAAATCTTTGACAGAGGTTTACAAAGGATTGAAACTTTATTGACTACAACTGACCCAGCGTCCCAGATAACAACCAAACAAATGCTCTATCAACATCAAGCAATATCCACATGCTGCTTTAGCATTTTCGGGGGGATATTTGTTTTATAAAATTGCTTACAACCATTTTTTTTAGGCATTTTTCACCACATGAATTACTCTAGGTCAGGGGCATGGAAGAGTACATAGCTTAGGATTAAAATTATATATTAGTTTAGGTTGTAAAATATATGGGAAATCCAAGTCAAGTAAAGAGGTTTGTTGGACTGTTCTCTTAAAGGAACATTAAACAAACAAGCAGGGTACACAGTGGGATAGCAATCACAGTGTGAGTGATCTCAAGGTGTGTTAACAACTTTGACTGTAATGTTCAGCTAAAGTTCTGGTTTCTTAAAATGTAGGAGATATATTCATAACAGTATATTGCAACTGTGTATGCATGTGTGCATACATGCATGTGTGTGTGTGTAAATGTGTGGAAGTCAGAGGACAACTTGCAAGAGTTCATTTTCTCCTTACACCACATGGGCCCACTGATAAAACTCAGATCATCAGGCTTGGTAGCAAACACCTCAACTATGGAGCCATTTTGCTGGCCCAGAGTGACTAGTGACCTTTCTCCTCCTCCTCCTCCTCCTCCTTCTTCCTCCTTCTCTTCCTCCTTTTTCCTTCTCCTCCTCTTCCTCCTCCTCTTCTTCTTCCTCCTTCTTCTTTCTCCTTCTCCTCTTCCTCCTCTTCCTCCTCCTCCTCTTCCTCCTCCTTCTTCTTTCTCCTTCTCCTCTTCCTCCTCTTCCTCCTCCTCTTCCTCCTTCTTTCTCCTTCTCCTCCTCCTCTTCCATCTTCTTTCTCCTTCTCCTCCTCTTCCTCCTCTTCCTCCTCTTCCTCCTCTTCCTCCTCCTTCCCCCGCCTTTTCCTCCTTCTCTTTTCCTTTTATTGAGATGGATTTTTTCCTCACACAATTTACCCCACTACAGTTTCCCAGCCCTCTATGCCTCCCATGCCTTCCCACCTCCTCTCCCATCCAGATCCACTCACTTTCTGTCTCTCATTAGCAAACAGGCTTCTAAGAAATAATAATAAGATAAAAGAAATAAAATAAAACAAACTAACACATGAGAATCGGACAAAATAAACCAAAGGGAAAAACCCTAAGAGAAGGCACAGGAATCAGAGATCCACTTGTTCTCACATTTAGGAATCCCCAAACCCTCAAAACTGGGTCATCGTATACACAAGCAGAGATCCTGGTGCAGACACTTGCAGGTCCTGTGCGTGCTGCGCTCTCTCAGTCTTGGTCAGTCTGTATGAGCTTTGCTTGTATTTGTTTAGAGGACCTTGTTTTCCTGGTGCCCTTCATCCCTTCTGGCTCTTATATTCTTTCTGTCTCCTCTTCTGTAGAATTCCCTGAGCCCTGAGAGGAGGGATTTGATGGAGACACCCTATTTAGGGTTGAGTGTTCCAAGGTCTCTCACTTTCTGCATATTTTCTGGCTGTGGGTTTCTGTATTTGTTCCCATCTTCTGCAGGAGGAAGCTTCTCTGATGATGGTTGAATGAGGCAGTGACCTATAACAGAATTTCATTGCTACTTTTTGTTTTTGTTTTTAGAACAGTATTATTTGGTTTTACTTTTAGACCCTAGGCTTTCTGGTACTCGGGTTCATGGTCTCCCCCCATATAGTGTCAGTTATAGAGTTTGTCTTGTGGAATGGGCCTTTAGTCAAACCAGATACTGGTTGATTATTCTCATCGTTGGCCTAGCATATCTTGCAGGCAGGATATCATTGTTGGCCATCCAAGGGTAGGTGACTGAGTTGGTGTGTACATCTCTTTTGGTAGCATAAAGAATACCTCCCTTCTGTACCAAAGATGGTAGAATATCAGGGTGAAGACACTGTGTAGGCAGCAGCCTGACTTCTCCATATTCAGCAATGGGACCTGGCCATCAGTTGTAGAGAGTAACCCATAGTCTTGGCAACACCCTGGGTTGTTTGAAGACTCCCATGGGATTCCATTGGCCAACAATTCAATTAAATGTAACCCAATATTGAGACTGGGGACATTTGCTGGTAAGAGATGGCCAGTTGGGGCAGAGACTTTTCTTATACACAACTTGTCTATGGACTACAAGGCAGGCCCCCCAGGCCATGCCTTTTCCATATTTGGAAGGCTGTAAGGTTGCCTACATAGAACACTCATTTCCCAAACCTGCTTTCCCAATGCTATGTTTAGAAGCCACTATGCATCTCTGTCCTTCAGCTCCTGAATCTATCCTATCAGCAAGTCTCAGATTGATCTCTTTTCTACATCTGCATGGCTCTCATCCAAAATATCAGCTCTTCTCAGATAGAGTAGGACTACCAATTTGTTTGGTAAAGGTCCAGATAGAGGTCAAATGGTCATGGGGCAAATATTCAGCTTTGCCACGTTAGCTCCAAAGTATCCATATAGCACGTGAACAGATGCAGGTGGCTGAGGTCCAGTCCAGCATCACTCTCCGAAACAGACCTTGGGATGTAGTTGGCTGACATCTCTCCCAAGTGACTCCAATAGCCTCATACCCCTTCAGCAACTGTTTCTGTTCTTTGATCCTTTATAACACCTCAGAATTCTCTCTTCACAACCAAAGCTTGGACACTTCACCTCTGCTGATAACTTTGTTCTTCTCTAAGGTTCAGAATTCTTACAGTGGCAAAATGCCTTATGTTGTTGGAGAGTGCCATGGCCACGTATCATCATTCCTTAGTTTCTGTATGCCACTTTCAGCCTCCCCTTGTCCCCCAAAACTTCTTTTCCACTCTTGATACTACTCCCCTAATCTCACTTCTATATGCCATTTCTTTTAAAGGATTTTTTGGGCCAAAGGACAGATCAATCAGTATGGTGACTGAAGAGTTTATTCAGCTATGAGGAGTTCAGTACACAGCATCCGTACGAACAGCCAGCTGTGGTACCATGAGTAGTCAGATCATTGAGGATGTGGAAACAGGAGGATCCCTGGGGGTAACTAGCCAGGCAGTCTAAGGTGATAGTGAGCTCTCTCATCGACAGGCCCCTATCTCAAAATACAGCCCCTAATTGGCCTGTGCCCCCAACAACAGTGAATGCTTTGACCATCACCTTTATTTTGTGAGTTGGGTTCCCTCTGTGATAATAACTGTCATAGCGGTTGTGATTACATAGTCACTTTGTGATTACTTGTTTAGTGTTTCTCCTGTGAAACAGTAAGTGACAGGAGGTGAGAGGCTGGTATTTCTGTGGTCCCACACAGCACACACATACATCTATACAACATATACACCCTCAAAGCAGCTGATCACGAATAACACAACTTGAATGCAAAAGTGAAGTCAAATAGAGAATGACTTTGATCCCACTGGGCTGGCGCAGTACCTCTGCAAATGTCCTGGGGTCACAAGGAGCTGTTTCTGTTCCCCTTTGTATCCTCAGAGTTGTAAAGTGGTAGTCTTGGTTTCAGGAAGTGCAGCAGTGTTTCTGGCAGGTCATCGATTGCACCAGATCAGCAGAGGCATTCAAATAAATGCACCAAACACAGCAACACCCCCTTTCTGTTTCATTAACTCCACCTGATAACATGGCCAGTACCAAGCAAACAGTGCAGACTGGGGGTGGGGGTGTGTGTATAGAGCACTAAACTATTTTACAGGTCACTCTGACATCTTGAAATATAAGGGAATACGTCAGGAAGGAGTAAAAGAAGAATGGGTATTACATATCTACTGTGGTAAGCAGACTGTCTATAATTTTTGAGTAACCAAATAAAGTCCTCAAAACTGATCTGTGGGAGAAATACTTCCAATTCAGAAAAAAAGATTGCACCGAAGCAGCAGGTGTGCATATATCAAATCTCTTATTATTTTTTCATACTATTTGTTAAATTTAAATTTTATTTCTATAACTGTTTGTGCATTACCACCTGTGTTTCTGGTATACGTGGAGGCCAGAAGAGGGCATGCAATCTCTTGGGACTGGAGTTACAGTTGTGAGCCACCATGTAGGAGCTGGGACTTGAACCCAGGTTCTCTACAAGAGTACCGAGTGCTCTTGACTGGTGAGCCACCTTTACAGCCCTTTTCTTACTTTTAGCAAATGTTACTCTTATTGCTGATTTTTGTCGTCACTTGCTCTGTTTTCAAGGTTCAGGATGGGCAAGGTGCAGACTTGTAATGGTGCTGGTGGCGGTGGCTCCTGCAGGTGTTCTCAAATGATATTTTGCCACAACAGCTTTGTGAATGTGTGCATTTTAACCCAATGCTTTTTTCTCTTGAAATACCTTATTACAAAATTATAATACATAAATATTTTAGTAGTAATAACATGGGTAATCATCCTTAATGACCTGATCTGCTTATAGACTTCTGGTTTAGGATATAGAATGACTTCAGGCGACACTATAAACATGGTTTTTATGTGGCCCTGCTGTGAGTATCTTCAAGTCAACAGCAGAAGAGATGCTCTTCTCTTATTTAATTTTTTAATAGCTCTCTACCCTACATCCAGAAGTCTCACTCTATAAAGTGCAGTTAGGAAGCAGCCGCAGTAGAGAAATCATCCAATCTTACGCAATTTTTCTTATGGTGGAGGGAGGGATGTAAGCTCCCCCCACCAGCCCTGATTCCACTTAGGAAGGTGAAAATTGGATTCTTTTTTTCTCTAAAGCATTAAAGAATTGGAATGAAGATGTGTTTTAAGGTGGAGGCACAGTATTAATAATTTACAGTGCTCAGTGGCACTTGGAGCCTGCGCACAGCAAGGTCAAGCCTGAGTTGCATGGATCCTTGGCCTCCTCTCTGGTCTGCATTTTGAATGTCTGATCAGACAGTCACTTCTTCCAAGTGTGAAGATTTAGGATTACCAAGAGCCAGGTCAGAAATTGGACTTCTCTTACAATTTTAGACCGTTCCTATGGTTTGGTTCATTCCCCACTGCCAATGAAGACAGACATACAGAAATTTTCCTGGCTCCCACTGAGGCCTGATTCTGAGCTGCTTCGGTCTGAGAACTAACTGATCCACATCCTTCCACCTGGTTCTCTTGACTATGTTTGCTGTAATCTAGGCTCCATAGCAGTACAGTCTTTTGGACTATGGCATGAGCTTCATGATGCCAAGCTCTGACAAATCTGGGGAAGATACCAGCCCCCGTCTTCTCTACTTTTATTGACTCATGAATTCTTTTGGATTTATTTGGAGTGGAAATTTGCCCAGTTGTACGTGTTCAAAACTACGGGTAGCCATGTGATGTGGTTCTAAAGAATGACCTCTAAAGGGAATTCTGCTGGAATTGTTTTCCCAACACTACTACAGCACCTACCTTTCCTCCATCCCCTTTTGCTTATGTGGAGTGAAGGTGTAACTCCTCAGAGGGAATAGGCATGCTATGGTTATAAAGTGAAGGGGTAACTATAAAATGACACCCCTCTCAGGAGAGTGAATGGTAGGCAGAAACAGAATCTGTGATGGGAACACAGCCATCTGGTGGTCTTGGTGGCTTCTGTGAAAAATCCTTATGTGTTTTTAGCAGAGTCACCAGACTTGGTTGTTCTACATATTCTTAATGATATGATTTTATTTTTTTTAAAAAAGTATCTTATAAAACAATGTCTGTTGTCAAGTAGTTATTAAAACATATTTGCTAAATGAATAAATAAATCACGAGTGATGTTAATAAGAGGTTCTGCATTTGTCTGCATAACATCTTAGTTACTTCTATCAACAGGAAAATGGTCCACAAATTGTGCTTGCAGTTAGTTGCCGGACCATGCTACTTTATCATTCTGATACATTTACTTTATCTAAGGGCCCCACAAAAACCCTGCCCTACAGAACCTCACCACATTGCCACCTGGTTTTGAGAGCTTTTCTCTTAGCCATGCAAGCCTGAACTCATTCATCACTTTTATTTAAGGCTCAGGTCAATTCTCTTCCCTACAAAGGGGTATGGGAAGGAGGCCCCAAGCCAGAGAACAAGTACTGTTGGTTAGGGTTTTTTGTAAAGATGGCAGTTGGTATTGTCCAAGTAGACAGCAGGGAGGGAGGGGAAAGAGAAAATGGGTGGTAGGTAGAAACCCTCAACTCAGCCTTCTGCCTAACTACATCCATTGCACCTGTGGATTGCACCTGCGGAGCACACTTGCAGCATCTGTGGAACACACTCTGGCACCGGTGGAGCGCTTTGCAGGTGTTAGTGACTTCTTTAAGCACCGGTTGTAACATCTGCAAAGTGGAGAGAGTGAGACACACCCATTTTTCAGGTTATGTTAGCTCAGAGGAGGCACGTTCTGAAACTACTTTGTAACTGTGGATTGAGGTGTTGGATGGGGTAAGTGCTTCAAATGCGCCTATTAAGTTTTATGTAGTCAGGACTGTCAGGGCAAAGATATGAAAACATGAGTGTTTTCTATTACATGGATTTTATTTAATATATAATAAAACCCAGAGCCAGATATTGGGGGAAAGCTGAAATATCAGAGAGACAGGGACCAAATCACAGCCAATTCTCATCCATCCAACTCCTCGGGTTCAACAGGGTTGGTCTTATCTCCACAGATGACTGGTTGAGGAGGCAAAAGAGAAGAACTTCTGCCTTCTCCTGCCTTTGCTTTCTTTCCCCACCCAGCTATTTCACTTCCTGGATCAGCTTTCCTAGAGCTAGAATTAAAGCTGGGTACACCATTGCCTGGTTCTGTTTGGCCTTGCACTCTGCCTGCTGAGTGATGGGATTAAAGTCACGAGTCACATCACTCCCTGACCCTTCATGGCTTGGCTCTGTGGGTGGGTGGGTCTGTCCTCTGATATTCCAGACTAATTTTATTAAACATACAATATGTCACCACAGTTTGCTCTTGAATCCTTGGTTTCTTTCGGCTTTTGTGCATTCTGAATTTGGTTGTGCTGGTTGTAATTGTAGAGGTGTCTCGATGTTCTAACCCATGCTGTTACCTCCATATTCTTGGACACTGCCAAATGCTCATGAGAAATTCTTTCAAGTTATCCATTAGCACCTGGAACTTGGCCAGGCTCATACTGAACCAAAGAGCTCAGGCATGTATTGATTAGACATCCAAGTTGTTATGAAAGAGTCCCTGGTCACATTCCCATGGCCCTCCAGTACTGAGCCTGGGAATGAGAATCATTTTCCATGCCTTTTCCTCTCTCTGCATCTAATTGTTTATATAAGTTTTATGGAGCATCCTTAACAAGGTATTAATTAGGACCTTTATTTTTGTCAAGATCCTCTATCTTCTCCATATTTTTAAATCTTAAATTAAAAAAAGCTACCACTTTAAAAAAAAATCAGTATACGAAATCTCTTATAACAAGGTATTTAAATTTGCTTAAAGAATCGTGTTAGATGCGATCACAAGACCATTTTCCAACCTCACCTGTAACATTTCCTCAAAGGGTAGGGAATTTAAGGGCCTTGAACTTCAGCCAGCATGTGCTGAATAGAGAGGCATGCAGGTTGGGTGGTTCTTAATCCCAGGGGACACAGGCCCTTTGAAATCTAGGAAACCTGTACTGTGGGGTGGGTTGAGGTCAGCCAGGTTTTTCTTATCATCCCTATGTGACAGGTGGCTTTGAAGAAGTAAGAGTTAGGCTCATTTCCTGATAGACAGATAGGGAAAGGGGCCATGACCAGGAGATAAAGATAGTGAACTTCCAAGATGGCAGCTTATTCCTCATTATCCTAGCCCAGTCAAAGCCCGGTGACTTAAAACTGCCCCCCTCCCCACACTCAAGTCCATGTTTATACAACAGTTGTGGGCTACTCTGCCATCTAGTCTTTCTTCAAACGGACCAGCCCTAAGTTATGAAAACAACCAAACAAAAACTAAAACAATTCCTTCATAGACTTTTAGTCTCAGCCCTCAAGGAGTTTCTGCTCTGCTCTTTGGAGATGTTTCACTCTGTGCCTACTTTATGTGTATTTCCTTACGCCTAACAAAACCCTTTCTTTACTGACCGATTCTGTCTGCTATGTTCAAGAACTTCCTTGTCTTTTAGTTCTTTAATTGGCAGAGGGAAGAAACTGATCAAGACCCCTACATAGCAATGTAAGTGAAAGTGCAGTGAAATCATGGAAATGAACCACTCCGTAAGTAGAAAAAAGTTATTGGCAATCAATAGCCAAAACTATTTCTCAGAAGCAGAGAGAAATAAAATGGTGGGTAAGCAAGCAGATTTTATATGACAGTTGGCAAGGTGGAGGTCTTTGAACTGATGCCCTTGTCTGAAGTAGTTGATCTTTGGGGATAGATTAAGGGAGATTCCTTGTAAACAGAAATTCATCTTATACCTGCTTATTCCTTTAGGCTTCTGTTTATCAAGCTAAAGTCCTTCTATTTAGGACTTTGCCACCAGCACTGACTTTGGGTGGGGGGGTAGGGTAGAGGGTAGTGTAGGGGATGGAGTGTGCTTTGGCTCTAACATTCTGGCTTTTGGTGGATCGGGGTGACCTTTGGCTCCTTTATGTTGGTTGGGGGCTTTATAAGATGTGGTCTGGAATGCTGGTCCAAAGCCTGCAGGCAATGGGAAGAGGCCAGAGGAAATGACATCAGAAGCATCTGGTTTACTGACCATCAGGTTATTTCATTAATTCTCTCCCCAAGGAACTTTAAATCACTTCTTCAGATTCTCATAATTTGCATCCTTTTCACTCTGGAAATGCCCACCCATCTTAATCACAACCTACATAAACCTTCTATACTTTTTTTTTTTGTTACAAGTTTTAAGATAACTGTTGCTGCTAGAGACTTTACAGTTTTGTTTGTTTTGTTTTGTTTTTAAATCACATCTGAATGCTCTTAAAAATCCTGAGATAAAGAAAGTTGACATTTCAGCAAAAGCTTCAAAGATAGTAAACAAAACTAAGGAACAAGGGGAGAGAGTATTCAGAGAACCAAACATCAGCCATGACACTTGGCCATTAGTAAATCCTGTTGGAAATGTTTACTATTTTTTGCTGTTGTTAAGCACACAGTATCTTTTCCTGGGAGGTTCTGCTTTGTTTCTCCTTTTCACTATCACAGAGTCAGGTGGACACCTTGACCAAGGAAAGAGGCTTTGGAGGAAGCTTTTAAATAAACATGCTTGAGTCTAGAATGGGCAGGCCAAATCCCATCTCCAGACCCAGCCTTTTCAGTAGCGACAGTATTTTAACATTACCTATACCCCACAGATAATTAAGTCTCTTAAAACAGAAGCCAGTGATCAGAGGGAGGGGCTTTGTGGAAGGATTAGAGATAAGGGATTTTTTCAGTTCACTTGCTTCTTTGGTACCTTAAATTGTCCCGGTCTGTGAGTTTGGAAGTCCAGTGTTCCATTTTCTAGCCATTGAGGCTGATTATTTAGTTTGTCCTGAGACCAAGCCCTTTGCAGTAAGGCAGTGTTGCATAATGAACTCTCTGAGTTTGAGGAGGGAACCAGATTGGAGAAGGTAGGTGGGAGGAGTTGCCAGTGGTTAGGTTCCAGCACGTGAAGGAGAGGGACAGTGCAAACTCCCTGAGCAAGCAGAGACAGACTAGGTGGGAAAGGAGATGTCCTTTAAAAGGTAAGGAATTTCCAGGAACAGAGCAGGACTAGGTGGGGGAGACTTAGGAAAAGGTCATACATAGGAATGTTGCCAGAAGGAAGATTCCAGTCTCCTAGAGTGGAGACACAGGCAGGAATGTTAAGTGTTGTGGTGACAGTCTCAATCCAAGGGTATCCCCAACATAAAAGCGACTGGTCAGAGAGATGCCCAGGATCTTGTGGATAGGTGTCACTCATCCACAGGATGGAGTATTCAGGATGACAGAGAAGCTGTCTGAAGAAACTGTGTGACCTCTGGTGAGGCAGAGACAAAGCAGGCAGCTTGGAGAGTACAAAAGTGAGTACCTTAGGTGGAGAAGAGAAATGGTTGGAGAGGCAGATTCTAAAATTTGGAGTTGAATATGGTTGATAGTAGAAGCCAGCATTGGCAAATGTTCCAAACCCAGAAAAGTCAAATCATCAGTTTAGTTCAATTAAGAGGGGAGGGGAAGGAGATCTGAAGGGACATTGGCTGGCCTGGGCATGGCAGCAGACTACGGCAGGCTCTACCCTTCTCTCCAGTTCCCTCTGCCCTACTAAAAACTGTTACATTAAGTTCTTAAAGCTGGCCAGCAAGGTCTGTTCCCTTATTTAGCCACTTCCTTCTCCTAGCTACCAAGGTCCAGCTATCAAAGCCTTGAAGTTCACCAATCAAAAGCCCCCTTTGGCTCACATAATTAACATGCCCAATTAAAATTGAACACTTCACCCTAACACAGGGTTTCCCCCTTTACCTTTATAAACCTCCATTTTCCTGTGGGCCACGACTGTCTCCTCTCTATCCAGAGTCTGTCCTTTGTCCCCTCTGGACAAATATCCCTCCCCTCTTCCCCTGTTCTCTTCTCTTGTTCCCTGACCTTGGTCCCTCTGGGGCAAATAGATCTCCTTTGTGCTGAGAACTTGGTCTTGAGGGTCCTGAAACAATACTTTTCCTTTCAGGGCACAATGATTCTCTCCTAGGTTTTGGCACCAAATATAAGTGAGGACACAGTGGGAAAAAAACAAACAAAAAACAAACAAAAAACAAACAAAACTGGACCACTGCATGGGTAGAAAAATTTACTAGGGATCAAACTTTGTCGTCAGCCCTGCCATTTGGGGGGTAAGGGTAGGGAGGCTGCTTTGGACCTATGAAAGCATCTTACCTGAACATCAGAGGCCTCAGAGCCGAAGGAGGACTGCCTTGGTGCTCACACATGTTTGCACAGAGGCATGTAAATTTCACGTTCCACCTTGCTAGTTTGACATGCTGCTTACCAGGTGCCTGGACAAGTGTGAGCGTGTTGTTGGATTATGAGCGGGTGTCCAGGCTTTGCAGGTGACAAGTTGGCAAGTTGTTTCTCTTTTACAGGCTTCAGCTCCTCTTTGAACCCATGATAAAATATCAGAGCCAGGTCAGATAAGCACCAAACTCACATCCAACTGCACTTTTCATGGTTCCCTGTGTCAAGATCAATGTTTCTTCTTGCTTGTTTGGCATATAAGGGGGAAAGAGCAGGGCAGAGAAGTTCCAGAATGTCAACAAATTTTAAAGCCACATCTAGGTATGTTTGATAACAGATGGTATATATTGATTTAAGCATCTGCTCTCAGAATTGTAGACAGGCATTGTTCCATATCTGTGATAAGGGAAGGTGGTTACTTCCTTTTACTACTTTTTCAAGAGTACAGAGCTCCTTGGGAAGGCTGTCCTGGTTAGCTTTTGTGGACTTGTTACAAACTAGAGTCACCTGAGCAGAGGGAAGCTTGATTGAGGATTTGACTCCATCAGATTGGTCTGTGGGCAAGCTTGTAGGTCACTTCCTTGATTGTTGACTGATGTGTTAGGGCCCACCCACTGTGGGTGGTGTCATCCCCTGGGCTGATGGTCCTGGATTCTATAAGAAAGCAGGCTGAGCAGCCGGGTGAGTGAACCAGTAAGCAGATATGCTTTCCTTTCCTCTCCCTTCTTTTTTTTTTGGCATGGCCTTATGTATCCTATACTGCTCTCAAATTCACTATGTAGCTGAGTGTGGACTGAACTGCTTGCTCCTTTTACCTCCTAAGTGTTGGGATTATAGGCATGTCCAAAATTCTTAAAAACTTTAAGCAGCAGTGTTCTCAACCTGTGGGTAGAGACTCCTTAGGGGTTGGGTTGAATGACTCTTTCGCAGGGATCACCTAAGACTATCAGAAAACACAGATATTTATGTTATGATTTGTAACAGTAGCAAAATTCGTTATGAAGTAGCAATAAAATAAATTTATGGTTGGGGAATCACCACAACCTGAGGAGCTGTATTAAAGGGTCACAGCGTTTGTTAGGAAGGCTGAGAACTGCTGCCCTTAATCCTCTGCTTAGGTTGGGGGTTTGTGAGGTGAGTTCTAGAAGGCACTCTTATCTCGCATGCGATAATTTGCTCAAGCCCGGCCTCCACAGCAACAGGTGTTCCCCTGAGGAGTCACTTCTCCTGAATGCCGATGTGATTAGTAGTGTGAGCTCCCAGCCAAACCAGCTGCGTAGTGCTAGGCCTGATAAGGGAGCAAAGAGGTTGTGCCTCAAAGGGGCTGCAAAGATTAACTAGCACTTGCTGGCAGGAGCCAGGGAGGAGAGCCTTGGAATGCATTTTGATGGGGCTTAATCAAGGAGGCAGATTTGTGAAACTGGATAAGCAGTTCACTGACTTTAGGGAACTGCCTCAGGACATGAGATTTAACATTAGGGTGGACCTCAGGGTCTGAGGAAACCTTGCTGCTAAGTGGCTCTTAGAGAGATGGGCCAGCTGGGAGGGGCCTGGAAAGAAAGGGGCAGACACTGTTTTTCAAGGAGACCACCCTTGTGATTGCGTTCAGGAACTGGAAACTCCTTTTATCTTGGAAGAGCCCTTGGAATCCATTCTCGGGCAGCGGGTGTGGTGCTGCCTTTTCTTCCTGTAGGGCTTCAACTCTTGGGCAGGTGCTTGTTTCAGATGTAGAATCTTGCCTAGGATCTGACCATCAACCCAATCACTTCCCAGAGGTGAGTCAAAACCAGCTGGCCTAGATGTGTTTCTGCCCTGTGTCATTAGGGTAAAAAGCAAGAGCTAATGGCTAGGGTGTAGCTCATGGTGAGGCACTTTAAAAGGAGTATACCTGAGGCCCTGGATTTGATCTCTAGCCCTAGAGAGAGAAAAGCCTAAAGATGTGGGACTGCTGTCTGAGCCATGAGCTGAGAAATGGCGACAACCCACACCATATGTATATTTATGGTTTTTCATGACTTGAGCAGTATGGAAAATGTCATGGATGGATGCACATCATCCCTAGAAATATGTTTTTGTCACTGACACTGGCAGTGTGGGATGGCGTTTAGAGTTAGGATGTCTGGCAGAGAAGGGGAGGGTAGCAAGGAGGAGACAGTTTAAAAACCATTGCATTGTAAGAAACTGACCATGACAAAAAGAATGTTTTTGCTATTATCCCATTTGTGAGAGCTGCATAAAATACAGCTCCTGAGACATGAATAGTGATTATCTTAAAGTACTCAAATTCCAGAAATATATCAGATTCTATAGTCATCTGTGGCTTTTTTGGCAGTCAGTCTTAGGCTTCAATTTTTAAACTCTTTGATTTTCAGTTACAAAATGAGAGACTAGAGTCAAGGCTCTTACAATATGCAAGGCAGAAACATTTCAATATTTAAATATATATAATAATTTCATATAGCCAAAAGATAATTGTATTATTTTCTTGACACTCAATGAGCTGCAGAGTTCTGGGGTTACACATTCAATGGCATTGTTTTATGATATGGTGGAGACCAAGACCCAGTAACAGGCTCCTTTATATGAGAAGTGCTACATTCAGAATGAACAGGTCACTGGTATCAGGACATGGTGATGTGTCTGCTATACAGTACAGCCTGAGAGAGTTGTACTAGCACCTCCCCCAACCCACTGCCACACTGAGAAGTGTTTTTTCTTACCCCCTTAGGGCTGTGTAATATAATTGCAACTATTTTAAGAAAAACAGTACTTTAAATAAAGACTGAAAAGAAATATGTCAAAAATTTCAACTGTGGTGAAGGAATTGCTAGTGTCTTCTCTACACCTTTACACTGTTCGAAATTTCCCTAATTTGTTCCAATGAGTATGCGATGGGGAAGATTTTATTGAATTTTAACAGTTCAGGATGAGAACACATGTACCTTATATGAAATGTTCTTTAATGACTCAGGATGGGGAGTTTATTTATTATCCTTAACACGGGCAGCATGGATATGTAACACTATCTTCTAAAGAGTGTAATCAATGTGATAGATATGCACTTGAACCATCTCCAGACTTCCATGCCCCTGTAGATTCTTCACAGGCCAGGGAATTCCAGACAGTAACTTCAGTTATTTTCCCGAGTATCCCAAAAGATTGATACTGTAGAAAAACCAGAACTCAGATGACTTGCCCAGATGTTTTCCAATTTAGGACTAGCTATTAAAAGGCTTAGTCTTCATCCATAAACCTTGATGGCAGCAAGCTTGGGTTTTTTTTTTTTTTTTTTTTTTTTTTTTTTTTTTTTTTTTTTTTTTTTTTTTTTTTTTTTGCTGCTGCTGCAATGCATTTGGGCTATGCTGGAAATTTACCGGGCCACGGCTTCTTTGCTTTGGGCTGCATCTAGTTTCTCTACTGGAGAACTCATCACACCTTACTAGAATTATACAGTGTTGGATTTCTCAACAAACTACAAGGCCTTGTTTTATTTTTGTTTTTATTTTTTTCAGGCCTGCAATAGTGCCTGGTATAATTAGCAACAAAATAATTATATATAAACAAAGAAATAAATATGTGATTTGTGATCCAGTGATGTTTTTTATATGTCAAACATTGCTTGGAGATTTTGTCACACTGGGTAGAGGTTTGCACCTCTTGCCTGGGGGGGGGGGGGCAACTCTCTCTTCCTTTAGGTAACACTCCAGCCCTAGGACCCATAGCCTTTGAAATTCTGTTCTAGGCTTACATGAACAAATTGCTGCTACTACTTCTGGGTTATATTTTGGCATGTGGATGATGCTCTACAGAAAATAGTCTCATGAAGGATGTTACTGTAGAGATGTAGGAGATTAGAGCAGGACATGGAATTCCTTTGCAGCAATTCTGTTTTAAATAAGCTTGGCAGTTAGAGATTAACTCCTTCAAAACCTGGGTTTGTAGGGCCAAAGGACTAACGGGACATTTGCTGGTGAAAGGGAGGGCTTTTTATTATATATTAAATCACAGCTGGGACCTGCTGGGTGAAGAGTCATGGGAGGCTGAGGGTTTAACTAGAAGTGGGAATAAGTGAGTGGAGGAAGAGGGGATGCTGTTTGGCAACTGTCCAGTTCTGAGAACAAGTTCTGGGTTTTATGGGGAGCCATAGTTGTTTCAGTGAGGAAAGTGCTATCCAGAGCATCCCAGTTGGCTATAAGCTGGCATAGAATGATGGCCGATTACCAGGTAGTCACATTTGGATCGATATCCCAGGCATGAGCTCATTAACCCCAAGCCTATTATCTCACACATATGAGGCAGATTGTTTTTAATGTGATGACAGTTTCAGTGTCTAAACCTGAGTCCTGGTGTGGTTAAAAAAAAAAAAGAAAAAAAAAAAAAAAGCCTGAGCATGAGCAGGCATCTGTGTTACTATCTGCACAGCCCGTAAAGGGATGCCTGGAAGTTAATGGGGTCTACTCCCAACACGCAGGGTTCTGTGAGCTGATGACCTTGATGGATTTCTGGTTGTCCCTTGTCGTATTTCCCATGTCTCCTTGGGATTCTAGCTCTTCGGTGGAATCTAGAAACCTCCATTAATATCTGCAGACTATGGTTTTTTTTTTTCCCCAAGATGTTAGTACTTGAAGCCTGTCACTGCTGTGGTTTCTTTAACTATGTTAATGTGCAGATTTTATGGGTGGAATGCACATACCCCCCAAAGATACATTACCAGATACCTCCTGGAGTCATCTATTCCTACTTTACTCCATTTTCTATCTCTGCAGGAAGAAACAGATTATTCTTCACTTTATTATCACAACAACTAGCAAATTGAACTTAAAATTACTTCTGAATCATATGGCTGCATCTTTCACTTGTTTTTACTTAGGGATGCTCTTTGATGCTGGCTTCATGAGCTTTTATTTTTGTGGTCTCTAAGTAAGGCATTCGCTGTTTATGCTACTAAAGTAAAATTTAGAAATCAAGCTATTCTGATTTGACCCATCATGCTATATTGATGGCTTCAAATGTAAATTTTGATTTCATCACATTTAGCAGAAATAGTTCATAGTTGCTGCTATGTTATGTAACAATATAATCGAGAGTACCTGTGGTTGGCAGATATGGCCCCTGCCGGCGGGCCACACAGTATGGGAGCCCTGGCAAAAGATACACAGGCTGGGCTCACATGGAGGGACTTTATTATAGAGTAAGGAATGGTGGGAGAGGCAGAGAGAGACAGACAGAGAGAAGGAGAGAGACAGAGAGGGAAGGAGAGATGAGGGAGAGAGAGGGAGAGATGGGAGAGAGGGAGGGAGATGGAGAGAGAGGAAGATAGAGAAAGAGATGGAGAGAGACATATACAGAGAGAGATGGAGAGACGGAGAGGGGAAGAGATAGATGACCTAGAGAAAATTGAAGAATAGGGGTCTTGATGTTAGGACACTGGGCAGACCAGGTTATTGTTT
Organism: Phyllotis vaccarum; assembly: GCA_033318265.1. NCBI lineage: Eukaryota > Metazoa > Chordata > Mammalia > Rodentia > Cricetidae > Phyllotis > Phyllotis vaccarum. Next base: position 59,905,428 of record JARWLC010000001.1, on the reverse strand, counting down.
ATTGGCCAAGACTCCAGGAAGTGGATAAGAACCCTAACAGTTTCCCTATCTCTAAAGGGTTGGGGAAGAATATCTACCCTGTTTATACATAATCACTATACATATTACATGCCTAGCACAGTCATTGTGAATATTACATGTATTTGCCAAGTATAAAATGTTATACAAAATTCCATATAGTTCTTATACCAAAGGTTTATAGGAAATGTTTTGGGCCCCAGGAAACCTTTGGTAATATCTGGAAATAGTTTTGGTTGTCAAAACTTGTTGGAAGGAGGCGCTATTGGCATCTACTGGCATCTAGTAGGTAAAGGCCAATGATGTTGCTAAATATCCTGTGATATGCTGGAAAGTCCACTACAAAGGTCTCCCAGCCTTGGAAGTCAATGCTAAACTAGGGAAGGCTGTGGTTAAAAAGCAGTAATTGGTTCTATTCAGCAGTCACCTACTCTCCTGCTCATGTGCCATGTGCTACTGCTCATCGATACTTTCCCAACTAATCTTTGTCATGGGCAAGCTGAACGATGTAATGACACACTGATTACAAGTACTATTCCTTCTTGTCATCAGACATATTCTTAACCTGTCATTTTAATCAGCAAGTACCATGTGGACCATTGAGCTTTTAAAGGGTCACAATAAGAGGTTATTTCCAAATCATTTCCTTGCTGTGGTTTATCTTTAGCCGAGTACTAGTCATTAGAGAATAGAATCTGAGGGCGAAGGTCCATCTAGGAATGGTGATTAAGACTCAAAGCAGAGACTGGACCAGAGAGAGACCCGTCTCAAAGTCAAACAACTAAATAAACAGAAAAACCCAACCACACTTGTTAGTTTCAGACAACTGTGGTGCTTGCCAGCGTCTACTGAGCACTTAGAGCTCACGCTTATTTATGTTACTTCATCTTGTCTTCAGTAGACCTAATCTTTTGATTAAGAGTACTCAGGCCTTTAACCCCAGTACTCAGGAGGCAGAGGCAGACAGATCTCTGAGTTCGAGACCAGCCTGGTCTACAGAGCAAGTTCTAGGACAGCCAGGGCTATTACATGAAGAAATCTTGTCACAGACAAAACAAAACAAACAAATGCTTAGGAAAAAAAATTGAAATAACAATTTTTTGCAATTAAATCTCACCACTTTTTTTTCAGTTCCCCTAAAATGGCCAGTGTATATGTGAATATGTATAAGGATATATGCATATTCATGCGTTACATATTATATTTAAAATGAACTTTATTATAAAAAACTTGAAAATAAAATAGTCACACATCAAAATTTTGGCGTTTTTGGACTTTGGTTGTGGATAAGTGTATAAAACATATTACATACTGGAAGTGAAGTGTAAAGTTTTTTGTGGAGCTCCTTAGCTTCCATTCTGAATGCTTATCTCAGTGTATGGGATTTCATTGAGTTGTGGAGATGTTGGGCCTCGTTAATTTTGGTGTGTGATGTTTTAGAGATATACATACACAGATATTTTTATCTATGGAAATATAGCACAAATTCAGTGATGTTTTCTTTGAAATATATTGCCTCAGATTGGTCTCTATAGCCCAACTGTATAAGGAGTAAATAGTCTACGTGTCAATAAATGAAGTAATGCCTGTATCAACTGTAGATTTTTATCATACATCACCTAAGTACATTATGCAAATGTTAACAGATAGGCTACCTGTAGAACTGTGTGCATGGTAAAAAGCTTTTTTGTTGGAAATAATAGATCTATGATTTTTAAAATTATCATACAGATCTGCTAGATTGAACTGTGGTTATCTATGGAGTACCACAAATTACAAAGACATATTATCTTTCTTTACATAATTTAGATCTTTTATAATATGTAATTCTAAAACATATGGATATTTCTGCTTATAAATATGTATATTAGTTAGAGATTAAGAATCACAACACTCATATAAAATATTTTTTGTCACAAAGTAGCAATAATAAACCAAATAGCCCATGTTAACAGAATATGTACATGTTACCTATGAAATTTTAAACATTTTACAAACAAAAACTTATTTATTGTTATAATACATAATATAAGAGATTTTAATTTCTACTTTGCAAATGAGGAACCTGAGATACAGAGAAGGCAAGGCCTAAGCCACAGAGATGAGATTTGACTGACTGAGACTTGAACTCAGGCTGTCTGGCTGCAGAGCCCATGGGTTGTATGTTCTTCTGGTGCCAGATGAAGAGTGTCATTGCTGAGGACTGAGGCACTGTGCCAGGAAAGCAAACTGAGGACTTGGGATCATCAGGCTTTCCTGTGCCAGCAATACCAGCTTTGTATCAGACCTTTACGTTCCGTAGGGCAGGCCCTGTATTTGGGTTTCCTTTGTCAGTAGCATCCACAATAGGCTTCTTTTTTCCCTCCTCCTACCTCCTCTCCATCCTTCATCCATGCCTTAGGAGTAAGGCCCTCCCATGGGAGTCAACAAAGCATGGTCTATCAAGTTGAGGCAGGACCAAGCTCCTCCCCTGCATCAAGGCTGGGTGAGGGATCCCGCTGTAGGGAATGGGTTTCAAAAAGCCAACTCATAGGCCAGGAATAGATCCTGGTCCCCCTGCTAGGAGCCCTACAAAGAGACCAAGCTACACAACTGTCACCCACAGGCAGAGGACCTAGGTTGGTCCCATGCAGACTCCCTAACTGTTTGTCTCAAGTCCGTGAGCTCCAAGCTCAGGTCAGCCGTCTCTGTGGGTTTTCCCGTCATGATCTTGACCCCCTGGCTCATACCAACAATCCCTCCTCTCTCTCTTCGACAGGACTCTCAGAGCTGGGCACAATGTTTGGCTGTGGATTTCTGCATCTGCTTCCATCAGTTATTGGATGAAGGGTCTATGATGACAGTTAGGATCGTCACCAATCTTACTAGAGAGGGCAATTCAGGCATCTTCCCCACGATTTCTATGAATCTCAGCTGGGGTCATCCTGTGGATTTCTGGGATTTTTCCTGGCACCAGGTTTCTTCCTAACCTCATAGTCACCCCCTCTATCAAGATGTCACTGTTTTCCTTCTCTGTCCCTCCCCCATTTTGACTAATCTGATTCCTCATGTTCCCATCCCCCATCCCCTCCTCTCTACCCCTCCTCTCCCACTCCCAGGTCACCCAGGGGATTTCTCAATTTCCCCTTCCCAGGGCAATCCATGTGTCCTTCTTAAGTTTTTCTTGTTACCTAGTTTCTCTAGGGCTGTGGATTGTAGCCTGGTTATCCTTTGCTTTACATTTACTATTACTTATGATGAGTACATACCATGTTTGTCTTTGTGGGTCTGAGATCATGTTTTTTGCAGGCAAAAATCAGTTGAGATTATCATATAAATTAGCCAGGCCCACTTTAGAAATCAATATGGCAGTTTCTCAGGAAACTGGGAAAAATGTACTTCAAGCCCCAGTGATACCATGTAGTAAGAGGTTTCTGGCCCGGACTTTTGGGCCTAACCTCAAGGTTTAGGCCCACAGACCTGCAGAGACACACAGATGCTTACAATGGTTTTAGGCTGATCAGCCTAAGGCTCAGGCATATCACTTGCTAGCTCTCTACCCTTCATCTAACCCATGATTCTTCCTGTTCAGCCATGAGGCTCAGTACCTTTCTTTAGAGCAGCATAGTTGTCCTCTGCTTCTTCAGGCTTCTCTCTGGCATTCTGTTCTGTGCTTCCTGTTCTCAGAGTTTTCTTAGTCTGGTAGCCATGCCCACACTTCCTGCCTGCCTTTGGCCAATCAGCGCTTTTTATTAAACCAGTGGGTGGGATAATTATTTACACTGAAACAATACAATCTCCCACAATACCACCCTAGCTCAATCATACCACAAGGACACTTGAATTATTCGTAATAGCCAGAACCTAGAAACAACTAGATGCCCCTCAACCAGAGAATGGATAAAGAAATTGTGGTTCATTTCTACAATGGACTATTACTTGGTGGTACAAAAACCAATGGTATCATGAAATTTGCAGGGTAATGGGTGAAACTAGAAAAACTCATCATGAGTGAGGTAACCCAGAATAGACAGTTAATGAATGACAGGTCCTTAGTAACCACTCGAGGCATCAAATGTTAAAAAACTCACCTTAAAGAAAAATGTTTTCCAGGTGAGTAGTTGTCTGACTTCTTTTTCTTTACTCTGCATAAGGAAACTTTTGGTTCAGAAAACTGGCTTAGCTGTTGGGTGTACAGTCATCACAGGTGAGCGTGGTCATTTGGCTCTTCACCTTTGCATACCCCCCACACCCAGGCCCTGCTCTTCTGGTTTGTCTTTGCTTTGCATGGTTATTACTTAGGGGCAAAAGTTATCAGAGACCAACTGGGTAAATCCTGGCATACAGGGCATGCTCGGCTCTTGGCAGCACCACAGACCCCATGAAGAAAGAGTTGTATGAAGTGTACATTTTATAGTAAATTAAATTATTACTTTAATAAATAATAAAAGAAAAAAGTTCTAATGCCAGACAAGGCACTGGTACTGTATTATTGAAGTAAGGACATTAAACTTAATGGCACCAAAGGGAAAATACTAAAAAAATATTTTCTGGTCACATGTTATTAACCATAATATTATTATATTATGAGAAGTGGCTGTTCACATCCGTAAGGAGAAAATGGCACAGGAGCAGCAGAAGAAAGCTGCTTGTATCCAACCCAACTGTTTCCTGGGCTTCATAGACTACCCCAGAGTGTTTGGTATTCCCATGGAGCATAAAGCCCACCTTAAACGATTCTCATTACAAGCCTCAGAGTTATTTTATGTTGTCCTTGGAGACAGAAAATAAGCTTTTACCTCTCTCCTGGCTTCATTTTCAAAAATGATTCTTGGAAATGAGTTTTCCTTAGACACATTTATATATAATGACAAGCTAATATCTTACACGCCGTTACTGTATGTAATAACAGCATGCCAAAGTGACAAGAACTAGGCCAGAGATGGAAGGCAATTAGCTACGGAGGGAGCACTACCCCGCAGAAAAGATGAGCATCATCCAGAGTATGGTGACTTAATGGTTACCAAGTGATAAATGTGAACATCTCCAGAGGCAAAACTTCAAATAAGTGCAATTTGTCCTTAAGGTCCCACTTCTCGTTGGTGGCACATACGTTCAAGCTGTCGGGTCCTTTTTACCATATTGAAAAGTCACAGCCCAGCACCCAACATTTACTAACTGATTAAAAACTCTACTTTGATCTGAATGCACATACCTGGGGGGTGGATGGATGAGTAGGTGGGTAGCTGGGTGGGTAATGTCTGAATTGCTGGGTGGCTGGGTGATTGGGTGGGTAGATGGGTGGGTGGGTGAGTAGATGGCTGGATTGCTGGATGGCTAGCTCATTCACTGAAAGATCTAAAGAACTTATGCTGCTCAATTTTTTATTTCTGTGGTGAATTATTGGTTATGAGATTAGAGGAAGGAATGAACGTGTTTTTCTAATTTTTGACAGGAGGGACTTTTGGCTTATAATTTATTTTATTATTACAAGGGGACGCGTATGCATGGCCCATGTGTGGAAGTTAGGGGCTGACTTTGGGGAACTAGCTTAGCTCTCTTTGCATTGTAGGTTAGACCTCAGGTTTATGCAGGAAGCTTATGTAGGAAGCACTTTTACCCACTGAGCCATCTTGCTGGCTCAGGAAGGACTTCTTTTTGTGCTATTGGCTCTGTGAGAAGTGCAGTGCATGGATGAACACAGCCAAATGAAAGGGCTCTTAGGGATGGAATCTCTAGGGTTAGAGAACCCACCTATTACTTTCTAGCTAAGTTATCTTGGATCATTTTCTTGCCGGCAAAACAGATAAGCAGCCTGTCCACCTTCCAGGATTATACTGGATCAAGAAGTGAGGCACGGAGAGTTCACCATATGCTTGGAGATCAGCAAACATGAACCCATTCTTGGTTGCATCCTGTATCAAGAGAAGCCATGTGTAGCTAAGGCAACAAGAATGGAGAGTCAGATGTGGATGGAGCACTGTTGTCGGTGCGCAGACACTGGGGTCTCATACCTCCAGTTTCTGTCTCTTGGATAGAACAATCGCCTCCAAGTCCTTCCTTTCTCTGCCATGGCCACTAGGCTCTCTCATTTGTCTTCAAGCAGCCTTGTTCTACTGTAAGACTCTGCATGAACTGTTTACCCGGCAGGAATGGACCTCCCCAGATTTCCAGAGGATGGTTTTCTCCATCTCTCTCAGGTTCTTGTTTAACATCGTTTTCTGATCGAGGCTGGCTTGGACTACCTGGAACTCTCTTACCCCCCCGGTATTCCTAAAGACACCCTTCTATTCCTTTGCGGTGTCTAGAACCACATTTCTGTATAAGCCATAGTTACTTATTTATTATGTTGACGGTGCATTTCTCCATCAATCAGGACGTGAGAAGCTTAACAATCGGACTTCTTGTGTTAGTTCTTCAATTTCCCCAAACCTCTAGCTATTTTAATACTCTAACATATGGACAAGTGTCGGGTGAATGATGATCAAAACAGATACAGAAATGTAAGAAACAAACTGGCCTCCCAACAACCTGAGCTCAAGTGTCGAGATTCATCTTACAAACTCCCTTCCTCGATCCATTCATCTCCATATCCTGATGGAGGGGCTCATTCTGTCTCGGAAATGGACTTCAATCCACTGCCTTTCTCCATTTCTACACTGGCTGCTTCATTAATTCCCACTGGATGATAATCTGCATTTTTCTTCATCAATTCCTTGTTACATTCAGATCCAAGGGTTGTTTGTGTAAAATGCAGATTTATTTCTGTTGCTCTAGTACGTAAGAAACCTCAGTGATTCCCTGCTAGCTGGGATAAAATCCTAATGTCCTCTATCCCAATATCTCTGTGATTAATGAGCTGTGTGAATGACAGAATGACAGTCTCCTCTCCCAGGCATCTTCTGTGTCTTAATCTCTGGAACCTGTCAACATGCCAGGTCATGTGGGAAAGGGTGGGTTAAAGTTACAGGTGAAATCAGCGCTGATAATTAGCTGATGTGAAAATAAGGAGGTTACCCATGCAGTCACAGGGTCCTTAGACTTAGAGGGAAACCAAGGCAGAGGGAATGATGGGAGAACCTGACCTGCAGAGTCTGGGAATGGATGAAGAGAACCACACCAAGGGTGCAGCAGCTTCTAGGAGTTAGAGGAAGCAAGGGAACAGACTCCCTTAGCAGCCTGGATGTAGTCTGAGTAAGATCTGCTCCAGACTAGAAGTTTATAACCACAATGAAATCAATTAATACACTGTATATGGTTTTGTTTTTTCTTCTTCTTGGGCTTAGTTCTTTATTACTTTCTGTGAAATGGGGATTAACAATACAAACCCTTTATACTATTACAAAGATAAAAAGATTTGCAATTTCGGAGCAGGTACCACGTGTTATGGGTACTTAATAACTTACTACATGTAGCTCTTAAGTGTTGTTTCCTCAACCATCTTCAAACACAATCCACCAGTTGCTCTTGATGCACCTGTATGGGGACACCTCAACACTTAACTGGTAAATGTCTTCTTATTTTAAGAGCGAGAGGGCCTCATATCCTGTCACTGGACAAGTGTTTTCATATCCTGCCCCCAAATCAGTCAAATGTAGTCTACCATCCCCTCACTTCTTCAACGCTATTATTGAGTGAAATAGCAATGTGCTTGGTACAAAACTTAAGAAGTCATTCTCTGCCTGTACCAGTGGCTCAGGTACCTCCCGTAACCTCGTCCTGACTAGTCATCTGGAAGGAAACCTAAGTTCCAGCAGATGTAGATACTCAATCAGACCCCGCTGCTAGTGGCAGACAGGACCAATGCTGTGTTCTTACTTTGCTGTGTACAAACTTTTAGAGGCAAGCTTGGCATGTGGCTGAAAATGTGTCAGATGAACAGACTGAGGTGGTAGCTATGAGTAGAAAAGTGACCAGATATTTGATAGAGAAGTAGCGATGGCCCTGATGATGGTGATGGTGCTGATGACAGTGATGGTGGCCATGGTGATGGTGCTGATGACAGTGATGGTGGCCATGGTGATGGTGCTGATGACAGTGATGGTGGCCATGGTGATGGTGCTGATGACAGTGATGGTGGCCATGGTGATGGTGCTGATGACAGTGATGGTGGCCATGGTGATGGTGTTGATGACAGTGATGGTGGTGATGGTGATGGTGAAAATCTAATTTGTGATACCATGTGCTAAGGACCTGCTCATGGCTCTGAGTTTGGCAGAATTAGTAAAATTTTTGCTCTGACATAAAGATACTGTTTCCTGAGGTCTTGCACTTCGTAAGTTCTCATTAAACTGAGAATGTGGACCAGAGAATGCTGACCTGGCAGTCCTGAGTTGATATTTATCATTTTTAATTAAAGTACTGACTGGACACTTTAGCTCCTTCATACCAACCAAAGGCTCATAATTGGGCTTAGGATTAACGCTGGAGTTACGAGGGTCTAAGGTAATTGACATCTCCTGAGGGAAACCCTTCTCTTCTGTCCACAGGAGCAATGGAGGGGTATTTATGGAGGAGGTGTGCTGAGGACAGCAATCCCACCCTGCTCTCTGAAGTGTGTTTACCTCATGCTATGAGCTGGCTCTGATGCAACTTTACTTTGGGTGTAATAAATTGTATTAACTTTATGCTTGAATGAGTTATCTCTCAAGATAGAAAAATGTGTATTTCCAGGAGTCTTTTTTCATTTATACATGGAAGTGTATAGGAGTTTAAAAAATGGATTTTAAGAGCTTCTGTGATGGCTAAGAAATTGCTATTTCAGTCTTGAAAATTGCCTTTTCTACCAAAAACACTGAGCCAAGAAATCAGACCATCTGATTTTGCTGGATTGGAAACATTACTCAGGTGCTGAGATGCCTCCAAAATTTGACCCCCTTTCTTCCTGACATTATAAAACTTAAACTTTGCATTTTCTCATTAGAATACTTAATGGAGTAATGCAGAAAGTCAACTATTTTAAAGACTGGAGACTCCTACATACTCTGAGATTTAAGAACATCTATTGTGGTAAAAGTGAGATAACTCTGAGTGCTGTTGTGGGTAGATGCTGGGATTTTAAGTAAACTCTTTCTTAGTTTCCTCTTTTTAGCTCATTACTACTCTGTTAGGTGTGAAGACAAGCAGCTGTAAGAACTGCATCTGTACTGCGTAGCCCAGGTCTTCATAGCCGCCCGGATCGTCCTTCCTTTAGAAGCTATGGACAATTAGTTATTCCTTTGTTACAGTGGACTCTGGGAAATTAAATATGCCTGCCAATCAAATCTCCCCAGTTTGGGAAGAAGTGCTTCTGCATTGCTAGTGTTCACACTTCGCTGTTGATTGCAAATGCCTGCCACGACCACAGTTCTTTTTATCTCTTGGTCATCTGCCAGACACTGCTCTCTTCTCTGCTGCTGAATCCAAAGCATGTTACCCTTTCTGCTTTGGCAGGATCTCTGCTAGCAAAATGGTAGGGCATAATAGACTTTGAAATTTAGGGATCCCAAGGGAAATGACAGGACAGCACTAGAGGCAGCCCAAACCTGACTATTAGAATTTGAGGGTTCCAGCTAGGACATGAAAGCACACATTTTCTTTAGGATGTTGTGTTCACAAAGAAATCAACTAGCCTTAAGTCTAAGAGAAATCATTGAGGAAAGAGTGAGCCTGTTAGGGCTCAGGGAAAGGCTGGGTCACTTTGCCAGCAGTGTTAAAACCTTTGTTAAAGGTTTGGATGAACTAGTGAAGTTTGGATGCTGCTCAAACAAGGATGAGGTACATCTATTTGTGGGCTTTAGGCACAGTCACAAGGATCATTAAGAGCAGGATAGGAGCCTAAAAATGCTTAAGTTAGTAATTGGAACAGGAGATGGTTACTATAAAAAGGCCAGGATCCTCTGCCCGAGTCCTTTCTCTTTGAGGAATAAAGACCATAAGACACAAAGACAATGACAGGCCTTGGAAATTCTAAGTCATTGTTGCTGGGTGAATAAAAGAAAACCTGTAAGATGCCATTTTGGGCCCTCATTTGAGACCTCATGCGGGGTCCATAAATGAGAGAGAAGTAGAATCAAAAGACAGCCTCAGGGGCTGGAGCGATGGCTCAGCGGTCAAGAGCACTGGGTGATCTTCTAGAGGTTCTGAGTTCAATTCCCAGCAACCACATGGTGGCTCACAACCATCGATAGTGGGATCTGATGGCCTCTTCTGGCATAAAGGTGTGGATGCAGATAGAGCACTCAGATACATAAAATAAATCTTTAAAAAAGCCTCAGCCGGGGACCCAGATAGACAGGAGACAACCTCTTACCCCTTCCTCATGTCACCTCCTACCACACCAGACAATATTGAGAACAAAAACCCGCAGTCATCCGCCGTGGGAGGGTCTAAAAGAACTGATTATTATGTTAAAAGGTATTTTTGGGGAAAAAAATGTACAAATGTGCATAACCAGGTAGGGAATCTCCTTGAAGACCTAGAGCCTGTGAAGTGAGAAGAGGGACTTCCCAGATAGTGCCCCTCACCAAGGGACAAGATCTAAGAGCATTGCTCCTTTATTGTGATAAGACCTAACTAAGTATCTGTTTGATCTGGAAAGGCTTTGTCTGCCATATTATGTGGTTACAGTGGCTACCCACACACCTTCAGGTAGCACATTCCTGACCCCCTACCTCCTGCCCTATAAAAATACAATGGGACCCACTAGTGGAATAAAGTTTTCTTTTCTTCTTAAGACTGAGACCTAAGACTCTGCCTGGGTTTGTCTAGCTCATTTTCTCCAATTTTAACAAGCCCTAAAGTCATGGCCAAATAAAAATTCAAGGGGTAGAGATGGCGGTGGCTGGAGAGATGGCTCAGCAGTTAAGAGCACTGGCTGCTCTTCCAGAGGTTTTGAGTTCAATGTTCAGCAACCATCTGTAATGAGATCTGCTGCCTTCTCATGCAAGTACACATTTAGGCAGAACACAGTATGCATAATAAATAAATAAATATTTAAAATGCAAGGGAGGGGGATATCTGACCAAGACAACAAATGCCTTTGAAAGACTCATCAGTGGACTTGACATATTTGAAGAAAGAGTTCATGAATTTGAAGCTTCCAGCCGGACCAATACTCAGACAGTAGGGTAGGCCTTTAATCTCATCACTCAGGAGGCAGAACTTTGAGTTCAAGGACAAGTTCCAGGACAGCCCAGGGCTGCACAGAGAAACCCTGTCTTGAGGGGAGGGGGCAGACCAATCTGCACTATCTAAACTGAAACACCGAAAACAGAGTGGGCGGGGAAGGAGAGCGCACAGAGCTGAGCATCCAGGCACTGTTGAATGAGAACACAGCAGCTGACATATGAGATCTGGAATCCCAGAAGGAAAATGGAACAGATAAATATTTGGAATGATAATGGCTGAGATTTTTCCAAAAGTGTAAACTAAGGATTGAGAGCATTGCTTGTCAGAGCTTTGCAGGCTAAGAGACGATGTAAGTCCTTAAAAAGCTGAGAGCAATGAAACTCAGCTCAGAATTTAAAGGAAGGAACTGTCAAAACTGAAGACAAAAATGAAGACTTTCTTTGAAAACCCAAACCAAAATAATAATAACAATAATTCGTAGCATGAAACATGTTAAAAGAATTCAGATTGCAAGAAACTGATAGGAAGTTTGTCCTGTATCGGGTCTGGAGAGATGGCTCAGCTCTAAATAGTGCACACTGCTCTTCCAGGGGAATTGACCTCAGGTTGTCAGGAGCCTCACAACCACCTGTAACTCCATCTCCAGGGTAGTCAGTGCCCCCTTCTGGCCTCTTAAGGCAAACACACACATATGGCATCACTCACACAGACATACATGCATACACTTAAATGATGTAAAAGTAAATCTTTGCCAGGCAGTGGTGGTGCATACCCTTAATCTCAGTACTCAGGGGGCAGAGACAGGCAGATCTCTGTGAGTTCAAGGCCAGCCTAGTCTACAGAGTGAGTTCTAGGATGGGCTCCAAAGCTACAGAGACCGTGAAGATGAGATAGTTATAGTTTTTCTAGTTACAGTTTCAGAAGAGAAATTTACTAGGAGGTATAAAGGGTGTAAGTTTGAAAGACATCAAAAGATAGTTATCAGTTGGTAATACAAGTTAGATAGAAAGTGAATTAGGTACTATCCTTGGGACTCACCAAAATAGGATATATAATGGAATACTTTCTTTGAATTTGTCAATTGTTAATGAGCTAGCCATTACTTGTGTGATTTTTTTCTTAAATATATATTGTATATAATTATTATACCTATTGTATATAGTTTTTCTTTTAGTTATAACCTTTTTTATTTTTGACACAAAAAGGGATATGTGGTGATATATTGTATATTTAATAAATTTGTCTAGAATACCAGGACAGAATCTCCCACAACCAAGCCATGTAGGTCAGGGAGTGGTGACCCATGCTTTTAATCCCATCACTAGGAGGCAGAGCCCTGTGAATCTCTATAAGTTCAAGGTCTAAAAGCCAGGCATTGATGGCACACATCATTAGTCCAAGCACTTGGGAGGCAGAGGCAGGAGGATCTCTATGAGTTTGAGGCCAGTCTGTTCTACAAAACAAACTCCAGGACAGCCAGGATTGTTACACAGAAAACCCTGTTTTGAAAAAACAAACAAAGCAAAAGTCCAGAGAGATGGTTCTGTCCTCTGATATTCTAGACTGATTTTATTAAATAGACAATATGTCATCACAAAACTCTGTCTCAAAAAACCAAATAAACAAATAAATACACCTTTTAAAAAGGTTTTTCCTGCACAAACAAATGAAGATCTCTGAAAAAAAGCTAAAAGTATTATGAAAGCCTTAATTTTTTTTTAACTTTTAAAATTGCCCCTAAATATAAGCAACCAAGAAATAGCAGTGCTTCTTGGTTTAAAAAGTACATAAAAAATAGCATAGATGTGAAGAGGAAAGGGGAATAATAAAGGGATGGGGTTTATGTGGTGGGTAGAGAGGGGCACTGGGGTAAAAGTCTTTGATGTGACAGAACCATTGAACTCATGGCAGATGTGGTGGCTTATAGAAGACCTGCACATAGCTTAAGGCTGTGTAGTGTTAACTTCTTGGATATGCATATAGAGGCCAGCAGTCAATTTCAAGTGCTTTTCCTTAGTAGTCACCCACCTTGTTCTGTGAGACAGTCTCACTAGGACCCGGAACTTGCCAAGTAGGCTGGGCTGGCTGGTCCGTGAGCCCTAGGGATCTGCCGCTCATCACCTCTCCAGCACTGGGATTGCAAGCATGTGCCTTCAAGCTCTCCTTTTTCACATGGGTTCCTGGGATGGAAGCAAGGTCTTCAGACTGGCATGATGAGCACTTTTCTAGCTGAGCTGTCTTCCCCAGCCCTGTTATTTCAGTCTTTATTGGTACTCTACCTCCTTGGTCTCTTGTGAAGAAGCCACTGCCATTCAGTGAGTTGAAGAAGCCAGCCACGCAGACATCTGACTGAAGCGTTTTGAGACAGAAGAGACGATGCATCTCCTGATGTGTGTGTGAGGAACAGCAGCAATGAGACAAGTGTGGCTGGAGCATGTTGGAGAGGAAGTGAGTGCAGGGTGGTCAAGGCTGAAATGTAGGAGAGCCCAGAGAGTGAGGTTCTAGCAGGCCATGTAAGAAAGTTTTAGAGTTCCTTACACACGCATGCACATGCTCCTTCCTCCCTCAGGTCGCAACCGATTTCTTCCTCCTAGTGACAAGGACAGCTGCCTCTGCATAGAGGAGGCTTCCGGACCTAAATTATGGTGCAGTAATTCATGCTTAACTGTTTGAATGGCTACATATCCCTCAGCTTTGCATTTCTTAATGCACAGGATGCTAATTATTAGGCTGTAAGTCACAGTGTGTGAGTTCCTACTGTTTGTCTTTCAGGGTACAGATGGCTGGGATATATAGTGCCTGTGAGTGACCCATGTGCTCATTTGGCCACAGGCAAGCAGTTGTACAGAACACTGGTGAGGGCAGTTGTGCAAAGGAAAATGACAGCATGGGCTTGAAGGAACAACAGTCATTTTTGACGACGTTGCCATCGTCAGTTGATTGACAGTTGTAGTGGTGTCTCTCATTTGGCTCATATGAAGACTTTCTAGCAAACTAGGTTTCCTCCCTATAAGATCTCCCCATGGAAACGTGCAGCATTTGAAGGAGATTGTGAAAAGCATCAGTGCTTGCCTGGGAATTCACCTACAGATCTGATTAATCTTTTATGACAGAATCAGGGAACCTATTACTTTCTCATAGCTTAGGGGAGAAGCTGCGTTATCTTTTGGGAGTTCAAGAACTAGACCTTGAGAAGCCGTGGGAATGAGATGAATTGGTAGAAAACAATAACATTTGCACAGCTGGACCATCTGGTGCGTTATTCAGATACAGCTGAATTTGTCACTGAAGGCAGCCATAAAGCACCAGAGGAAGATACAAGCTGACATTCCCCCTCTCATTTTCCAAGGCTCAATTACTTTCCTTCCTTACATTCTGCAAATGAGAACTTTATTTGCAATATCCTCAGCATTTTGTAAAATGCGATCCTTTAAAGCACACTTTGAGGTTAGGGACCCTTAGGATAAGAGCATTACATCTTCACAGTCAACTCTATGATTTTCCTCCTTCCACTCAGGCACCTCTGTATGGAGAACACCTGCTTTACCTACTTTTGATGTAAAGGCTTTCCCTTCCCTAGAGCGACATTATGGGTCCTCTTTTGTTGGATCTGGGTTTTGAGACAGGGTTACGCAGTGCCTCCGCCTTGTGATCCTCCTGCCTCTGTCTCAGAGTACATCTGGCTCAAGACCACCGCTGGAAGCAGATTATTGGTATATGAGTCCCAGCTCTCTCCTGATTTGTTTGGGGGCAAATCACTCACCCTCTGGAGACCTCAGTTTCTTTATCTTAAAATGAAGACAATTCTAAGCGCACTCAGTAGGTATAAAAACAAAGCATGAAGTTGGGAGGGGGAGTAGTTGGTGGGGTAGGGGAGAGATGGGAGTGGACTTGATCAAAACATTATATGTATATACTGAATCTTCAAACAATATAAAAAGCTTAATGAAGAGAATCCTGATAGCATGTGCCTCAGACTCGAAAGAAAAAGTGAGCTAATTTAGAGTGTAGATTAGTCTGTGTTACATAGTGAGTACTTTACAACTGCCTTGGTCAACATAACAACAACATAATAATGGTTTCTGTTACTAAGCTGAGTTAGGTGTAATTCACTTTTCCAGTTGTTTTTAGACTGACAGTTTAAAGGGTCACATGGAAGCTCACAAGCAAGGCCATTTTATACTATCTTTTATACTAAAGATACAGACAATTCATCAACATTACACCAGCAGCAATCATCATGACTCTCTTATACTTTGGCTATGTATTAGGTTATGTCCAGTGCTTTCTGGTCTGCAGACATTTGCTGAGTTCCTCTTGCTTCAGTGAGATATTGAGGATCCAACAGTGAACCCAAGGGCTTCTTCCTGCCTGGGATGGAGATTATTAGTGTTCTTGAAGAAACTGAATCCTTATGAATTTAAACAGCTTAATACCTGGTTACTATGTGAAGTATCTGAAGAGACCCAGAAGACTGTTTTGTCCACTCAATTTTGCTTTTCCCTCGGCAGATTCAACAGATACATTTGGGATTTTTTTGACTATCATACAGGATTAATATTGCTAATAGGTTGTAATGCATTATCTTAAATAACAAAAATGTAAAAGCCCAAATTTTGAGTCATAAAGGGATGTGGCAGAAGAAAGAGAAGGCTCTTTTTCTAAGTCAGACACTTACATGAAGAAATCCTGAGGGCCCAGAAAGATGGTTCCTTGGTTATGAGCACTGACTGCTCTTGCAGAAGACCTGGGTTCAGTTCCTAACATCTGCATGGTGGTTTACAACTATCCAGTAACTGTAGTTCCAGGGGACACAAGCCCTACACCTGATCTCTAAGGGCACCAGTCACTCACTTGGTGTGCTACATTCATGCTGAATATGCACACAAATAAAATAAAGTAAATAAATCTAATTAAAAATAGATGAAATTAGAGATCCTATCACCATTTACATCCACACTTTAATAACTGATTAAACCAAGTATCAATAATAAATCCTTATTATTGGATAAAATTATATTAGAGATCTGGGTGCTTTGGTTTGTGTGTGTGTGTGTGTGTGTGTGTGTGTGTGTCCCATTGATTGTTATCCTTATCAAATGAAAACCTACTTTTCCCCCAATGGGTCAAATTTAGTCTGTCTAATAATAAGAGCAGCCAACCTCATATGATGCTTTGAGGGCCACACAGCATTTTCTCTGTATACTTTCAAATGTTTTGTATCGCACCATGAGAAAAAATCCAGACAAATTTGAAATGTAGAAATGACAGTCTACATAATAATTAGCCTGGGCTCTTCAAAGCAAACAATGTCATGAAAAACAAAAAATTCAAAAGATCACAATCTTGATTGGATTCTGGGTCAGGAATAATGTGAAAGTTTATAAAAGACGTTTTGTCATTAAATGGGAAGATTTGAAGATGGATTTTATAATTACATCATAACATTAATGTGGATTTCTTGATTGCCATAATGTCAGTGTGGGGTTGCAAAGGAGATGACTTAATTTTTAGGATTAGATGCCAAATGTTTAGTGCGTCACCATGTCACAGTGTCACAATGGCTGCAACTTGACTTTAATACTGTATACAGTTCGGTGTGCGTTGGTGTGTTCACAGAGCAAGAGTAAAGGACATGAAAGAGAAGAGACACCGATGTCAAGCAAAGTACAGTCTAGGGAAGGGAAACATGTTCTGGTGTTCTTTCCCCTTTGAATGTTTTCAGAGCCTGGGGAGGGGAAAAGTCCAACGCGGTCGTTCTTTGCAGCCTAACTAAAGCTTGATAACAACTGGCTATTGCAACATGATGGTGACAACTGGCTATAGCAACACTATGGTGACAACTGGCTGTATCCATAAGCAACACTAAGGAAGGTGAAAGTTTTCCCTTAAATACAGGAAGATGTGTTCACTGCATAGTTTCCATAACTGGAGGTCTTTGCACGCACTGACAGAGTTTAGCTAATGAATTCCAACTTCTGAGAAAGTCAATCTAGTCAGTCTAACTCTGGTTCAAGTTCAGTCAGCTCCGAGCTGGTCACCAGTCACAGAGGGGAAAGAATGTTTTGATTGCACAAATACTCCATGGAGTCAGTTTCTTGAGCAGGAAGGCATTGAACATCTGCTGGCCAAGTCCCTTCAAAGGGTTCATTACAGAGGGTGGCTTCTGAGCTACACTGACATAAAGATAATGAGCGGGAGTTTGTCAGGGAAAGCAATCATAGTGTCGGCACTCAGCTGGGGATAAACTCCTCTGAGGCATTGTTCTCCTCAGTGAAGTTCCCACAAAATACACAACACCTGCCCCAGACATACACACATCAGTAAACATCTACTTACTATTCTATATTATAAAACATACACACTGGTCCAACTTAATATGTATGAAATAAAACTAAGTCAGAGATCATAAACTTCCTTGCCTGACTTCAGTATTTTATGAACTCTCTTTTGTGATACTCCAGCAATTTCTATTTATGGCTAGGACTCATTTGTGGCCATTCACACATTTATTAGCACCTACAGGGGTTTTAATTTGGTTTCATAAAGCAAAATGAAAAAAGTAATCAAAATCCTAATGCTTACTTTAGAATGACTCATGTGTAGTTTCTTGCTTTCTCCATTGATGGATTAGGCTTACCAGTACTTGAGTCTTTCCTTGAAATTATTGGGCGTTTGATCTCTCTTTCCCGTGAGCTGGCTACCACTTCCTGCACTCCCGTGTGATTTGTAGATATTATTTGGAAAACTGGTCTTCAAACACTTTTTCTTTCTTTTTCCTCTTCAAGCCTTTTCATCAGATACTTCTGCTTTCCAAATGTGGAATGTGGTTTCCAAATGTGGAATGTGTAAATAAATACACACTTAATCTGAGGTAACAGCATATGCTGCATTAATAGATAATTAAACATTATAAATGTTTCACTATTTTTTTTTAATAATTTATTGAGCTTTATGTGCATTGGTGTGAGGGTGTCATATCCCCTTGGAACTGGAGCTACAAACAGTTGTGAGCTGCCACGTGGGTGCTGGAAATTGAACTTAGGTCCTCTGAAAGAGCAGCCAGTGCTCTTAACCACTAAGCCTTCTTAACAGCCCTTTTACCAAATTTTTAAAGAAGGGAATTAAAATAAAGATATGTAGATACGCTAATAACTTCATTAAGCTTAGGACTTACATTAGGATTCTCCACGGATGAGGACAATTGGGAGATATGATATACAGCATATAATACAATACAATACAATATAGAATATATCTATAGAGCATGAAGAGAGACAGAAAAGAAAGATTTTTAAGGATCATGACTGTGGGCTTCTAAGTCCAAGTCTATAGATCAGCAGGCAGGCTGGAGACCCAAGAACTCAAGTCCAGTGGCAGAATTCTTTCCACATTTCCAGGCTTTCTTCTTGGTTTGTCTTTTTATTGCATTATTTCATTGTGGGTCTTCATGTGCTCGCCTTTTTATGCTTTGATTTATACATAATAAGGTACAAGCCTTATTATGCTTGAAAATACCGTCCCACTACATATGCATGCAACAGTTGAGATGGTTATGTAACCCTGGCTTCAAGAATATTTTCCATCCACCCTTGCAGACATTCCTTTGCTAAGCTCTTACAGGGTGTTACTGCTGAGACAAAACCTAACATTTAGCTGGTTTCCATTCTTAGAAAACTGACTTGTGGGCTGGAGAGATGGCTCAGAGGTTAGGAGCACTGGCTGCTCTTTCTGAGGTACTGAGTTCAATTCCTAGCAACCACAATGGTGGCACTCAGCCATCTAGAATGAAATCTGGTGCCCTCATCTGGCATGCAGGAATAAATGCAGATAGTGCTGTCTGCGTATAGATAAATAAACAAATAAATTAAAAAATCTTAAAAAGAAAGAAAACTGACTTGCTTCCCTTACTGGCAGCCTTTGGGTTTTCTTTTTGTCTTTTATGTTCTCAAATTTGCCCATAAAGAATTTAGTTTCTGGGCCAATTAAATGGCTAATGTGAAAGGGTGCCTGCCAGCAAGTCTAAAGACCTGAGTTTGATCCCTGGGTCTTAGACACTGGAGGGAAAGAAACATACAGTTAGTATAATAGTCTCTGTCAATAATTAAAACTTAAAAAAAAAACAGTTTAAAAAGGTTAATATATGTTAAGGGGTTTATAGGGAAACCCTTATTGAAACAATAGATTAAACAGTTGTGCAGTTCCTGGAAAGCTGGACTGGTGCACATGGCTGGAGCTCAGAGGGTCAGATCCTCCATCCAAAAGAATGAGAGAGCAAACAGGAAGGTGGGGGTGGGAGGAGCAGGAGGGGGGGGTGAAGGGGTAGGGGATTGGGGAAATTGGGGGTGGAGGGGTAGGGACCTTATATACACCTGTTCATAAAGTGGCCTGGCCACGCCCCAAATCCTGGGGCTTCAGGTCCTATAGGCCATGCCTCTAGGGCAAGGTAATCCTGCCTGCTCTATACTACAGAACTGACTACTCTGGCCTCCACATATATGTCTTCCCCCACCTTACCCTACTATATACACATACAAAATAAATACTTTAAAATAATTTAGTTATAATTAAGATAGTTATAATTTTTAATATTTTATATGAGTTCTGGTCTCTGAATTCTTTAAATTCTTTAAATAAAGAATTGCATATTTTTTTTCTTGATAACTTATTTTCAAATATTTTCTGCTCTGTTCTATCTTCCTCATTTTACTCCTACATTCTCCCGAGGCTTCTGTCACATAAAGCTTAACAGTTGTATTGCTTTTCTTCATATCTTTATAGCTTTCTTTCTCTATTCTTTTGGGTATTTTCCTATAGAATATTTACCAGATTGTAGGCCTTCTACTCTGCTTTTTAAGTCTGTTGATTCTGCTGTTTGGTTTGTTAAATGAGTTCTTTATTTTATCAGTGATTGTTTCTATATCTAGTGGGGTCTCCAGCTGGTTTTCCTTCCTTTATCTCCTCGAGAAGATTTCTTTGTGTTTGAATTTTGTTTCTTCTATCCAATCTAGAGAGTCTGCTTTCTCTCCTATAATCTACATAGCTTTCTTTCCTGGTGTCTATGGTTCTCAGATGTATAATATCCTTCTAGGGATTCTCGTCCACTGTAGTGTGCCAAATACCGTGGCCAGTGATGTGTCTCTGGGGGGACAGACACAAAGCTTAGGCCTCAGCTGGGTCCCATCAGTGGTGTCAGGAGAACCTGAGTTTGGGTCAAAATCCTCTGGCACTGCATTTGCTCCTACTTCCCTTGTTCTGCACATGACACAGACACACACGTGCACATGACGTGTGCAAACACACAGAAGGTACCTGCTCATCTCTCAAGTGTCTGTCTCTTGTGATTATCTGACATGCCACCCACTGGGGGACGGTGTGCTCAGGGTCACCTGGCCCACTTGCACCCTTCTTAATCCTTCTTCATTCATTCCAAGCAGCACCCAATATTACCCTGACTCATCGCATTCTCTGGCTAGAGAGACGGCTCTGTTGTTTGCCTCCTTCTCCAGTGTCCTAAGACAGACCTAGTAAACTGTGAAATACAGAGAAAGCACACACACACACACACACACACACACACACACACACACACACACCACCACCACCACCACCACCACCACCAACAACAACAACAACAACAAAAACACCAAACAAATTCATAACAAAAACTTAAAACAAAATGCCACCACAAATAGAGAATACCTTGTGCAGAATATCCGTCTCTGTTCTCTGGTTCTCCCTTTGTGCTGACCTGTCATTTCCTCTCCAAACTGGGACTTGCCCATGTCTTTTTCCAAATGTCTCTCCCTCCTATGCTCCAGATGTCACTCTCTTGCTTTCATCGCACATCCAGAGTTGGGGTCAGGGGAGGAAGTTGGTGGTTTTCTTCTTCTTACTTCACTGACAGCCTATCTATGGTCAGCATGCGGGACAGAAACACCACTGGCGTGGGGGGTTGGGGCTGCTCAGTCGGTCCCACATTGCACCGGTTCTGCCTATTTCTCAATCTCCTAGGTTATGAGGCTCTGTCCCACTCAGGGATTTATTTCATGCTGGTCTACATAAGGCTGGGTACTTTTCTCTCAAGAAGAATTAACAGTCCCTGTGGCCCTGGGGTGCAGGCTTGGATTGTTGGGGGTTTTTGTTTGTTTGTTTGGTAGAATCTTATGTAGTTTTGGCAAGCCTCAAATATAATATGGCCAAGGCTGGCTTTGAACTGCTGATCCTCCTGCATCTACCTCCCAAGTGCTAATGTTATAGGCATGTGCTGCCACACTGAGTATAAAATCTGGTTCTCAGCTGAGATCACCCACTAACTGTATCTGCATCCTGTGAGTTCAAGGGCATCCTGGAATCTAGGTAGGCTTCCTAGTTTTTATAGAGGCACTCTGTAGGTATCTGCATTTCTGAGGAGATAATACTTAAGACGCCAGTTCATTCCAGGCTAGAGAAAGCCTGGCTCTTTCTCCACAAGAAAGCCCCCTCCTATTCCTCCTGTAGGGACAGATGAGCTGTGAGCACAAAGGAGCAGAAACATGAGCAGTGTAGAGGGGTGTGGCCGTACTGGTAAAGAACCTGTGACCGGGCACAGATTCCATGGCTTTTGAACCTTAGATTGGCTGTTATTATTTTGCCTTTGATAAGCCCTCAAGACCCCGTTTCTTCACTTGTAAATACTAACAATGCTCATTTATGTACTAGAAGGTATGTAATAACAGAAGGGTATTTAAAAATTAAAAACAACCACCGATAATGGGTCTTGACATTAAGAATATAATTGCTATCATTTTTATATTTATGAACTCTAAGGTTTCTGAGCCATGAGGATCAGGGCATACTAATGCTTGAATGTTGCTGTGTGGCTCCAGCATGGCCCAGCCCATGCTGGCACATCTGAGGAATGCCGCAAAGGCTGGTTACTGGGATACTATGTCAGACCAATCATCCCCATCCCCTTGCTCACATTCACTTGCCTGCCTTTTAGACCACACTCTCTGTTTTATAGCATAGCAGCAGATCTACTAGAAAGCAAAAAGTTATTAATAATACTTATATACTTCACCATATCTTTATCTTAGCATTTGAATTTAAGCAGTTTAGAGTTAATTTAGAAGTAACGGTTTCCCTCTTATCTGACAATTCATGAAGCATGTTAATCAAATGTTGCCTGTGTGGTGGTGTGATTTCACAGCTTGGAACGACACTCATGGACCACTGGACAGTGTTCGCGTGCATCCTCAGGAGAGCACAAACTTTTAACTCTGATGTCATCACAGCAACTTTCTTTCAACCCATGAACATACTGTGGGGCCCAGAACAGCCTGGCTTTACAGCTGCCATGACAGGCTTAATAAAAACCAGCCAGATAGTAGACCTGAATCTCTTACTGGAAGCACCTGGTACTGTACACCACCCAGGGAAGGGTCAGCATCTAAGGGGAAGTTTCTAATATTCCAAACATTCCAATCTTTAGATAATCCTTGAGCCTGAGACACACCTATTCCCCCTCAATCTCATAGGATACCCCTAGACAAATGTCAGCCAATCAGGGTCCTGAACCCTAAAAGTGCCCTCACTGCAACGTCTACTATGATAAAAAAACCCTACCCTGCCCAGGGTTGGAGCTCTCTGTTCTCACTGTTGTATCAAACAGACAGAAAGACGAAGCTTAAGCTTGAATAAAGACTCTTTGCTTTTACATATGGAACTTGGTCACTGTGGTGCTCTTTTGGAGGTACATGCATTTGCATAGTTTTAGAAAGAGAGTTTGAATTCAGTTGTTCATTATGGTCTTTTAGAGTAACTTTAAACGACTTGAGGCGTAACTTGTGTCTGTCTGTGAAACACAAACACGGAGCTGCCTTGTCTGACTGCAGCTGAACCTAAGTCACAGATAGATGCTGCTACAGTGGGCGTGGCCTCTTCCCCGACCCCAAACCAGAACCTAAAGCATATCTGGTGCCCACAAAAGTCGACCCTTCTGAGGACCCACAAATTCCCCTTTTGTTCCCCAGCCCCTTTCAGCAAAGTGAAAGTAGACATCAGTGACTTCAGAAATCATTCATTTTAAGACTTCAAAGCACAGGCAAGGAGCAAGACAACTTTCGAAGCCTGCTTGGTCATAACAAGAGCAGCAGAGTCATTATTTCAGCCAACTCCATCATTCCCAAGAAAGGGGAAGCGCCCTCCTGCTCTCCCTGTTTTCATTTCAAAACTGAAAAAAAAAAAAAACCCCAAAAAACAAACAAACAAACAAAAAAAACAGCAAATTGGGATTTTCCCCCCTTAATGACCATATTCTTCATTCCACAAATTTAAAGACCAATCTGACAGTGACCCATATTTCAGTGTGACTCAAGTAAATGTAATTATTAGGCCAAATTAGGAGAACCTGGCAATGTGATTTATTGTCATGCTAAAGAAAGCACTGTTTCCTGGGTCCGTGGATGAAGTGTACTTTAAAACAATTTTACTCAAGTTTGGAGACCATTTCATTATTAGAATGGATTTGAGTTTGACATGTACAGCCGGCAGACAGATGTGTATCAAATAGCATCTACACCATATGAAAGTTAATTTTTCATGACCAGTGAGATATAAATACAGCAAGGTTTCTCATTTGAAAGTGTCATTCACATCAAACAGAAGTGTGATCTATTGTGTGCAGGGGTGTGCTCAGTCTATAAGTAGTCCTGCTTTGGAATCTCCATCTTGGAGTGGTTGAGGGATGAGGGGTGGTGGTGGAGTCCTGCCTATGAGCTTCGGTCTTGCTGTCCATGCAGCTCTGACATCTGGCTGTCCTGAGAGTTCTCTGGACTCCTCCTTCTCTCAGACTTGATCCTCTCTCTGACTTTATCGATGACACCATTGTCTGGTTATGAAAAGAAGAACCATAAGCCCAGAAATCATCCAAGACTTTGTCTTTTCCTTATGTCCATACCCAGTTCATCTCACGTCTTCTTTACCCTTGACTGTCACGTGTTTCTACCATTGGGAATGGCCCGCTCAGCACAGCTCTCTTGTGTTTTCAATTGAATCTGTTTCTAGTCAGATGTCATAAGGCATGTAGCCACAGAGAGGAAGGGAACTGTGTATGAACAGGGGTCTAGAACTTGAGGCATGGCATGCCGTAGCGGCACATGAAGACCCTCAGGTTGTATTGGGAATGGGGGTGGACATGAGCAGCAGTCTCGATTGTGATTTCTATAGGAAGGACCAGGCAAAGCAGACTAAAGGTGACTGATTAGGATAATTCTAAAAAGTACTTCAGCATGGGAGCAGTTGCTTGGTTCCTGGGTCTCAGAGATGAGGAAAGTATCTTGAAGCCCAGAGGAAAAAAAGTAGAGGAAAGAGGCAGTTGTGAAAGAAAGAAAAAATAGCCATGTAACATGGTTAATCTTGAAAGGGACGGTGGTCTTCCAGGATCAGATTATTAATACACCCATCCCCAGTTTCCCCACAGCCACTCTTAACAGCCAGCACGAGAGAGCCCTAAAGAGAAAAGCGTGGAAGCCTGGCTCCCCAACCCTCAATCTATCAGTAATGTCTTTTTCTAAGATGACCTGAAGTGATCTGGTTCCTGACCATCCCCATTTTAGCAAACCTCTTGGTTTATGAACCCCCAGCCATGTTAGCTTGCTTTCAGCCCCTTACACACACACACACACACACACACACACACACACACACACACACACACACACACACACACGCACACACACACACACACACGCACGCACGCACGCACGCGCACACACACACACCAGAGAGAGTCTCTCTCTTCACAGAATGACTCCCCTACTTCCTTGTCTCTGTGGTTGTACCTAACTATGGCCATCAACTAAAGCATCACTTCCTCAAAGACATCCATTCTCCTTCCTACTTCTAAGACATGTCTTAAGGTCCTATTACATTTCATTCTTCTACCATGTGCCTATCAAGGCGCATGATTGTATACTTATTTTTAGGATTAAATTATGCTGCTGAGAAGGCAGTACCGTGTCTATACGACTCACAGTGCATTCTTAACCCCTACCAGGCCACCTCAGTACATGTGGAAGCCTCCAGTAAATGTAAGTGGACTGAATGATCAATACCATTCTTGGTGTAGGATACAGACAATATTTAAACTTAAAGATTCAGTTGGAAAATTAGGAATGGTTTTCCTAAGCCTGTTTGTTTTTTAAAAAGTTCAAAGTTAATGCCTAATGGTCTTGAATGACATGTTACTGGACGTGATGGGGACTGTACCAAACTGTCTCTCTTGACTGTTTGTATCACAACAAACAGTAAGGCATCTGGCACAGTTCGAAACATGTAAAAGTAGATTTTGAAAGACTATAAATACTTGAGGAATTTTTCTTTTCTCATGAGAATCATCTGAAATTTGTTCTTAGTGCCCAAAAGCATGTTTCATGCCTTTATTTATTTATTTGTGTGTGTGTTGTATGCACATGTGCTTATATGCATGTGCACAGAGGGCAGAGGAAGGTGTTGCATGGCACAATAACCCTAAGGATGCGATAGTGGCACAAATACCTTAGCAGCAACCAATGATTTAAGACCAGCTCAACCATAGCAAGACCATGCCTGGTACTGGAAACCTAAACAACTACTCAGTGCTGGTGAAGTCCTGGCTTTGGGAGGAGAACCTACAATCTCCAATTCACTAAGCCAGCAGAAACCCTTGTCTATAGACACCTGTCCTTATACCCACAGACAAGCGTAGTCTCCATCTCTCATTAAGAAAACTTCTCTTTGCAGCAGGCAGAGACTGCTACAGAAAATCACAACCAATCAAAATACAGAGTTGTGGAGTTCTGTCCCAATAGATACCCTGGCCATGGGGCCTTTTTACTTTCCTGCTATCTGCTTACATCTGAGAGTTTAGGACTAAGAATAGCCCATAGGTGAGAAAGCACATATGGAATTTGTCTTTCTGGATTATCTCACTCAATATATTTCCTAGTTCTATCCATTCAACTGTGACTTTCATTTTTCAAACAGTTGTCAGATATTTCCCTTCATCTCCGTGATACATGTGACTCCTAAATTCTAAAGGATAGCATGCAATGGCAGTTTAGAAATGTCCCTGTGCTGTTGCCTGTTTTTTTAAATGCCTGGCAATTCTTAGGGTGTGGGCATCCTGCACTGTCATTACAACTGCAGTGTATAGGCTCACTGAAGCCATTGGCTTCACCTTTTAGTTCTACATTCTATTTTTGAATATCTGTCATAAAATTAGAGTGACTAGGCATTGGAAGACAAAAAATGGAATTGAGACATGCAGGAGGATAGAAAATATTTAAGTCAAGACAGCTGTGTCTACAGCTTAAAGAAAATTTCTGTTATTAGTGGGTCTTATTATTCCTACTAATTTACAGACTGATGAATAATTTAATCCACAAAGTTGGAAATTAGGTTTTTTAATTGACTCAATATAGTCAGTGAATATCTTTCACTGATTTGTCACACAATATAGAAATTAGTACTTTGTAGATGTACAATAAAATAGAAAAATAAATATAAAATGACTTTTAGGTAAACGAATATATATACACATACCCATTAATGAGCATGGTCACTTGTATGAAGGCTATAAAAGCTATAAACTTGACCTCTCGTATCTTCAGTTTTCACATGCATAGATTCCAGAATCTGTCAATCAAAAAGAATTTCATTTGAGCTACAGATAAGCACATACTGTTTCTTATCACATCCTTGATAATATACCATAATAAGTAGCTATACAGCATTTACACTAACCTAAACATGATGATACACCATAATAACTAGTTATGCAGCTTTTACACTCCAGATGGTGTTGTAACCAACCTAGACATGATGGAAGTGTCTGGGAGAATTGAGTAGGCTGTGTGAGATACTTTGCCATTTTACTGAAGATTTGAGTATCGATTTCATCATCTGTGGGGAGTTCTGGAAACAATTCCCTACTGATGTGGGATGCTTCCTGTATGCTGTGAATGTCATTGGATAATAAAGGGACTGTTTTGGCTTATGGCAGGCATCTTAGAAGTAGGCGGGAAATCGGAGCATAGAAAGGGGAAGGAGGGCAGAGTTGAGAAAGCCATGATCTAGTAGCCCAAGAAGCAAGATGTAAAGAAATAGGTAAGCCACAGGCCACAGGGCAAGACTGATTAATTGAAATGAGCTAAATTAAGATGCAAGAGTGTCGAGTCTACCTCGCCAGCAAGGACGACGTGACACCAGGCTCTTCTTTCAGCAGTTTATTCAGGACCTTGAAACAGAGCTTCTGCTGCTGGGGAAAACCCGCTCCCAGCTAAATACGTTCTGGACTGCCAATCATGAGGCACCACGTGGGCCATGCCAATAGATCCAGGTGTGCGGAAGCAAGCCACACCTGGAAGCAAGCCACAAGCTTAGCCTTAGCCAAATAAGGAGTTGTTTATCTCAGAGAGAGAGCACTCACCATCGGGAAGGCGGAAGGCAGAAGCCAGCACCATCTTTAAGGTGCGGCCACGCAGCTCTCTACACAAGAGCTAGCTTGCAATGTGCCTGAACCATAGGCCAAGCAGGCATGTAATTAATATAAGTCTCTGTGTGTTTCTGTGGGACTGTAGGTCTGGCCCATGGGCCAGACAGGACAGAAACTTCATATTCTACCCTACAGATACTAAGGAATGGCTGTAGATTCTAGTATGCTGGAAAAAAAAAAAGAGGAAAAAACAACCCTGGCTGTATATTCTAGAACATCAAAAAGAAACAAAACAAAAATACTTAGTGACAGAATAGATTAACTTTATTTGTGTACTGACACTTCAACACTTCTAAAATGTGCACCTGTGTGTCTTTATCCATGAACCCATTACTTCATTGAAAAGTATAGCATTTCTCTGCATTACACAATTACTTACTGTTTATTTCAAAGAATTATTCTACACCCTATGGCAGCTTGTGTTTCAGTATTTTTGACTAGAACTTAAATTTTGGCCTCTTGTTGGCTTCCAGAAACCTTAGCTTTAGATCCATTCTAGTGAATTCTCTCCATTCTCCTGTTATTGATCTTATATCCTGCCCCGTGCACCTAAACCTGCTTGTTTCTGCAACTTGGGATTCCTTTTATGTCTCTTTAAAACAATAGAATGGATTTTCAGCTTGGATATTCTTTGCTTTATGTCTAAAATCCACTTATGAGTGAGTACATACCTTGTCTGTCTTACCTCACTCAGGATGATACTCTCCAGATCCATCCATTTGCCTGCAGATTTTAAGATGCCATTTTTTTTTAATGCTGAGTAGTACTCCACTGTGTAAATGTACCACAAATTGTTAGTCCATTCTTCAGTTGAGGGGCATCTAGGTTGTTTCCAGGTTCTTGTTATTACAAATAATGCTGCTATGAACATAGTTGCGCTAATGCCCTCAGGGTAAGAATATGCAACCTTTAGGTATATGTCCAATAGTGGTTTTGCTGGATCATTGGGGAGATTGATTCCTAGGTTTCTGAGAAACCACCATACCGATTTCCAAAGTGGCTGTACAAGTTTACACTCCCACCGGGAATGAAGAAGTGTTCCCCTTGCTCTACATCCCCTCCAGCACAACCTGTCATCTGTGCTTTTGATTTTAGCTATTCTGACAGTGTAAAATGCTATCTCAAGGGGGTTTTTTTGGTTTGCATTTCTATGATGGCTAAGGATGTTGAACAATTCTTTAAGTGTCTTTCAGCCATTTGTAATTCTTCTGTTAAGAATTCCCCTTTTAGCTCTGAACCCCATTTTTAAATTGGATTATTTGAGACTTTGGTCCCTAGTTTCTTAATTTCTCTGTATATTTTAGAGACCAGCCCTCTGTCAGATGTAGGACTTTCCTATTCTGTAGGTTGTCATTTTATCTTATTAACTGAGCAAACCACTACCCCTGAACAGCTAGGTAACAGAAAGAACAGAAAGAGAGACATCCAGGGATCCCCCTGGGAAGGGAAAATAGAGATCTCCTGAGAAAATTGAGATCATAAGGGGGAGTGAGCAAGGAGACGTGGGAACAAATTATGAGAGAAGATGGTTGAGTGAGAGGAGCAACAGAAAGGGAGAAAAAAGAGATGGATATCTTGATAAAGGGAGCCACTGTGGGATTAGAAAGAGACTGGTGCTAGGAAACCTCCAAGAACCCATAGGATGTCCCTGGTTAGGACTCCAAGCAATAGTAGAGAGGGTGCCTAAACAAGACTTCCCCTATAATCAAATGAATGACCATCCTAATTGTCATAGAACCTTCATCCAGCAATGGATAGAGGCAGAAGCAGAGATCTCTAGCTAAGCACCAGGTCAAGCTCCAGGTCTAGCTGAAAAGGAAGAGTATATGAATAAAGGAATCAGGATCATGAAGAGGAGACTTACAGAGAGGGCTGACCTGAACTATTGGGAGCTCACTGAATCAGAAACAACCAATGAGGAACCTTCAGGGAAAGGAACTAAACCCTCCAAAGGCAGATTACTGCCAAATGGCGTGGGCAGTTTGTGGAGCCTCTTGCAGTAGGACCAGACTATGTTTCTGGTGCATGAACTGACATCTCGGAGCCCATTGCCTACAGAGGAAAGCTTAACTCAACCTTGATACTGGGATGAGAGACTGGGACCTACCTCAGCTGGACGTGCCAGTCTCAATTGACCCACCGCGGGACTCCTTGCCCTCCTTGGGGATGGATGGGGGGATGGAGTTGGGAGAGGCTGAGGGAGGACTGGGAGAAGGGAAGGGAGGGGAAACAGTGGTGTATATATAGAAAAAAAACCTTTTTAATTAAAGAAGTCTAATTAAAAAAAAATAGAATGGAGGAACTCCATGGGTAAAGAATTACAAGCTTGATGACCCGAGTTTGCACCCAGGACCTACATGGTGGAAGGAGAGAACTGATTTCTGAAAATTGTTCTGTGACCCCCACACGCAGGACATGATATGCACACACACCCACACACCACACACACACACACACCACACACACACACATACACATACACACACACCACACACACCACACACACACTCACACACACACACACCACACACACCAAATACACCACACACACACACCCCAAACATACACACCACACACACACCACAAATAAATGTAAATTTAAAAAATAGAAATAGAATAAAAGTTTCATATTGGATCAGATTAGATTGAATTCCTATCTCTAGATCAAATGGTCTTGCCGTGTAGCCCAGGCTAGCCTTGAATTCATGATCCTCCTAACACAGTCTGCCTTTCTGAGTCTTGTCATTACAGGCACATGTCACTATGTCCCATCCACCTAATTATTTGTGATGTGAGGAGTCATGGATCACACTTCCTATTCTCCCTGTGCTATGTTAAAACATGGCATTATTATTATGGTGTAGTCATTTTGTCAAAGTGTCCAGAGTGAGGTGAGCTGAGGCTAAAGGTAATAGACCCATCCAGAAGGGACATAACTGGAGGAGAATGCCACTTGTACAGCCTTAAATGCTACTTAAAGAAAGACAATAAATCAAGGATTCAACTTTCAAACTTTAAAGCAGACCTCATTCACAGGTAGCAGGCAGGCTATGACATCCAAGCAGAGAGAATGAATTAATAATGGCAACATACCAGCTGGCCAGAAGATGTGAAGCACTCAGGCTATGTGAAGATCACCACCTCTGAGCCAGGAAAAATTCCTCTGTCTAGCAAGATGAAGTAATGCTGGAGAAGGAAAATGGGACAGGACATACAAAGTGTGGTGATGTTCTTAGTGTAATTAATGCAGCTTTCTGAGTTTGACAGGAAAGCATGTCCCAGGGCTCAAGGCAGCCCTAAGAGTCAGAATCTCTGGCGGGTGCTCCCTGTTTTCTGATGTTGTAGTTGTATATTACTGTTTGAAAAGCTCAGGCTTATAGTACAGGGTCTCTCCCCTTCCTAGCTGAAGACTTTAGAGATGATGTGGGTATGTGTGTGTGTGAGGGGACGATCATGGGAG
This sequence comes from Phyllotis vaccarum, assembly GCA_033318265.1. NCBI lineage: Eukaryota > Metazoa > Chordata > Mammalia > Rodentia > Cricetidae > Phyllotis > Phyllotis vaccarum. The sequence goes on along the minus strand of JARWLC010000001.1, from coordinate 59,874,346 downwards.
TGGTGTGAGAGGCTAAGTTCTGGGTTGAAAGAAGTAGCTCTTTGGGACAAAACTGAAGTTTAAAGTGGTACCCCAGCTCTGCTAAGGGGAAGGCTGCTAACCACTCACCCACAAGACAGTTCTGGGCTGAAGAAGGAGTTCCTGGAGATGAGGACAATAGTGATTCACTAAGTTACTGCTTCAAGGCTCTACTGCCCGAGTGAACACATGAGAGATTAGGTTTGAGTCCATGACATTTGGGGAAGACATAGCATTTAAACCACAGCATGCCTCTCTTATTGTATGGAGCAAATCTGCTGAAATATCAGAGAGAAAACACCACAGTCAGATCTCACCCAGCTGTCTTCCAGCTTCCTCAGCCTCTCTCCTCCTGGCTTCTTTTGCCTCATCTGTCTTTCTATGCCTGCCTTAAATCCCTCTTCACTCAGTTGTTTCACATCCAGGTTAAGATTAAAGGGGCGGCACCACCACTGCCTGCCTGGGAGCCTGGAACTCCCTTCTGTAAACTAAAATGACCTCAAACTCAGATTTGTTGGGATTAAGGGCATAGGTCCCCACTCCCAGACATCCCTGTGGCTGAGATTAAAGGTGTGAGTCACCACTGTCTGATCCTTCTAGACTGACTGTGGGTAGATCCTTCTGATATCTCAGACTGGTTTTTATTAAATTTGAAACATATTCCCACATATCCTCCTTTGTGTCAAAATTAAAAAAGGTTATAGCTTTTATTCCTATATAAAGGTTATATAAAAATCATATACAATAAGTATAATTATATACAATATATACAAACAATAAATGAGTAATATCCAGTCCATTAACAATTGACAATTCAAAGAAAATATTTCATTAATTATCCTATTTTGATGAGTCCTAATTCACTTTCTTTCTAACTTTAATGAACTAGCAGTTTGTATTATATTGGTAGATGAACTGAATAAGTATATTATCTTAAACAAGCATAGAGATACTTATAAAGTAACTAATTAATCTCAGTATACACAATTTGTATACAACATACAAAAATCCAATCCAGTATAAAATATTTAAAGCTAGTAAATCCTTTTAAAAGAAGATTCAATAATCTATCCTTATAGTCTATTATATCTGTATCCTCTTTGTCTTTCTATTTTTTAAAAACAAGAATCTTGAATCTAATTGCTCTTGTTTAACTTTTTTCTAACAATAACCATTAACAATTTTTAACCAATTAACCTAAACAATGACAATCATCCATAACCCATTGAAGGACTAAAAACCCACCCACTCTACCTCTTGGGAATGTGGATACTGTGTTCTTAAATTTACTTCCTGCTGTCTGGGGGTGATGGAATCTTTTGGGGATCCTGAAAAGAAAAGTTTTGTTAATTATCAAGTCCTGAAATAAGTAGCTGTGCCATTTGTTGTCCAGTCTCTGCATAACAGGAAAGTGCACGGCTTGTCTCAAGTCCTGGCTAGAGTAGTCTGTGAAGCTGGTTCATCTTAGCGAGTCTCCTCGAAATTGTCCTGAGCAGTTTGTAGTCCAAATCTGATCTTTGGCTTGTGTTTGTCAGCCTAGTAGCTTTGTCAGAGTCCATGAGAAATCATTGTTGTGGGGTCCCATCTTCCTCTTGTATACTTCAAGTTTGCGATTAGGCATTGTCGTGGGTCACTGCAGAAAACTGATAAGGGACTAAAAACCAACACAATGTACAGGAAGCTAAATATATAAGTATTTTTTCAGCATAGGATTAGTAACAATAGAATAGTTCCTTATTTTTAGTTATTCTTCTGTCCCATATCAGGTGGCTCTTCTGATATTATACAGAGATTTTGTATTTTCCTTTAACAAATACGCTTGAGTTTAGAGAAGGAGAGAGCCACACTCCAACTCTAAATCCAGCTTTAAACTATAATTAGACTGGGACTTCAACTTACAAAAAAAAAATTTGCAGAGGTTAAGCAATGAGATTTTACCCTATGCAGTATACTGGTACCAATAGTTACCATATTCTTTTGTTTGTAAATTTTCTGGATAGCCTCCCTTTTGCTTTAGATGTCTAGATGTCCAAGGTCTTTTAACTCCTTGAAGATGGGTATTTCCAGTTTTCTGTAAAGACAAAAACAAAAATCTGCCCCCATCTCTTGCTTTTTCTTACAACTTAAAGAATTGTAATAAGGGTAGATGAGATATCAATTCTTATTTTCATGAAGTTTCTCTGGCTCAAATCGAGTCTTTATTAATTTTGATGGTAACCATAACTTCTCTTCACCAGGGGAAACAAAAGCAAAACCCCTTCCCCAACGTAGCACATATCCTGGCTTCCCTTCAGAGGTTAGTACATCTTTGAAGTAAATAGGCTGATTTAGTTCAGCTGTTTTTTCTATAGTCCAATGGCTTTCAGCAGCTGTTGTTCCTTTCTCATTAGCACTGAGAAAATTCAAAGTTAATAAAGCATTATTGGAATTAAAAATTAAAATTAAAATTAAAAATATCTATCTCTAGGGGTCTTTGGTATTTCTTTCTGTTTATTTAGCATATCCTTTAGAGTTCAATTTGATCTCTCTATGACTGCTTGCCCTGTAGGATTGTGTGGTATTCCTGTAATATGCTTTATATTATAATAAGCAAAAAATTGTTTCATCTAGAGACATATGCCAGAGCATTGTCAGTATTAATTTGTACAGATATTCCCATGATGGCCATAAATTCTAGCAAATGTGTGATAACAGAATCAGCCTTTTCTGAACTCAAAGCAATTGCCCATTGAAATCCTGAAAACATATGTATTGTATGATGGACATATCTTAATTTCTCAAATTCTGTAAAATGAAATACATCCATCTGCCAGATTGCATTTCTATGTATACCTTTAGGATTACTTTCTGCTGGCAATGGAGTTTGGCTATAGAAAGAGCAGGCGGGACACCTTTTTACAATTTCTTTGGCTTGTTGCCAAATGATAGAGAAATCTTTTTTTTAATCCTTTGCTATTGACGTGATGCTTTTTATGAAATTCTGAGGCCTCTAGTACACTTCCTATTAATAATTTAATAATTTATCAATTTCATCATTACTTTGTGCTCAAGGATCTGGCAGACCCATATGGGATCGAATGTTTGTTATATAGAAGAGATGATTTCTAGTCCTGATTATTTCTTGTAACAGAATAAATAATGAAGTTAATTTGACTCATCATTAATGAAATCAGCCATTTCAATGCATAGAACAACTCTTTTTTCATACTGAGAGTCAGTAACTATGTTAAGAGGTTTGGTAAAGTCCATTAATACCATCACAATAGCATATAATTCTGACTTTTGAGCAGAATTATAAGGGCTTTGAGCCACTTTATTTCAATTTTCTGATTTGTAACCTGCCTTTCCTGATTTGTTTGCATTGGTATAAAATGTAGGGGCTCCAGAAATTGGTTTATCTTGTACAATATGAGGAAGAATCCAATTAGTTTTCCTTAGAAATTCAGTTCTTTTGCTTTGAGGATATTTGTTGCTAATATCTCCCAAAAAATTACTGCAGACTCTTTGCCAAGGTTCACTTTCTACCCATAATTTCTTTATTAGTTAAAGGTACAACAATTTCTGCGGGGTCCATTCCTGTCAATTGACGAAGTCTTAATTTTCATTTAAAAATGAGTTTAGAAATCTTTCCACATATGTCTTTAATTTCTTACTTGGTTTATGTGGAAGACATATCCATTCCAATATAACATTTTCCCTTTGCATTAAAATTCCTGTAGGAGAATGCTTAGAGGGCAAGATGACTAGAATGCAATTAAGGTCTGGATCCACACGATCCACATTTGCATCCTGTAATTTCTTTTCCACCAAAGCCAATTCTTTCTCAGCTTCAGGTGACAATTCTCTCAGACTGTTTAAGTCTTTGTCACCATTTAAGGTTTTGAACAAATTATCTAGTTCATCATTTTTAATTCCAATAATGAGTCATAAGTTGGCAATGTCTCCTAGTAGTCTTTGAAAATCATTAAATGTCTTTAATCTGTCTCTCCTGATTTGTACCTTTTGGGGTCTAATTTTGTGTTGGCCTATTTTGTACCTAAATAATTAATGGAATCCCCACTTTGTATTTTTTTTTTTTCTGGGGCAATCTGTAATCTCCAAGCAAGCAAATTTTTTTTCACTTCTTCAAACATTTTTTTCTAATGTATTGATATTTTAATTGGCCAATAAGATGTCGCCCATGTAATGATATATTATAGATTGTAGGAATTTGTTATGTATTTGTTCTATTGGCTTTTGTACAAAATACTGGCACAGAGTGGGGCTATTCAGCATTCCTTGAGGGAGGACCCTCCACTGGTATCTCTTTACAGTCTGAGAATTATTATAAGTGAGCACTGTAAAGGAGAATTTTACTTTGACTTGTTCTTGTAAAGGTATTGTAAAAAAACCAGTCTTTTAAATCAATAACTATAATAGGCCATTCTTTAGGCCTATTATACAGAGATGGCAAAGTAATCCCAGATTGTAGAGAGCCCATTGGCTGGATCACCTTGTTTATTGCCCTTATATCTGTTACCATTCTCTACTTTCCAGATTTCTTTTTAATAACAAATACAGGAGAATTCCAAGGGTTAGTTGATTCTTCTGTATGCTGAGCATTTAACTGCTCCTGTAACAGCTGCTCTAAGGTCTGCAATTTCTCTTTTGTTAAAGGCCATTGATGAACCCATATAGGCTTCTCTGTTAGCCATTTTAGTGGTAGTGCTGTGGGTGCTTTTGAAAGATCAGCAGCTGTTGTGCCTTGTTTCTCTATAACCTGAATGGTCTGTGACTGCTTCTCATAATACCTTCTAATGCTTTTTTTCCAGAAACATGTGCTGGTGTATGGCTTATTTCTGTGTTTGGGGAAATATTAATCTGTGTGTTCTATTGTTGTAGTAAATCTCATCCCATAATTTATAGCAATGTTAACCACATGTGGCTTTATTATCCCCTTCTGCCCTTCTGGTTCTATACACTCAAGGCAACTTGCACTCTGTTTTACCTGGGTCGACCCAATACACCAAAACTGAACATTTACTTCCTGAAGGGGCCAATTTGGATGCCATGACTCTGGTGAAATTATTGATACATCCGCGCCCGTGCCCAAAACGCCTTCAATAATAACATCATTTATTTGTGCTTTTAATTTTAGGCTTTTTTCATTGATAGAAGCTTGCCAAAATATTTGCTTTATAAGTGTTCCTGAGTTTTTTCTTTTTCTATAAATTTTCTATCATTCAATGTAGTATGTCCTTTTAAAATACGTTTTATTTTTTAAAATTGTTCTAGGAAGGTGTTTCCTCCAAAATAGCAGGGTAAGATCAGATTAGATTTGATATAGGGGCTTTTGAAAGCCCCCTTGGGGGCATTTCCTGAAGGGAGAAATTTAGTAGGAGGTTTCTGTCCTGGACTTTCGGGCCTAGCCTCAAGGTTTAGGCCCGCAGACCCACAGACCCGCAGAGACAGACAGATGCTTACAATAGTTTTAGGCTGATTGGCCTAAGGCCCAGGCATATAACTTGCTAACTCTTTACCCTTAATCTAACCCATGACTCTTATCCTGTTCAGCCATGCAGGTTGGTACCTTTTCTCAGAGCAATATAGTTGTTCTCTGGTTCTTCTGGTTTCTCTCTGGCATTATGCTCTGTTCTGCCTGTTCCTAGAGTCTCCTTAGACTAGTAGCTCTGCCCATACTTCCTGTCTGCCTTTGGCCAATCAGCGCTTTTTATTAAACTCATAGGTGGGGATAATTATTTACAATGGAACAATATAATCTCCCTACAGCGAAAGTTACCTGAAATGGGGGCTTTTGTAAGCCCCCTTGTTGCTTTTCCTAAGGGCAGAAAGTTACCTTGTCTGTCCCTTGTTGATCTGCACTCATTAGTCCAATGTCTTCCTTTTTCACATCTTCTGCATATTCCAGAAGGGAGAGGCGTTCTCTTAGGAGCATTCCTAACAAAAGCACTGTTTCTGGGAATGCCTTGTTTAAAATCTCTTTTTCTGTGACCTTGCCTTCCATAATTGTAACATTTAACATTTTGACTGTTTCTTATACCTCTAGAATTAAGCTCTCTACCCCGTTATCTTCACTGTCATAAGACTCTAGATTAATTGTCTCATGAATCTAATCCTCCAAAGGTACTGACCTTGCATTTAAAAGTCTAAGTATTTTTCTACATTGTGCATTAGCATTCTCAAAAGTCAGTGATTCAATTATTATTCACTTGGCTTCTGAGTCCAGTACCATTCTGTTTACCACTGCAGTTAATCTGTGCAAAAAGTCTGTAAAAATTTCTTTTGGGCTTTGAATTACTTTCGTGAATGATTCAGTTTTCTTTCCTATTTCTTCAATCTGGTCCCAGGCATTTAAAGCTGCCATGCGACATAAATTCAGAATATGTTCATTGTATAAGGACTGCCTGTCAATATCAGCATAGTCTCCCTCCCCAAGAAGTTGGTCTTGGGAGACTTCTATGCCTCTGGCCCTGCTTCTTTGTTCTATTGTTTTAGCCTCCTCCTTCCACCATGATTTCCATTCTATAAGTGGCCCTGCCTCTTAACACAGCAGTAACCATATCTTACCAGTCTTTAGGAATGACCCGGTTATAGCATGACCAACTGTTCAACATTTGTTTTACAAATGGTGAATGCATCCCATATGTACAATTGCTTCCTTTACTGTCCATAATTCTAGCATTTCTACTGGAGCCCAATTAGCTTCTCTATCATTTTTATCATTGTTCATTTTTTTAAAGGTTACTGAGTATATTAATGTTGACTGTTTTTGTCTAATTTTAGATGACCTTGCTGAAATTGGTTCTTCATATTCCTCTGTTTGAATTTGAACATATTTGTGTTTTCTCTCAACAGGCTTTTTAAAGACCTTTTTCTTTGGATTTATATTAATCAACTTTTTTAAGTGATAAAATAGAAATTAAACAAAAAATATTCATAATAAACAGTATGATAGACATTATGAGAGTTCTATCTACCTTATTTATGTTTTCCTTCACTGGTTTTAATACCAAATCATTTAGCAAAAGATCACACAAGGACAAAGCAACCTCCATTGCTTTAAACAAATTCCCTCTTTTAAAAAATTGATCTACTCACAATTTGTTGTCTGTTGATGATTCAATTGATTGTACAGTGGAGCAGCTTCCTAGTGTGATTCTAGCCCAAGGAGGGGTCCAAAAAGAAAAAAGAAACAACCCACCAGAAGAAAGAGGCCACTGTCTGAAAAACCTACCCAGATGAAAATGAAATGGAAACACATGTGGCCAGTCTGCCTAAGGCTGGAGGCTAACTCAGAGCAGAAAACCTAGATAGTCTGTAATTACCCCTCCAGCCCCATGTTGTTCTGTTCAGCAAGTGTGGTTTTTTGGGTAGAGAAGGACAGAATTCGTGCCCCATGTTGGGCGCCAAGTTTTGCACGAATAAAAGAAACTCAGGGCCAGATCTCTGGGAAAGGCAGAGACATCAGAGAGTAAACACACAGTCAGATCCCACCCAGCTGTCTTCCAGCTTTCCTGGCCTCATTCCTCCTGGTTTCTTCTGCCTGCTCTGTCTTTCTATGCCTACCTTAAATACTTTCTTCACTCAGTTAAGGCATGGCCCCACCACTGCCTGCCTGGGAGCTTGGAACTCCTTTTGTAAACTAAAATGACCTTGAACTCAGATTGGATTAAGGGCGTAGATCACCACTCCTGGGATATTCCCTGTGCTGGGATTAAAGGTGTGAGTCACCACTGTCTGATCCTCCTAGACTGATTGTGGGTAGATCCCTCTGATATCTCTGAATGTTTTTATTATACTTCAAAATATCCCCACATATTTCTTTCATGTTCTAACTTTGGGCTATGAATGTCATTCATGTTAAATTTGGCATTTTAATAAGGTTTTCTGCAAAATATTTGATGCTGTATGACCCTGATATATCGTGCTAGATGCCAAAATCCTGTGTGTTGGGCTGAAGACAGATGGAATTGTATGTTCTATCCCTGATTACCACCATCTGAATATAGATCAGGGATCCAGGTATGAATCCCCAGTGTTCAATCCATCACAAATTTTTAAATAAATCAGCTGTTTTATAGCTATATTAGTTATGACTATTTAATTAAATTTGGTTTTTAAAAAGCATCCTGAGCCCATACTTAGTCAGAAGGCTTGTATCTTCACTGCTTCTAGAGTGGATTATTCCTCATCTCCTTTGTTCTTCATAATAATTTACCTCAGTTAATAGTGACAGAACCCAGAGAATAGCCCAGAGTAGAGCCTATCTTCCACACCCTCCTATCAGAGTTCACTCCATTACACTTATCTCTGTCCAGTCGGCAGCAGAGTCATTGATCTGTTACCATCTGGTTTTAATGATGAACACTGGGCAGTGGGGGACAGCAGTGGACGAAGAATTTCCTGCTTGCTCTTAACGCAGGTTTGAAAGATGCCACCCGCCAAGTAACCCTGACCCAGGATGTGAGAGGTTGACAGTGTCAACAGGTGTAAGCAGTGCCATAATTCATCACCGTAACAATGTCACTTCAGTTCTTACAGCCTTGCTCTGAACTCTGGTGCCTTTGTTAAAACTCCATTTTGAGTGGAAGGGAAGGACTATGTCAATCTTGAGTGTGCCTACTGTTGGTCTCTAAAGCCACTTCCTCCTCTGAGCTCTGACACCAAGCCCCATTTAAAGAAAGATTCCCACCTCTGAATCTCTCTCTTGTTTTTGTTTCTTTTGGGAGCTCTCTCTTTCTCTTCTTCTCTGTCTCTTTCCCTTCCCCCCTCTCCTTTCTTCTCTTTCTCCCCTTCTTTGCTATCATAATCTTCTCTGTTAATCATAACCATACCTCCCTAATAATAAGTCCTTTTTACTTGGAAACAGCTTCTAAGTGTTTTCTGCTATTTGCTGATGGATTCTGCCATGTTCCTTGTATCTATAGAAATTAGCTGCCAGAAAGTCCAGGCCCAACATTACGGCTTGAAAGAAGTGGCTATTATTTCTAAAGGCTAGCACCTCGTCAGTTGGTCTGACAGACTAGAAGAATACGAGGTTTCACTGAGTTCCTCCATGGTCCCCTCTCTCCACTCCCTTAGTTCAAACTCAGCAGCAAGCTCCTGTAGCTGTGCCTTCCAGTCTGTTCCTCTACCAATCTGTGTGTCCCTTCCTTTCCCACTGCCTCCTGGTTCTAAGGCAGGTTCCTAATGGAAACCAGAAATGGCGATAGCTCCAAGATTGGTCTCTGTTATCAGGGTTGCTTTGAATATCTGAGATCTTTTATAAGATCTGTAAGTTTTTGTTTTGCTTTTATCTATATATCCCTAATGAATGGCACTGGAATTTTGCCTGGGGTGACACAGCATCTGTAGTTTGCTGTCAGGAATACAGGCATTTCACAATGCCAATTCTAATCCATGAACACTGGATGTCTTCCCATCTTCTAATGTCTTCTTCAGTTGCTTTTGTCCATATTGTAAAGTTTTTACTGCAGAGGTCTTTGACTTCCTTGGCTATGTTTGTTCCAAGGTTTTTTTTTTTTTAAACTACTGTGAATAAAAGTACTTCCTTGTCTTCTTTCCCAGCCTGCTTATGGTTAGTGTACATGAAGCCTACTAGTTTTTACATGTAGATTTTACATCCTGACACTTTGATAAAAGTGTTTATCAGCTATAAGAAGTTTATGGTGGGGTCTTTAGGATCTTTTGTGTAGATCAACAGGATAGGATAGAGTTTTATAGCCACAGCCATTCAATTTTTGAGAAAAATGCCAAAAATGCATATTGGGAAAAGGCAGCCTCTTCAACAAATGGTGCTGGCAAAACCAGATATCCATGTGTTAAAAAATGGAACCACAGCAGAAGAGACCATTTATTAAGTTAAAAGACAGCCCAAAGAATGGATATCTGATGGAGGATTAATATCTATAGTATACAAAGAGTTTAAAAATCTAAACAAGAACACAAGCAACCCAATCAATATGTATGCTAATGAAATGAACAGACTGTTTATAAGAGATGAAGAACAAATGTTCAGGAAAGGCATGAGAAAATTGTTCAGCTTCACTAGTCATTGGAAAAATGCAATTCAAAGATTGAGATTTCATCTTGTTTCAGTCACAATGGTAGCCATCATGAAGGCAAATGACCGAAAAGTCTGTAAGATATGGACAAAAAGAACCCTCATTTGCTGCTGGTGGGAATGCATACGTGTCTGACCATTATGGAGATTAGAATGGAGGGTTCTAAAAGCCTAAAAGCAGCTTCACCTGAGCTGGTTGTATCATTCCTGAGAACTTATTGGAAGCTCCCGAAATCAGCATACACAAAGAGGCTTCACAGCACACTTACTGCAGCACTTTTCCCAACAGCTAAGTATGGAAACAGGCATCTAACAACCAACAGATGCATAAAGAAGGCGAGCACAGTAGGATGTTCTTATGAATAACATGGAAATGAAGTCACCTGCAGGAAAATGGACACAACTAGAAATGATCATATTAAGTGATTTAAGGTTGTGTCAGGAAAACAATATCACACATTACCTCATTTGTCATGTGTAGTTCCTAGTTTTTAATATAGCTACATGGAAATTATGTACATATACTTAAGTGTGTGTTTATGTGTGTGTTTGTGTGTGTGTGTGTGTGTGTGTGTGTGTGTGGAGAGAGAGAGAGAGAGAGAGAGAGAGAGAGAGAGAGAGAGAGAGAGAGAGAGAGAGAGAGAGAGAGAATCTAAAAGATAAGGGACCAATAGGAGAGGGAGGGTGCTTACAAATGGAAGGATTCAGAGATGTGCAAGAGAATGTACTCAATGTACATTGTGTACTTGGGAGAAAGTGTCCTTTCTGACATATTATCACACACAGAACAAATGGCTAATATTATACCAGAAACTGAGAAATGCTGGTTTGAACAAGCTGGGAAAGAGAGGGAGACATTTTCCCTTCAAGCTTCTAAAACCATGTGAGCATGACTTTGCCTTATCTTAAACTACCAAGTTGTGGTAATTTGCCTCAGTAACCACAGGAAGCTTATACACTATGGTTGAGATTTTTTTGTGTGCGTCTGTGGTCGATTTCTAAGGCACCGCCTACCTGCTGCTTTTTTGTTCTTGAGGACTCAGCTCAGATGCCACCTCTGAACAAAAAATGTTCCTGACACTAGATAGTTTTTCCTTCAAATATTACTTAAAATGGTGAATTACTCTAAAAACTAAATCCTACATGAACATGAATAGTTTAAATAAGTCTCGTAAAATAAATATAGTCCCCAAATATTTCAAGGGATATTCTTGCAAAAAATTACACCCCCAGTGACTCTAGACTGGGCAACCATGTAATAAACAGAAATTACTATGTTTCTAGGGAATGAGATCAAACTAAGAGATTACAAACCTTTCCTTTAAATATCTTTATACAGTTATTCTTCAAAACCTCAAGCGATGCACCAGTGAGTTCACTCTGCTTCATTTGAAACAAAATTAGAGGAGAGCCATTTGGGGCTCCCACCATCCAGGGAGAGGAGGGCTTTGCCAGGAGGAGACTCAGACAGTTCTTGTACAGTCTCCACTCACAATGAAGTAATCAGGTTGAAATCCCGCATGAGCAAGGGTCAGTGGATTTCTCTATACTCAAAACACTTAGAAAATGAGAGAATAAGGAATACTTTCATCAGTACACAGAAACCAAAGAAAACATTCAAGATGAACAGCATAGTACAAGAACACGTTAACAGCAGGTTTTCTCAGAAAGGCTGTGCCCTACAGGGGTGGGGCAGAGCAGCCATGCACTAAATGCAAGACTTCAAAATAGTGATGATGAAAATTGGCCACCCATCCCAGACTTTCTCTTTGTAATTGCCCAGAATCTATATGGCGTATACCTTTTCAGATGCCCAATTTTCACTTGACTTTTCCCCACAATTTTAAATGATCAGTATTGGTTTTCCCCTCATTCACCGTGGTACATATTTAATCTTCACATCATTTTCATAGCTGACAGTAAAAATTATGTAAAGGCAGTGCTAACACCAAGAGCCAGGTGTAGTGGGGCATGCCCATAATCCCAGCTTTGGGAGGCAAAGACCAAAGACCTGTGACAGGCCAGCTTGGGTTGCAGAAAGAGACCATGTCACAAACACACATACATATACATCATACACAGAGAGAGGTGGGGGAAGGAGATGGAGAGATTGGAGGAGGGGGAGGAGGAGGGAAAGAAAGGTGGAAGGAGGGAGAGGGAGCGAGAGAGAGCCCCTAAGAAAGTTAAAGTAATATACAGCACCTGTAAAGGAGTTTTCAGTACCCACTTATCTAGCACGCATGCGCTCCTTAGTTCGGTTTTCAGAACACTAATGATCTGTCAAGGCGATGGTTCTCTGGGTGGCTCCTCTTCCGCAGTGGCCCATCTCATCAGGAAGTTCGCTAATGCCTAATGATGTACATTTGCACATTCTACCTTTCACACCTTTCTGAATGTCATTGGTCTGTTTGCTGTTGAAATGGCTACTGTTGCGTTATAGCATTTATGCTTTGAGATGAAGGAATGGCATTATTGTCTGTTTTATTGTACAAATGTCTATGACAAGATCTGCCATTTTTTGTTTCTAAAATAATTATCATTTTTAAAGGTAATAAATTTCTTTCCCTTTCCTTCTTGCCGTTTATTTCTGTTTTTCTGAAGACAGGGTTGATATGTAGCCCAGGCTGCCTTCAAACTTGTAAACTCCGTCTCCATCTCTGAAGTACTGAAATTACAGTTTCATTAATATGGCTGAATTTAAAATTGTAAACAGGTATATTTTAAATAATTAAAAAATTATTTCTCCAGGATATTTTCTGGATTTTGCTTTTTGGGAATTTATGACTTTACTGGTTGTTTGTTGGTGATTTCTCCACTCTGGACTATGACATTGGGATTACAATTTGTAGGATTAAGGCTCACTATTTACATATATGACAACAATATAAATATTTTTGAAAATGTTTTCATTTTTTGTTAAGATTCTTGGGCATGTGGCTGTTATCCAGGACCCCAGGCAGCAGGATAAACAGAAAAGATAAACTTGGTATTTCAAATGTTACTAGGGATTTTTAGGGATGGCCATTTTATTGATGGGGTCTCTTTTTTTACCTCTATAGGAAATAGCAACCTGCAGCTCACATCTTTGCATGCTCACAGGTTGAGAGGGAAGTCAGAGCTGGTCACTCTGCCAGGACAGGCCACACTCTCTGTGAAATCAGATGCACAAGGGCTCCCGAGTGGTTCATAGCCAGCCATATCTACTAAGTACGGCCTCAGGTCTGTGAAGCCAGACCATTCTCACAGAGAGGAAAGTTTTTTTTTGGGGGGGGGGTCAGAGAAATGAGCAACACACCCAAAGCATGGCCTTGCACACGGAAAGTGTGAGCATTCTCTTCTCGTTGGACTAATGCAGGACTATGAACAGAGGAACAATTACTTCCCACTAAGATGCTGTATTTATGGAACAAAGTCATTGATGCTACTGACAGATCTGACTGAGCTTTGCTTGCTAACATGAGAGCCACTGGGAGACTGAACACTTTCTGCTGGACAGTGTGACAACTTGGACATTTAATAAAGTACACCCCAAGACTTTTGTTACCTTAGTCCCTCAGAATCTAAAAATTAGGAATTCTGTGTTGGAAAGCTTCCCATCAGTAAGGGGACAGAGGGTCCAAATGAAAACCTCAGACTCCAAGCCTCAGTTTACTCTCAACTAATTTTCTCAGCTACTTCACCCCAAACAATATAATAAAATGTTCTAGGGGAGACACTCAGTGACTGAAATTTCAGGGGTATCTTTAGGGGCACTGCATTTCTTTAAATTATCCATTTGTTTATCTTTAATTTTCATTGTACATGGTACCGTTACATAAGGACAGTTTTCACAGAGTGTATATTGTACAGCGAGTGTCCCCTAAATCCTCATCCACCCCCCGTAGCTGGTATGACAACTATTAGCATCTGAATAAAAGGTTAATTTTTATTAAAGAGTTTATAGGGAAACACAGATACAAGGGATTAAGCATGAAGGCTTGCTAATCCACGTACTGAAACTTAGCAGAACAGAACAGATCCTCCATCCAAGGGTGAACAGGAAACAGACGAGAATGCCTGCCTATGTGCACCCCAATCTTGAGCTGCCTTCTGCCATGCCTCAATTCTGCATCCTCCTTGGTCATAGGTAAATCCCAGAAGGCCACACCTGTAGGTCAAAGTGATACATTTGCTCTCCACTCCACCCCTCACCCTGTTTGCCCTCCAGGCTTCTGTTAGTCTTGTTTCTCTAAACAGCTGCACCTCTGCTTCCAGGTTACATACACATGCATGCATGATTTTATATTTCTATATACAATCTCAAGACAAAAATAACTGGTGAAATATATTTGCTTATTCTGAGGTTGGCTTACCTTGCTTAATATAATTATCTCCAGTAACATTTATTTTCCTGAAAATGGCACAACTTTATTCTTTCTGACTTAACAAAATCCATTGTGTTTATATACATTTTCTTTATCTGTTCCTTGGCTGTGTGGCTCCATGATGTAGCTATTGTAACTAATATGGAAATAAGCATTGATTCAGAAGCATTTTGCATAAACACCAACAGGTAGAAGATCTGGGTCATGTGCTAGGTCTCTTTTGAGTCTTTTAAGAAACCTCTAAGTGAACTTGTACTGCAGTTTCATAGGTTTGCACTTCTTCCAACAGTGTATTAGATTTTTCTTTGGACCACATGTTTACCAGCTGTGAGGAATTGAGGAAGCCCTGAGAGAATGTGCGAGGAACAGACAAAGCTCTCAGTGAATGTGTATTGTTGACATGAGCATGGCCATGTCAAACCTCTCACCCTCATGCCTCAGACCCACGGAAGTGGCAACACCTTCCTCAGATCAGGCTCAGGAAAATGGCTAAGCCTTCTCCTATGTTCAGATCTTGGCAGAGTATTCAGAGAGTATTGCCTGCAGCTCTCTCCACCCAGATGTCTGTAGTCTGAGTGATCCCCTGTAGAGATCTACTACCAACATTTACTAAACAGTCTCTTTGTTCATCTGTATACAGTAAACCCAGTTCGAATGTACAAAACAAATGCCTGGAGTTTCTTTGCATTTCTATCAAAGCATACCACCCACCTGATCCTGACCCCAGTCCATCTCCCTGCCAGTGCGTGCGTGCGTGCGTGCGTGCGTGCGTGCGTGCGTGCGTGCGTGTGCGTGTGCGTGTGTGTGTGTGTGTGTGTGTGTGTGTGTGTCCCTGTCCTTTCTTCATTCATTCATTGCCTTGCTAAAGCATCTCCAAGCTGTGCAGGTCATGGCAACCTGCGTTTGTTGCTGCTGAGAGAGAGTTCTAGCTTCAATCTTCTATAAGTGTGTACCTATTTTTTGTGTGTATGTGTGTGTGATTGTTTTTCACATTTTCACTGGGGGGGAGGAAACATGGACATGGGTCTTCCATCAGCAGAACTATTCCCAAGTTCTTCAGCCATTCTAGGCTTGGGCTCTCAGGGTGTGGGGGGTGACTGGGCACATCAGGCATGTTTGCATTATCTTGCATGGGCACTGGGTAGTTGTAGGGCATGGTCTGGTTAATCAACTTGTGTAGGGGTGACTATGGGCATAATTATAGTCCCAGCCCTCTTGGTCTTTATGGCAACAAGGGCTAGGGTATCACTTTTTAAAAATAAAATTTACTTTTCTCCATTGTGTGTTTTTACATTTTTGCCCAATATAAGAAGATTGCAAATACATGTGTTTATTTGGGTTCTCTATTTTGTTACATTGCTGTATGTGTGTTTTCCCCCCCACTACTATGCTGTTTTTGTTAATATAATTTGAGCATAACTGAGAATCAGGTATACTATTGTCCTTTGCTTTGGCCATCTGAGATCATCTGTGCCTTTCATATGCATTTTTAAGATTTTTTTCTTTGTGTGAAGAATGCTATTATAATTTTATTAGAATTGTGTAGTATGAGGTTTCTGGCCTTGACTTTTGGGCCTTGCCTCAAGGTTTAGGCTCACAGACCTGCAGACCCGCAGACCCGCAGACCCACAGTCCCACAGTCCCACAGAGACACACAGATGCTTTCAATAGTTTTAGGCTGATCAGCTTAAGGCCAGGCATATCACTTGCTAGCTCTCTACCCTTCATCTAATCCATGTCTCTTGTTCAGCCATGGGGCTGGGTACCTTTTCTTAGAGCAGCATAGTTGTCCTCTGCTTCTTTTGGCTTCTCTCTGGCGTTCTGCTCTGAGTTTCCTGTTCTCAGAGTTTTCTTAGTCTGGTAGCCCCACCCACACTTCCTGTCTGCCTTTGGCCAATCAGCGCTTTTTATTAAACCAGTGGGTGGGACAATTATTTACAATGTAACAACACAATCTCCCACAGAATTGCATTGAAGGTACAATTTACTTTTGTGGGATGGCCGTTTTCACTCTTAGTTTCCAACAATTCCATTAGTTAGGGAGCTTTGCCATTGTCTAATACCTTCTTCAGTGTCTTCAGTTTTTGAAAGCTTTCATTGTGGAACTTCTTAGGTTAGATTTATTCCAGGATAATTCGTTTTATTTTGAGGTCATTGTGAATAGGATTATTGTTTCTTTCTTCATGTGTTTATTTTTTATAAATGTAGAGAGAGTATAGATTATTTTTGTATATTGACTCTGCATCCTGCCACTTTGCTAAAAGTGTTTAACAGATCTAACTATTTTCTAGTGGAATCTTTAGGGCTTCTTGTCTAGAGACCATATCATCCTCAAATCAGAATACTTTGACTTTTGCCCTTTCCATTTGTATTCCCTTTATTTCTTGTCTTAATGTTCTAACTAAAGATCAATCCAGGCATCATGTTGATAGAGCCCTGTCTCATTTCTGACTTTTAATAGGATTGCTTTTAGTTCTGCTCCCCTTAGTACAATATTGGCTATAGGTTTGTTATATGTAGCCATTATTATGCTGACTTACATTTCTTCTATTCTTAATCTCTTCAGAGTTTTTAATTATGTTCTACTTAGTCAAAGGCCTTTTGGGCATCTGTGAATATGATTGCATGATTTCTGTCCTTGGAGTCAATTTTAATTATATTCATTGATTATATAATGTCACACTATCCCTGCATCTCTAGAATGAAGCCAAATTGATCAGGATGGATGATCTTCATAGGTTCTTGAGTTTGATTTACTAAAATTTTATTGAGAATTTTACATTTATTTACTCTCTGTTTCTGTCTCTCTCTCTGTGCCTACATGTGTGCATATACATGTGTACCTGAGTGTCACACTCAGGCCATCAAGCTTGGCAGCAAGCACTTTCACCCAGTACTTAACAGCTAGAGTCTGTGTCTTCTTTTGACTAATGGCTTGAAACCATTAATACTCAGAGAGTTATTACTGAACAGTGGGCACTGTAATTACAGTTATTTTATTGATTTATAGCAATTTGGTGTTTCTTGTTCTTCAGTTGTGTAACTCGTCTTGTGGCATAGCTTTTTCTTCCCTGTAACTTCACTGATATTTATCTTTTTCTTTTCTGAAGGACTTCTTCACATACAGTTTGTATGGAGCTGGCTTGGTGCTCATGAAGCTCTTCAGCCTGATTTTGTCTTTTTTCTTTCTTCCTCAGTTATGACAGTTTTTCTGTTTGCAATTATTGTCTTTAGAGCTTGAAGTATGCCATATCAATCCATTTGGGATTTTTTTTTTAAATTTCTGTTGAGAAATCTGATATTATTCTGGAAGTTGCCTTTATTGTCTTAGTGTTCCTCTATTATAGCTCTCAGTATACCTTTTTTCGTCTCATTTAGTATTTAAAAAATAACCTTGCATGGCTAGCCTCTTTTCTAGTCTTGTCTGTGTTCTAAATGTGTCTTGTATCTACCTAGTTGGGCATCTCTTTCTTCAGATTTAGCAATCTTTCTACTTTGAGTTTATTGAAAATGTTTTCTATGCTTTTATCATGAACATTTTTCTTTCTTCTATAGTCATAATTTGTAGAGTTGGAATTTTAAAGTGTTTCTGAATGTGATGTTATTTTCTTATTAATTTATCTGTCATGGTCTGAATGTTTTAATTATTCTAATTTTTTTCCCCTAAAGATTACGTATACAGTGTTCTGTCTGCATATATTCCTGCATGCCAGAAGAGGGCACAAGATTTCATCATATATGGTTATGAGCCACCATGTGGTTGCTGGGAATTGAACTTGGGACCTCTGAAGCAGCTGCCGGTGCTCCTAACCTCTGGGCCATCTCTCTAGCCCCTCTTCTAGCTTGTTTTCAAGTCTTTGATCTACTCTATTGGTGAGGCTTTCCAAGTAGAATTTATTTGTTATATTGAAAATTTCTAGCATTTTTTGTTTGAACTTTCTTGGATATTTCTATCTCTTTATTCCATTCCCTTTTCATATCCTGAATTGATTCTTTATTTTATTCAGCTGATCTTTGTGTTCTCTTGGAATTCACTTAGTGCATTCATGTCCTATTTTATGTCTTTCCACATATTTGTAGTTCTTTTTAATTCTTTATCTGTGATTTTATCTAATTTACTATTGTTGGAGGCAATTGCTGCCCGTGAGTCATTTCTGGAGGAATTATGTTGCCTTGAGTTTTTGTTTTTCTTGTGTTTTGCACTGAGGCTTGTGTATTTGATGTTAGGTCATTATTTAGACTTTTTCAATGTTACCTCATTCTTTTAGTAAAAATCAGCTGCAGTGATGAAGAAGAGATAGATTGCAGTAGAATGAAGGTGCCATTTTCTTTTACTCACTTGGTGTTGAGGGCATCAGGATCACTGTCAAACACTTTCTCCCTAGTAGAGTATTGTCTAAAAAAACAATTCACTGTCATAGACATAATATGAAAATAAATAGTAAAATAAATACAATCACCCTTTAAATACCAATCACTTTAGAAAGTATAGACATGCTGACAGAACTCTGTGTGTGTGGGGGTGGGTGGGTGCTAATACATCAGTTATATAAGCATAGATAGAAAGTGAAAATAAGTTTCAGACTAAAAGTATTTAGTAGATAAAGATAAAATAGAAAGCAAATAGAAAGAAGAAAAGTTGGGCTTCAGGGTAGAAAGAAAAGAGAGGGGAAGAGAAATGTAACCCGGGTTGGGAGGTGGATCCATGTATACAGCCACTTACTGCAAAAGCCTGGTGACCTGAGTTCAGTCCCTGCAATCTATGTGGTGGAAGGAGAGAATTTATTTCTGCAAGTCATCCTCTAACCTTTACATGTGCACTGTGGCATGTACACACACACACACACACACACACACACACACACACACACACACACACACACACACACACACACTAAAATAAATAAAATGTTAAAAAGAAATGCAACCAGATACCCTAAAATAGCATAAGTTCTCTGGAGACTTGAAAATGATTCTTTTACCTTTTATCAATAAACAAATCCAGTGCACAAATATTAAAGGAAAAGGAAAACTTAGGACAGATTCGAGCTGTAAGAGCACCCACCACTGGTCTTTCCCATTTCAAAGAGGCTGGCGTGACCTTCCGGCCATCTCTTCCCTCTGAGTCACTCTTTTTCCTTCTCGTTGGTGCTCAAAGACTCTCTGATCCACTGACCAACAGAACAAAAATCCTGCAACAGAGACTGAGACACAGAGACCTGACAAACCAAGCGGATCTATATGTTATGTGATACTAGGTCTGCTCACCCCAGATAGGGAAACAATGACAGGCCAAAGTAAGGACACCAAGAAGTCAAAATTGGGGAACTGATGAGTTTTATTGGGGTTTCTTATAGAAATATGGGTGAGGTGTTACTTCGCCAAGCAGAAATGACTCAAAAATAGCTGTGTCACTGAACTTTCCCACTCCAGCATGGGTGATAGCTCATGAGAAACCTCAAGTGCTCAGTGCAGCCAACAGGTAGCACAACAGTCGGGAGAGTGTTTTTTTCAGGCAATTCAGCTGATTTTCTAGGGAGCATGTCTGATCTGAGTCTCTTCTAGGCAGTTTGGCTATCTGGGAATCTTTCAGCAGTCCTTTCTAGTTGTATATGCTTGTGGGCAGTGGGCAGGATATCTGGTGAGTTTCAGGGACTTCCTGAAGCTTTTGAGTTGTTTACTTCCTGAGTTTTAAGGAGCTTCCTTAAATGATAAACATTTTTATTCCCCTTTAGCACATCTTGTGTCTTAATGAGCTTCCCTGCAAGATTAAATATTTTCTCTTAAGGAGCTTGCTACCCACTGTGTTCTCTAGGTAAGCCTATGTAAGGGGAAATGCACAAGGAACAATAGAAAAATGAAGAGAGAATGAGAACAGGACAACAGGCCTGCTAAATTGTCATTGAGTACTAAATAAAGGAGAAGCAAATGTGAAGACAGAATCTGGGATGTGAGGGCAATCAGATTGCCACATCTGTCACCCCATTGATCGCCAGGGTTGATTTGGCTGATCTGGCTGGCTAGGCAGGTGTCCTTTCCCCCCTCACCGCTCCAGGTGTGCCTCCCCAAATCTGTATGCTCTGTTGAAGAGGATGACCTTCCCCAAAATAGAGGATGACAGTCCTCGGTCAAGGGCATACACGGGTAGTTGAGCTCCTCTGCTAGAGCCAACAAGCAAGCTCTCAAGAAGAGGGTGTTTGTATGTGGTCTTCCTGTTTTCTGGTTCTAATCTGGAGTATATTCTTAGGTTCCCAGGTGATGGGCACACTGCTAGGCAATCCTTTGAAGATAGAGTTAAAGACAGTGTTCCCACACTGTGTCATATAGATGCTGGCCAAATGTCTCAGTGGTCCTTCAGCAGTCTGACTGTCAATGTTGGCTCCATTCTTGGGCAGTCCCTCCTGATATCCTGCATGTGTTTGGAACCCATTTCTATGTTCCCTTGTGGATTCTGACAAGGGAACAAAAGTTTATACAGCAGTGAAGACTACTATGCAGTTCTGACTCATTTCTTTCCTCTTGACTCTGCTTGCTCAGATTTTCCTAGAGCAGAAGAGTGTGCTTCTTTTTTCTCTATATATTTTTATTTTTTATATTATTATTTTTTCTTTTTTCCCCCTCTCCTGCCCCTTCTCCCAGTCCTCTTCACCCCCACCTCCCCACTTCCCAGAGAAGGCAAGTAATCCCAAGGTGAGTTAGTTCAGTCTGGCATATCCATTTGAGGTAAGGTGTTTTCCCACAAGGCGTGGGCTTTGAGGAGCCAGTTCATGAGCCCAGGATAGACTCTGGTCTGATTGCAAGAGGCTCCAGAACTGCACAAGCTTTTCGACTGTCATCTCCATTCAGGGGGTTCAGCTCTGGTCCATGAAAGTTTGTCAGCTGTCATTTCAGAGTCTGTTAGCTCCCAACAGCACAGGACTGCCTACTCCATGGGTCTCCCCATCGTGACCCTGATCCCTTTGTTCATGTAATTTCTTCTCCCTCTCTTAGGGTGTGGTTCTTAATGGGTCGGGGATAATGAAGCAGCTGGCTGAGCAGGGCCTTCCTTTTAAAGTGGCATCTTAGTGCTTATTCAGGTTAGTACCCAGAGAAGTTGTTTCTGCAGCCGTACACATTCTCTCTCTCTCTCCCTCCCACTTTCCCTTTAAACGCCTGTTGCTGGGACTGGAGTGCAGTTTCCCAAGATTCTGCACAGCTCTGCTTACTGCCCTTCACTGGATCATGGGGCAGGGAGCCTGGTACCTGCCAGTCTCTCTGGGATAGACTGGGATTTCCCCCTCTCTGTTCTGTTTTATAGAGTTTCTTACTTACTTTGCTGTTGAGCTAGATATTTTTAGCCATCACACTGGGTGAGATAGGCCTTACTCAACTTCCTCTAGCTCATTCCCTGGTGATTTTTAGCATACTTGTGTGTCATTCACCAGCTTCCTAAACTAATTATTGTTTGCTTTTAAACATCATTAGCACAATTCTCCCCTATCATGCCAGGAGGAAGGGAATGAGAAAACCAAACCAACCAACAAACAAAAATGCAAAAAAACAAAAACAAAAAAACTGTCCCTGACTACTTCCTTTCCCATTTTACACGTTTTTTTGAGGGGGGAGGGGTTGTTTTTCAGAGTCTGCAGATCATCGAGATACTGTCTGTTTTCACTCGGAAATCAGCTGGGGACACCCTCTGATGCCTTCATTCCCATCTTGTAGAGGAGACTGAGCCCTAGTGGCCATGAAGAGAAGGGGAGTAACTTTTCCAAAGACCAACATGGAGCCCGTGAGGAATTCGCTCTTCTGGATCAAGTATCCGAGCTTTCTGCTACATAATTTGCCTATTTGTATTCTGATGATTTAAAAAATGTTAATCTGACAGACAAGCCCAGGCATTTAAATTATTGTATTTTTTTAAAAAAATAAAATAAGGTTCAGGAATAAATTACCGCATTGGTCTTGAAATATCAAACTTGTTTTCATGCAGTGGTAACGGGCTGCGTTGAGGTGTTATCTACATGGATCTACATGTTATGTACATGTTATCTACATGGCTTTGATCACCAAAACTGATATTCCCTTATGAAAATGACAAGATCTAAATTGAATTTTATACAAGAAGATCTTCAGGTTCACAATACCTATTCTGTAAATCTCCTGTAAATTTCTAGCAATTTTTGAGAATTTTTAAGGTTGTATGTGTTTAAAAAGTTCTTCTATTGTATTAACAACTAATTAAAAAAAGAATTTGCTTTAAGAGAGAATATGCTCCTAATGCTTTCCATTATTGTTCCTTGCCTTTTCTATATATGTAAATATATATTTATAAAAAAATCATTTTATCAAGCAGGAGGTTCCCTTTCCCTCCCTCTTAGTTCTGCATTTGAGTGATAAATATTACTGGAAATTTAAAGTAGACACTTTCTGATTTTGTTTCCTGTGCACAGAGAAATATTTATTTTTGTTTACTTTGGTCTTTGTTATGGAAAGTTGGAAACTAAAATAATAATGTAAGCTAGTTTTAACTGCTGCTGAGCTACAAATATAATCAAACATAGTGTTATTTTTTTTTTCCATTTCCCACTCAGCTTTCCTTCACACCTCACTGGAGAATTTGCAAGCCAATCTACAACATAATATCTTTTCCCACCCCTGGCATCACACATGCCCGATGACTGTCTCAAAATTGGACATATTTATTTTTTGCCATTATGTTCTCTTTTTGAAAAATGGATTTATCTATTCTAATTCTTTTCTCTTTCACATATAGTAAATAATTGGTCCTTACCACAACAGCCTTCCCATTGTAGTAAGAATTCTGTTAAACCTGTGTGATGGTTAATTTTCCATACATCTTGTCTGGGCCATGGAATGTCCAGAAATCTGAATAACCATGACTTTGGGTGTGTCTGGGGAATTTTATTTTTAAGAATTTTATTTTATTTTTAAGAGTTTTATTAGTAGATAGAATAAATCAAGTCAATGCAGTACAGGTATCATCACTCAGTTGCTGCCTGATAAAGCAAAAAGATGTACAAAGGGAGAATTCTCCATTCAGCTACTCAAGCTGGGAAATCCCTCCTTCCACAGATTGCAGTTTATAACATTGGATTTCTCAGGCCTTCAGGCTTAGAAAAGAATTGCATGCAACCAGTGGCTTTCTTGGGGTTCTTTCTTGCTAATAGTAGATCATAGGACTTGTCATCTATCATAGTCACAGAAGTCAATTGTCCCTTTATATATAATAGCCTGTAAATCTCTTTATAAATATGTATATTATATGGCATACAATATGGATTTCATATAAGCTGACATAAACACATTATATATTTCACATCTGATTTTTAGAAACAATTTATTCTAATCAATTGCCTATATTTATTGAGTAGTAGCATTTATTTATATTTAATATATGTACACATTATATATGCAGCTTGTATAATATTTTTTGAAGTAGCATTTTTACCATGTTTTAAAACTTTTAATTAATTTTTTTTAAGGTAACAGAGAGTAATGGGTTTCACTGTGGTATTGTAGTAGCGAGGTATGACACTCTGCTTTCATTTCTGAGTTCCTACATTGCCCTCTGACCCCATTTCCAGCTAGTCCCCCACGTCTGCTTTCCCATTTCATGTATTCCACAACTCTTGTATTTTCCACATATTTTACTAGTTCTTCTTCCTTCTTTTTCCTAGCTTGTTGGTACACACACACACACACACACACACACACACACACACACACACACACACACACATAGACACCACATACATTTTGATTTGAAGTTCTGGATGAGAGAACATATGGTGTTGATATTTCTAAGTCTGGTTTATTTTGTTTAACATGATTATTTCCAGCTGCATCTGTTCCCTGTGAATGACCTGCTTTTTTCATATCGACACAAAACCCCATTTATCACCTGTACCTTGATTACACTGACATATTTTTGCATTTAGAATTTATAGTATATGTTAACATTGTATATGTTTATGCATCATGGTTTTATTTTCTAGGGAATTGTAAGTTTATGAGAGATTAATACCACCATTTACTTTTTGCTCATCAGCATCTCAAACCCTGATTTGCAGCAAGTGACCAAGAGAACAGAGAGAATTTTTTTTTTTTTTTAATCACGATTCTCTCCAGTTACACTCATTTTTCTGCACATGACCCTGGTGACTGTGTCCTTATCTTAAGCCTCTTAACTTTATGCATTCACATTTATTAATTCTCAGAATTATTGGAGTCCTGTTTAGAACACCCTTGGCTGTGCTTGTATCGTCAAGTGTGTTTTCTATGTCTTTTCTTCAACACATACACACTGTTTTTTCATTGAAATCTCCTTAGATTGATTTCTTGAACATTTTTAAGTTTTCAGAATGTAGGAACCACACACCTTGAGACTTACAGTGAGGTATCTTTTTAAAACAATTTTAACTCACGTGTTTTACATATTTATTTTTCTCAACATGTTCTTAAAAAAAATCTACAAAATTTTATAATTAATAAGTGACCTTAGCAAAGTTATAAGACAGGCCAATATTTAAAACTCAATTGTATTATGGTGTTAATGGGTTTTTCACAAGCAAAAGGAAGAATGAAGCTGTGTCTTCATTAATAAAGATTACCTCATACTCAAAGATTAACTCATGAGGACCTAAGAACTGAATAACAAAGTTAAAAGTATAAAATTCTTCAAAGCCACATAAGGAACAATTGAAAAATCTCAGTACTAGATTCTATAATAATCATGAATTACATATACCACCCAAAGTACGGTCAGTGGAACAAACAAATCTTAAATTGGGTTCATGAAAATTTAATATTTCTATACATCAGAAGATTCAGTCAACAGAATGAAAATGCAGCCAGCTGGATGAAAGTATTTGCAAATTGTGTCTCTAAATAGGATTAATACTCAGTTTACATAAAGAACTACAATTGAACGTCAAAACACAAAATAATATAAAAATTAACCAGCACAAATATTCACTATCATTCATCTTTAAGGAGATGCAAATCAGAACCACAATGACCTTCCTCTTCACATTATGAGTCCCAGGCCTTTATCCTTCGGCCAGCCTTTCTCACCCTTCTCCCAGAATCCCTTAGTGCATGTTTTCATCAGTTGATGGCATTCATTTCCCTCTTAGCTCTGTTCATTGTTTCTCTCTGTCTGTCCTTGGTCATTTCAAATGGCTCGCCTCTGAGTCTTCTAATAGTCTCTTCTGCCACTAACTCTTCAGAACCCCTTTGCTGAAAATTTCAATTCATGTATTTTGATTTTCTGTTTGATGTTTAAAAGATGGCCTCTCTCGGCTGAAGTTCTCGTTGTGTCTGCTCATCGCTTCTGTTTCGTTGAGTAGTTTGCTCCTGGTCCGCTTTAACTCACTGATCCTATCTACGTTGGCTTAAAGCTGTGATCAGCTTTGCCTGAGGTCATGATTCAGGGCCATACTGTTCTGTTTCTCTGCACCTTGCGGTCTTTTGTTGAGGGCTGAGCATTTGAAGAATAAACATCCCCATCTCCCCGTTACTGACCTTGTGACTTACTACTCCACTCAGTGAGCATCTTATCTACACTGTGTAGTGGGATTTAGGTATTATTTGGCAAAGCTTAAAGGCGTGTCTCTAGCACACTGAGTGCCTTAATGGGGTGTGGCCAGACCTATTGAGACACCAGGACATTGACTTTTTTTGTTTGTTTTTGAGTTCTCGGAGAGCAGATCCGGCCATCCATCGTCAGACATTTCCACTCTCCAAAAATTGTCTCTTAGTCTTCACTGTGTTTCCTTTCCTCTGGTCTTCTGTAAGTCCACTTTTAAACGTCACAGTTCCTGTGAGACTCATGCCTGCTTTTTGTCCAGGGCTTTAGATGTTCTATTAAATTTCTCTGCCATAGTGTCTTGCCCAGTGCCATCAGGTGTGTGGTCCTCCTGCAATACCCATGTACGAAGTTCATCACTGCTTCCAAGAGCTTCCGACTTGAATCTGAGCTATGGTATTATTTCATCAACCTTCAGAGTAATACAAAATAGAAACCAGTCCTTTATACCTCCTCCAGACAAGTGGATGTTGCAAACAAATTCTGTCCCTTTCATATAGTCCAAAAGGAACTATCAGGAACTGGGCAGATTCTTTCCAGCCAAACTGTTTTAGGTTAGGTTGACAACAGCATGGTAATGAAGTGCCAATGTCCTGGGCAGCTGACGTTTTCTTTTTTATTCTATGGATTGTGCCTCTGAAAAATGCATGTATTTCTTTGGGAAGGAAGAGCTGGAATAGATGCCGTGTATCGTCACAGTAATTAATTCACCTGTATCTTGCCTGATGATGCATCATAGACTCATATCCCAGGAGTCTGACATAAAAGGGAAACTGACGAATGAAGCTGCTTGCCATCAGGAATGAGAATTTACAGCGTGCTTCTTGGGCATCGGTACAAACTTGAGTTACTTTGAAATCTGTCTTAAAATAGCCTGGAGGCAGAACTCAGAGCTTTCATTTCTCATCAGCTCCCAAATGGCTTCTGCTGCTGATGCTGGTGGGCTGAGCCAACCTCAGTGGAGATTTATAAGCTATGCATTTTCCTGAGACCAGACCTTGTAGTTTCTAGCAAAGAAGGATCTAGTATGTGATATGACGTCATCATATCTGTATTCACACATGGCCCAGAGATCTCAGCCAACCTGAGTCCTGACTGTATCTCTGAATTATGGAGAGGCATGTTAGAAAAAGTTCAAGGCCTGGGTTCCACTCTCTGGGGAGTAGCATTAACAACCTAGACAATGGTGAGAAGTAAGTTCTTAAACTGCTGTGAATCAGCAGATCTGGGAAGTCTAGCCAGAGAAGTTGATCAGCTCACTTATAGATAAAATGCACAAGTAGGACTCGACATCAAAATAATTTTTAAAGTATGACTTTTTATTTAAGGCTTGACTGATCAACTACTTCCAAACGTAGAAAACAAAGACCTGGCCTTATCATGTGTGCATGGTTCTTTGGGAAAACTCATGGACCCCAGGAGGTGGTTGTCTTGAAAAAGAGAAGAAAGTCTGATCTTCCTAGACTAGATCAATGGAATCACTTGGCTTCATCAAAAGCAGCAGATTGGGTTATGGCTGCTGCTCTTCATTCGTTGGTACTAGAACGACAGGACACCACACCCTTCCTCTGTAATTTTACAGGGCCTCTCACAGGAGCAGAGAGAGATTTCCTTGCCTCATTGGCATTGGCTGAGAAAGCGCATCACTCACACTGCAGAGATGTTGTAGGGTCCAGAGTGGTTTTGCTAGGCTTCTTGTCCTACCGGCTGGTGTATCAGGAGGTCACACCAATGTCAGAGATTCTGATAAAGAAGATCTGGGGAAAAGTTCAGGTTTGAGGTAAACTCTAGACCCAGCAAGTTTTGCTGAACTGATGGCTTAGAGGATTATAAAGTAAAACAGCTGACCAGATGCCTTAAAGGAGCTTGAAAATTAAACATATAGAAAATTAAACATATAGAATCTAGTTTATCATCCATTGACAGCCGTCATGGAGTGGTCATTGTGAGTTCTGGACACTGTGTGAGCCTTCACCAAGCCATGGCATTTATTTAAAGATGTTACTTAAAATGTGTTTGTGCTTTCTAAATTCTTACTATTTCCATAGGATTATGGAAATCGCCATTTTGTGATGTGTTCACCCCTTACAAAAACTGAAATTCCCCAATGTGGGTAAGTACAGGATAAATGCAGAATTTTTATAGCATAAAGATCTAAAAGACTCACTCTCACAAATCTGACAGCTTCCTTCCATGTGGACCAGTCAATCAGAGAGGGGGAGTATCAGGTGAGAATTGAGCCAGCTTGTAGTCATGTCTTTCTCTGAGAGTGGTAGCATATGCAAAGCAAGACAAAGGAATCTATATTCGGATGCCACCCTCAGGGCCATATTTTGTCATTTGTCTGTGAACTGCATCTTAAGCCTGTGAGACTTCTCTGCAAAAATCAAAGACAGATAAAATAGAGTTTAGCTA
This sequence comes from Phyllotis vaccarum, assembly GCA_033318265.1. Lineage (NCBI taxonomy): Eukaryota > Metazoa > Chordata > Mammalia > Rodentia > Cricetidae > Phyllotis > Phyllotis vaccarum. The sequence goes on along the minus strand of JARWLC010000001.1, from coordinate 59,845,896 downwards.
GGCACATCTAGTCATGGAACTATGTGAAAGCCAGTCTTCTGAAGAGTGTCAGGAGCCATTCTAACATGACAGGCAGTTACTTCTGCTTTCTGAGATTGCTAACCAATGTCAGACTAATAGTATATTACCTGCTGCAGTCCAATATTTAAAAACTATTGATAACACTTTTCCAACATGCAGTCAGTCCTGCCAAACTGAGATGAATCTTGTGGTGTGCCAGTGATTATCATTCGGGAGGTGCTGAGTGTGTGTGGTAGGGAGCACAGAAGGGAGCACAGAGAGGGGGAGGGGCCTGGCTGGGGCGGTCCTGACTTTGTTTCTAGCTCTCTGGGTGACCTTGGATTCCTCACTTATTTCTTAGCTTCAGATTAGATAGTATGATTTTAAGCACTTACCGGAACTGAAACAATATGCTTACTTCTGAATGAAACATTTCCAGATGAGGAGAGATGTGAGGTGACAGGCTGTTATTCCTAATCATTTTCTTGGCAAACAAGGCAACAGTCAGAAAGCGGTTAACTGCGCAAACCACCAAAACCTTCCACTTTTCACTTAGAGCCTTAAAAATGGAGGGACTAAAAATAGGATTTGAGAGCTTACATAAAGTCCTTAAATAAAATAATGTAACTCGATTAAAGCTCACAATGTCCGTAACGCACAGTGACTACTTCATGACAGCTCCCAGTAACTGCTAAGGGATATTCTATGCCTTTAGCTTTTAGGCTCCTGTAAGGCATCCACATTATCTGTTTTACTTTCTAACAGCTTCAAAAAGCTATGGTTTACGTTTTCCTTTAGGCAATTATTAAAATTATTTTTTTTTAAAAAAATAAGATTATTAGACTCAGAAGAAATACTTTCATAACAATCAGAGCAAACTCTTTGTAAATACTAAGTGCCCTGACTCTCTAATGCCTTTAAGAAAACCCAAGAAGTGTTTGTTAAGCATCTGTCTTGCTTCCATTGCTACTCTGTGTACTTAGGAGGTGCGAGCCAACTGGATGTGTGTGCTAGCCCATGTTTTCTTCCAGTACCTTTTGCTCGTGTTCATGATTGCACAGGAAATCAGGTGAGATTTCTAAATCATGGCTTAGAAGAAACCTTGCAGATAAGGAGAGCACCGTATAGAAGAAGTCATTAATGTGCTCAAAATCACACAGAAAATTTCAGTTAAGGCTGGGATTCTGCTACAGGCTTCCGGTGTCAAAGCCACACTAGCCTGATGCTCTTCCGGTGTCTGCTGAGCTCACACTGATTGGAAGGCCTCTTGGGAAACGCGTCTTTGACAATCATAGATTCCCTGGACATGGGCATAGGTGGCATTCCTACTTAACCGATGACAGGAATTTGGGGAACTAAAAGAATCAATCCAAGTGTGATGACATTAAATGTCACCAACCTCTGGCCCAGGTTTGAGCTCTGGGATCCATTTCCCCAAGAGCTGACCAGTCCAGATGATCAGGGGACATTTGTTCTTAATTCCATACTCTCCTGAGACTAATGTACAAAGAAAGACATAGAGGCATTGTCTCTTCCATTTGGAATTTTTGTTTGTTTGCTTAGTAAAAACATATTTCCGTGCAGTTTGTATGAGTCCCTCAGAATGGCACAAATCATATTCAAACAAGTTTCCCCAACCTAATTAGAATATTGTTTTATTACATTGCACATTTCCTAAATCTCATGCTAATTAAATGTATGTTGTTCTTCATTATTACCAACAAAAACTATCTATGCTCCAGATTTATGCTTGTGTACCGTGGTGGTTGACAGCTATATCAGCATTTCAAATTGAAATCCATTTCAGAGGTTTAGAGCTTTTTCTGGAAAATTAATTGTAGCTGGAACCTGGCACAGCGGTGCTTGCTGATCAGCCTGGGGGCCCCTGTAGCTACTGGCTCTTTTTTCTGGAATAGTGTGGCTGGGGGAGAGGAGCCAGGAGCGTTATGGAGGAGGTAGGAAGAAATGGGGGAATAGAATGTCCTTCCTTTTGGAGCCTTCCCATCCTTGCTGGCTTTGTCTGCAGAGAGATGAGCATTCCTTCCCCTAAAGAGCTAGAGGGCAGAGCCACTTTTCTCCTGCCATAGACAAGCCTTCTAGGGCTTGGCCACTGTCAATAATGGAAGAATTTTCTCTATGTATATTACCTTGAAAATTTTAGAAGATTGCTTTTTAATCTCAGCTGAAATAGGTTAGGGGATCTACCTGTGTTTGATAGGCAAGTAAACAGATGACCTTCTGTGGTGATCTAAATGAGGACAGTCTTCCATAGGCTCTACTATGTGAACCTAGGGCCCCTGTTAATGGTGCTATTTGGGAAGGTTCAGGGGGTGTGGCCATGCTGGAGGAAGTATGTCATTGGGGTGGGACTTGAGAGATTAAAGCGGCACCTGGCTTCCAGTTTGCTAGCTCTGTTTCATACCAGTGGTTCAGATGCAAGCACTCAGCTTCCTGCACCTGCCACCATGCCACCATGCTCTTTGCCACCATACATTGCTGCCACCATGCTTTTCTGGCACTATGGGCTTTATACTTCTGGAATGGTAAGCCCAAATATTCTTCCTTCTATAAGTTGCCTTGATCATGGTGTTTTATCAGAGCCACAGAGAAATAACTAATATACCTCCAAGCCAACAGGACCTGTTTTCTGCTAATTTGTCCCTCAACTTTTCCAAAAAGAAGAGAGGTGACTATAGGGAGATTATGTTGTTCCATTGTAAATAATTGTCCTCGTCTATGAGTTTAATAAAAAGCACTGATTGGCCAAAGGCAGACAGGAAGTGTGGGCGGGGCTACCAGACTCTAGGAACAGCCAGAACAGAGCAGAAGGCCAGAGAGAAGCCAGAAGAAGCAGAGGACAACCATGCTGCTGTGAGAAAAGGTACTGAGTCACATGGCTGAACAGGATGAGTCTTGGGTTAGATGAAGGGTAGAGAGCCAACAAGTTATATGCCTGGGCCTTAGGCTGATCAACCTAAAATTATAGCAAGCATCAGTGTGTCTCTGTGGATCTGTGGGTCCGCAGGCCTAAACCTAGAGTCTAGGCCCAAAAGTCCCGGCAAGAAACCTCCTACTACAGGTGACATTAATAACTCAGGTTTCATATCCCTGCTTTGTGAGATTTTATGATCCCACCCTCCCTCATTTTTTTTTTAACGAAGAAAAAGGAACTATCTACAAAATCAAAATTTCCACTAGTCTTGGCATAAACGAGGAACTCTCCCTGCTTATCCTGAACAATGAAAAGAGTTTCTATTGATGCCTGACAGCGGCAGCGACAAGGGCACACCAGCTTATGGAGGTGAAACCTGAGAGCACAAATCCAGGAAGTTTGGATTGTAAGCTGAGGAGCCTCCAAGAACAGATTGCTTTGTCCCACATCTTCCTCTCCCATGTCTCCACAGCACACTCATTCTGTAGTGTTTACTTTTTCCTGCCATGGCTCACGCTCTGCTTCACACTACAGCCTGTTTGTTTCCTATGCATTCACCCTGTCCCCAGACTATCCCAGTGTTAAAGTCCGTCCAGTTTCTCAGTTCTAGGTCTCCCAGTAAGAGAATGGCTCTTGTTGACTCCATGTGAGGTGGGTACCCAGCTTCTATCACGTTCATTGTAATGGGAGTGCTGGCACCATGCACACTAGATATGATGCTCTGCAGAGATTTCGAGAATAGCATTCCACAGAGCAATGGTTGACAGGGCCCGAGGTTATACCTACACATATATAGGTAGTTATGGATTTATGTTTAGACATGGCTGAAAGAACATTATCATTGGTGAAAGATGATGGCTCATGGAAACTAGTTGAATTCTATGGTTGTTGAAATCAGACTCCAGTCCTCTTACAAAGCCCAGGTTCCCTTCAGACACCCTGATTGATTGGACAGGGAAAAGGAGTCTGCACTTATGAGAAGCCCTTCTGGTGCATCTGATGAAGTGGTCACCTACCACTTTTTGAAAAGCACCCGGATGCTGGATGTGTGTTTCAGGGTAACCAATGATCAGTGCTGAAGTTGTTCGTCATGGCAGTTTTTAGGGCCTGGAAGGATTGTGACTGTCCCATGGTGGCTGGAAGAGGTCAGTAGTGAGAGCAAATACTTCCTTATCCTGCCTGAAAGGGATGGATACACACACACACACACACACACACACACACACACACACACACATGCAAACACTTCAGGAGTTGAATCAAAGAACTTCTAAGTGCTTCCATCCCCTTGTTCTAGTTCCTGACTGAAAACGAAAAGGAAGTTAATTATGAAATAACATGGTCATGCTGATAATACTTTCCCAGTCAGCATGAGTGAAATATGCCAGGGTTGGTTACATTCCAAGCCCAGGGGCTTGATTCAGAGCTGTCAGGGGGACATGAAAGGCACCTCCATCGCTGCTTCTTCAAGCAGGACCATCAGCACAGAAGGTAATTTAATTTCCTTGGTCCTTGTCCCCAGGATGCCATACCTTGCTGAAAGTGCTAATTTCTAATTATAAAGAGCATGAATTTGTTTTTTTGTTTTGTTTTGTAAATCTCAAAGTTAAAAATACAATTCACATTTGCAAGTTTACTGTTCTCTGCTTCAAGGATGGCTAAGGTCAGCTGATGGGCAAATATCTATTGTACAAGCCCAAGGTTCACCATTTTTTATTAGGTAAAAAAAAAATGTGTGCAGAAGAAAGAAATTAAAAAGAAATTAGGATATGTAGTGTGTGGAGCCAAGCCTGCCATCCTTCCACACACAGCACAGAGGGTGGCCTCCCAGCCAGCGAGTGCTCAGCACCTGCATTCATTTAATGATTACATGTTCACAGCAGCTGAATGTGTGGTGTGCAGTCACATGAACTGCTCATTAGACATTAAAATAAACCCGCATGAACACAGCCTGCTCCCGCTGCCATCAGGAAACCAAATGAATTAAATAAAAGACTGACAGAAAGGCAGCGAGAGCAAGATTTGACGTATAGGGAGCAGGGAAGTCACAACTGTCTTTGACCAGGAGCCAGTTCCTTTTAGCTCTGGAGAGATAGAGTTAAAGTCAGAGAAGAAGGGGCGTGTCCTCTGCTTGCCAATGACTGCCAGACCGTTCACTTCACAAGTGGCTTTGGGCAGTTAGCCCAAGTACTCTGTAGCATAAAGGAGGAAACTGGACGGGGGTTGTGGCAGGGTGTGTGTGTGTACAGAAAATAAAACTCTTGGAGGGGATGTATGTTTCTCCCTGATGTGTTATAACTGTCTCTGATTCTTGTCTTTGTTTACGGGGATGGGAGGGTGTCCTCATGCTACGTCCCACTTGTGGAGATCAGAGGACAACGTTGTTTCTTTCTGCCGCATGGATTCTGGGGATTGAACCCAGGTCATCATGTGTGGTAAAGTGCCGTTACCAGCTGAACATCTTTAAAAAATTAATTTGGTTTCTCCAGCTTCCTCGAATGGCTCTAATCTACAGACAGTGTTTTCTGATTTTGTTATGTCTGTTTGTGAGTTTGTCAGCAAGTGAAGAAATAACCTCCAACCCCTCTCTGAAGCATCTCGGTTCCCAGCATGCTCTCCTATCCTGCTGAGGCTCCTCTTCCTCCCCTATCAGTGCCTACAAGATTGGCGGGTACTATCTTTCTTCATCCTGTCTTTACACATGTATGCAGATGGATCCACATTTACAAACCCACATTTGCCTGTCCAGTAGTTTTGATGTCCACACCTGAAAATTTATGAAGACCAGGATCTCTGCAGGGTGTGGTGAAAATACACCATTGTCCTCTAGGTCACCTTCTACCTGATTGCTCAGGCACAAGCTAAGTCCCTCCTTCTCCTGCCTTCCCCCTTCCCCTCATATACAGTTCATTAGCACATCCGATGGAGACACCTCTCCTCAGTGATGCCTAAACCCTCAGTTGTCACATGGTGACTACCATAGCGAGCAGGCTCCTCTGCTTCTGGTGACCATGGTGCCCTGTAGAGATATTTTCAAATATAATAAAAACATTTGGAGATATCAGAGGGATCTACCCATAGTCTAGGAGGATCAGACTGTGGTAACTCACCTTTAATCCCAGCACAGGGAGTATCTTGGGAGTGGTGACCTACGCCCTTAATCCAATCTGAGTTTGAGGTCATTTTAGTTTACAGAAGGAGTTCCAGGCTCCCAGGAAGGCAGTGGTGGGGCCACGCCTTAACTGAGCAGAGAAAATATTTAAGGCAGGCATAGAAAGACAGAGCAGGCAGAAGCCAGGAGGAGCGAGGCTGAGGAAGCTGGAAGACAGCTGGGTGGGATCTGACTGTGGTGTTTACTCTCTCTGATATCTCCAACTTTCTCAGAGATCTATCCCTGAGTTTCCTTTATTCATGTAACAATGCCCTTCCCCATTTTTGTGACATCACCCTTGCCCATCCATCTTGGTATAGCTGTTAGTTACTACCACTATCTCTGAACTGACCTAACAAGGCAGCCAAAGAGATCCCCTAAAAGGATACACCAGATATGAGACCCCACCCTCACACAATGTACATTTGGAAAATATTAGAGCGTATAGTGACTTCATGCTCACATTTGCTGCACTTCTTAATCTCACAGAATGTTCTAAGAGCCGAAATCAACTTGTCATTGCTCCGACTAAAAATCTTCAAAGGCTAATAATGCTCACCACATTGAACAGCATTTTGTCTGCTAAGAATGTGTTTGGCCCCAAGTAATGGAAAAACTGACGAAGGAATAAAAGGGTGTGTGTGCTAACAGAGCAAGGAATCCCAAGTAGGCAATTAATTGTGCTGGTGTGGATTTTTAATGAATCCAAGAAGTACTCAGATTCTTTTTTCTCTCAACATGCTGATGTTACTTCCCATGTTTATCACCTCCTGGTTCCAAGCTGGCCCTCACAGTTGCAGCATCACATGTGTGCCATCTAGGTTTCCAGGCAAGAAAAGGTAAGAGAGGTAAAATTGTACAGCAAACACATTTGTACTCCGGAGCTTTTGCATTCAGCATTTTTTCCCAGCTAGCCCATGTTTCCCCCAAGTTTCTACATTATTTTTTATAACCGCTCATGTCAAAGCCCAAATGTCAACTACCAGAAAGGAGTTATCAAAACTAGCAGGGCCTGTTGCCCTCCATTGCCTCTGCTCTCTGGCTTTATCTTTTCTTATGGAAAGCTATTTTAATTACCAGGACTGATGGAGCCAAGTATCTATCATGAGCTACTTATCAATGAGATTCCTATTTCTTTTGAAGTTTAAGCTTTGGTTCTTAGTTCTGCAGGCTGTTTCTTTACACTGCTATTTGAATCTTCGCTGTATAAAAGCTCAGTTTTATGGGATCTCATTTCTTAAGGCCCACTGGAACTTCCTGTGAGGTATTAACATCCCATTCAAGAAGCTGTTGCCTGTGCTGACCAGTCTTATGTCAATTGACACAAGCTAGACTCATCTGAAGGAAACCTCAATTGAGAAAATGTCTCCATCACAGCCATCTGTAAGGCATTTTCTAGTTAGTGATTGATGGGGAAGGGCCCAGCCCGTGGTGGGTGGGGCCATCGCTGGGCTAGTGGTCTTGGGTTCTATAAGAAAGCAGGCTGAGCAAGCCATGAGGAGGAACAAGTGAGTAAGCAGCCCCTCCTCCATGGCCTCTGCATCAGCTCCAGGTGCCTGCCCTGACTTCCTTCAGTGACAAAGAGCAATGTGGACGGACATGTAAGCTGACAAAGGCCTTTCTTTCCTAACCTGCTTTTTGATATGGTGTTTTGTCGTAGCGATGGAGACCATAGCTCGGACACTGCTCCTGCCTACCTGTCTTTCTCCAGCAGTTCCACAGTTTCATGTTTGACATTAAGGTCTTTAACACACTTTTTTTTTTGAGAGAGAGATAGATTGAGGTTTAGTCATTACCCAGTCCGTTTTCACAGTGCCATGCTGCGTCTGTTCCTTTGGTTCTGCAGTATTGTTTAAAGTCGGGTATTGGAAATTTTTTTGCTCAGTGCTGCTTCGGTCTTTTGTTTTCTGTATGACTTTTATTCCCCCACACCCCCATCCATTCCTCAGAGAGGGTAAGGACTCCTAGGGTGAGTCAGTGCTGTCTGGCATATCCAGCTGAGGTAGGACCAGTTTCAAGGCTGAGCAAGATGGCTTTCCCCTATCATCAAATGATGACTACCCTAATTGTCATTATAGAACCTTCATTCATAAACTGATGGAAGATGATGCAGAGATCCACAGCTACGCACTGGACCAAGTTCCCAGTCCAGCTGAAGAGAGGGAGGAGGGGTTATATGAGCAAAGGGGTCAATATCATGATGAGGAGACTCACAGAGACAGCTGACCTGAGCTATTAGGAGCTCACTGACTCTAAATTGACAGCTGGGGAAACTGTATGGGACTGCACTAAGCCCTCCAAAAGTGGATGACAATTGAATGGTGTGAGGCAGTTTGTGATGCCTCTGGCAGTGGGACCAAAATTTATTCCTGGGCATTAACTGTCTTCTTGGAGCCCATTCCTTACAGAGGAACATCTTGCTCAGAGGTTTTTGTTTTATTTATGTAATGTATATCAATGGGTATTTGATAGAAACTGCATCAACTCTGGATTACTTTATCAATATATTCATTTTATCAAAGTTAATTCTGCTAAATCTAGTGCCTTAATTTTTTTCTTTAGTGTTTAAAAGTCCCGAGGTAAGTTTCTTTCATATGCATGGCTAAGTTTACTCCTAAGTCTTTTATAAAGCTACTGTAAATGAGTTTTCCCCCTAATTTCTTTCTTACTCATTCAGTATTAATACATAGAAAAGCCCCCTAATTTTTGTGTATTTGGTTTGACCATTTGTTTCCCCTGATTTAAGTGTTTTCTGGTGGGAACTTTTCAGGGCTAATTTGATTTGATATCATTTTTAATTTTTTCCTTTTGCCCTATATTGTTATAGTTAAAGCTCCAAGCACTACACTGGATGGGATTGGAGAGAGCAGACGACCTTTGTCTGTTCTTTAGGACACGCCTTCAGCTTCCCCACATAGTATGCCAGCTATAGACAGTTGCCTGTAGCTTTTTTATGCTAGGTTATATTCCTTTACTCGCTTTTTCTTTCTTCAATGCTTTATCAAGAAGACATAGTGAATTTTGTCAAAGGCTTTTTTTTCCCCCTCATCTATTGAAATGATGGGGGAAAACCAGGGCAAACCAAGGGAGAAGTTTGTTCTTTTATAATAACTTGAAGTTTTTTTGAACGTTTTCATTCTGTTTTTTCTTTCTTTTTAACCTGTTTTCATTTGGTTTTGAATTTATAACAGTTGTTTGAAAGTCCTTTTCTGTTATTTCCAAATTCTGTATTTCTTTAGTTTTTGTTTTCTTGAATTTTACAGCTTTTCATTGAATTTTCCAACTTTTTTTTTTTTTTTTTTTTTTTTAATTAAAGCATGCTCTGTGGTTTTGGGAGCAGGTAGATGCTTGTGAGGAAAGTGAACACTTGCCAAGACAGCCAGCAATCTCTCTCCTCTTGCTGCTCACAGTGGAGGTGGTATCTAGGACTTTTGTGAGCATGGTCTCTAAGCTTAGACTTTAGTCTCTTCTCTGGTTTCCATGCATGTGTGTGTATTGTAAATTTATATATAATTAGACACATAATTTGCTTTTTAGTGTCTTAATGTCTCTAAGAGTTTTATACTTGCTTCCAGAACATTATCGGAGTATTCTCCCTGCAATCATTTACCTCTAGATGACTATGAGTATGAAAATTCCTATAATTGTTTATGCTAAGTTATCCACCACTTGTTGTGGGATATTATTTTAACTAGGCAGAGATGCGTTACGTTTGTTTATGCTTCAGAACATTGCTTTAACTGTGTAAAGGTGTGTTACTGTTGCTTAGGCTACATTTGTTTAATTATAAAAAAAGATGTGCTGCATTTGTTTCACCTTGCCTGCCTAGGGCTCCTGATTGGTCTAATAAAGAACTGAATGGCCAAAGCTAGGCAGGGAAAGGATAGGTGGGGCTGCCAGGCAGAGATAATAAATAGGAAGAAAAATCTAGGCTGGAGAGGAGAGAGAGAAGAGTGGAGAGAATAAGGGACCAGAAGCCGGGCATAAGATATGCAGAAGTAAGAACAGTAATCAGCCTTGAGACAAAAGGTAGATAAGGAAAAACAGGTTAATTTAAGTGAAAAGAGGTAGCCAGAAATGAGCCTAAGCCAGGCTGGGCATTCAAAACTAAGAAGTCTCTGTGTCATGATTTGGGAGCTGGTTTGTGACCCGGAAGAAAAAGCCTGGAACTGCTGTTGTTCATGACTTTGAACCTGAGCTCCAAGTCGCAGCCATTCACCCTTCTGTCCCTTGGGTGGCCCATGTGGATGGCAAATACGTTTTTCAATCTTTGCCTTACATCTTGAAAGAGGGGCCTGAGAATGGTTCATTTCTGCTGCCATGCCATCTCACAAAGCTGAATCGGCAAGGTTAAACGAAACACTGTATATTCTTTAGTATTTTGCCCATGAAATTTTTTTGGGGGGCGGGGCATTTGACTGTTGCAAATCTTTGGCGGCTTCCCAAGGGCCTACAAATAAAGTTAATGTCATCATTAATTCTTATTTGATATTTCCTTAGGGGAAGTAAGGGCCTGGCACTTGGAATTTTTTTTTTTTTTTTTTTTTTTTTTTTTTTTTTTTTTTTTTTTTTTTTTTTTTTTTTGCTAACATCACTGAGGAACTATGCTCTCAAACATACATGGACTGTTTATAAAAATAAGTTATTTATTAGCTCAATCTAATCTCACCAAATATGCCTATACTGAACAAAAGTTTTTCTGCTATTATAAATTTAAGGTTAGACTTAATATAGATAAAATCTTTCAGTTTAAATCACAGAATAAAACCCAGGTAAAATAAATTACACCAAAGCTGCTATTTAAATGTTAAAATGAGACAAAGGCATTCATGGTCTTAAATTCTCAAATTAGAAAATTAATGATCTAATTAACATGGCCTCCAGCACATAAGACAATACTGCCTCATAATACATACACAGATGTTAATTGAGTGGATTATTGATTAAGTTAATTAGAGAACTCAAAGCTGATATCAAGAAGGCAGAGAAAAGGCTTCCTTGACCTAAGCAACTTGGGGAGGAAAGGGTTTATTCAGCTTATGCTTCTATATTGATATTCATCACGGAAGGAAGTCAGGGCAGGAACCCAAACAGGGCAAGATCCTGTAGGCAGGAGTTGATGCAGAGCCAATGAAGGGGTGCTGCTTACTGACTTGCTCAGCCTGCTTTTTATAGATCCCAGGACCACCAGCCCAGGGGTGATACCACCCACAATGGGCTTGGTCCCACTACATCAATCATTAATTAAGAAAAGGCCCTACAAACTTGCCTACAGCCAGATCTTACAGTGGCAATTTCTCAGTTGAGGTTCCCTTATCCTAGATGAATCCATTTCATATCAAGTTGTTGTAAAACTGGCCAGGACACCTGGTAATTATTCCCTTTAGGTAAACTATATGTAAGTGAGAACTAATGTTTATTCTTTAGTATTTGCCTACAGGTACCAACTCAAATGCCACCATGCTAAGAGAAATTCCTTTGGGTGTGAGTGTCCCGTTCTCCCCCCACCCCCAGCCCCCGCAGGAAGAGTACCAGGATGCCAATATCTGAGTCGTCTCCACACAGGAGGGCAACAGGAACTAGTCCTGAGACCAAAGCTGCATATTAGATCCATGCAGCTGATTTTCAATGAAATGTTTGGAGTCCTGGGTCCATTTCGTTGGCCTCTATGTAACCTGCAATTAATGCATTGCTCCAGCTCTTTCAGAAGGTGACCGTAACTGCATCTTACACTCTGACTTGCTTCAACAGTGTGCTAGTTCTCAAATAGCCAAGACGCTTGGCGGACGATGCCTCATCACATCTCTCCACTGGAACTTCTTAGCCATTGTGTTAAAACCAACACTTCAGCTTTTCCCATCCTGTTTCTTCATCCGTCAGTTGTTGCTTCCATTTATATCTTTTTTAACTTTCCTGGGTATGCTGATAAATTATTTGGCTGGAAAAAAAAAATCTCTTGTTGAGGCAGATGAGGTATTCTTTCATCAATTCAACAAATATTTATTGAACACCTACCATCTGCCTGATTGCTGTATTATGATGATTACATACATACACTAGTTTCCTTGTTTGAGGTAACTATCTCTAACAGGATAGCTCCCTGCATGCAGAGTACAGGATCAGCCTAAAGCCATGTTTTCCATTTTATTTTATTTTTTTATTTTTTATTTTTTGCACTGGGCTTCTAAAGGACACCAGAAATTACAGCTCCGAACCACCATTTTGCACACTAATCACTAAAACTGTTGGCATATTTTCTACCTGGAAGCCTAGGGTTTCCAAACACAAAATAAATCATCGTGGAATTCCTCAAATATGTGTGGCATGTGGCAGGCCACAAGGATACTATGGCAGGTCTTATCAGGCCTAGGACAGAGCTGGGCCAGGAGGGAACAGAATCAGGCAGGATGGGACAGTCAGAGTGCTGGTGTACACAGGCACAGAAGACGGCTTCAGTAGAGAGAGGTGCAACTGAGCAGACAGTGGGTGTCACATGGCTAGAGAGTGCCAAGTCTTCTGTGCTACTCTTTACTATTCAGATTGTCAGTGGTAAGGTGACCAAGACATGTTATTCTCCATAGCCTTGAGGAGTTCTGAGACTAAGGGAACCTGCCCTTTCAGGGACTCTAACTCAGGCCAATTTGAGATTTGTGCCTGAAAACATTTCAGGACTAGCCAGCATAATGAAGCAGAGTTGAAGATTTTGTGAAAGATGTTTTAATAAAGGATGTTCAGAAAGACAGACATACCCAAGTCGGGGGGAGTGTTATTAGCAAGAGAGAACAGGGGTTGTGGCAGGGGAGGGTGGGTGGTGGTGGTATAGTCTGATGTTTTTCAGTCCTGGCCAGCAGGTCCCAAAGCCACTTATGAAGTAATTATTGAGAGACTTAATATTACAGTTCAGACATATTACTATTGAGCGCTTATGCTTAAATTAACCCATGATTCTGTTTATGTTTAGCTTGGTAGCTGTGCTTCAATACAGCATTCTCATCTTCCTTCTGTGTTTGTTGGTGTCTCCTGCTCTGCCTTTCCCCTTCCCAGAATTCTGTTAGTCTAGTAGCTCTACCTCTACTTTTTGCCCACCTTCTGGCCAATCAGCATTTTAAAATCAATACTGTTAACAAATCTTTACAGTTTTCAAAAAGCATTATCCCACAGGTGGGGGTGGAATAAGAAAGACATATCTAAGTCTCTCTGTGTGTGTATGTTCTTCCCAAGAGAAAACACAGGAAAGACATCCCAAACATGGGTATAGGCCTCTCAAGTGAGGGCTGTGGAGAATTCTGTTAGTATTAGCTGCTGGTGGCTCTTAGGTAGGTTACACATCAAAAAGGTTCTTAAGAAACCCACCCCTTTCTCTCTTTTTTGACAAGTGAGATTATGGGTAGCTCTGGAGATATAATTATAATTGTAAGTCAAATGCAGAACTCTCTGGAGCTGCAGGAGGGTTTAGCCTGTGTTTTCCCCCATAAACAGGCTCTGATAGCTGCTTAGAAACTGCAGGTTAGCAGTTGGAAAAGAGAGGCCTCAACAGTTGTCAATCACACTGGAATTCTTGCTTCCTTACCCAGATTCCTGGGCTAGAGACTCCTCTCTTCTCATGCCCCTTTGGTTTGTCCTGTCTTTCTTTGCTGCTTTAATTCTAAATATAAATGCTACAGTTGACTGACTCAACAAAAAAAAGTGTTCTTTATAAAACCAAGTCTTTGGGTTCTGCACTTTTTAATGCTAATTTTGAAAAGTCCTGAATTTTTATTTATGCGAATAATATTTATTAACATTTATTGCATTAGAAACAAAACTAGAAAAAAGATACAAAAATTGTCAATTTAAAAATAATAATTCCAGGGGCTAGAGAAATAGCTCAGAGGTTAAGAACACTAGCTGTTCTTCCAGAGGTCCTGAGTTCAATTCCCAGCAACCAAATGGTGGCTCACAATCATCTGTAATGAGATCTGGTGCCCTCTTCTGGCCTGCAGGCATGTGTAGTGAGAAGTTTCTCTGTCCCACCTGGCCAGTCCTACAGCCATTTAGTCCCAAATAATCACACAAAGGCTATGTTAATCATAATTGTTTGGCCTATGGCTCAGGCTTATTACTTGCTAATTCTTACTCTTAAACTAACCCATGATTCTTATCCATGTTGAGCCATGTGGTTTGATACCTTTGCTGAGTGCAGCATTCTTGTCTTACTTCCTCTGAGTGTGGCTGGTGTCTCTTCTGTGCTTCCTTTTCCCAGAATTCTCTTAGTCTGGTGACCCACCCATACTCCCTGTCTGCCTTCTGGCCATTCAGCATTTTATTAAACTAACACAAGTGACAAATATTTACAGCATACAAGAGCATTCTCCCACAGGTATACATGCAGGCAGAGCACTGTATACATAATAAATAAATCTTTAAAAAAATAAAGCTAAGTTTATTGCATATGAAACAGAAAATGTTTTGATGAAACATAACAACTTGATATGCCAGACTTTGTTGACTCCCCATGGGAGGCCATATCTTCTTTGAGGAATGGATGGGGGGGGGGGTGAGAGGGAGGAGGGGAGGGGAAGAGAACTGTGGTTAGTATTTTAAAAAGCCACTTAAAAAAATATAGTGAGCAAACCAGACTGACATTGCTTTATATTGTAGATGTCTGGCTCCATATTTAAAGATTAGGTGTTCAAATCACTCTTGCATTCAGTCAGGAGCGATAACCTCCAGAGCCACTGGGAAGTTGACCAGGTACAGAAAGAGGACCTGGAGAAACAGGCAATGAGAATTTGGGATTATCATCCAGTTATTTTGTCTCTGGGGTCTTCCTGCTCTAGTCTCTGGGCCTTTGAGAGCTACAGCTCACTGAGAGCCCCCAGGTCTAGCCTCTGACCATGAACAAGCTATTCCCAACACCTGTTTGAATTTCTCCGTGCTTTTCTCCCGTGTTCTGCCATTGAGGATGATGAAGAAAGAAAAAAATGCAGCTCCTCAATCAATGAGGAGCTTCGTCTGTCATAATTTGTTCAGTCCTCCCTGACTGTCAAATAATGCCCAATGGCCCTGGGTTTGAGGAGCATGTGTACTGAGAAGTACCAGAGATAGAGTAAGACTGGAGACAGAAAACTTAGTTCCAGTTTCAAGAGGGCTATGGATCAATGCTGAAGCCTGGAATTTACTCCACAGGTTCTTTTTATACCCAAATTGGGAGGGCAAGACTTCCTCCTTTAAGGACAGACACCATGGTTCAAAGTACAAAGTACAGACAAGTGTAAACACCTTTCTTAATTCACAAAACATCTAGTAACCAAACCTTAAGGAAAAAGCATCCCATTATACAATCCTGGGGAACAAAGCATCTGGTAACCACAGCATTGGCCAAACATCTTATTATGTAGCCCTGCAAGGCAAAGCAAGCTCGGACTCTTCAACCTTGAGTCGAGGTGGTAACAAACCACAAGCTGGAATCTGTGGGCTCCTACAGTGGGGAACTTCTGTGTCTATTGCCTGTCCCTTTCCTGTTGAGACATGATATCTGTATACTGAGGGGTGGGCACTATGGTGATTCATCATGGGTGTACAACATGTAATTGGCAAGCAAGAGGCACAAATGGTCTCATTTATTCCAGTGTTAATGTTTATTTGTTCTATGCTTGTTTATTTGAGACCTAGTTTTTCCCTGAAGCTCAGACTTGGCAGGGAGCTCAAACTGTCAAGCCTGCTTTTGCCTCCTAAAATCATCAATTTTGTGTGTTGGGAATTTCTTATGCTTTTCTGGTTATTCAGAAATATAGATTATTTTAATCAGTCATTACCTATGGTGCTATAGAAGTGAGAACTAATTGCTCCTGTCTGTTTTGGTGCCAACTCATCTGATGTCTTTCTGGCCTTATTGCCAGACCTTCCAGTCAGCTGAGTGTTTGCTTTCAAGACTCATTTTTCTATAGGTCAGACTTTCAGTTTCCACAAATGCTGACAACATGTACTATTTGTCCTTCTGTCTCTCATTTACTTAGCTTAATGTCCAGTTCCATATCCATTGCTGGAAATGATGGGCTTCCATTAATTTTGATAGTTTTATAATATTCAGCTGAGTAAATGTAACACATTTTATGCATCCATTCAGCAGTGAGTGCCACAGCCAATTCCATGCCTTAGTTCTTGTGCGTAGTCTTGCTGTACATGTGGGCATGCCAGCATCGCTTTGCTTCATCTCCTTTGGATATATCTCTTGTAGTAAGATTACTAGATCACATGGCAGGTTCTACTTCTAGTTTTTTTAAAGGAGCCTCCAGCCAGAGGGGTCACAGAATCAACTAAGCAGGGGTTACAGGGGCATGACTAACATGGATCCTGTATGTGTCTGAGCTAGGTCTGTACATATATCTCATGGTTGTGTAGCTTGATGTTCTTATGGGACTTCTAACAATGGGAGTGGGGGTGTCTCTGACTTTTTTGACTTTTTTGAGGTGGGGGAACGGAGGTGGAATTTATGGAGGAGAACTACTGTGAGGAGTGGATGGGAAATTTTAGTCAGGTTGTAATGTAAAAGAGAACAATTTTTTTTTTTAAAAAAGCCTCCACACTAGTTCTCATAAAACATCATTAATTTACATTTTTCAGCAGTGTGTCTGCTTTTTAAAAAATCTTTATATAAAAATCATGCCAATGGAGGGATTGATAACTCATTGTAGCCACTGCTGCTCTTTATCTCTACCTGATACGTCTTGCCCTGTAGCCAAGGCTGGCCTCAAACACCCAATCTTCCTGCCTCAGGCTCCCAGGTGCTGAGATTACAAGCATATGCCATCCTGCTCTGCTAACTGGGGTTTTAATTTGTATTTCTTTAATAAGTAGTAAGACAGAACATTTTTTTATAAACACATTGGCCACCTATATCCTCTATACCTATGTTATCTATGTCTGTGAGAAGTATCTACTCAGGTATTTAGGTGAAGTTTGAATTTGATTTATTTTTCTCTCAAAGTTTTATTCATTTTTTAATTTTAAATTTATTTTTATTCATGTGTGTATTCTTGTGAGTGTATGACAGGTATGGGGTTGTTACCAGAGGAGCTGAAGTTATAGATGGCTATGAGCTGCATTGTGTATGTCCTGGGAATTCCCTAGCCTCTGGGCTGATCATTTATGTTTATATGTATATATTTAGTGTTTAGATTTTCTTTTTTTAAAAAAGCACTTGATTGGGTTTATGGTTCCAGAGGTTTAGGGTCCATGAAGGCAAAACAAAGGCAGCAGAACAGTTGGGAGCTCACATCTTGAGCTATTAGTAAGAAGCAAAGAGCATACTGGGAAACCTTGAGCATGTCCCCAGTGACACACCTCTTTCAACAAGATAACACCTAGTCCTTCCCAGACAGTTCTGCCCTCTGAGGACCAAACATTCAGATATATAAGCTTATTAGGGCCAGCCATTCTCATTCAGACCACCAGAGACCATTTCATTTTCTAAGGTGTCAGACCGAAGACCATCTATCTGCTTTGCTGAGCAGAAACTCTGAATATAATTCTAGGTAGCAATTCATTTTTATTCTGCTTTTGAAGTCTTATATAGGGAATACACCTATGCCAATATCCTGGTGTTTTCCTTATGTCTTATTTTGGCTCCAATATGGTTTTACTTAATTTTTCTTGGATACCTGAACTCTTTTGTGCTCTATATCAATTCTAGGATGTTTTCTCCAGTTATGCAAAGCTACTCTTGCTACTTAAAGTCACCTGCTGCTACATTGGGGCCAAACACTTTCTATTTATGTCTACTAGTATTTTGTTTTTATAAAATTAAGCATTGTTCCAGCACTTGGCATATCAATTTACATCTCATTCTCATTTTTTTTAAGTAGTTTTGAGTGTATCTTATTTCTTTCTGTTTATGGTTTACGATATTAGCAGTATTTATTTCTTATTCCTTGTGGGCATGTCTCATTTTCTAGTGGGATTTATTTGCATTTTTAATTATGGTATTTACTTAATCTTTTCTATTCTGGGTATAGGATTCCCTTAAGCACCTGTTGTAATTCTGGTCTAGTGGTCATGAATTCTGATTTATCTTTATCATGGAAAATCTTTACTCTTCTTTCATTGTGAAGTATAGACTGGTTGGGTACAAAAATATTGATTGGAAGCTATTTTCTTTCAGGATCTGAAATACATCACTTCATAGCTTCCTGACATTTAGGGTTACTTCTGAGAAATCTGCTGTTAATTAATGCATTTGTTTTTAAATGTTACTTGACATTTTTCATTTGCAGATTATAATTGTTAACATTTCCAGCATCTCTAGCTGCCTCCAGAGTCCTACAGCCATAAATGCGCTGTTAGTACTTGGGCATTATACTAGTCAGCCCAGGGTACTAGGGCCAGGCATGTGTTCCCAGTATTCAAGCAAATATCTAGACAGTCCAGAGTTACATAGTCTGTGTATATGCAATCTATACTCAGGTGCTAAATCCCCTTATTAAAGACAAGCCCCTTCCCCCTGTATTCCCATGAGGTCTCTCACTCTCTTTCTCTCCTTCCTCTCTACCCCCTCCCTATGAGGCTGCTGTACATCTTTCTCTCTTCTCCTCTTCCTCCCCCAATAAAACTTCCCATGTAAGTGATGTCACATGCTCTCTGTCTCTCACCCACTGTGACTGCTGCATGCTGGCTTTTATTTTTAATACAACAATAATATTTTGTCTTTGTCTTATACTTTTAACAGCAATAATATTCTTTTTTGTCTTGTACTTTTAACAACTTAACTAATTCAGAATGGAAGGAAATATCCATAAACTATCCAAAAAGGAATTGCTGTTGAGAATGTAAAAGGAATTTAAAAATCAGAACAATGTGAGGGAAACACATGGTGGGAGATTCCCCTCCAACCAATCAGATTCATTTGTTCCTTCTGTTGTTAGACACAGCCATAATATTTATAGAGAACCTTACAGGTAAAATGGAGTCTGAAGTCTAAATAGCAGTACTTAGGTCAAGGTGCTTTTGCCTGCTCCCTTCAAACCTCGTACAGATTGTGAGAGACCAAAACAGTTAGTATTGGAATAAAAAAGAGGCATGGGGTCTGCGGAGGCAATACAGTCATGCCACAATGTGCATCTGTACTCTCCGAGCTGGGGAGGCAGAGACAGAAGTTTCTCCTGCTTGTCAGTCAGTGTAACCAATTGGTAAGCTTTAGGCTCAATGAGAGACCATATATCAATAAAGTAAGATAGGAAGCCAGGCAGTGGTTGGATGGAAAGACTTGCATAGTATGTCAGTTAACAAAATGCTGAAACATGCAAGTAAAGTCCCTAACCTTCGATTTCTGATTGGTGAAAATTTTAACTGAACTTGGCAACAAATGTTACTGAAATTTATGCTTATAAACCCCACTTCTGCCTGTCCTTGGAGCTGTCAGAAGAAATAAGTCTCCTGAGTCTTTGCCCTGCAGCCCTGATGGATCAGTGACCTTCTTATTCATCAGTGAATGAATAAAATCTTTGGGACTCATAAGCGTTGTCTCTCTCCTCCTCAGGGTGCACAATGGGCTAGATGGAACAGGGTTTAAAGTCAAGCTTTGGGATCCCTCGAACTTTACATTATGTTCTTATGTTTCCCTGAATCATATCAGCTCTATAGAACCATTTGTAGCTTTAACGAAATTTAGGACAACCCCCTCTAACCAATCATAATCTGTCACGCTCCGACCAACTATCCAAAGGACCTTGGTATGAGGAGAGTCTGGATTGAGAAATATCAGAGATAGAATAAGACCAGAGACAGAAAACAGTTTCAATTTAAGGAGGACTGTGGATCAATACAGGCTCTTTTTATACCCAAAACAGGAGAGCAAAACCTCTCTCAAAGACTCTTCGAAGTATAGACAGGTATAAATGCCTCCTTAATTCACAAAACATCTAGTAACCATGTCTTAAGGGAAAACATGCTGTTATACAGCCTTGGGGAGCAAAGCATGTGGTGACCGTGCCTTTGGCCAAACACCCTGCCATTAGGCCTCAAAGAATAAGACATCTGGTAACCATGACCTTGGCCAAACATCCCATTATGCAGTTTTGCAAAGCAAAACAAGCTCCGACTCGACTCTCTTACTTTGAGTCAAGGTGGTAACAAACCACAAGCTGGAATCTTCGTGGCTCCCACAACTTCACATTTTTTGGAAGCATGTCATCATTAGTATTTTGATGGAGAATTACAGTGAATCTATAGAACACTGGGTAGGTAGTTATGATTGCTTTATTTTTTACAATGGTTCCATTGAGATAAAATACCTATACCAAACATTCTCCACCCACTTAAAGTATATAATTCAGTGGGTTTTTTTTTTTTGTATATTACATTCTCTGAGAATTTCAAATATGCATAGAATATATTCCATCATACATATGTTTCATAGGATATATCATTGCTGTTTTCAACTTCTGGATTAACTCTACATCCCCTTACTTCTCAATATCATGTCCTTTTCTAGTTGTTTAATTAACCCCCTATGTCCAATTACTGTTGTCCACATATCCATTTGTGCAAGATTTTCCACTGGAGCAATGCCAACCTACAAGGGGCCACATTCCTTAGGAGTACTGACTCTTCTAGTGACATTATGTTCTTGTACATTGTAAATATTTGTCTCTCCTACTGGTTTAATAAAACACTGATTGGTCAGAAGGCAGACAGGAAGTGTGGGTGGGGCTACCAGACTAAGAAAATTGAGAAAAGGAAAAGCAGAGCAGAGACACCAGCAGACACACAGGAAAAGAAGGCCAGGATGCTGCTCTGAGAAAAGGTACTAAGTCACTTGGCTAATCATGGGTTAATTTAAGAGTTAAGAATTAGCTAGCAATATCCCTGAGCCATAGGTCAATCAGCATAAAATTAATGTAAGCTTCTGTGTGTTTCTTTGGGACTTTGGGACTGCTGGTCCGGGCCAGGAACTCTTTATTCCAGATGCTCCCTCCATACCTGTTGCAGAATATTATTTTAAGGTGTGTTACTTTTGTTTACGCTCTGAAACATTTGTTTAATGATGCAAAGATGTGTTTGATTAAGTAAAATTTGCTTGCGGTCAGGAGACTGGGTAGCAATTAGCTGACTGGAAGTGGTAAGGAGGAACCAGGTGGAGACTGTTTTTAAGGAGGGGCGAGGAGAAGCACTAGGGCTTTTTGGAGGATTGAGCAAGGAGAGAAGGTGAGGGTAAGCTACTTGCTATTCAGCCTCTCCGAGGAGAATTCTACCTTAACCTTTGAATATTGAGTTCTTTAGGGGGACAGAGACTTAGTTAAGTTCGCTTTGTGGCTTTGAAAGAGTCTATACCTATCACCGAAAATTCACTAGCAATATATAAAGGATTAATGTTTATTGAGGGATATATGAACACTCACAATACAAATTGAATCTTAAGACAGTTCTTGGAGATGGGAACTGTCCCACTTCCGGCTGCAGATTTATCTCCCGAGAGCACAGAGGCAACACAGGGAGGGGCTCAGTGTCCGGAGGCCTCTTTAAGGGGTCTGGCCACACCCATTCAGGCTCCAGGTATTCCAGAGACACGCCTCCAAACTGCTGCTAGCATCTGTGGAATTGCTGGATGGCAGTGGCTTACATGGCAGTAAAAAATGGGTGTGTGTGTGAGGGGGGGGGGGTCAGGACAACAGTCATCAACTACCAACAGTCCCCAGTTAGATGTAAAAGCTGCTCCAAGCTGGAGAGTTACCCGGCCGAATCTTATGCAGGCAGCTACAGCTTCTATGAATTCATGCCCAGGAGATATCATTTTTTAAAGCTCAGTCCTTCCCAGCCTCTAGCTCTTAAAAGTCCTTCCAACTCCTCTCCTACAATGTTTCTTGAGCCTTGGAGGGAGAGGTGTGATAGAGATGCCCTAATTGTGCTCGGGCACATATTCTCTGCATTCTGATAAGCTGTGAATCTCTATATTGTCCTCTGCCCAAAGACGTTTCTCTGATGCAGTGCGAGAGCCACACTAATCTAAATACAGAGATCTATAGTTAGAGGGTTCTCTGACACTATGTAAAATAATAGTAACGGGTTCGTTCCTAGGGCCTTTGAGCTTCTAGCCGTGGGTTTTTGTTAAATTTATAGTCCCAGATATGTGATTCCTCCTACAATGAGCCTTAATCAGAAAGCGACTGGTTAATCCCACAATGCTGCTATTGTGCCAATGGGCATATCTTGCCGTGCTGGGCTTTACTGTAACTTTCAGGATTCACAGGTAGATATGATTTTTGATGTCTTTTCTCACAGCTGCCAGCACAGTACAGTCTGGTTTCATGAAAGGTAGCCAGCAAGGAAGCTCCCAGGTCAGTGCCAGTTTGATTTTCCCAAGACCTGTCACCAAAGTACATGGTATGTTCAATAAAAGGATCTTACAAAAAAGTGGTGGTGGGCACCCAAAAGCCACAACAATGGCTGTGTGACTTTGAGGTCTCTGGAAACACTCTGACCAACAACTCAAGAGAAGATACCTCACAACTGGTACTGGGCCTTTTTATTAGGTCGTCTGTGGCTTCTTGGGGCACTGTTACTCTTTTGTAGAGTAACTCTAAACTTTTTAAATGTATGTGTATATGCCTGAACACATATTTAGGAAGCTTATTACATAGTAGAAGCTCACATGGCCTTTTAAAATATTCCCTCCTCTGCCTTACCCCCTCCTCCTCTGCTCACTTAGCTTCCCACCATTATTCCCCCTCTCCCCCTCTATCACTCTACCTTCCTGTAGACATTCTCCCCAACCACTCCTCGTGACCCCTTTCTAGGTTCTTGGCTTCTACAGGTGCTACCAATCAAACACACAGATCTCTAGGTTTGACGCTGTGAGATTTATATATGAGAGAAACCTATGGCATTCGTCTTTCTGGGTTTGGGTTACCTCCCTCAGTATGCTTTTTCCCAATTTTAGGATGCTCATTTTAACAGTATCAATTCTTTTGGCTATTGAAAATAGGGTAGTGCTTCATTTCTTGTATCTTGTATAATTTCTTTGATAAGTGTTTTTTCCTTAAACATTTTTACTTTTATTTTGCGTGTATATATGTGCATCATGGAAAATGTATGGTAATTAGAGGGCCATTTGTGGGAACTGGTTCTCCTCCACCACACAGGTTCTGAGATCAGACTCAAGTGGGCAAGCTTGCCTCAATATCCTCCACCCCCTGAGCCATCTCGCTGGCCTAGTGCTTTATAGTTTTCATTGCAGAGACTTTTAATTTTCTGGTTTGAATTTATTTATTACACACACACACACACACACACACACACGCACACGCACACGCACACGCACACGCACACACACACACACACACACACACACGCACACATACCTGTATGTGTTCATGTTATATAAGTGAGTGTATTTTGCTATTGTGATATTTTTGGTTTATTATTTTAGTAAAGTCATAATTGTGGTATAAAATGTGACTTTTGTATGTTGATATTATAAACTGATTGCAAACTATTTCATCAATTCTAACAAGTTTTTTATGGAATGCTTAAGTTTTTATATATGTTAAATTTTGAATAATGTCATTTACAAATATGGATAATTAATTTCATCCTCTGCAAGTCGGCCCTTCATTTTTTCCCTCTTGCCTACTTGCTCTTGCTGGTGTTCAGCACAGTATCAGGAACAGTGAGAATGGGTGTCCTTGTCTTGATCTGGATCTTAGAGGGGAAAAATGTTTTTTCTTCTCTTCTGTATGACACTGGCCCTGGGGTTTTAACTTTTAATCTTTAACATTTTAAGGCATATTTTACTAAGTGTAATGTGGTGTGTGCGTGAGAAAGTCACACAGAAAGACATGTAAAGGGATATTGAATCTTATACTTTTTTCTGTGTGTTTTGAGATGATCATGTGAGTTTTGCCCTCTGTTCTGTAGGTGTAGCCGTGCTGTGCCACATCTGTGCCACATCTGTGCCACATCTGTGTAATGCTGAGTCACCTTTCCATCTCAGGATGAGATCCACTTGATCATGCTGTGTGGCCTCTTGATGTGCGATTTTGTTTGCTAGGATTTTAAGGAGAATTTTTATACCTCTGTTCATCACAGATATGTTGGCAATTGTTCTGAAGCTGTTTAGGACCCAGGACAATGCTGGCCTTATAAAAAAAAGTTTTGGCAGAATTCCTGCCATTTGAAACTATTGATAGTTTAGGAAGACTTAGAATTAGTTCCCTTTGAATGTTTTATAGACTCCAGCCTTCAGATCCCGTACTTTTTACAGCGGGAGACTTCTAATCACTTCTTCAATCTTATCACTCACTATGATCTGTCTGTATTTTCTATTTATTTATGATTCAAATTTGGCAGTTTATGCATTTAGGTTTTTATCTATCCCTTCTAGGCTTCCAGTCTCTAGCATGTAATTGTTCATAATAGCATTTCTGATACATCACCACTTATTCTCATTTTTTGTCTCTGGTTTCGCTTAGCTATTTCTCACTTTGCTATCGTAGCTACTGGTAATCTTGCTTATGTTTTAAAACCAACGATTATATTTGTCCTTTGTATTGTTTTTGTTTAATGTATCCCTGCCCTGATCTCTATTCTTTTTTCCATATTTACTTTGATTTTGGTTTATTCTTTCTTTCCTAAGTCCCTTGACATGTAATGTTTCTTCAGACTGGCATATTTTGCCATGCCGGGCATAGGATACTGCATACAGTAACAAGAAATCTACCACTGAATTATACGTGCAGCTCAATACTCTCTCCCAATTAAGTCTTTATAATATATGCATTCACTAGTATAAACTCCTCTCTTAGAATTGCTTTTGCTGTGTCTTATACTTTCCCCCTCAGAAACAGCATCTTGCTCTGTAGTTCTGGTTAACTTGGAACATGCTATGTAGACCAACTGGTCCAGCACTCGCAGAGATTCACCTACCCCTGCTTCAAAATTCTGGGATTAAAGATGTGCACCTCTGTGCCCAGCTCTGTGGCCTATACATTTTGATATGTCCTGGTTTCATTTTTACTTGTTTCAAGACTTTTTCAAGTTTTTCTTTTAATTTTCCAATGATTCACTGTACACTTTAGACTATGCCATTCAATTTTCATGTATCTGATATTTAATTTTTTATTTTTCGTTTTATAGCTTTATTCCACTGTAGTCTGAATAGAAACATGATAGAATTTTTATTTTATTCTTTAATTTTTTTGTTTTAGTTTTTTTGAGTCAGGGTTTCTCTGTGTCGCCTTCGAACTCACTTTATAGACCAGGCTGAACTCAAACTCATAGAGGTCCACCTTCTTCCTGAGCACTGAATTAAAGCTGTGTGACATCATCACCAGCTAGAATCTTGATTTTCTACAACTTGTTGAAACTCAGTTTGAGGCTTTACATGATGATCTGTCCTATAAACTTCTATGTGCTGATGAGAATGAAGTGTGCTCTGCTGCTGCTGAGTGCAAGCATCTGTAAGTTCACTAGAGGTTCAGTATGGTTCAGTTCAGGTGTTTACTGATTTTCTGTGTCAGTGATCTGCTCATGAGAAAAGAAGGGTACTGAAATCTGGCCATTATTACATTAAAGCCTACCTTTTTCTTTATGTCTAATAATTTTTGCTTTATTTATTTGTTAGCCCAGTTTGAGAGAATCACACACACATATTGTTATTGTGTCTTTTTGCAAATTGATCTCTTTATCAACATTCTCATATTCTCATTGATCTCTCTCTTCAACTCCATCATCCTCTCCCCCACCCCTTTTCCCAGTCTCCATGTGTAGATTGGGCTGGTCTTGACTTTAGTGTGTGGCCCAGGCTGGCCTCAAACTTACTATTGTACTTCCTTAGGCGTGTAAATGTTAACAGGACCGGTATACACCATGTTTGTCAAAAGACAAAATAAATACAAAATATAAAAACTTAAAGCTTGCCTTGACTGATGTTAATATAGTTACCATCTTTGTTTGGAATTGCCATTTAAATAGTATGGCTTTTACAAGGCTCTTACTTTCAGTCTGTGTTACTAGTGAAGTGAGTTTCTTGTAGGTAGCATATGGTTGGATTTTGTTTGTTTTGTTTTCTAGTTGTCTAATTTTTAAACCATTCAGGCACTCACTCTTTGATTAGTAGATACAATGCATTTACATTCAAATTATTGCTGATAAGCATGACTTTTCTCTTGTTTCATTATTTTTAGTTATTTTTATTTCTAGTTATTTTGTATATCCTTTCCCACCTCTTCTTATTTTTGTAATTTGGTAGTTTTTAGTCATATAGAATTCTTTCATGCTGCTGTCCTGGTAAATATTATACATTTATGTGCATTCATGATGGTGATTCTCATCCATTTTGTCTAATGTAGGATTCATTTCAGCATTTATTATAGGAATAATCTGACATTGACGATTTCTGTCTATTTCTGTTGATTTGGGAAGACTTTTATTTCTTCTTTTCTGAAGGAGAGTTTCTCTGGGTGTGATCTTCGTTGACCGAGTTTGTTCATCTCCTTCTAGGAGTTTGACTTTAACATACCATTCCCTTCTATCCTGGCAGTTTTCTGATGGGGGGTATGCTGTGTCTAATAGACACCCCTTTATATATAGTTGATATGTTTTCCATTCCATTTTTAGAATTCATATTCTCTCTCTCTCTCTCTCTCTCTCACACACACACACACACACACACACACACACACACACACACACACACACACACACACGACACAGGCTCTATGGCCTTGGAATGAGTTGCTTCATGGAAGGTTCCAACTGAAAAGGTGAAAACTCTATGCTTATTTTACTTTTAAAAGTATATATATCCATGTGTGCCTATGTGTTGGTATGTGCACATGAAGTGCAAATGTCCATGGAGGCCAGAAGAGGGCACTGTATATGACCTGGAACTGGAATCACAGGCAGTTGTGAGCCACCTAACGTGGGTGCTAGGAACCAAATTAAAATCTCCTGCAGAGCTTCAAGGACTTGTGATTGCTGGGCCTAAAGTTGGAGCTGTAAATGAAGTAGGATAGCAGGGCAGAGCCTAGAGGAGACCCTCAGGGCCCCACCTCACCTTGTGGAGCATTACAATCATGTGCCCATGGGTTACAGTTGTTCTGTTTAATGTAGCAGCCTTTCAGACATGGAAGAAAATGATCTAGGAATAGTTTTGTTTTAGTGACATATCCTAGATTGAAACAAGGAAGGTAATGAAATGATTTATCCCTGTGAAGAAAAATCATGATGGCCCAATCGTGCACTTGCCTGCATCATTATGTATGAGACAAGCATTAATGGGCTGGTTTCTTCTGAGCGCCATCTAGTGAGAGATCCTGGGACTAATGTGTTCATGGGAGAGTTTCCTTACATGTCTTTCCTTTCAAGTACTTGAGAAACAGCCAGAATGTCCTATATGTTTTGAAGGGAACGTTCTCTGTGTTATTGAAATCTCTTGAGATATTCTCTCTTTTCTTTCTTTATTTTCTTGAACCATTTGAACAAAACCTGTCTTCTCTTCTGTTCTGGAAAGAGTGTTACTTTATAGTTTGGGACCTAAAATATGGACCCTAAAAATAGAGCTCTTGGAGGGCAGGTACTGCTGGCCAGAGGAACCAAAGTTTTTGAAAGCAAAACTATACTTTCTGATTTTCTTAAAGGTAAAAGGCCTAGCATTGAGGTGAGCCCTTGAGCTATGCTCAGCCAGGAACCGTGTCACATCTTGTACCACAAATCAGTGATTCAGCTGTGGTGAGATCATCTAATCTCAGTTGCCACAAACAAGGTGGTAAATCACACACGTGTGAACCCACTCTGAATAACATTAGGTACCATGGTCTGTCTACTGGCTGGACTTTTATGTGAAGTGGTTCTAATTACAAGAACTGGTTAAGATTGCAATGACATAAGTGCCCAGATAACTGAATGAAAATGATATGCTTGTATCAAGAGTCTGGCACTTTTCCAGTGACTAAGTGAGGCAAATCAGATCATATCAGCATTTCAAACTGTTCCTAATGAGCATCCTTTCAAGAGAGAAGCCAGGGGTCTGAGGGCCACCTTCCCATAGGAGTGGAAAAGTTACGGGCATTTGCAGAACTTTTCTTTGTGAGGAAAAGAAAATATCTCCCCACATGAAATGGTCCCTGCCAGTCACCTCAGGATTGTTTTCTCCTGTTTATGCACTGATGCTCCACACACTCCAAGGCTCTAAGTAAGGCCTTCACTCTTCTATTCAGGAATGGCACACCATAGGCTCTCACTGTGAGAGCTGTCATCAAAGTCCCCATTCACTCAGATGGACGAGACTCAAAGAGCACCAGAGACAGATAAGCAGAAGAGTCCTCACCAGGGCAAAGGACCGATTCTTGTTTCCATTATTCCCCTCTGAAGTTTTCCCTAGACTCCCCATTTCTGTTAAGTTCACATGCCTAGTGATTTGATGCACACTTCCAGAAGATTCACTTGGCAATGATCAGCACCCCTCCCCTCTGACTCAGGGTGGAAGTTAGCCGAAATAAAGCTTCCAAAAATTTGCCTTACACACTCAGTAACACACACCTCCTTTGCATTGATAGCATACGAAGCCCAACCAAATAATAACAATGTAAGGCTATTGATGCATAGCTTGATATAGCAATGAAGTCAACAGCCCTCACCTCTGTCTGAGCAGATACAAGCAGGCAGAGGAGTGGGAAAGTTGTGTGGAAAACAAGGATAACAGGTGACTGGAATTTGTTGGCAGGGAAGTGATTGGCAGCTCCTGGAAGCTTGTGTACTGTGTGGGCTTGGGTGGGGATGCATATGTAGCACTCTCTGATTTGATTCTATGTTGCAACTGGGGAAAAGCTAGGGTGGATGTCAGTTACTAATCAAGTTCTAGCAATACCAGGCCAATTGTTACAAAAGTTCCTGTTTCTCCACTTGGACTGCCACTTGGAGAAGTCTTGCTTACAGCAACCCGGCTTCCTGATGGACCACTGTAGATAAAGGTCTTGTCTCTCTGCAGGTTACAAGTCAGAGTTCTTTTCTGATTCACGATCTTGCCACTGCCCCTTGTCTATTCAACCTCTAGACAATTTGGGTGGGAAGGAGATACCCCCATATCCCTTATATTTTAGGAAAAAAATACTTTTAGAGAAAAAGGCATTTGTAAATCTGTAGTTTTATCCTCTTAAGTACAACAAATTTATCCAGGTATTTTAACAGCATGCATTGTTTATATATACTGGAGTTTAGTGTGATATTTTATATACACATCCAGTGTATTATGATTCAACTTCCCTCCCAATCCCTAGTAATAGCCATCCTACCTTCAGACAGACTTCCTCTCCCTTCCTAGTTTTTTGTGAGAACAAATCTTTCTTTTTTTGTATTAATATATATATTAATAATATATATAACATATATAAAACATTTGTGTGTGTGTGTGTGTGTGTGTGTGTGTGTGTGTGTGTATGTGTATACCTGAAGTGACAGGTGGTTGCATACCACTATGTTACATGATAGGATTTGAACCCAGGTCCTCTGCAAGAGCAGCAAGTGTTCTTAACCACTGAGCCATCTTTCTTCACCTTTCAGTGTCTGTTTTATTTCACTGTATGTCTTCCCATCTCATCCATTTTGCTAGAAATTGCTGAATTTCATTTTCTTCATGCCTTAATCATAGTTCATTATGCATGTATGATACATTTTGCTTAACCATTCATCTCTTATGGACACCCAGACTGATTCCATGCCTTAGCTATGGTAAAGAGTACTGAAGTAGGCATGTATCTCTTCAATATGGTTAAGTAGACAAGCTGGGTCACTGAAACATTTAGTAGTTGAAGGTGTGTGTGTTACTTTTCATTATGTATATTTATTGTACACTGGTATTATATACATTGTATACATGAGTACAGTCTGCTTCGTATCTTCTGTCTTCCCCTTTCTCACCTCTCCCCTCCCATAAGTTCTCCTTTTCCCTATGATGTTTTACTTCTACTTTGATATTGTTACCATATAGAAGGTCTTGTCTTGATCAGTTTATTTTCCATTGCCAGTTCAAGAATCAAAATGCAAGAAAAATTATTGATTGGAGAAATCCAAACACTGCAAACAGGAGCAGACATCATAAGAAGTTGAAGAAAAGCATGTTGTAGGCACCCAGAAAGAAAGATCTCCCCCACAAAGCAGAGAGGGGGTTACTCAGAAGCCAAAATCTAATCTCCTATCATGGACTGGGTTTTTTTTGTTGTTGTTTTGTTTTGTTTTGTTTTGTTTTTTTTTAACTTTCTGAGATTCTTTCTCCCTGTAATTTAAGCACTGGTCAATTTGAAGAAAGACTGGATAGTTGTGTAAGAAGTCTTGGTCCAGACGTGAACTTGTTGAACCAGTCCATAAGCAGCAGCCTGTTGGTGAGAGAAAACCCCACAAGGCCTTTGTTTTAAACTGTCAGGCTTTTGCCTCAGGTTTGAGGGTGAGAAAGAAGATGCCATCTGGAAAGTTTTCCACCCTTATTACCTAGCCACGGCCCCTCTCCTTATCTGTCTGCTTTCCAGAGAGTCTGCCTAATTTCCAGTGTCTCAATAGCATATATACATGCATGATTTTATATATCTGTGCCATTTGGGACCACAATGAGAGAGCACAGGTATTTTTTGTTCTGACACAGACTCAGCCCAGCATGATTATCAAGAGTTGGCTCCAGTTTCTTGCAATGATAAAATTTTCTTCCTTGTGGCTAAAAATATTCTATTTGTACATATGTATACCATTTTTTTTATCTTCTATTGCTAACATTTTATCTTCTATTGCTACATTGCTTCTGTAGGTTAGCTATTGTGAACAGGACTATGGTAAGAATTAATGTACTAGTTTCTCTGTTATGGTGACTTTTAGTACCTAGAAGTGCTATAAACTGAGTCATATAGTGGCACTGTGCTTAGTTTTGTTTTTTCCTGAGAGACCTTCATATTGATTTCTAGTGTAATTGGATGAGTTCCCACAGAGGTGCATAAGATACCTTTGTGAGCATGTTATTATATATCATCCCTGTGAACATTTGTTATTATATATTTTGTATTGATTGCCATTCTGCCTAGGGTAAGGTGGAATATCACTGTAATTTTCCTGGTGACTAGTAGGTGAATATATTTTCCTATGTTGACTTGTAATTTGTGTCTCATCTTTTGAGAAATGTCTGTTCCTTAGCCCAATTTTAAATTAGGCTCCTTGATTTTTTATTCAATTATTTTTTAGTTCTTTGTATATATGTCTAGATATTAATCCTGGCAGATTTTCTTTTTTCTAATACAGATTTCCTCTAATTTCTCTAGACTGTCTCTTAAATTGATTCACTTCTTTTGTTGAGCTGAAGCCTTTATTTCATAAGGCCCCACTTAACATTCTTTGGTGCTGTTCCCTGAATGCATAGAGTTCCATTCAGAAAGCTTTGCCTGTGTATTTCCCTTGAAGTTTTTCCCCTACCTTTTCAGTTTCAGAGTTTTATGTCCTGCATTCGGGTCTTTAATCCATTTGGAGATGATTTTTGTTCAGGGTGAGAGGTAGAGATCTAGTTTCACGTCCTCCCCAGAACCATAGAAAAAACTACTTTTCTCAAATGTACATTTATTTTGCTGTCTTTCTAACAATAAATAGGTGGTTATTGCTGTGGGGATTTATATCTGGGTTCTCTACTGTGTCCCACTGATCTCCATGTCTGGTTTTATATCAGATAATGGAACTGTGTTCTATGCTATTTTGGTTCTGTAGTTTAATTTGTAATCAGGTATAGCAATATGATTTTTGCTCAGGATTGTTTGGATATCTGGGGTCTTTGTGCTTCCATATGAATTTTAAGATTGTTTTTTATGTCTGTGAAGAACAGCATTAGGGTTGAATGTCACTTTTGGCTTCTGGGATGATGAAACTTAGATCTTTATACTTGTATGGCGTGTACTGTGTTGACTGGCTTGCTTCCCTGTGAACGTTTGCATGTCTGTTCATCAGTCCCCCCCCCCCATTGTCTTTATTTGGCTTGGTTATCAAGTCAATACTGGCTTCATAAAAAGAGTTTGTTAATACTTCTTCCCTTTCTGTTTTGGGGATAGTTAGAGAAGCACTGGTGTGCATCCTTTAATGGTCTGATGGAATTCTATGATGAATCTATCTGTGTAGTGGAGAGCAGGTATTATTCTACCTTGACCTTAGGGCATCGCCTTTCGGCCAGCATAGATCTGGGGAACACCCATGACCTCTGGGTACCTTTGAGTTTGAGGCCAGCTTGATTTACAGAGGGAGTTTCAGGCTGGGACATGGTCAGAGATCACAGTGCAGGTACACAGGCTGTGTGAGCTGCATGGATCCATATACAGCCCTCCAGTGGCTAAGTAAGTTACTCCCCAATAGAACCCTTTTTTAATAGATAATTCTTTTCTCATTTACCTGTGATTGACTCTCTATACACATGGACCTAGACCTTTTCTCTTAAATCCTTTCCTTAATCTATTTGATTTAAAGTTGTTTATCACATGTTGGTTTGATTTTAGTAGGTCCATATATCTAGAAACCCATTATTTTCTTTAGATTTTCAAAGTTAGTGGAATATATGATATATCATAATGATTTTCTGAATTTCACTGGAATCTAATGTCATGTCTTTGATTTGGGAATGTCTTTCTGTGTGCTGTGAATGTCAATCTTTAAATAAAGGAGCTGTTTTGGCCCTTGGCGAACACCATAGTCAGAGACAGCATAGGTAGGAGAAGCAGGGCAGAGACACACACAGATGGACCCAGCCACCCAAATAAGAAACATGTAAGGAGCACAGGTGAGCCACAAGCCACGTGGCAGACAGATTAATGAGAATGGGTTGAGTTAAGATGAAGGAGCTACCTAGCAATGTGCCTGAGCCATTGAACTTCAGCATGAAGTTAATATGTGTGTCTGAGTTATTTTGGGGCCTAAGCAGCGGCGGGCGGCTAAGGGTCTGGGACGGCAGGTCTGTGGGTCTGGACCTCTAGGCAGACGGGACCAGGAAACCTTATAGTTTGGGTTTTATTTTTTTTCCTTCTGTTTAATTTAGATAAGGGTTTGTTGCTGTCGTTTACCATTTAATATTACCCATTTGTTTTATAGATTGCTTTTATTTTTTCATTTTTATTTTGTTAGTTTTTTTCATGAGTGAAATAATTTCTTTTGGTGTACTATTTGGGGATGAGTCATTCTTGTTTTTCCCATGGGCCCAAGGTGCAGCATTGAGTTATTTATTTTAGATCTCTGAACTTTTTCAAAGTAGGCACTTGTAGCTAGCTATATACTTCTTCTGAGGACAGTTTTCGTTGTATCCTATACATAACTGTTGGCATATTGTCTCTGTATTTTCATTTGATTCTAGTAATTTTTTCTTCCTTCAAAACTCAATCATTATCCAATATTGTGTTCTTTCATTTCTATGATTTTGCTTATATTCTGTAACTTCTCTTGCTGTTGGTTTTCAGTTTTATTCTGTATGGTCAGACAAAGTACAAGAAATGTACTTGTTATGTCCTTTAATATGATCTGTTTTACAGACATTCCATGGGCTACTGAGAAGAACATTTATTCTGCAGTGTTTGGTTAGAATGTTCTGTAGGTATCATTAGGTCCATTTGATCTCATTTAATTCTAATGTTTGTTATTTTATTGACATGATCCATTTATGAAAATGAGGAATTTAATTCACCCATTATTATTGTATTGGAGATAATCTGCATCTTTAAAAGATTATTATTCTTTATTAACCATAGTGCACTTGTGTTTGGTGTATGCATATGTGTATTTGAAGTTTATGGCCTGTCTGGCCTGTGGTCCAGACCCACAGATCTGCAGACCTGCAGTCCCACAGAAACACACAGACACTTGTATTAATTTTATGCTCATCAGCCTATGGCTCTGGCATAGTGCTAGCTAGCTCTGGCTCTTAAATTAACCCATGATTCTTATCTTGTTCAGCCATGTGGCTCAGTACCTTTTCTCAGAGCAGTATAGTTGTCCTCTGTATCTGTAGGCTTCTCCTCTCTGCTCTTCCTGTTCCCAGAGTTTTCTTAGTCTGATAGCTCCACCCATACTTCCTGTCTGCGTTCAGCCAATCAGCATTTTATTAAACCAGTAGGCAGGACCATTATTCACAATGGAACAGAACACAATACAACTACATATATGTTTAATATTATAATGTACTTTTTAACTTAAAAAAAATTCCTTTCTGGCTAAAGTGTCAAGTATGAGAATTGCAGTACCTGGTTATTTTCTAGTTCTGTTTGCATTCTTTCACCTGGGCTGACACCTGCCTTTGACAATGGGGTGCATTTCTTTAAAGCAACAAATACATAGATTTTTCTATTTTAAAATCATCAAGCCCATTAATACTGAGTTATTGTTGGAAGGTATGAATTTATGCCATTGTGTTGGTTTTGTAGTGTGTTTCCCTACCTCTTACTTGCTGTTCTATGTCATGGCTTTTTCTTTCCTGTACCCTTATGGGCGAGCTATCTTTCCCTTCAGCCTGAAGTATCTCTAGTAAGGCTTACCTAGTGGTCATGAATTCTCTCTTTAGTAATTTTTTTTTATTTACTGAGAATTTTACACATGTGTACAATGTACTCAATCCCTACTTCTTCCTTCCAATTCCTCCTGGAATTCTCCCCACCCCACCGTGTCCCCCTCCCAATTTTATGAACTTTTTTTTTTTTAAATTAACCTCTTAGTAATGCCTATGTGCATATGGGTGTGGGGGCATCTACTGGAACAAGGGTAACCTACCAGTATCTACACCCCCAAAGAAAAGGTCTCCCTTTCTCCTAGCATCCATCAACTGCCAATAACTCCTCAGTTAGGAAAGGAGACTCATGAATCTCTCTCCCACCCATGTTGACATTTTTTACTGTAGGTCTTGAATAAGCAAGCACACCTGTTTGGACTTGTGAGTGTAATGGCCATGCCATGTTGACAAAGCAGCTTTTTGAAGTACTGTTCCTCACCCTCCAACTCTTAAATTCTTTCTGCCTTCTCTTCTATGATACATCCTGAGCCCTGTGGTGGGGGCAGTTTTGATATAGATGCCCTGTTTAGGGTTGAGCACTCAACTGATTCTCAGCATTTTGAGCCATTATACTCTGCATTAACCTCTGTCCACCGCTAATACAAACTATGGGTATAAACATAAATATTTAGAAGTCAGTGTGATAGCATGATCACTTAGCAAATGTGATGGTTTGAATAAAAATGGCCCCTTGGGCTCATAGGGAGTGGCACTATTTAAAAGGATTAGGTTGCATGGCCTTATTGGAGGAAGTATGTCTCTGGGGTTGTGTTTTGTGGTTTTAAATGCTCAGCCAGGCCCAGTGTCTC
Source organism: Phyllotis vaccarum (assembly GCA_033318265.1). Taxonomy (NCBI): domain Eukaryota; kingdom Metazoa; phylum Chordata; class Mammalia; order Rodentia; family Cricetidae; genus Phyllotis; species Phyllotis vaccarum. Next base: position 59,810,485 of record JARWLC010000001.1, on the reverse strand, counting down.
TCTTGCTCTCTCTCTTCTTGCTGCCTTCATATTTGGATGTAGAATTCTCAGCTACCACATCTCCCTGGATGTTACCATGTTCTCTGCCATGGTGATAACTGACTAAACCTCTGGTAACTGTAAGCAAGCTCAAATTAAATACTTTCCTTTATAAAGGTTGCCATGGTCACGGTGTCTCTTCACAGCAATAGAACATTGACTAAGACAGCAAAACAAAGTGGTAGGTAGGTTCCCCTGTATTCACTAGCAGCCATGCATTTCTTCTGTGGATTAGACTTCAAGTCCAGCCAGGAAACAGTTAGTAACCCCCTAGCCCCACAAGAATCAAGCCACTATATTGCACTAGTGGGTACATCTTGCCTGGCAGGATAGTGCTATAACATGTAAAGGCCAGTACTGGATAAGACCACAGATGTCATTCCCACCCTTTGCCCTGCAGCACCCTTCATAGCCCCTTCAGCACTAATGAAAACTAGCCAATAGGCAGGACATTTCCTGATTAGTTTCAGTTTGATTTCTGTATGTTCTGAAACCAAAAGTTATGATGTCTCCATCAATAGGCTCTTACAATCTAGTAATTGTGGGCAACTGATAGCAATAGCAATAGCTTGTGTTATTGAGGGTGGGGGTTGGTATCTAGATGGCCAGAAACTCATAGAGAGACCTCATATTTTCACTTAATAATCCATGTCCCCTGGGAACAGCAGTATTTGTCCAAGATTGTTACCACTGTTCAAATTCTTTTAAAAATTGCATTTAAAAATTATTTTAAAGTGTGCTGGGATTCCATACTGTTGTTAGCTAAATCCATTATGCACATGTGCCACTTCATTATGAACTAGCTGATAGACACCTAAGTTGATTACATTTCCTAGCTGTTGAATTAGGGCAGCAACAGATAGGGATGCTCAAACAAAGAATGGATTCTAGTTGGTATTTAACTAAAACACAGAGTCAGATGTTGGGAAAAAAGCTGGAATATCAGAGAGAGGAAACAGACCACAATCAATTCTCACCTAGCCAACTTCTCAGGGTAAAAGCTATCTTCCAGGGTTCTCAGCCTGGCTGGTTGTTCCTACAGAATAATCAACATCTGACTTTTCCTGCCTTAAATATTTTCTCTGTCTCGTTGTTTCACTTCTGGGTTCAACTCAGCATCATAATCTTAGACTTATGATTAAAGGTTTGAGCTACTACTGTTTTGTTTTTAGGCTTTGAACTCACAGAAATACAGAAAGATCTGTCTCTTGAGTAAAGGGATTAAATTCGTAGTTCACCACTGGTCTTTCCATACTGGGATTAAAGGTGTGAGTTACCACTCTCTCACCATCATGCCTTAACTGTAGATGATTCTGTTCTATGATATTCCAGGCTGATTTTTTTAAAATATAAAACATATCCCCTTTTGTATCAAAAATAAAAAGTTATAACTAACATAAGAAAAATCATATACAATAGGTGCAATAATTGTATACAATATATATAAACAATAATTACATGAGTAATGTCCAGTCCATTAACAATTGACAAATTCAGAGAAAATATTCCATTATTTATCCTATTTTAACGAGTCCAAAGGATTATCCCTAACTCACTTTCTATCTAACTTATATTGCTAACTAAAAACTATATTTTGATGTATCTCAAACTTATACACTTTAACTTCTAAAACTGTCACTAGAAAACTATAACAATCTCATCATCTTCAACTCCCTCAGACACCCAAGAAGGAAATAATATTAACTAACTAAACAGCATGGGCAGGCAAGCAACTTCTAAAAAATGTTAAAAATGAAACAGCTGGCTGCCTGGACAGTCACCCAAGGTTCTTTATCCTTGAAGCATCCACCTTCAGCCTACAGGCCTAACATGTCTGACACACTTCTCTGAGAAGACCTTCCTACCTTGTTTTGGCAAGGTTCAGCAATTCTCTTGCGGGTATGTCTCTTGCTTGTCCATTTTGAACATATTACTGTCAGCAGTCAAAGCAAGAGTACTTTCTTGCCCAGTGGCTAACTTTTGTCACAAAGAAGGTCAACTGTGTATGGAGTTTCTCTGATGTCCATAATCTTCTCTGAAGTAGATTGGTGCTGCCAGGAGGAGATGTATCATTGTCATAAAAATAAGAACCTATGTTATTAAAATATCTTAAATGCAATATTCTGTAGGTCTCTGAAGTATTTGAAGATGACCTGTTTATCTAAAACCTTGAAAACATATCTAATAAATTTGATTTTAATGTCTAACTACTACCTTGCATTTCTTTATAACCTAATTAGTTGATAATAATAACTTTCAAGGATTAGCAATTTATATTACATTGTTAGATGAACTATATAGATATAATACCTTGAACAATCATATATATATGCAGTAACAAAACTAATCTCAATTTTATATTAATATACATAATTTGTATATAATATGCAAAAGATACAATCCATTGTAAAATATTTAAAACTAGTAATTGCTTTCTAAAAGTAGATTCAATAATCTACCCTTATATTCTATCATATCTGTATCCCTACAACTTTGATTTCACATGGACTATGACAAAGCCACTAAGTTGACAAGCACCAACCAAAGATGGAATTTTGACTACAAATCTGTTGAGGACAGTTTTGAATACTCTGTATGAACATCAATATCATGACAAAAAGTTTTAAATATAAATGTATATAATCTTATAATTTTTGAAATATACACTTATTCAGCGTAGGGTTAGTAACAATATAATAGTCCCTTATTTTTATTTACTCTTCTGTCCCATATCAGGTGGCTCTTCAGATATGATACAGAAATTTTGCATTTTCCTTTAACAAGCATTCTTGGGCTTAGACAAAGAATCACAATCCAACTCTAAAGCCAGCTTTAATTTATAATTAAATTGGGATTTCAACTTCTCTTACAAATAAAGAGATATAGATGTTAAGTAATGAGATTTTACCCTGTAGAGTATATTGGTACAAATAGGTTCATTATTCCTTTGCTTGTAAATTTTTCTGGATAGCCTCCCTTCTGCTTTAGATGTCTAAATGCCCAAGGTCTTTTAACTTCTTGAAGATGGGTATTTCTAGTTTTCTGTAAAGATAAAAACAAAAACCTGCCCCAACCCTTTGTTTTGCTTCCAACCTAAAAAATTGTCACACAGATGAATGAGCCATCACTTCTCATTTTCATGAAGTTTCTCAGGTTCAAATCGAGTCTTTATTAATTTTTATGGTATCCATAGCTTTCCTTCATCTGCAGAAACAAAAGCAAAACCCCTTTTCCATTCTGAGGTCAGTATATCTTTGAAGTAGACAGGCTGATTTAGCTCAGCTGTTTTTTCTATAGTACAATGCCTTTCAGCAGCTGTTGTTCCTTTCTCGTTAGCATTGAGAAAATTCAAAGTTAATAAAGCATTATGTATTCTCTTTCTAGGGATCTTTGTTATTCCTTTCCATTTATTTAGCATATCCTTTAGAGTTCGATTTGATCTCTCTATGACTGCTTATATGACTCTCTATACCACTTATGTGGTATTCCTGTAATATGCTTTACATTATAATCAAAAAATTGTTTCATTTTACTAAAGACATATGCTGGAGCATTGCCAGTCTTAATTGTACAGGTATTTCCATGATGGCCATAACTTCTGGCAAATGTGTGATTACAGAATCAGCCTTTTCTGAACTCAGAGCAGTTGCCCATTGAAATCCTGAAAACATATGTATTGTATGATGGACATATTTTAATTTTCAAAATTTTGTAAAATGAAATAATCCATCTGCCAAATTTCATTTCTATGTATATCTTTAGGATTACTTCCTGTTGTAGTGGGGTTTCTCGGGTCCTGGGCAGCCAGAGGTCCGAGACCCACAGACCTGCCGCCCGAGATCCCTTAGCCATCCACCACTCAGACCCCCAGAAATGACTCAGACGCTTATATTAACTTCATGCTGTTTGGCCTATGGCTCAGGCACATTGCTAGCTAGCTCTTATATCTTAAATCAACCCATTTCTATTAATATGTTGGCCACGTGGCCCGTGGCTCACCTGAGCTTCTACATGTTGCTCCTTGGGCGGCTTCAGCTCTGTCTGCCTCTGACTCCGCCCTGCTTCTCCTACCTAAACTCTGATTTCTCCTCCCACTTCTTCTACGGTGCCTGCCGTGACCCAAAACAGCTCCTTTATTTAAAGATTGAGATTCACAGCATATATAAATGCATTCCCACATCAACTTCCTGTTGGTAATGGAGGAACAGGTGGGACACCTTTTTACAATTCCTTTGGCTCGTTGCCAACAGATAGAGAAATCTTTTTTTTAAACCTGTGTTATTGATGTGATTTTTAAAATGAAATTCTGAGGCCTCTAGCACATTTCTTATTAATACTTTATCAGTTTCATCATTGCCTTGTGCTAGAGGCCCAGGCAGACCAGTATGGGATTGGATGTGTGTTATATAAAAGGGATGATTCCTACTCCTGATTATTTCTTGTAACAGAATAAATAATGAAGTTAGTTTTGACTCATCATTAATAAAATCAGCCGTTTCAATGTGTAAAACAACTGTGCATACTAAGAGTCAGTGACTATGTTAAGAGGATCAGTATAATCCATTAATGTCATCATGATATCATATAATTCTATCTTTTGAACAGAATTATAAGGGCTTTGAGCCACTTTACTTCAATTTTCTAATTTGTAACCTGCCTTTCCCCGATTTGTTTGCATCAGTATTAAATGTAGGGGCTCCTGAAGTTGGTTTATCTCATACAACATGAGGAAGAATCCAATTAATTGTCTTTAGAAATTCAATTATTTTGCTTTGAGGTTATCTGTTGTTAATATCTCCCCAAAATTACTGAAGGCTCTTTGCCAAGGTTCACTTTCTATCCATAATTGGTCAATTTATTCATTAGTTAAAGGCACAACAATTTCTGGTGGGTCCATTCCTGTCAATTGATGAAGTCTTAATTTTTCTTTAAAAATAAAATCAGAAATATTTTCCACATATGTCTAATTTCTTACTCGGTTTACATGGTAGAAATATCCATTCCAATATAATATTTTCCCTTTGCATTAAAATTCCTGTAGGAGAATGCTTAGAGGGCAAGATAACCAGAATCTTTTCAGGCCTGGATTCACATGATCCATATGTACATCCTTCTTTTCCATCAAAGCAATTCTCTCTCAGCTTAAGGTGACAATTCTCTCAGACTATTTAAGTCCTTGTCATCATTTAAGGTTTAGAACAAATTATTTAGTTCATCATTTTTTTATTCCAATAGTGGGTTGTAAATTGTCAATATCTCCTAGTAATTTTTGAAAATCATTAAGTATCTTCAATCTGTCTCTCCTGATTTGTACCTTTTGGAGTCTAATTTTTGTTGGCCTATTTTGTAACCTAAATTATTAATGAAATCTTCTCTTTCAATTACAAATTTCAGGGGCAATTTGTAATCCCCAAGCAGGCAATTTTTTTTTTTTTTTTTTACTTCTTCAGTCATTCTTTCTAAGGTATCAATATTTGAATCAGCCAACAAGATATCATCCATGTAATGGTAAATTATAGATTGTGTGAATTTGTTACATATGACTTCTAATGGCTTTTGTATAAAATATTGGCACAATAGTGGGGCTGTTCAGCATTTCCTGAGGGAGAATCCCCTATTGATATCTCTTTATAGGCTAAGATTTATTGTAAATGGGCAATGCAATGGTGAATTTTTCTTTGTCTTGTTCTTGTAAAGGTATTGTGAAGAAACAATCTTTTAAATCAATAACTATAATAGGCCATACTTGGGTAACAGAAAAAGCAAAGGGATTCCAGGTTGTACAGAGCCCACTGGCTAGATCACTCTGATTACTGCTCCTAGATCTGTTACCATTCTCCATTTTTCCAGATTTCTTTTTTTCTAAACAACAAATACAGAAGAATTCCAAGGGCTGGTTGATTCTTCAATATGCTGAGCATTTAACTGCTCTTGTACCAGGTATTCTAAGGCCTGCAACTTCTCTTTTGTTAAAGGCCATTGATGAACCCATATAGGCTACTCTGTTAACCATTTTAAAGGTGGGCTGTGTGTGCCTTTGAAAGATCAGCAGCTGTTGTGCCTTTTTTCTGTATAACCTGAATGGTCTCTGACTGTTTCTCATAATACCTCCTATTGTTTTTTCCCAGAAAGGTATGTTAGTTTATAGTTCATTTCTGTGTTTGGAGGAATATTAATCTGAGTATTTCATTGTTGCAGTAAATCTTGTCCCCATAAATTTATAGCAATGTCAGCTACATATGGCTTTAATTTTCCTCTCTGTCCTTCTGGTCCTATACACTCAAGACATCTTGTACTCTGTTTTACCTGTGATAATGTCCCAATTCCCAAAAACTGAATATTTACCTCCTGAAGGAGCCAATTTGGATGCTATGATTCTGCTGAAATTATTGTTATATCTGTCCCTGTGTTCACTAAGCTTTCTATAGCAACATGATTTATTCACATTTTTAACTTTGGCCTTTGTTCATTTAAAAGTTGCAAAATATTCACTTTATGGGTTTTCCTAAATTTTTGTCCTCTTTTCTAGAGCTATTCTTTTGTCCAGATCAGTGTGGTTTTTAGAAGGAGCTTTAGTTCCTTTCATTGTTCTGGGAAGGTGTTTCCTCCACAATGACAGAAAAAGACTGAACTGGATTTGATGTGGGGGCTTTCAAAGCCCCAGTCAGGATGTTACCTGAAGGCAAAATGTTACCTTGTCTGTCCCTTGTTGACCTGCACTCATTACTAATGCCTCCCCTTGCCACACCTTTTGCATACTCTAGAAGGGAGGGGCATTCTCTGATTATTCCTAACAAAGACATTGTTTCTGGGAACACCTTGTTTACAATCTCTTTTTATGTGACCTTGACTTCCACAACTGTAACATTTAACATTTTGATTTTATTCCTTATACTTCTAGAAATAACCTCTCCTACCTAGTTATCATCACAGTTATAAGATTCTAAATTAGTTATATTGAAAATCCAACCCTCCAATGGTGCTGACCTTGCTATTAATGGTCTAATTATTCTTTTACATTGTGAGTTAGCATTTTCAAAAGCTAGGGACTCAATTATCATTTACCTAGCTTCTGAATCTGGTACCATTCTGTTTACTGCTGCTTTCTATATTTCTATAAAGAGTCAGTAAAAGTTTCTTTGGGGCTATGAATTACTTTTGTGAAGGATTCCATTTTCTTTCCTATTTCTTCAGTCCTATCCCATGCAATTAATACTGCTATTTGGCATAAACCCAGGGTTTGTTCATTGTATAGTGATTGCTTTTCTGTATCTGCATAATCTCCTTCCCCAAGAAGCTCGTCTTGAGTGATTTCTATGCCTCTTTCTCTACTACTTTGTTCTATTGTTTTAGCCTCCTCCTTCCACCATGTCTTCCACTATAAAAGCAGCCTGGCCTCCAAAACAGCAGAAAACCACATCTAACCAATTCTTAGGGATAATTTGTTACAGGGATAAAATGTTACAGGAGTTTAACGGTTGTTTTACGAATGGTTAATGCATACCATATGCGATGATTGCTTCCTTGACTCTCCTTAATTCTAACATTTGTACCAGAGCCCAGCTAACTTCTCTACAATTTTTATCATTTTGCAGTTTCTTTAAAGTTACGGGATATACTAATGTTAGCTGTTTGATAGTCCTAGGCTATTTTTGTGTAATATTATAAGACAATGTTGAAATTGGTTCTTTATATCCCTCTGTTTGGGTTTGAATATCTTTGTGTACTCTATTAACAGAATTTTCTAAGACTTTCTTCTTGCATTCACATTGACTGAATTTTTAAATGATAAAACAAAAATAATCAAATCAATGATATTTATAATAAACAATATGATAAACATGATAATGATAATCCCATCTACATTATTTATGTTTTCTTTTACTGATTCCAGTTTCAAATTGTCTAGAAAGAAAGGCCAAACACCTTCCAATGCCTTAAATGAATTCCTCTTTTTAAGAAAACCCAATTTACTCACCAAATTTGTTGTCAGTGATGATTCAGATGACTGTGAAGTGGGGCAGCTACATAGTGTAGTAGCAGTCCAAAGAGGGGTCCAAACAGAGAGAGGGAAAAAAACAGCCACCAGGAGAAGGAGGCCACTGTTTGGAAAACTTACCCAGATGAACATGGAGAAGAATCATGAGTGATAAACTCCATCTAAGCCGCCTCCAGATAGCCTCCAGCTATCTCTGAACAGGAAGCTTAGCCAGCTGATAATTACTCCTCCGACCGTGTGTTGCTCTGGTTGCCAAGCATCTTTTTTGGAAATTCCGTGCCCCAAAAGTTGAGCACCAAGTAAAGCTAGTTGGTATTTAATGAAAACTCAGAGCCAGATATTGGGGAAAAGCTGGAATATCAGAGAGAGGAAACAGACCACAGTCAATTCTCTAAGCAAATGAACTTATGAACACAGGAAGATGTCACTGCCCTAATATCTAACAAAATAGTTATTAAACCACTAGTAAGAAGAGATAAAGAAGTCACTTAATAATGATTAAGGGAACAATCCATCAAGGGGAGGTTACGACTCTTTTGGATAATAGGTATTCTGACTTCAGTGAAGTAAAATCTCAAAGTCATTTTAATTTGCATTTCCCTGGTGGTTAAGGATGTTGGACATTTGAAAACATTTATTAGCCTTCTTTTGGGAAACAACTCTATGTTTAGATCCATTCTTTCTTAATTGGGTGTTTTCTTGACCTTTAGCTAGTCTTTGTATAATGTAGATATTAGCCATCTGTTAGATATTAACATCTTTTAAGCAAAGACTGCATCAATTCTCTTTCCCTTGTTGTATAGCTTTTCTTAATTTCACGCAGTCCTATTTGCCAATATTTGGCTTTATTTCCAGAACAGTCAGAGCCATGTTTGTATAGTCCTTACTTGTGCTTGAATCTTGAAGTATATTCTCTACTCTGTCCTCAGGGTTTAAGTTGTTTCATCCATTTGGAATCAAATTTCTGCAAACTGAAAGCTGAGGATCTTGCTCCACTCCTCTACAGATACCCAGTTTTCCCAAATCCATTTGTTAAAGACGCTGTCTTTTCTCCGATGTGTTTTGAAAAGTACATATTTTTTTAAAGATCAGGTGACTGTAGTTGCAAAGCCTTATAATGAATTCTAATTTCTAAAAAATTGTTTCAGTAAAGATTGTTTCTGGATGTTTGGTTGGAGTTTCACTGAATCTGTGGATTTTTTTTTTCTTGGTAGCATGGCCATTTTCACAATATCAATTTTTCCATTGTCTTTCCACTTTTGTGTGTCTTCCTCAATTTCTTGGGTTTTTATTGAAAAGGTCTTCCATATCTTTGGACATGGATATTATAAGGTTGGGATTTTTGGTCTTGTTTGCTTTGGAGATTTGTTTGTTTTGTTGAGGTTGTGAATAGAATGATTTTCATGAATTCTCAGCATATTTATTTTTCATTAATATATAGGAAGCTGCTAATTTTATGTCCTCCTGTTTTGCTAAAAGTGCTTATTAGTTTTCTGGTGGAGTCTCTAAGATATATATATATATTCTCCCAACATCTGCAAATAAGAATACTTTGACTTCTTTCTCTAGTTGTATCCTTTTGTTTGCTTTTCTTATCTTACTGCTGTAGATACAATTTCAGGCATTATCGACAATAAGGATGGATAAAGAGACCATTGCTCTTGTCTCCTTGATTTTAGGGAATGCTTTAAGCTCTTCCCCTGTTTGATACAGTGTTAGATATAGGTTCACATATGGAGTCTTTATCATGTTGAGCTATGTTCCTTCTAGTCTAAGCTTCTTGATAATAACAAGAGGGGACTTGTTTTGACTTTTTGTCAAAAGTCTTTTCTGCATTTGTTGAAATTACTATATGATTTCTTTCTGTCATTGAGACTGTGATTTATAAAATTTGCTGATTTCTGAATCTCTGAAATAAAATCAGCTCAGTTGTGATAAATGTTCTTTTTGCTGTGTTTTTAAATTTAGTTGGCAATTATTTTGTTGGAAATTTTGTATCTATGTTCTTCTTGTAAAATCTTTCTTTTTGGTTGCATTTTATTTTTGCTAGTTTGAACATCAGGGTGACAGGAGATGTATGAGAAGAGTTGATAGTGTCCTTTCCTTTTCTGTTTTGAAAAATAGTTGACACACTGGTGTTAGTTTTTATTTAAGATTTGGTAAAATTCACAGTGGAGCCATATGGGCCTGGACTCTTTACAATTAGTGTTTTAATCCCAGTTCATGGTCCACGCCTGGATTGTTCATCACATCTTGGCTTAATTGTGGTAGGTCATAGGTTTCTAGAAATTCATCCATTTCTTTAAAATGTTCAGATTTAGTGGAATATATATTTATATAATTCTCTTTTCATACCTAATTTTATGAATTTGTGTCTTCACTGTCTTGGTTAGTTTGGCTAAGGGTTCATCTGTCATGTTTATCCTTTTAAAGAACCAACTCTTCGTATTATTGATTTTTTGTGTGTTGTTATTTCTTTCCATCCCACTAATTCCTGTCTTGATGGAGATGATTTCTTTCTATCCACTAATTTGAGACTTGTTTTCCCCTCAGACATAAGGTATGCAATAGCTATTTTTCTGAGAGCTCTGACTGCTTAATGTAGGCGTTAAAACCACAAACTGCCTGTGCTCTTAGTATTGTTGTGTTCATTGTATCCTACAGGCTTAGGTATGTCATGTTTTCACTTTCCTTTGATCCTAGAAATGTTTTTGTTTTCTCCTTCTTTTTTTTTTTAAGGACCCAGTGGCCGTTTGACCTTCATGAGCCCATATGTGCTCTGGGGTTTCTCTTGCTATTGGTCTGCAGTCTTACTCTGTTGTGATCAACAGAACACAATGAATCATTCTGATTTTCATTTGTTTGTTAAGACTAGCTTTGTGCCTTAAGGCATAATCTAGTTCAGAGAATGTTCCATGGGCTGCTTAGAAGAATGTGCATTTTGTCAAGTTTGAATGGAATATTCTGAAAGTGCCTGTTAAATAAATTTGATCCATGATGTCACTTAATTCAGGTGTTTGTTGAATTTGTGTCAGGATGTCCAATCAGTTGGTGAGAGTAGGTATTGAGCTTGCTTACTATTATTCTGCTTTAGCAACTCTGACTTAATATCTGATAGTATTTGTTTCATGAAAATTTGTGCACCTGTATTCCTGCCATATATGCTGAGAGTCATAATATCCTCTTGATGGACTCTTCCCTTAGTCAGTATTAAGTGGCTCTGAAATAAAGTCAGCTCAACTGTGATAAATGTTCTTTTTGGTGTGTTTTAAAATTTAGTTGGCAATTATTTTGTTGAGAATTTTGTATCTATGTTCTTCTTGTAATTTCTTTCTTTATCACTAGCTGTGGTTTAATGTCTGTTTTGTCAGCTATTAGGGCAGTGACATCTTCCTGTATTCATAAATTCATTTGCTTAGAATAGCTCTTCTCATCCTTTGGCCCCATGATACGGTCTGTTTTTGTGGTGAGGTACATTGTTGCAAGCAACAAATAATTCTTGCATTTTGATCCAATTTACTAGCATATACTTTAAAAATATTACTACTATTTTTTGACCATACTTAAAGTTCCTTTTGAAAATAATTATTTTTAATTAGCTGGCACATTTATCACTTACATATGTGCTTATTTATTAGAGGCAAGGAGAGGCACCTGCACCCTGGTCCGAGGGTAACTTGAAGATGCCAATTCTCTTTTCATCATGTCCATTCAATGAGTTGAACTCAAGTTGTTAGTATTAACCTATTGAGTGATCTTACAAGTCCATTTGTGCCTTTTGATCAATGAACTGAGGCTTAATACTTAGGAGTTATTACCAAAAAGTGTTCATCAATTCCTGCCATTTTGTTAATTTTGTAGTGTTTGATTTTTTCCCCCATAATAATTTATTGTTTTCTGTGGTCTCTGGATGAATCTAGTTTTCTCAATTGAGATGATCACGTCAAATATCTCTGTAGCTCTGACTTAGTCACCATAAAGTCCTCTTTTGTTTTTATTACAGAAAGGTTTTATTGTTCCTTCAGTCATTATGGATAGTTTTGTTGGGTATAGTAGTTGTTAGTTAATTGTTTTTATCTTTTAGAAGCTAAAATATGTATTTTCAGGCCATCCTGGTTTTTAAAGTTTACTTGAAAAGTCTGATGTTATTCAGACGAGTCTACCTTTACAGGTGATCTGATGGCTCTCTTTACTTTCACTAGAATTACTTTGTTCTATATATTTAATATTTTAATTCTATGATGAGAAAGGGAGATTCTTTCCTGGCCTAGTCTACTTGATATCCCAAATGCCCCCTGAATCTGATTGGCATCTCTTTTCATAGATGGGATATTTTCAATTATGATTATTTAAAAAATATTTACACATCTTTAAAATGAGATTCTCCCTTTATGCCCAATATCCATAGATTTTTTTTTTTGAAGAAACAACATTTCATATATCATTAAATTCTCAGTAGTATCTCCTTTTAATTTTTGTGTTTTTCTTTGCTGAGGTATTGTTTCCTCCACATTGTCTTCAACTTCAGACTCCTGTTTTCTTGATTGATTGGTTGAGTCAGTCAATCATGGAGATTTTACACAGAAATTTCTTATACTTACTGTGTTTTCTATTTACAGCATTGTGGATTGTTTTCTCTCTGGTGTTTCTATCTCATAGCTGAATTCCTTTTACTACTTTGTATGTTTCACCTTTCTTATTTTGTTCAGATGTTTGTATCAACTGTTGGAGGATAAATAACTAAGTGTAATCTAGAGTATATGCCGATTTAGTTTAATGTGGGCAAGGTTTAGGATCAACTTAGAAAAGAAAAAAAATACTAAGACGGGCAAAGTATAAAGGAACCAAAGTTAGAGATATTAGAGTCTTTTAAATATTTTAAATATTGTTAAATCCATGGAAGGTTACAGTTTAAAAGTTAAAAAAAAAAAGGAGCAGATAAGGGTGAGAAGAAGAAGAAAAGATGTGGGAGTCAGGAGAGGAGTAGATGAGATGTTGCTGAAGAATATGAGAGAAAGAATATGGAGAAAGAAAGACTTAACTCAGCGGAGAGACACCAACAGTCCTAAAGCAGAGCCAAGAAACTAAGAAAAACATATGTGCGAGACTGGGAATTAGATAGCACAAAATAAGAACCGAGTGGGTAAGCCGGCCCCAGAGGTGTGGGCATGGGGGAGCGGGAGAGCTGGCCCCACCCCTCACCTGGCTATGGCATGGGTGCAGGAAAGCTGGCAGGCTGAACTCAACTACCACCCAGGCTCAGATCCAGGGCTTTGAGTTAGCCTACCCAACATCTTCCCCATCTAGAGCTGTTTGGAGTGCATGGAGGGATCGGTCCTTTGGATCCATAGCAGCAGGATATCTGAGGGTATATGAGGGTCCAGTATTAGTGTTGCAGAAGGAGCCAGAGGCCTTGAACGAGCCTAAGGGACCCACTGAAATGAATGTTTCCAAGTAAAGCTGTTTGGGGAGATAGGCATATACTAGATACATTGCAACTTATCACTATGAGTGAATACGTGATGGAGATGTAGGAAGGAGTGATACATGTACAGAACGTCGCCGTTGATAGAGAAGCAGGTTGTTGCCTAGAGAGGTCAACAAGATTTGGCTTGGTTTCTTTCCTTTTTTTCTGTTCTAATTTTTATTTATTTTTTGGGGAGAGGTACAAGGTGGAGGGCAGATATGGAAGGACTGGTAAATGAGTGGGATTGGGGTATATAGTGTGAAACACCCAGAGTCACTAAAAAAAAAAAAAAAAATGTTAAAAAAAGAAAAAAATCCTTGTGGCTGAATTACCAGCACAGCCATACTGATCACTGCAGTTCCACGGTTCTCAGGCTTCCTAAGGCTGTAACTCTTTCATGCAGTTCCTCATGTCGTGGTGACCCAGCCCCAACCATGAAATTACTTTCATTGCTACTAAACTGTAACTTAGCTAGCTACTGAGCAGTGTCTCAGTGCCTAAGACCATGGAGATAAGTGTTTTCTGGTGGAGACCCATAGGTTGAGAACTGCTGTTCTAGTTCTAGCAGGTTCTATGCAGTCTTGTGTGGAGGGGAGACTGGGAATCACTCTCTGTCGCTGGTGTTGTTGGGGGTATGGTGTGGAAAGGGAGACTGTCTACAGTTCACTATGGCCCCTTCTGCTCCCAGAGCTTTCACGTGTGTGAGGGATGGCATTCTTGCAGTTTCTGCTTGACTCAGTTGTTTCTTATCAATTCACTCTTGGTGAGCACAGGCTACAGTTTTCTGTATGTCAATCTCACTGCCACTTTCCAGAATTAATTTAATTAGTTCTAACGATCTTTTGGTGTTTACCTTTTTTCTCTGTGGAGAATTGCATTGTCCACAAACATATTTGTATGCCTTTCTTTTTTTCTCTTGCGTAATTTCTAGGGTTCTAAAACATGTGAATAAAAGTAGTCAGATTGGGAACCTGAACCTTGTTTTTGATTTCAGATGAAATGTATTCATTTTTCACATCCAGCATGATGTTAGTTATAGATTTGTTACATATAGCCTTTAGTTTTTGATGATAAAATCAAATTTGTTTTTCCTGTGCCTAATTTGTTCAAAGCTTTCATTGTGAAAGTATGTTGAATTTTGTCAAATCCATTTTCAGAGTCTATTGAGATAATTGTGTGATTTTTAAAAATCATTGTATTGATGTATTTATATTAACTTATTTGCATGTGTTAAGTCATCCGTGTATTCCTGGCTTGAAACCAGTTCGATCATGGTGTATGAACCTCTGATCTGCTGTTGAACTTGACTAGAGAGTATTTTGCTATGGACTTCTATGTCTATGTTCAATGGTTTTCTTCCCTTCCCTTCCTTCCTTCCCTCCTATTTCTTTTTTTTCTGGATTTTTCTTTGGTCTCAGCAGGAGGGTAGTGCTGGTCTCCTATAGTCAATATAGATAGGCTTCCACTCTTTGAATTTTATAGACTACTTCGAGAAACACAGATTTGAAAGTTTGGCAAAAACTCAGAAGTGAAGACAGCCAGTCTTGAGCTTTTCTGTGTTGAGAAGCTTTGTATTAATGATTAAATTTCATTATTGGTCATTTTCCTTACAAGATCAGTTGTAACTGGCCTATTCAGGTTTTCAATGTCATCTTTGTTAAATTTTGGTTAGTGTTGTATCGAAAAGTTTGCCCACTTTTAGTTTTTCTTCTTTGTTAGCATATAATCGCAAACAACAGAACCCCCTCCAAAGGCCCAGAATCCCTAAAAACCCTTTGAATTTCTGTGAACTGTCTTCCTCTATAAGTCTAATAGAATTTGGGCCTCTCCACATCTCTGTTAATTGTGAGTTTTGTTTCTTTTCAACTACTGAACTGTTCCACTGATTTTCTGTATTGTTCTTTTTTTTTTTTTTTTGGCTATTTCATTTATTTCTGTTCTGATCTCTTAATTTCTCTCATTCTGCTTTGGGGTGTGGTTTATTCTTAATTCTCTAAGACCTTGAGATGGGTCATCAAGATGCTTATTTATAATCATTCTATTTTTTGATTAGGTACTATAAATTTCTCTGACAGTACCTTTTAATTTTAATTATTATTTTTGTAAGCTCACATATATCCACTTTGCACACTAATCGTACTTAATCTCCTACTTCCTGACCATCTCTGACCACCCTTCATGTACCTCACAAATCTCTCTTATGCAATCATGTCCACTTGTTTTATTTTGTGACTCCCCAGAGTGAAGCAGGGCCATCTGTGTGACTGTCAGGAGTCTGGTGGACTCAGCAAAGGGCACATAACTAAAGACAGTGTTTCCTACTCTCCCAGAGTCCATTGATAGCTAATATATCAGTGGTAAAGGGTAGGGCCCCATGAGCTGATCCACTTTCCTTTATTTATTGATAGGGCTGGTCTCATGGTTTCAGGTAGCTAGAGTTGATATGAGTAAATGATTTTTATAGCTGCATCATTTTGTCACCCTTTACCCTATCTTCTGGCTCTCACATACTCCTCCGCCTTCCACAATGTTTCCTGAGCTTTAGAGGAGGTAATAATAAGTGAACTGTTTAGGGATGAGACCATATCTTTCACTTCTTTTCTGCATCTTGGACAGTCATGACTCTCTGCATTTACTATTATCGCAAGAAGAGGCTTCTTGGGTTAAGGCTGGAAACTATTTTGTCTGTAGATATAAGCATAGGTGATTAGAAGGCAGTTTTCTTGCTCTCAGTTTAGTTAACTACCAGAACTACATTCCATGAATGGACAGACCTATTACTTCCTCAGGCATGGGTTGTTAGCCAGGCTTAAATTACTGAACCCTGTTGGAGTGGGTCCTCTCTGACAAGTCCATCTGCTATTACACAGATTTCTTCATACTTTTTATCCCATTATCTATTATCTCGATGAATCCTCCCCCACTCCTAAACTCTCACCTCCCCAGTGTCTTGTGCCTCCCTCCCTGTTCAAACCAAACCCTTCCATCCGCAGTATTCTCCTGTTTATTTAATCTGTTATCGTATCTCTTCTGCCTTAAGGTAAACCCCCTCCTGTTTGCATCCTACAGGCTATGGTGTTGGGTTTCCATTCTATTTTTCCACATAATTTTTCAATATACACTCAATTCACTTGAGAAGTGTTTTGCCGTATTGGTTTATATAATTTCCAAATTTTCTCTGTGACTTTTAATTTCATTTCACAGTGATCAGAAAAGATACAGTATCTGATTTCATTTTTTAAAAAAAATATAATAGAGTTGTTTGTGGCTTAATGTTTTCTATTGCAACAGGTTTCTATGCTGATGGAAAGAAAATATATTTTATAGTAGCTGGGTTGTTCTGTAAATGTCTGATAACCCTACTCAAGTAGTATGAGTTTCTGGCCTGGCATAGCCCTGAGATCCAGTCCAGTAGTCCCAAATAATCACACCAAGTCTTATATTAATTACGTGCTGTTTGGCCTATGGCTCAGGCATCTTACTCGCTAACTTATACTTAAACTAACCTGTGATTAGCAAAGTGGTTTAGTGCCTTTTCTCAGAACAGCATTTTGACTTATTTCCTCTGTGTATCCCTGACATCTCTGCTCTGTTCTTCCTCTTCCCAGAGTTTTCTTAGTCTGGTAGCCCTGCCTATACTTGTTGTCTGACTTCTGGCCAATCAGTGTTTTATTAAACCAGTAGGAGGGACAAATATTTACAAACTACAAGAGCATAATCCCACAGCATTCTACCATGTGGATTTTGTTCATTTGTCTGTTTTTGACAGGCTCTCACTAGGTATCTCAGGCTGGCCTCAAACTGAGCTGGGGTCATGTGCTGATATATTAAATATTTAATAAAACCAATCTAGAATATTAGAGAAGAGATCTACCCCCAGTCAATCCAGAAGGGTCAGAGAGTGGTCACTCACACCTTTAATCCCAGCACAGGAAAGACTGGGAGCAGTGACCTACGCCTTTAATCCCATCAGATCTGAATTTGAGGCCAGTTTAGTTTACAGAGGGAGATCCAGGTTCCCAGACAGGCAGTGGTGGTGCCAGGCCTTTAACTCCATAACTCCAGAGACAGAGGAGATCTTTCTGTGTTTCTGTGAGTTCAAGGCTAACTACCAAATAGCAGTAGCCCATGCCTTTAATCTTAAACTGTATGTGAAACAACTGGGTGAAGAAGGTATTTAGGGCAAGTGTAGGAAGACAGAGGAGACAGTAGAAGCCATGAGGAGGCTGAGGAAGCTGGAAGACAGCTGGGTGAGATCTGACTGTGGTGTTTCCTCTCTGATATCTCAGCTTTTCCCTGATATCTGACTCTAAGTTTCCTTTAACACAACCAGAATTAATGCAACAGGGTCACAAGTATGTGACACTACATCTGGCTTCTGCAGTGTAGTTTAGCTCTGAGTTACTTAATTTGGTCTTTATCTTTTGATTCTGAATGGTAGTTTTGCTAAATATAACAATGTTGGTTGGCACTTTCAGGACTTGAAATGATCATTCCATGCCTTCCTGTTCTGTAGGACTTCTATGTAAGAAATCTGCTGTTACCTTAATGGGGTTGCTCTTACGTGACTTAGCATTTTTCTCTGCCAGTACTTAAAATTCTCTGTGCTGTACTTTTGACAGTTCAACTATCTGTCTAGGTGAGGATCTTGTCTGGTCATTTCTATCTGGTGTTCTGTAGACCTCCTGTACCTAGACATCTCTGTCATTCCCCAGACTAGCTGATTTTCCTGTTGGAGTTAATTGAAGAGGCTTCCTGTGCCCTCCACCTTTACTTCCTTCCGTTTGTGTATGCTGATGATAAGCAGGGTTGGCCTTTTAATGGTGTTCAGCACCTCGTGTGTTCTCTTTCTTCTTTGTTCTCACAACCCCGTACTTCTGTGCTGTTTTGAAAAGCTTGCTTTCACACCTCGAGGTTCTTCCTTATTTAATCCAGTCTGTTCATACTTCCAACTAATTTTTATGATATGTAGTCATCTTGTTTTGAGTTTTATTGCAACCCTACCAAAATCTCCACTTCTTGCTTTATTCTTACTCACATCCAGCTCTGTCTTTCAGTTTAACTTTGCATTTTGTTTGATCTCATTGGCCTTTTAAAACAACCATTCTTTTGAGTTCTTTAGCAGATATTTCAGTGTCTTTGGAGAGTCATGATTTAGCAAGGGCTATATTAGCTTCTTAAATATTTTTGTGTGTTCTAATTTGAGATTTCTCCAAAAGATATGTCTCAGGACATACGTTGTTATTAACATAAAGGACATGGTAACCTGTCATACAATGCTGAGTTTACTAAGAGCCTCTCAGGATAGGTACTCCTTGATTATGATCGGGAGTTGGTGCACAGGTTGTTTTCACACTGGACTCTGACAGTGTGCTAGACCTTCTGGTTCTTCTGACACAATACCCAGGGGAAACCACTGAGGAGAGAAGGCCACTGAGGAGAGAAGGGACTTGTTTTGATAGTCACCGTGCTTTCCTGTCATAGCACAGTCCACTGCTCCCAAGTCCGTGTGAGAAAAAAACAGCCAGGTGAAAAGGGTGTGGTGGGACTGAGATGCTCACCTATGACAACCAAAACACAGGAGGAACAGGGAGGGGTCAGGGTGGAGATAGGCTGCAAAGACATAGTCCCTGTGTTACGGTCACCTGGGAAGAGGGAACCTCAATTTAGAAGTCATTTACATCATATTGACCTGCAGGCAAATCTGTGGGGCATTCTTTCAATGTTGATGTGGAGGCCCTGGTCCTTGAGAGCAGTGCCAATCCTGGCAGGTCTTTGCTCCAGGTCCTGCCTTGGCTTTCCTCAATGATGACTCATGTGGAAATGTAAACCTAATGAATTCTTTACTCCTTCCAGTAACCTTTGGTCATGGGCTTATTACAGTGACAGAAACCCAACTTGAACACCCTCAGTGATTCAATTCTCCAAGTATACCTCACCCTCCACAGGCCTACCACTTCATATATTCTATTCAAATTCTTAATCCATTCATAATTAAACATTTGGTGAGTGTCTTAGTGTTTCTGTTGCTATGAAGAGACACCTTGACTATGGCAAGTCTTAGAAAGAAAACATTTAATTGGCAGTAGCTTAATCGAGTAATTTAGTAGTCATCATGATGGGAAACATGGCGGTACACAGGCAGGCATGGTACTGGAGAAGGAGCTGAGGGTTCTACATCTTGATCTTCAAGCAAGAGGAAGTGAGCCTGAACGGGGCATAGCTTGAGCATAGGAGACCTCAAAGCCCACTCTCACAGTGACACACTTCCTTCAGCAAGGCCATACCCAACAAAGCCACACCTCCTAATAGTGTCATTCCCTGTGGAGGCCATTAATTTTCAAATATCAGTCAGGTTAAGCCTCATGCTCTGTAAGTCCTGGGACATACTTGTCACAGACACACCTGGAGGTATGCTGTACTAATCTTGTAGGCATATTTCTATCTAGTCAAATTAACACATAAGATTAGCTGTTGCAGGGAAATCACAGAGAGACCAAGTGTTGATTTTTATGAGCACAGATTCTCTAGAAGTTTTGGGAGGTGTGGTGTTGGTAGCATTCTGTGCTTCCTTAAAGATTTTCCAGGTGGTAGCCAATATTGGGCTTCTCCAGGTACTGTGACCTGAATGAATCCTGGTATTGTTGTTCTAATAGTTCCAAAGGGCCTAACATGTTTGTCCTCTGACAATGATGTGGAACCAGGCATTTAATCAGAAGCAGTGTCAAGAATCATAATACCTGCTCTGTAATGTTCATCAGCACCACATGATCAGGCAAGGTGCCAGTGATCAATGTAGGTGACATACATAAGTGCTGATGCAGGACACAGTGTACAATTCTAAAAGCTGTTGTGGGCTTTTGCGCTTAGTCACAGGGCTTCCCTCCCAGCTGAGCATGCCTGTGGGTGGGTGGGTGGCCAGATCAAGCATAAGTGGGACACAGCTGGAGCCAGGTAAAATTGCTCTCAGTGGAGGTGCTCACAGGAGCCTGAAAGAATAAGATGATGACATCAGGAATAGTTTTTACCTGGACCATGTCAATCTGTACTTTGGACTTGAGGATCCAGCCTGGCCCCTGGCTGTAGAGCCAACTTGGAGAGCTCCTGGACCCCTTGTTATTGTGGATGGTACTTCCGGCTCCTTTCTATGTTGCCACACTCATTCCCCATTATGTAGTATTCAGTGGGTGTGTTAGGTGTTGTGTCATGATAAAGCTAACACAAGACAGTACTTACATTTCAGAAGGCACAGTACAAGGTCATTGATTTCTGGGACTGTGGTGAGGCATAACATCATGATGGTGGGGGTATGTGGTAGAGAAGGCTGAGTGAGGAAGGGGCTGGGAACCAGACAGAAAGGTATGTCCCTAGTAGCCTATTTTTTTTCCAGTGACCCCCATCTCCTAAATTTTCCATAGTTTTCCTGAATAGTGCCGCTAGCTGGTGAACAAGGATGCACTAAACGACTCTGTAGGGAACATTTGATATTTACCCCATAACAGTTGGCCTGACTCCACCAATTCAAGTCTGGCTCATAGGAAAGCCATCAGCTGGGGCAGTATAGTGAGTGTCTCTGGAGCCCCAGAGATGGGGATGTGCAGGGGTTTGACTCCTAAATCTGTCCAAATTTGGACAGTCTCCTTTTAAGATAGGTCTAGGCTTTGGTATGCTGAAAATGCATGTTTGTTTCCAAACGCTTTGAATGCCTTTATTCTCCTTTCTCTCCCTCCCCCTCCACACCTCCTTCCTCCTTTTCTCCCCCGATTTGAATAGGTTATTTCAACAGCTTAGTTTTATAGCCAGATATTCATTCTTCCTGTTGGTTCAGTTTCTTGTTGAGGTTTTGTGACTCGTGACTCTGTCTCCCCCCCATCCTCCACCGGGGTTAATTTGTCTTACTGAGCTATTCATTCACAGGCTTCCTCACCCCTGGCTCTGAAACCAGGGTGATACCATGGCCCATTTCTATCAGTCTTTTTAAGATTCCTGCCTCCTGCCTATTTCCAGTGTTCAGTCACTTCCTGTGTCTTTAAACACTTGTCTCTTTGGTTCTTATGTGGAGAGAAAATGAGTGCTGGGTACATCTGTTTAGCCCCTTTGTCTTCTGAAGATTATTTTTAAAACAATTAAATTTTCAAGCAAAACAAGCATGTAAAAGTCTCCCCCCACCCCTGTCACACACACACACACACAAAGAGGGTTGGAAAACTTGCATCTTATGGTCAGTTACTAAGAAGTTCCTCACTGAGATGGTACTTTGTTTTAAAAGTAAACCTGTAGTAACCCTTTGATGGGCTTATTAATGCTTAAATAATAAAGCTCCTTATTAGTACTGGTTTGAAGGAATTTAAGATCCAAGTGTGATGGCTTACTTACAGTTCCAGAACTTGGGAGGGTGAGACAAGCCTGAGCTACAGTAAGACCCATTTCCAACAAAACAAAACACACCCAAAGAGACTTAGTGATTGTGGTGTTTGAAAGAAAATGGCTCCCATAGGGAATGGCTTTGTTGAAGAAGGTATGGCCTCATTGGAGGAAATATGTCACTGTGTATGAGGGAGTGGGTTTTGAGGTCTCCTATACTCAAGCCACACCCAGCATGACTCACAGATACTTCTGCTGTCTGAGGATCAAGATGTAGAACTCTCAGCTCCTTCTCCAGTACCATGTCTGTCTGTCCACTGCTATGAAGATAATGGACTAAACCTTTGAAACTGTGAGCAAGCTCCAATTAAATGTTTTCCTTTGTAAGAGTCGTCAAGGTCATGGTGTCTCTTCACAGTAATAGGAACCCTAACTAAGACAAAAGTTGGTACCAGGGACTTGGGTATTGCTATGATATGTCAGACTATGTTTTAAGGAATGTAGACTTTGGGATTGTGGATTAGAAAGACAGTTGAATGCTTTCCATGGTGCTTAACGGGCCATCCTAATAGGATCATGGAAGACAGTGCTGAGGGTGATTTGAACTGTAGGGGCTGGCTCAAGAAGCGTCAGAGGAGAAGAATGTTAGCATACGACGTAGAGATTGTTCTCATGATATTCTGGTGAAGAATGTGGCTGCTTTTTTGTCCTTGTCCAAAAAGTTTGCCTGAGGCTAAAGTGAAGAGTTTTGGGTTAATTTCATTGGCAGAAGAATTCTCAAAACAGTCTAATATAGACTCTGTCTTGTAGTTATTAATATTAACTATAATATAGGCTTATAATGAAAAGGAGCAAGAAAAAAATACAATTTGAGAAGAGGCCAGGGAGTGCAATTGAGCTATGTCCTGTGTTCAAGGAGATAAGGACATTAAGAAGTGAAATAAAGGGAGTGGTAACCTATGATCAAGATCCCACCCAATGAAACCTACAATTTGTGAAAAAAGATTAAAGAAAATCTTAAAGATATGTATGGTGGTACATGCCCACAATCCCAGCACTCAGGTGGAGACTGTCGGATCTCTGAGTTTGAGGCTAGCCTGTTCTCTAAAACAAGTTTCAGGACAGCCACACTTAGGCAGTAAAGGTAACCACATAAAACAGAAAGCTGGTGAAGCTATATTTAAACAAAGTGAGTATGTTTCAGCCACAGTAAGCATCAGAACTTGACAGCTTCAGCCATGTGGTTCTCACCGAGAGTCAAGGATAGAAGAAAGGGGTATGTAATCTTCCTCCCAGACTAAAACCAGAGGCCAGGCGTTTTGCATGGCTGTCCCTGAATGGGGGTCTAGAGAGGCCACTGTGTAAAGCTGTGAAAGTGAATCCTGGATTGCCTTGGAGACCCCAAAGCAATAGGATACCTGCCAAGGAAAAGCGCCAACAGGAAGTGGAACCAGCCCAAGAGAAAGATGTGAAAGGAGCTGGGGATCTGAAGAGCATTTTGCCATCAGACATGGAGATGCCAAGTTTGTCCAGCGGTTTTCAGTCTTTATTTCCTTACTATGTTTGGAACAGTAATGTATAGTTTGTGCTATTATGTTGGAGTATGTTATATGCTTTTTCATTTTACAGGGGATTATAGGTAAAAGATTGCATAAATCTCAGAAGAGACTTTGAACTTGAGACTTTTAAATAAGTTTGAGACTGTTATAAAGTATGGGAACTTTTGAATTAGACTGAATGCATTTTTGCATTATGATATGGCTATAAACTTATGGGGGCCAGGAAGTGGAATATGGGGATTTGAAAAAACTGGCCCCCATAGGGACTGGCTTTGCTGGAGGAAGTGTGTCACCGTGTGTGTGTGTGTGTGTGTGTGTGTGTGTGTGTGTGTGTGTGTGTGTGACTGGGGGTGGGGTTGAGGTCTCCTAAGCTCAGGCTACACCCAGTAAGACTCACATTTGCTTCTGCTGCATGGGGATCAAGATGCAGAACTCTCAGCTCCTTCTCTAGCAGCATGTCTGCCTGCATGCCGCCATAAACATAATGGACTAAATCGTGAAACTGTGAGCCAGCCCCCAATTAAATGTTTTCCTCTGTGAGAGTTGCTGAGTTCATCGTGTCTCTTCACAATAGAAACCCTAACTCACAGTGATGAAGGCTGTCACCTTACCAATAACTCTAGTGCACTTGGCTTGGTGAGCAGATGAGTCTTCAGCTCTCCCAGATTTACAGGCTCAGTTCATCTCTAACAGCCACCCTTTGAGAAACCCCATCCCGAATCTTTTAACCACAGCCCATTAAAATTAATTTCAGATAATACTCTATATAGAAGTATGCATCCCTTATCTAAGTGATACTGATTGAGTTACTGGCAAATCTCTGTTCCCTTAAAAACATACATAAAACAATTAAACCTAATTAGACCACAGAATTGTTTGTAAAACGGAATTTATTAAAATTCTCGTAATTAAAAAATATTAAAATGCATAGAAATGAACAAACATCAGTTACAAACATTACACCGATGCTACACTGTATGGGAAGCATCATGAATTTCAGTCCCTTTTTAGATAAGCTCTAAACCACTTTCATTTTTTCAAACATAATGGGAACGTTAGGAGCACACAAGAAGTGTGTGACCAACGTATCACATTCTGCCCCCAATGCGAGTAAATGTCCTATGAATCTCATGCCTTGTGCAGTACAAAGGGAAGAACTTGGCAAACTTCTTACCAGATGGCTTTGTTTAGCTTCAAGACAAATCACAATCTATTTCTAATGGAATATCTAAAAGATCCGAGGAACGTGTAAAGAAAAATACCCTGAGTATTGGGTCTACTGCTTCAATTTATTAAAATTCAAAGGCAATATAAAAGGATCAAACTTTACTAGTGGTTAACGCTGGATAGGTGGAGGGCCAGATCCTTCTCCCATTGGCCATGCCCTTGGTTTTTCTGGGGCTAGGGACTACCTCACTACTTCCGGCAGGTGCAGACTGTCCCTGCAGGACTCCCCTGATCCTCTCCATTACCAACTTGGCACAGGCCCCACAGGAATGATATTGATGCCATGGGATCCTGCAGCTCACTGCAACTCAACTTTCCAGCATCCTGTGGTGTCAGACACCACACTTGCTTCCTTTGGGAAAGCAGGCCTTTTGCTTTGTTTAGTTTTTGTTTGTGTTTTCTTCTGCCCACAGTGGCACTTTCTACAATGGGAAGGGAGTTCTTAGCTGGGGGATACAGATGAATAAATGCACTTTTCATTTGAAGTTCTTCTTGTGCATACGAAAAAGATTTCCTTTTCTGGATGCAAAGTGCGAGTACTTTCAATCCTTAGGAAGCAAGCATAGGATCTGGAGAGGAGATAATTGAGGGAGTAAGGAACTCCAGGGCCGTCTGAGTGGGGACAGGGAGTGGCACCTGGTACCAGCTGTGGAGAAGAACATCCCTGGTGTGAGAGAAGGCGGTCATTTCTGTTTCCACAGTTAAACACTGTATGGCAGGGCCTGGACCCCCAGTCCAAGGGAGGTGGGGGAACATTCCTCTTGACCCACTGGGCTATTCAAAAGCCCAGAACACTGCTTTGATTAATCATGTTGATACTCTAATAAACCATTCTGGGCAGGCATTTAAAACCGAGGCCTGGAAGTGGCTCCTGGACACCCAGGCATTTCACACCACTCCAGTCAGCAGAGGCCTATCTCAAATGCTGTGAGGGAGGCCCTCTCTTGTTCCTCAGGTACTGACCTCTGTCATCCATTGTCAAGGGTGCAAGGTGTAGCCACGTCTCCTCTAGACCTACTGGAGGAAATCTGAGCATGTGTAGGCTGTGGAGCTCAAGAAACCGCTCAGGTGAGCAGCAGAGAGGGCAAGGCACCAGGGGCCTAGAACTGAGCAGCAAGCCACCAGCAGACAAACCAGCCCTTCCTTTAACTGCCTTATGGCCTGAGGGCTCAAATTAAATCCAGGGTCTCCTCCCTCAAAGGGTAGTAATCCGGGTGAATTTGTCTCCTGCACAGCTGTGATTACAAATGAGTTAGCAGGCCTAGGAAATGAACGGAGATGGCAAGGAAGCTGGCCGCAGTGGATTCCCAGTGAATGGTGCTAGTCACAAGGAAGATCACAGAGTTAGTCATCAAGTTGCTGGATGTTACCCTGACCATGCCCATTATCATCAGGCCACAAGCCTTTTCAGTAAGACTAGAAGGCACTTGGTGAATGGTACGCCTTCCTTCTGGGTCAGTCAGCTTGCACTACAGTGATGGATGAGTTTCCGTTTCCCAGCCGATTATCTTGATAACAATGCAGTCATAATCATTTGATTATCATTTCCCCAAGAAAGTTACATAACCAAGAAGAGGTAAAGTAAACATTCTGATCAGTAAGAGCTACTTTTTCCTACTCTCGCATCTTACTCCCTTAAGATCTTCCAAATAGTCAACAATGATCAGGTCCAGAGCGTGCTAGAAGGCAGGGGTCGCCGTGAAGTAGCAGGGACAATAATTCCCTTTATTTTTATGTCGACCAAAGAGGTGGAAATTCAGGCTGCAATGAAGATGGATGCTGTTTCTTTGGCTGCAAGACCTTCTTCCTCAGTGTATAGATATCGAAATGGTGTGAACTCTTCTGTCTACCTGGCACTTCATATGGAATACAAACTCATTTCTGAGCTGGCTATTGTTAAGAATACAAAAGAGATTAAGGCTGAGGTATGCCTGCTCTTTGGTGATGATAGTGTCAGAACGAAATGGGTCTGGGGTAGATTTGGCAAAATGCAAAAATTAAGCACAGGAAAAAGCGTGCACTTGAGCCCAGAAAAGCAAAATCCCCCAAAAGAACTCAAGCATGCTTTTGAGGCTTTTGTTGTTGTTACTAGAATTCCAACTTATCAGAAAAGGGAAAATATTCAGATTTTCCAGGTAGGTAGTTTTAAGCCTTTTTCAGTTCCTGCATTGCTAGCTGAAGCTGGAAAACTATACAGGCAGAGACCGGCACAGTTAAGACTCCCGTTTGCTTAAATGATTGAACAACATCCTCTTTAGGGATTCACGAGGCATCTGACAGCTAATTATCTTTAAAGTGCTTCTTGGGACATAAAACTCTCCCTCATTCAAGCTTTGGTCGCACACTGTTGTCTACCACCCCTCCCATCCTCTCGGCTATAAGGCCCATGTTTTTGGTCAGGTCTTTGAGGTGACTCTCATGAAGCAGCTTCTGGGTGAGGTATTTCTCCCTCTTGATTTTGCTTTTTGTGGCTTTGGACACATCTGGAATTGCGTATGAAATGAAGAACTTCACAGAGTAGATGACATGCTGTAGGAGGGAGGGAAAACAGAGTTAGATCGACAGGCAGTGTTCCTGATGATTATTCCTGCTTGCCACTGTAGCCCTGTGAAGACACAGGGCTAATATTGTAGCCCGTCAGTCCCAAAGCAGCAGGATATAATGAATGACGTGTTGGCCCTCAGATAACCTCTGTGTCTTTGGCATGTGCAGAGGAGCATATCCAAGTGTGTGTATCCTCATCCACGTACATTCTACTCACAAAGGATGAAGGCAAATGAGTTCCCTGTCATCCAAGGAATGGGAGACTGGGGTCAGTTTAGGCGATGTATGATGATGATGATAATAGTGAAATTAATGCCCCTAAATCCTCTGTAGGTTACAAAGTCAGGGAACCCCAGTGCTGTTATACTTTGTGTGCCTTTTCCTAATTCCTTGTTTCTTTTCTGGAGGTAAGTATTATCCTGTATGTGCAAATAAACTTACTATAAAGAAAAATACCAAAATATGTATGCATTCACTAATAATGTATTTAATATTCTTGATTTGAGCTGTATATAAGTACTTTATAGTTGTTTTAAAACAATTTTTATGTGTGTTTTCCCTGTATATTTGTATGTACACTACGTTTGTTTGCACAGCCTGTGGAGGACAAAGGCGTCATCAGATTCCCTGGAACTGGAGTCACAAATGGTTGTGAGCTGCCATGTAGTTACTGGGAACTCTTTCTGGGTCTTTTGCAAAAACAGCAAGTACTCTGAACCATCGCTCCAGCCCCTCTCCATAGTCTTTGGGAAAATACCCCCTTTAATGCAAAGCTAGTATCTCAAATTCTTCACTGCCATTTCGGAAGCTGGTTCATCTACCTTCACTGTTGTATAAAGCTCCTGGTGAGTGCAGGGTAATCTACCGTGAATCTCTGGACTGCTTTCCAGTTTTTGTATTGGCAGCGCCCTTATCCTGGGACATTCTCTTTAAGTCTCTAAAAAGCAAGAACCTAGAGGGGGCGCTACTGAGACACCTGGACAAATGAGTTTTACCAAGTAACAAAGTTCCTTCTCAAGCAGCTGCACCTGGCTGAGCTGGGGGGGGGGGGCAGTTTCAGCTATGCTCCATCTTCTCAGTGCTTGATGCCATCCCACTTTGGTTCCCCCCCCCCTCTTCTGCTAGTTTTTGGATTTGCAAATGGGCCATGACTTTGGTCTCACTTTCTATTTCTGTGATTGCTAATGAAGTTAAACTTCATTTGTTAGTCCCTGTTTCAAAGTCTCTGGTTGTGTATATTTGGTGTACAAAAGGGATAAAGATGAGTTGCCATAAAAGCACTTAAAAATAGATGGTGTTGAGTTGACATAAAAATAATTTTTAAAAAAATGGATTGTGTCTAGTGTCACACAGTGCTGAGAGCTTTGGGAGAACTCGAGACAGTGCAACCCCACTGAGTGTGACAGGATGCTGAACACATCACTGACATTTTACGCAGCATGGTTTGCACATATATAACTCAGCAAAGGGTTTAAGGCAATGAATAATGCAGGTATCAGGAGGGCAGAGCCCTGGCAGCAGAAGTTTCCAGAACATGAATCTGGAATGGTGAGGCTGGAAGGAGGTGTGATGGTGGGAACCACAGACATGGCTGGACTTGGTGAGGCCTTGGGTGGCACAGCACAGTCTTCGGCTTTTACTCTGAGGTCAGAACACAGTAATCTCCAGGTAGAGATCAGGCCCCAGCCACAGAAGAAATGATGGTGCCTTTGGCCTGGTGGACCTTGGTTTCTATAGTTTCCCCAAAGCCCCATGTTGAAGGTTGGTTGCCAGCCTGCAATCCATTTGAAGGGATGGGGTTTGGCAGGAGGAGGTTAGATTATTATAGTGTGTGCTTGAAGGGGACACTGGGACTCTAGAGGTCTCCTACTCTCTACTTACTGGCTGCCATGAGGGGAGTTGCTACCTCTCCACAGCATTCTCCTGGTTTGGGGTGCTGTCCTAATAGAGGCCCAAAGGCAGCAGGTGATCATGGAAGAAACTGTCAGCTGGAATAAACCTGACAGTATTGTAACAGTAACTCCAAGCTAGCCAAGGCTTGGTGAAAGCAGGCAAGACCCTAAAAAGTGGTCAATGGTCCACTGTTGAGGAGAAAGCCTTGGATATGTGGTGAGAGAAAGGAGCAGGACACTCTCCCGGGCAACTGGCCAGATGATGTTACAGCACAAAAGGGTAGACTGAGTCCAGAGCAGAGGGAGAGTCTGGGGTACACTAGTGTGGTTGTGAGAACACACGGGAGTAAGTCAGGTGTGGAGATAAAGGTTTGGTGGGCCTGGGCTCTGGCTGAGCTGATGACAGAAGCTATGTTTCTCATCCTTGAGGCAAGATGACAGACTATTTGGGACCTTTCTGCTAATCTGATGTGGCCACTGATACAAACTTACCTCAATACCACCTTTATTATATCCCTTAGGTTTTGGCATATTTATTTCCACTATTATTTGATTAAAAGTTAAAAAGAAAGACCCCTTCTTAATTTCTATATTGATTTGTTGGCTGGTTGAGAAAATGTCATTTAATGTCTGCGCACACGTGTACTTCCCCAGTTTTCTGAATAATTTCTCACTTCGTTGCACTATCCTCAGCAAAGCCACTTGATAGGATTTTAATTTTTAAAAATGTGCTGACACTTGTTTTGTTGCTTCCCAATGTGTCATGCCCTGGGGGATGCTGTTCGTTGAGAGGGACAGAACTAGGATGGTACCCTGGGCTCAGTGTTCCGTGAGTGTCAGTCAGGCCGGCTTGGTTTATGGTGTAACTCCACTCTGCACTAATGTTTGGTAGAGGTGGCCTGTCCGCAGCCGAAGGTGGGCTGATGAACATCTCTATTGATGACTGATGGCCACTTCTCCCTTACAGCTCACAGATCTTTCTACACGCGATGATCCATTATCGGGAATACACAATTGTTACTTCCTTTTGCTGAACTGACCCTTTTATCATTCTAACTTTCCTTCACTTCTTTTTCTGAGCTTTAAAAAAAAAAAAAAGTGTTTTCCTGAAGCCGAGTGAAAGGTTGGCTGTGTGGTGCTCACAGCTGAGTAACATGTGGGTGGAGAGCCTGCTCAAGGAATTGACCACAGGACAGACTGATGGACGGTCACTATAGCTGGAGCAGGGTCGGTGGCTTAGACAGTGGCTAGAGAGGAGGGGGAGGCAAGGAGCGGGGAAGGGGAGTGGGAAGCAGCAGAGTGAGCTGGTAAGACAGGATGCAGGAACCAGGAGTGATGGAAAGGGTCGCCACAGAGGAAGGGAAAAAGATTCATCTTCTCCAGCTTCATCTATGTAGCGGTTGCTAACATTCACCGGCAGCGTGTTTCATTCTACAGTGATCTCTGTATTTATGAGCCAATGAGAAGGGCCTACTGTTCATTTCTTTTCTCTTTAGAGCCTTGGATTGCTTTGTTTTGTTTTTTTGAGACAGGGTGTCTTGATGTAGCCCTGGCTGACCTGGGATACACACTTCTGCCTCCCCACTGCTGAGATAAAAACAGGCCACTGTGTCCAGCAGTTTTCCCGTCAGTACCTATGCTTGTTTGTGTTTAGGATCTAGGTTAACAGATCTCAACCTGTGGGTCATGACCATTGGAAAACACATATTTGCGATGGTCATGGGAAACCCCCAACTATGTATTTTCATTGCTACTTCATAGCTGTAGTTTTGCTCCTGTGCCGTGTCAATTCCTAAGACCACCAGACAGCATATTTCTGAAGGTCGTGACCCACAGGTTGAGAACCTTTCGTCTAGGCTAGTCTAGCCTCACAGTATCTGTGTTCTCTGAAAGCCTGTTATCATTCTTTTAAAGGCCCGTGGTTCATCAGCGTTTTTTGCTGTGACAAAAATTCAGTTATTCCCGTCACTGCACTTCTGGGTTAGAACTCTGAAATATCAGAGTGGTTTCCAGCCCTGTGGTTGCTGCGGCGAGCCCTTCCCCATTCTGTCTTAGTTTTTTCTGTCGGTCACCAGCCTCTTTTCTCTGGCATCTTTACTAAGTTGCAGCTTTCTTTATGATGTATATTGTTCTTTCTGCTTCATGCCCAACACCTTTTGTCTATTATGAAGTGTTCTTTCTTCTCCATTACCCATTTTCTTAGTCTTCGATGTTTTTTGTTTGTTTGTTTTTTAAATCAGATTGCAAAGCCTCTGAAATTTTTGGATTGATGTTTACACATGTCAGAAAACTTACCTACAGTGGTGTAAACAAGCAAAGATTGCTTTCTTTCCTAGCACAAGTTTTGAGGCTTTGTAATTTGTTACTAGTTAATCCACTCTGAGAAAGACATTGGCTAGCTCAATTGATGATCGATAGCTGTGATGTTTTCTCAGTGATAATTAGGGAGAGACATGAAGGAGTTAGTATGTTACATGTAGCAGCTGAACGGTAACACAGACACCTCACTCACTCACAGAGGACATTCACTGTTCAGCACCCCAAAGTACAAAAGACACCCAGTTAATGTTGTATTAACTGGAACTGGCTCTCCCTCAACACACCACATATTTTAACATTTAAAGCAGATAGCCATCTGATTCAGAGCATTATCGAAGAGCTATTCTCAGGCCCAAACTGATTAGTTTGTGTCTGAAAACAGTTACTAGCAAGCAGTAAGAAGGGAGGTTTATACATTTTATAGGATTGGCATTGCTTAAAGGTGTACGAATATGCATGAACGTAGCCATCTCAGAGCACACTTCCCTCCCTCACTCACCTCCATGACAATGATAAAAGCCAGCTTGGCGGCAATCACATGCCAATAGTAAATGTTGTGTTTATACTCTTGTGGGTGCCCAGGTGGGTTTCGGAAGTCACGGTACCTGAAAACACAACCAGGCATATCAGGAAACAAATCTTTGCCATTAATATTGTTAACCAGGGCCCAATTTAAAACCAGAGTCTTTTTTGATGCAATGACTTTTAAAGTGGACATCACATACAGTTCACTTAAAGTTCAGTTTGGTTTAAAATACTTGAAGAAAACTATCCAGTAGTAACTTATTGAGCATGCTTTGGATTCTAGTGTGTAAGATAAAGTGTATCTTTATAAAATATTTACATATTTCCCCCAAGGCGTTCTGAAAAGCATAAAAGAACTTAGCTATCGGACATCAGATCTGTACATTTCCACTAGGGATAATCAGGCCGACTGGGCCATGGCACTCAGTATTGCCTGCTGGTTTAGCTTTTCACCTAACTCTCGTCAACAGGATGCCTACTTGTGGTGATATATTGTATATTTAATTAGTTGGAGTTTTTCCTACAACTTACACAATATATGACCACACCCACTTCTAGTTTCTTGGCAATAAACTATTAGACCTACAAGAATACAGTCACCGAGACCAGAATATGGGAGGTGAACAAGCAGACCAGTTGTTTTGCCTTTGTCTGACTTTTCAGCTTGTGACTGAAAATCTGAACCAGAATGGCTTTGAACAATGGAATTAAATTAATTTGGGTTTAAGACTCTATAATAGAGAACATGTTCAACAGACTGCCAACTGGCAAGTGAGGAAGGGTGCACTAGTCATGGTGACCTTCCAGCCACCAATACAGAGCACTGGGGACACCTCATTGCATCCATCTTTATGTTCTGGCTAAGTGAGGTGCCAGGGTGTCACCATTGCCTTTAGATTGTCCTGGGGCTGGGAACCCAGAGCCAAGCCCACAAGAGGCAGGTGCTCCAACTGCTGAGCCTGTGTGACTCTTTTTCTTTTTTCATTTTATTTTACTAAAATAGTTTTTCCATGTATCCCAGGTTGGTCTTGGACTCAGGATGTATCCTGGGCTGGCCTTGAACTCACAGTATATCCCAAGCTTGTCTCTACTAGAAGCAATTCACCTGCCTCTACTACCCCAGGACTGGAGTTAGTGTCATGTCCCACATTCCTGGTTTCATGCTTTGTGCAAAGCTAGGCAAGAACTACCCATTGACTTATGTTCCCCAGGCTCACAAGGCAGTCTTAAGAACGGAATGTGTAAAACTCCCAACTATCTCCATTTCTAAGAGCTGTAAGGCTCTTCTCCTCCATCAGTTATGATATGTCCATTTGAATGCCTTTTAAATATGGTTTAAAAATTCTATCCTTGGTCATTATTAGCTTTTTTTTCCCCTTTTGAGGATTATTAAAAAGAAAGCCACGTGAAAACTGTCTCTTCACACAGATTTAAATCATACCAGATAGACTCTCATCACACATACCAAAAAGGCTTTTATAAGATGAAGTACACTTTTAAACAAGTAAATCAAAACTTGCCTGCACAAGGTATAGTTACCCAGCCCAATGTATGGGTTTTCTTTGTCTGTATTTTTGAAGTCGGTGATGTTGAACACGGAGAGAGTGTTGTTGATGTAGCCATCCATGGTGTAGTAAGTGTGGTCCCCATAGGGAGGGATGGAGAAGGACCAGTAATACACCAGGCGGGGGATCATGTCTGATGTGAAAGCAATGATCATGGCCTATGTCAGGGGGATGAGAAAGGAAATGTTAATGTCGAGAGGTAGCTATGGCCCATGTATGACAGCATCCACTTTTACGAAGTTGTATTTCTAAGTGTGAGGTATACGTAGTTAAAGTGGAAGACACTTTGGGAGGCCATCCCTTCTAAGGGGAGGTATGTGGGAAAGGTCCTTAGTTGCTTGCTGAGCTTCTGAAATACTTTAAACACCAATTGTTGGGAATAACTGTGCTATGGCACCATGAAGAGCAGGACTGGCTAGCGTAACTTGTGTGTCAATCACTGCCGCTCAAAGGTGCAATGTCTAGTTAACTTCAGAGCGCTACTTGAGAGATCTGGGAGTCTACTATGGTTTAGATTTAGAATGTTCTTGTAATGTAACACTAAGGTCAATATTAGAAAGATAATCTTGCTTTGCATAAGTTATCTGTGGAATCTGGCTTTCTAGAACTCATTTGTGCAATAAAGAATTTATGCAAGACTGGTTTCTTTTCATAAAAATCACTTGTCCCTCACAAAGAAGAATGGAAACCTAATAAAATGCATCTCTCTTGATGTGCAGTTATATAATAGCCACTGAACTCACTTTTCTTACCACCATGGTATCTTAGACTTACTCAGACATCCATGGCCTGATATACTAGACTGGGTTTGTTCTATTCAGTCAGGATACAATGCTAGCTTTATAACATTTATCTGAGCATGCAAACTTCCAAAAGATTATTTGGATAAGGTTCTGAAACCATTAATTATCATATAACACAGTTCAGTATGTTCCTGCATAGAAGGAACAGGCAGGTCAATTATGAGTCTGTCCATAGCAGAAGGTACTAAGATGAACATCTATTTAGAACTACATGGACTTTCTCCAAGGATTTTAATTTGGGCTTTTAGCTCTGGTATATGAAATTGGTTTGCATAAAGGACAAAGGGTGTGCACTTTAGGCCAGTCACCAGCCGAAGCACAAGAACAGACATGTTTTTGGTGCAAAGTGATTTTTAATAGTATTTATCTGGACAAACGGTTTAGTTGCAGAGAGGCCACAAACCAATAAACAAGATGTAGGTAAAGCAAGAAAACCATTAAGCACTCCCACCCTCCACTAAAGCTAGTTTCCTTTCTGTGATGTGAAGAATCTGTGTGTGTGTGTATGTGTGTGCATACGCATGCATGAGCACATGCATTTGTGCCTGCCTGTCAGCAGTGAGGTATGTGTGTGGATGTGTGTGGATATATGCATATCTGTCTGCTTGTCAGTAGTGAGGTAAGATAAGATTTGATGTTTGCCAAATTTTAGTAGATGACGTTTTCCTGCTCTCATTTAGTTCAATGCTATCTTTTTACAGAATCATCTGAAGACGTGCTTCAGGAAGGTACAAAAACTCCCAACAAGGAAGGCTTTCTGACAAGGTATCTTTTCCCCCTGAATTGAGCTGCTCTGAGATACACTACAAGAATACACATAACGTAGTTTGCCTCATTTCCCATGCTATTCTACACACAAGTCCCATTTATATCAAAATAAATTAAAATTGCTCAATAGCAGATGCTCTGGTGAGGCTCACCAATGTCAGCTGCACTTATTTCTGGAACCGCCAGCCTTAACTCAAATGATTTCACAGCACACCCTTGCTCGGAGGGCTCCTACCTTGGTAGCCTCTCCTCTTTCTTTGTATGTGTGAGGTTGTGGACATCACCTGGGGTGTTTCGGGGGGGGGGTCATATATGTGGGGTAACAGGTAATGTTTTATGGTTATTTTGCATATGTACAATGCACTTGATAAATGTAACAAATGCTAACAATATGGGCTGAAGGGTTATTTATAGTTTAATGAAGGACACAAACCTAGCAAGGAGTTTTGTTAGGGTATACTATAGGAAAAAAACAAAAAGCAACCAGTAGTCCTAATTAGCCAGTGTGTGTGTGTGTGTGTGTGTGTGTGTGTGTGTGTGTGTGTACGCACGTGTGCCAGTGTGAACACTCACTCTCTCTGTCTCTGTCTCTCTCTCACACACAGTGCTTTGGAAACCCAGCCAACCCTCCATCTGTGCTCATGGAGCGCAGCCATACCATGGATCTAGGGTAAAGGTAACTAACACAATCACTCCAGAATGCCTGAAGAATCAGGAATTTAAAACAGATTCATTTTTGTTGTTGTTCATTTGTTTCTGAAGGTCAAACAGAAATCCTTTTGGTTTCAAACTAAAGTTTTGTGCTTCTTCCCCAAAGTCCTCCGAAAGCCTCACTCCTGCCCTGCCTAACGCACTGTAGCATACAGGATATGACAGATTCGTGATTCCGTGACCGGAGCACTTGATAAGGCCTTGCTGTCACGGCTCTAAACATCAGTCTTCATCTGGAAACAGTGGGTGTTGAAGGTAGGGGCTATTTCAGTGAAAGGAAACTGATTTCATCTATCAGTCCCCAAAGCTGGAGGTGGCCTGCCATTCAGAAAACCGGTGGTAGTGGTGGGGGGTACAGCTGTGTTCCACATAACTTTCACTGTAACCAGAGTGGGGTAGGGGCTGGTTTTGAGGTGCCTCTCAGTGCCTGACAGAGTCCTCAGGGAGCCACAGCTAATGATGTCAGGTAATGAAGTTAAAGAGCAGGGCCTTTATGTGAGCGAGGGCCGGGTTCCATGTGTCTGCTGTAACTCACCGACTTCCCATACCATGCCGAGTACAGAATCATTCATCTAACAATATAAAATGGGGCTCTGAGGTGTGCAGGGCCAAGATCACATAGCTCAAGCTGTGGTGTGGGATGTGGAACTGACTCCACAGCCCATTTCCCTCCTCCAGAGCCTGAGACAGAGACTTTTCTCTTCCTCTTTCTTGGGAGTTTATGAGGGAATTCAGCAACTGTGGTTCAAGAAGCTTAAAATTAAAACGATCATTTTGTTTGGGAAGCTGGCTTGGTGAGATTGGTAGAAATAACCCTGGTTTGGAGAAAGAGATCCTTTGATAGACTGGCATTAAACTGCTCTGCCCAAAAGCTGCCTCTTGGCCTGTGCCCAAATAAACAACCTGTACAGGCTGTGCGTGCACTCTCACAGCTGGACACATGCAGTCATAAGGCTGCTGTAGCCATGATGTAGGGTCTGGCCCACCTCCCGTGTGAGCTGTTTCCCTGGAGACAGGAGGGTAACTAACACCCAGTTAGGATGATCAATTTCTCCTTCATTGCACTTAATATTTTAAGATGTCATTTTAGAATGTGTAGCGATATGTGGTGGGATGCTTTTAGGGTGCTCTGACTAAATGAACCCGTGCCTGTCGTCTATGGAAAGTGCCCTTTAGTAATGCTTTTTGTGTCATGTAGGAGTCAAAATGTCAGAACTTATTACTAGGTTTCTTTTGATAAAGGCTTCAGCAGAGGAGCAGCCATACGACCTGTGGAGAATGCGGATGTGCTGAGTCAATAATAATTCTAAGCAATTAAAAGGTATTGTAAAAAGATAGTGGCATGGCAACTGAAAGCCATACCGGGAGCTGGAGAAATAGCTCAGTGGTGAAGAACTCTTGCTGCTCTTACAACCATCTGAAATGTCAGTTCCGGGGGTTCTAATCCCTCTTCTGTCCTCACTGGGCACCAAGCACACATATGGTCCACACACATGCCAGTGAAACATCCACCCCATAAAAACAATAGTAGGAGGTGTACGCAGTGACTCTTACTTACATTGGTCACCACAGCCAGGATGGCTATCCCTTGCATGATGGGCTGCCAGGCGCCAATATCCTGAGCTTTCTCTGGCACCATGCGTCTGAACTGAGTTGTCAGCTTCCAGGCGTCCACTCTTATTTCCAATATATTGTTCACCAGAGCCAGCAGGGGAGCCAGTGGGAAAGAGGCCACAAATAAGGTGACGAAGCCAAACTGAATAACTGTCAATGGAATGGACACGTATCATGGAGGGGAGGACAGATGACAGGACAACATATTTTCCTTGACTCTTGCCAAGAGAAAGGCAAACAACCCACCCAAACAAGGAGACACATTCATGGCCAGTCACAGCTCAGCGCTCAGAGCAAGACCAATTAAACAAATCACAAATATGAAATCTAAAGAAAGGAACTGACTGCAGCTTATTTCCTCCATATATATTCACTCAAAAGAAACAATACATTGAAATCTCATTGAATCGATGACCACTTGCTTCCTGGTAATGTGTTCGAGGCATCCTAAGCATATCATTCCCTTTTCATGTTAAGATAGTATTAGAAGCAGATTCATGGCTTGGGATTTTAAAGAGAACAGAGTGGAGGGATCCAGTAATGAAAGAGAAACAGAAATGTGTGGATATGAAAATGATGTTCAGAGGATGCTGGAAGTGTGCTAGCAACAAGCAAATAGAGTGCAAAGCCTTCAGAGACTTCCTCCATGCATCCCACAAGCTCTCACCACTGCCCTGCCTGCAAGCTACTCATCATGTCTCCCTGAAAGGGGTTGCACATTCCAGAGCCCAGGAGACTCTTGACCCTGCCAAAGACAAGATGGTTTTTGACAGGGCCAAGCATC
Source organism: Phyllotis vaccarum (assembly GCA_033318265.1). NCBI lineage: Eukaryota > Metazoa > Chordata > Mammalia > Rodentia > Cricetidae > Phyllotis > Phyllotis vaccarum. The sequence continues at coordinate 59,772,305 of JARWLC010000001.1, read as the reverse complement.
TCCCTCTCCATGGGATGGTTTTTCTTGACTTGTTTTGTCTAATCTAAAAAGCCAAGTTATATATTAACTAAGAGCCTCTAACACACTGTTACCCACAGGGCTTCCACCACTTTCCCAGTTGTAGCAACTAACAATGTTTTAGTGCTGTTAGTGCCGACTTCCCCTCCTGTCTTTTGCACCTTTCTGTCATGTTCCAATCCCTCCTGAGCAATGATGTCACCCTCAAAAAGCCTTCTCTGCAGAAATAACCCTGTTGGAGTTCTCCACCTGCTTTGCTTCTTTTCCTGGGCCTCATCAGCACTCCAGCAGCCTCTCACAACTCCTGCTAGTCATACCTACCTGATCTCGCCTCCAGCTCTCCAGGGTCTGACCTGCGCACCCGCTTTTCCCAGTAACATTGTTGTCCTAATAATGTCCTTCAGTCACCTGATTCATCTCCACACCAGAGATGTGCTTACATATTCCAGTGCCTGGGTGTTAGCTTGGAAATTCTATTTTTTATCTGAGCCACCTGAGCCATCCCTCCGATGCTCATCAAACCAGTCTCCCCATTTCTATTCCCATGGCCACAACCTCTGCTTAGGCACTCATGACTTAAAAGAATTAATTGCTGATGACAAGTGTGGTGGCACATGCCTTTAATTTTAGCACTTGGGAGGCAGAGGCAAGCAGATCTCTATAATGCTAGCCTGGTCTACAAAATGAATTCCAGGAAAGCCAGGGCTATACAGAGAAACCCTATCTCAAAAAGCAAAACAAAGTTAATTGCTGTAATCTCCTGATTACTGTCCTCCCCCAAATATGGACCACATCCAAAATACCTTCTACTTTGCTTCTGGAATAATATGACCTTCAACAAAAACACCACGAAATTCTCTTGCTTACCAATATTCCCACCAACCCCCATTCTTTCATATGAGACCCAAGCCCGAGCTATACACAAAACAGCCATCACCTATGTCTGGAGTTTACGTGATGTTCTCACCACTGGGCCTCTGCTTCAGATAGGCTCTGTCTACATAACTCTGAAGCCATCAGAGGGTGGATATGTATTTTAGAACATACCTGACTCTTCACTACTCTGTGGGTAATGTTCATTTCCTTCACCATACTTTTCAAAGTCATATTCAAATACCACCTGCTTGACCAAATCTTCTTTGGCTTTTTCTTACATAAACCACTGCCTGCCAAGCTTCATGAGAACATGCACCAAATCTTAGCATCTCTGTCAAATAATACAGTGCTTGGCATAGTGATACACCCAACAGTGGGTACTCAAAGAAAAGACCCAATTCCCCATCTGCCATGCTCACTGCAGATTTTAGATAGGAATACACACAGAACCCCCCCACCCCCCACCCCCCCAAAAAAACCAATCCAGAAGAAAGGCAGGCCTGAAGTCTAGAGAGAGCAACACATCTGGTAGATGTGGTGCAGGGAGAAAAGGGTAAGCCAAGGTGATGCTGAGATGTTCACAACAGTAAGGAAACGCAGAAAGGAGTATATGGAGAATCATGTGATGCTTGGCTGTCACCTTGACAGTCCCCTGTGAGATGGGCCTCTGACCTGTCAGGGAGTGTCTTGGTTACATTTATTGATGGAGGAAGACTCTTTGACTATGGGAAGGGCTTCTCTCTCTCTCTCTCTCTGGCTGTATACAATGGTGAGAACAAGGTAAACATTAGCATCCATCCTCTTTTTCTGTGGATGTGATGTGAGCAGATGCTTCTGGCTCTGGCTGCCTGGACCTCCCCGCCATGATGGGCTGAACTGTGGGTGATAATGAATCTTTCCTTTCTGAAACAGCTTCTCTCAGGGAATTTTTAACTCAGCAATAGGAAATGAAAATGGCCATTATTCTCACAACTTTGGAAAATTCACCTGGAGATGGGTCAAATGAACAAGGCAACGATGGAAAGGGCAGTCCAGAGACACAGGGGGCTGGCTCACTGCATCCCTTTGGTGCCCTTCACCATGCCATCTGCCAACTAGGAAGCTGTCACCGGAGACCTGTGTCTATGACAGGTGGAAACTAGGTACAAAGCAGTCTCTCCAGCTTCCAGTTTTAGTATCAATTGCTGTTCTGCTCTTCTGTTCTGCACATTAAGTCATTAGAGTAAGGACTTAACATTCTGCCAGGCAATTTTGGCTAATACCGCAGAATTATTTAATCTCAAATCATGGGGAAATGTACAAAATAAAAAACAAAATTTTGTTAGCAGCAGTAAGAACAGGGCACACAGCCACAGTGGGCACCAAGAGTAGGTGGGACAATGCAAAGGTAAGATTGTCAGCAGCTGCATATATGCTCCAAAGTCAACAGATATCTGAGTACTAGGTCCCAAGTGCTGGTGCTAAGGGCTGAGTCTAGTAGAGGGAGAGGCATTCACGCATGCACAGGATTATGGGAGCCAGGGCTGATTGGCAATACAAGAGCAGCAAATCAGAGAAGAGTTGACTGGCTCTGCTGAGGTCCAGCAAGAGCCACTCACACAGGGAAGGAAGGGAAAGAGCTGTGTGGTTGGTGAAAGGCATGGGCCACCTGAGGGAAGGTGGGCCAACCTTGAAGGTGACCTCAGAGTGACCTTCATTCTGAAGAATTTAGAGAAATGAAACAAGAATTCAAAGAGCATTGAAAATTTTATCTTTCACAGCCTAGAAGGACTAAACACAGATTTCACTGGGTCACACATACAGAGTAACGTGATGTCTAAGTTCTGAAACTAAGAAGCTCTAGAAATTGTTGGGAGGGCTAAACAGCATTGTAACAAATCTCAAAGTCTGGTATGATAGAATATATTGTGGAGTATAGTGAGATCAAATTAATTAGTTCATATCTAACAGGCCCAAGAAACTTTAAAAGTCTGTTCATCAAAAGATGAACCCAAAGCATGGTTATGTAACTCTCTCCTTAACATCATTCATTTAACTAATCAACTGGGGGACACATAACTTTCTCTGAAGTCTTTGTGCTAGGGAGAGGCTCAAATAAGACCATTCTATGCCAGGGGCTATTATTAATGCTGATGATGACTCTGGTAGGAAATAGTAATTGTCTTGTAATTTATTCCATACTGATGCTGCACCCTTAGTAAAACTTCATCTTGATAAAAAGCAAAAACAAATTTCAAATATGACCCCAGGCTGATACATAGAGAGTGGACTGTTTTACTCACCCAGACAAACATATTTCTGTGTGTTATGCATATTTTCTAAAGAATATTTTATACATAGAATATGATTTAGTTAGCTACTATCTGCAGGAAGCAGTGTCCTGACATAGACATAAACCCCTACGAATAAACATAAGACCTATCAGATGTTATACCTGTTTTTCTGTTCTCCCAGACTTAAAAAACTGATTTGCTGTAAAGGTTAGGTCAAAGAGCAGAGATATAAAATATGTCAATGGTTAGGTGTTTTTTAGATCTAAGCATGTCATCCACAATAGAAAGGTTAGTGCTGCTGATGAAAATCTTTTCTGAGGTGTGTCTATAAGGCAAAGAGCTCAGCACCATATTCAGCCTTCGCAGGTAACCCACAAGCAGACAAGACATTCAAGAAGATGGGGCAGGCGCAGTGTCAAATCCAATAGAATGGTTCATCATTCATAAGGTCACTCAAGGCACCACATACAAAGCCTGCCCAGAAGAAAGAAGGGGCCATCTGAGGCAGGAATGAGTTATGAAATGGGAACAGGGACCCTTCCTGTAATGAGGGACCATGTTCTCACAGGCTGGCTCAGTGACTCTGTTCTGGCCAATAGCACTGCCAACATGGATTCTAATGCAAACTGAATGAATCATACCTAATGACAGTGACTGGGGTTCATTCATAGACAACATGGTCAGCACTTATAGTGAAGCAGTACCTCAGGGAAAATTCCACTTCATTAAATGATAATAAATCCATAGCTTTGAACAACATAAATACTAACAAAACTGCACACAGCCAACATATTTGAAAGCTTTGATTTTTCTCTATACTTCTACCTAGTGTAGAAAAACATACTATTCATATCAATATGCTAAATAATGTGGCACAACCACAGATTCCTTCAGCGCCAACACATTTTCCAGCATATGTTACTGAATACTTACTCATTTCAAGGTACTCGTAGAACAACCCCAGCTTGCCCATGGGCTGCAGATGGTAATCCTGTTCCCACCGTGGAGTTATCTTCTCTGATCCTGAAACTCTTTGATATCGTCCAATCAGATTCATAACCCATCTGCCAGAAAAAAAAAATCAAATTATAAATTAGAATGATATTGTCAGACCCACATTATGAAGTATTTCTTCCTGTCTCAAAGCTGAATAGGAGGTAATCCTCCCGAGAAATTAGTTTCTCCTTTACATGATAAATATATTCAGTTTTCAATTTTTTTAAACCTGATTTCAAATTTTTTTCAGGATGAAAATTATCAGTAAAAATAAGCAAAATGAAGATGGGGCTGCAAACTGGTGGTACTCACTGTAGACAAGTTCCATTTCTAACAGTCTGCAGGGAGACCTGGGGATACTTGCCTTGTGACACTCAGTGTGAGGCAGAGGGCTGAGCAGCAGAGCATGTATCTGAAGGCTGGCACTATTGGCTACAGACAACCTGAGGCAGAAGCAGACCTGCCTTTGACAGACTGCACATCCAAGAAGCTCTTGTGGTTCCAGGAAGTAGAAAGTAGGGTTAGAGCCTTGAGGTAGGTCTAAGAGTGAGGATTTGGGTGTTTTTAATTTGGGGAAGTAAGGGGCTACTGCAGAGCACTATGCATGATAATTATAAACTAGGTCTCAGCCTCTGCCTTGAACCAAACAACTTCGGGACCACGGAAGAGATGTGTGTCCTTTAGATTAGGGTACAGACCCAGCCCTGCACACCATTGCAAACTGCTCCCGTCCAGCGCCTGGTTTCTCTTTCTGAACATCAGTGCTTCATGTACCCCTGATAAATGCTTCCCACCCTTTTCAGGGCAGTCTGCCTGGAAAAGAGACCCAAGATGGCAACAGAATTGGCCATGCACCTGTGACAACCCTGTAATAGCTTCAGGCACACATACAGCATCTCCTATACTTTGGTTGGCTAGACAACAGCTTTGTGTGGGTTGAAATTCTGATACTGAGGACTCATCCCGGGTCTGTAAAGACAAATGCTATAGGAAAATGGTACAGGTTCTCAACTGTTCCTTGAGGGCACCAAGTGCTTAAGATTCAAGGCTGACAAGAGTTGACTCTCCATATTGGGCTTCTTCCTGCTGCTGGTCTCTCTTCAGCCTTCCTGGTCCATTAGTAAGGCTTACTCAGGGCCTTCCATAGAACATAGCCTCAGTTTCCCCATCTTTTCTCATTTCCTCTGTAGGAGGTTCTGCAAATGGAGGAACTCAGACCCGGATGCCCTTGACCCACACTCTCCTGCTTCCTAGCTACTCTGGTAAAGTTAAAATGTGCTGATATACACTGGCCAGGGCTGATGTCAGTATTAATGGGATTCAAGACAGGTAAAAAAGGCCAGCATATATCCTCACACAGGACTTCCTGCTGACCAATATACGCTAACAGACAGAGGCCACTGAAGATGGAGCTATGATATTGGGACCCTGGCTTCAAGGTGTGGAATGTTTGTGGACAGCGAAGCCTCTCTACATCAATCCAAGGGTCTGAGGATGCCCCGGAATCTGCAGTGATGTAGCCATTCCGGGAGCCTTTAACACAGGTTGTACCCAGGGGCCACACCTCACAAGCCTTCATGACACCAAAGCATGAAAAACCTGGGCTTGGCCTCTATTAGTTTACTTTCTGCTCTGCTTCTCACTCCCCAACCACTTCTGAAGCATTTTTCTTCTGGGGCTTCCAGTCCACCTCTGTCCTAACACACCTAACTCAGCAGATACTTCCCCCTCTACACATTGTGATTACGGAAGATGACTCTTTGGCTTTAGGAGCTAGAGACTCCAGTCTCTTACTCCATTTCCCTGAGTTGAATCATTCACCTCTATTAGAAATCCATCCATCTTTGCCCTGAGGTTTTTGAATTTTTTTTCTGTTGTTTTGTTTTTAAACAAAAAACAGACCAAAATCAAACAAAACAAAACTGAGCTGTGATTCTGGTGCTAGACCTCAACCTTGACTATCATAGATCTTAATAACAAACAACCCCCACCAGAGAGCCTTTTCTTCCCTGGGGGACTTAGAAACAGAAGTTACAAAGTAATTTCTGTACAACTTTATCATAACATTAACAAAACACATAGAATTAAATTTCCTTTTACTAAGCTATTTTTAACAATGTTGCGATAGTATTTTATATCTCATTTTCTCTTGGGCTTTTATCAAAGTAGAGCCAGATACCCACTCACAAAGCACACATCACTTCCTGAATATTTCACACCCAAAGTCAATGTTCAGTCTCTCCTGAAGATGGGTATTTCCTACTACAGGGATCCCTTCTTTGGTTATGTAAGTGCATGCTCATTTTAAAAAGATAAAAGATACATAAAGGAAAAAAAAGTCACAGTCATCCCCTGACTAAATATCTACCGACACTAATGTCCTAGGTGTTTTAGGGTTTTCATTAGTTAACACCATCTTTTGTGAAGAAGAAAAAAAAAAAAGAAAAAAGAAAAAAAAGAAAATCCTTCGAATGCCTTGAATGTTAGTGCTGGGATGATCAGAGGGCCGCCATTCTCAGGGTCCAGCAAAACCCCGTATCATTTATTCACTCAAGGGCCCATTCATGCTCGGTGCCTGCTCGGTCCCTGAGATCAGTCACTCAGCTCAGGGTAGGAATCTGAGGAGAATAAAGGACGTGGCCTGAAGTGACCAAGTCTAAGAAATTCTGACCAAATACCCTTCACTGAGTTCCTTTGACTATCGGCCCCATAGAAAGGCTGGGATGGCTCTTCCCTGCCTCCAATACTCTCCAGAGGAGTGGGGTTTCAAGAGGCAGGAATAAGGGGCACACTGCTGAACCGGATTCTGTGTGGACCTGGCCCACACAGCAGCACAGCCCCGGGTACACTGCTCAAACCGAGACTGAATTCTCGGGTTTCTAGCCAGGGGAAGAGAATTATGAACATGAGATCATTATCTTCTGCCAGAATGGAAATCTCTACAGTTGTTAACAATAAGCTTGCTTGAAGTCAAAATTTCTCAGAATTAATTTAGGAAACACACCCTCCCTACTAACTTGTAAAAACTTAGAAAATAGCTTTCTGTCAAGCAGTTACTTATCAGGAAAAATTTTAGTGTTAAATAATCTACTTGGCTCAGAAAATGCTGCTTTAGTAGTATAAGAATGAGTTAAGTTTTTTTTTTTTTAAATACATTTTCATATTGAAACAGCGTGATTTGTGCATGACCTACTTTTACTTATCTGGAAAAACATGGATATGAACTTGATGAAAGAAAGAGTTGTTTTCTGTGCAGCAGGATTAAAATTATCTTCCAGATAAGCTGGCATCCTTTCCTGGGATGGGAGTGCTGTCATTGCTCTGAGAAGGGCCATGGCAGTTGGAAGAAAAAGCCAGTCAGCTAACTATCCCAGAGAGGATGGAGAGAGACCCGGAAGTGCAGAAGACAAGGATTCAGGACAGAAAAGGAGACAGCACTGTATGTGGCCGGGACATAGTAAAGGATGCAGGAAGCTTCAGCCTAAACCTGGTGGTGAGTTTCAAACAAATCTTTCCCACTGCATCGGGGTCAAAGACTTTACAAAGGAAGGATTTTAATCTCGAAATTTAAATTCTAAGTTTACCTTCATGCTTGAGTGAGTGGCTCGAGAAGTCATTAAAGTGAGGAGATACTGTGTTGGTGTTTATATGAAATAGAAAGGGAGGCAATGTAGTAGACGGGAATCAGAAGCTCTTGGACAGCAAAACTGGAAGCCAGAAACTATTCCGAAAAAGTAGGCATGTGTTAAAACAATGGCTTCCCAAAGATTCTCCAGTCTCCAGAACATCTGAAGAGCATTGGGTCCCAAGGAAGCATCAGCTATAGGACAGGAGACCATCTTAGGTGATGTAGGTAGGGAGGGGTGAGAATCACAGAGCTGAGCAGAGGTCTAAGGGACAGGGGGGTGGCTACAAGGCCAGAAAAGGCAACGGCTGATTCACCTGAGAACTTCTGGAAAGACCCTGGGTAGCCAGTGCTGTGGGGTTAACTCAGTGAGACTCATGTTAGACAATCCTCCAGTATTGGGAGGATTTCAAACTTTATTTTAATCCATTAACTGTGTAATAATTTGTTAAACGGCAATGAAAACTATTACATAAAGTGTTCTGTTTGCAGGAAATGCAGATGGTGCTGAGCTGTTGACAGATCCCACAATAGGGCCCTTGCTAACTACCTGGAGGGCAACTGTGTCCTGCCACTGTTACCATTTTCTTAAGGAAACCAGTCAAAATCTCTATGGTAACTGTCTGTGATGCCTTGGAGACCACAGGAGATGTCTGTTCTTGATAACACCGAGTCTGGAATCATAGGATCCTGGAGTTGAATCCTACAGTAACTACCAGTGTGATCTTGAGTGAACCATTTAACTCCCTAAACCACAGATCTTCATTAGCAAAAGTAAGATTAAGGTAAGATGTATGCAATAAAACCATTTAGTGTGTACATGGACATAAACATATACATGAAAACACATAACATTTGCTGCAGAGACTGGTACATATCAGGCATGTAATATTATCAGTGACTTCTAGATGCACGGGTGTGGGGAACGCTATGTGAATGCGTGGCAATATGTAGATCACAGCTCTCACAAGGGCCCTTTCTCAAAGTCAGCCACCAGGAACAGCCCAAGAGGCATAAACTACAGTGGGTGGGATTTCTGCTAAGTATGAAGACTTGCTTGTGTAGAGAAGCATGTAAAATCCGGAGGTTAGCATCAGGCGTCTCCTCGGTCTTTTCCTAGCTTTTTAGGCATCGATCCCAGAGATCCCCACTTCAGCAATGGGGATCCTCTTGTCTCTATCTCTCCAGTGTGGAGGTTACAGGCCTGTACGACATGGCTTTTTACATGGGCACCGGGGATTCCCAACTCCAGCCTTTCTGCACATTACTACTGAGCCACCTGCTGAGCTCCTGTATATAACTAAACATGTATAAACCACCGAGAAGGTTAGATCTCCTTGTCTAGAGGTTTCAGTGGATTCTAGTCTGCATTAGAGACAGATGTATGGCCATGTGGATAAATGATTTCAGTAACCTGGGGGTTAGGGTGGGCTGACCTGTTCCCCACCCATATCTTGTACTCACGGGAGCAACACTTCTTGTATGTTATTCCAGATTGCCTTCCCTCCCATGATGATTGTCAGTTGGGTAGTCAGTTCAAGGAGACAGCCACCTGGGTCACACTGGCATGTTATGAAGAAAACAACATTTAGATTTCAGGTGTGTAACTTGCAAAGAAGCATCACATTAACATCTCCATTCTCTTAGGCTAAAAATATCTCAGAAATGCACAAGGAAGTCACTACTCATTAGGCAGCGGAGAGAAAGCAAGCAGCAGTCTCAGGCATCAGAGAATCACGCAGCTCTGTTTCTCACCTCTTCATTTCTGTATTTGCCCAGCCAATACACCGGGTCCCCCGGGTAACCCACAAATTTGCCCTTGAAGAACGCGATGTAGAAACAGGAAGAGTAGTAGTTGACGAACTGGAACAAGAACATCTTCATGGTCAGGCTGTTCTCATAGTCGGTCTGGGTCCTGGGGAGCTCTGCGGGAAACAGCAGCCAGGAAGACACTGACATCCTGAAGCTCTGAGACCTAACCACAGACTCCGACACCCGGGATAGCACGCGGAAAGGAATACATTTCACACTGCTTCAGTGTAATCTGTTTTCCATTTCCTAATACAGCCACTGTGTTAATTCTCAGTTTACACACTGTTATGAGTTCTCGTCCCATATAAACACGATGTCCTCTATGGCAAGCAACACACACACACACACACACACACACTTCTTAACTGCTCTTTAAAATTTATACATGTTTTATAATGAGATGAGCAAAAATGGTTTTGATCTAAAACTCAAAAATTACTTTTGTTGTGGTGCTAGTTCAAATCCAGGATCTCTGCCTCTAGCAACATGTCCAACCCCTCAGAAAATTAGCTGTGAACTGCCAAGTAGAGGCAATTCTTTTGTCTCCTGGAATTATAAGATCTGTTGGAAAGAGTGGAACAGGAACAGTTGGCTGGAGGCATCTGGGAAGCACAAGGGATTGTCCTCTTAGCTAGGAATCTCAGCCAGCCTGACTCATCCTGAGAATGATCCGGATACATGCAGGATGTGGGAAAGCCCCTTACTCTAGCCATGAAGCAGCTGCTTGGAAAGCAAGCCAGCCGAAACAACACTCATTACATCAGGCAGAGCTGCTGAGAACTGTATTAACGCGGACAGCTTGGGGGATGACACCCACCAATGTGGCAGCTTGTCCTCTGACTGAGGAGTTGTACTTGTTCCTGCAGGGGCGACCCTATTCCACTTGTTTATAATAAAAAGACTACTTCCAGCAAGAGAACATGTGACCTAATGTAAATGAAAACATATTCTTCAGCCCCATGTGTTTAGAGAGCTCGGACACTCCGCCATTGTTATCTGCTGTGTCCTTCTTTTAATACAAAAATACACACAACATACTTCCCATATGGGCTAGAGAAAATACGTTTACACTCAATTTTTCCTAAGAATTTTTAACCTACAGGAATGAAAATAGCTAAAGTTTCTCTACAGATCCCAGAAATCATTCCAGCCAAGCAGGACCATACCAAAATTGGTGATCATGATGGCCACCTTCTCGTAGATAGTGTTCAGGATCATGATAATGATGAAGCTGATGATGGATGCGGTGATGGATGTGGCCATCTGTGGTGTCAGGTATTTCTGGATGGGGTCTGTCCCGTTAATGCTCTTGGGGAGCGTTGTAGAGAACACAATAAACACGGACAGCCTATAGACGATGATGCCGATCACAGAAGCGATGATGAGCAGGATCTGCAAACATAGCAAGAGCAGTGAGAGCCTCAGCAAGAGTCAGACCTGCACCAGGACCGGCCCGGTGCTTAGATAAACAAGGGGCAGATGCAGAGTGCAGGACATCTCACAGAAGTGCCAGCGAAGAGTTAGTTGCAAAGTGAAGGCAGAATGGCTTGTAACATGGGAACCAAAGGGAGCATCCACCAGAGTGGGATACTGTTGATAATCAGACTGTATCAGGTGTAAGGAGGCGTAATGTCACTACATATGCTATACAATTGTCCTATAAAACCAAGAGAGTGCCAAGAAAGAATGTGCATGTTAAAGGGAGTGGTATCTTCCGACAGCACAAAAGTGGAGTGACATTCATGACCACAGAAACAATGAAAATGCCCCTTGTACAATACTAAGTGGTTCAGGTGTGTACCCAGCAGGGGTTTCTTCAGTTCGAGTCCAAGGAGAATCATTTCTTCCATCAGAGAGCCAGTCACATGGTAAAGGTTTTGCCTTTACCATGGTAGTGCCAGGGTCTAACTGGAGTACTGCCAAGGTACCGGGCTGTTGGTATTGGCTGCTTTAAGAGCTCATGCTTTGAACAGTTAGGTTCTCCTGAGCTCAGTCATTCATTCCTGCATCCCCACGAGCTCTGCTGTATGGACCTGTTGCATTTCTGAGGCCTGCTGTACAGTTTGTATGTGGTAGGATTTTACTTTCTTGGCAAATAGGCTTGCTCTCTCTGGTTAGCGTTAACTGCATGTTAAAGACTCTTTCCTTACTTGATATGACAGTATTTAGGCCAATGGATCTCAGCCTATGGGTTGCGACCCCTTTCAGGGTGAAATGACCCTTTAACATTGGTTGCCTAAGACCATCAGGTATATCCAATATTTATATCATGATTCACAGCAATAGCAAATTTAATTATGAAGTAGTCATAAGAAAGATTTAAGACTGGGAGGTCACCACGATATGAACTGTATTAAAGGGTCACAGCATCAGAAAGGCTGAGAAACCACTGATTTAGACGCTGTCAGAGAGGCTGCTTTGAACTGTTTTCTCTTTTGGATAGATACACTTCAGCAGCACAGACTCTGTTTGGCTGTGGCTGATGAGAGCCGGGAAAAGCTATGGAGAGCAGGATTTGGCACCAAGCAACGGCAACATACAAGGATGGTCTGGAGACCTATGCATGCGAACCTCAGCTCTGCCGCTGCCTGTGGGACCTTGTACAGGTTAACCCAGGCTTTACTTTCCTCATGCAATGGGCAAAATATTAGAGGGAGAATACTATGCCAAGGCCGAGGAAGAGCACTGGGCAGTAGTAGCTGTGATTTTGGTGACCAAAGTGTTAAAAAGACATTTTCTTACTTGCCGAGCACCCTGTGTATAGAGAAGGCATTGTGGTTCCCTGTAATCTCGCTCATTATCTCCTCTCCTTCACAGCTAAGCCTTGTGAAATGAAAAGGACTGTGTGTGTGTATGTGTAAATTAGCTAAGGCTGAGAAAAAAGAAACGGAAAAAATGTAGCATCTTCCTCCCCCAGCATAATACAAACAGGCCATTAAGTCTTTCTAATAATCACCCTCGCCATTACTTTTCTAATTAGTCATCACAAGAGCACCTTTGAGGTGCTTACTGCCACCTTCGACAGCCTGTCACTATTGAATTCTCCTAAGTAGTCTGTACGGCAGGCAGAATTGGAATAAATACAGGCTGAACAAGAGTAAAAATTTGTTCTGGATTAAGCTGACAGGAAGGGAAAGCATGGGTGTCACATCGACTCAGAGACTGAGACCTTGGCAGCTCGGCTCCCCCTTGGCTTGGGGAAGACTGGTATCTCCCAAGGCTGGTCCACAACTTTTCAGTCTGCTCAGAGCAGGGCACTTTCTCCCCTCTGGTTTATCTTTTTCTGACTAACTTTGACATTTTTCAGATCAAACTGTAGGACGTGCTCACTGTAGAGGACCTGAAGTGCCCCATGATGGACGGACATAGAGCCCTTTCCATCCAGGATAAAAGCCCAGCTTTGCTCTATAGGATCAACCCCTCCCAAACGCTCAGTCTATTGAATGCCCGCTGGATGTTACCTGGGTTATAGTCACTAGACCTCATCAAAATTATACCTCGGGCCTGCCTGGAGTTCAGTTTCAGAAATTAAAACCAACCTTCCCCTACTCTATTGTTACATTTTTCAAATGGAAATTGGCTTTATCACCTACAATTTTTTTAAAAGCCTTTTAATTATTAAAAAGTAAAATAAAGAAAAATAGGTAAGATCACTCACTTTTAAAAATAGAAGTAAAATTCTTTCAGGACTATGTCTTATTTGCATATTAAAAGCCAGTTTTCATATTTTTATCTTTCTCATCATAAACCTTAAGAATTTCACACGTTGTGGGATATTTTATGAGCATACTTTTGCGAAGATGTGTCTATTGTATGGCTAAGTCTGAAAGGAAGGACACTTTTGGGTGTGGTGTTCATGTGTGTATAGGCTTGTGTGTGCACATGTGTTATAAAATGAGATAATGTCTGTGAAGAAATCACCTTTTCCCTTTGTGACAAGATCTTTCTATGTGGCCCAGGATGACTTCAAACTATCCTGCCTTGGCTCTGTGACTACTAGGATTACAGACCAGTGTAACCACTCTGGACTTTGATACAGTTCTTGACAAACAGTTTCTAAAAGCTAAACTAAGCTAGAGCACATAAATCTTTCTGAGTGTATCTTAATATACACTGTCAACTTGCTTTCTAGAAAAAATGGAAAAACAAAATCACCTGTCCCAGTGGGAGAAGCTGACCTTGCAGCTTGTCACCTCAGCATGGCATCCCCAAGGAGGCAGTAAGGAGACATCTTATCGTGACGTGGACATGCACAGATCCTCATCACGATGTGCACCGACCCTCCCAGGGGCAGGATGTTTTTCTTGGCTGTGTTTTTCTTGGCTGGTGCATACATGTATTCTGTCCTCTGCTGCTGAGCTGCGGCTGTTTCCCGGCTGACTGGGGCTCACTCATTACATTGCTCTGCGTGTTTATATTTTGTTTAACTTCTCTGTGTGGAAATCTTTACTTTGCTGCTAGCAAAGTTTAGAAAATCATTTTAGACCTACAGACTGCATTTACTCACATTTATACCTAGTTTGTGGTTTACAGTTTAAAAAAGTATTTTGGGATTTATTAAACATATAGGCCATAGTTTGATCTTGACCTCTCCTAACCCAACAGCTAGCAGGCATTCCCACTGTTCACTAACTCAGTCTGCATCTATGATTCTTCCTTTCTTATGCATGAAATCATGAGGCCAGAGCTAGGATCCAGCTGTCCCATCCCATTCTTTAATCTGCTTATTCCTAAGACAAACAAAGCTCTCATTAAGTTAATTATTAATTAAAAGCTATTATCAATATAAACAAGAACTATGTGTAAGTCCAGTGCTTTTAGCAACTCCTCCCCCCCCCACCTAAAATCAGTTTTTCAAACCACTTTTCCTTCCTTTAGTTTTAAATACCTTCTTTTGTGGCATATCTTTTTGTTATGAAAATCCCTATAAATTTTAGACTCTGTTCTTGCCATTGCAATGTCCTAGAGGTCTTATGGCCGCCCACTTGGTTTCTTCAGTAGCAGCTAGAAAGTCCTGACTAGTTGACAGGAATGGCGTAGAAGGGACAGAAAGCCACAGTGGACAGAAAAGTGTCAGGACCTGGCAATACTCCATGTGGCAGCCAGGGAGCACTTAGGAGCCATCTCTCTACATGATACCATGTAGCAACCACACCTCTCTGCATGAGACCACACAGCTAGGTTTGCACATTCCTTGTTGTTTTAAATGAGATAATAAAAATTTTGTTATAGGATAAAGTATATATTGGTATAAATAAAATATACATTGTTATATAATAAAACATAGATTCAATATAAATTAATTGAACATAGCTTGTGACAGTTTCTTACCCAGAAGAAGACAGCACTTGCACACAGGGTGATTCGGATACACTTCCCACAGGTGGTAAATGGGATGCGCTCTTCTTCCTGATGAAGAAAAATGACCGGTCAAAGGGGGCAATGAAACTGGTGATATCTCTGGATGTGTCCATAGATCTTCGACGTAGCAAACAACAAAACAAAACCCATGTTTGCAAGCATACCGTTCTCCCTCATAGCCATGCAGTTAATGACCTCAGACACAAGGCCAAGTGCAGCAGCATGCATTTATTTCTTTATTTTGGTACTGGGTATTGAATTCAGGGCCCTGAACTCACTTGGCATGTGCTCTCAGCTCTCAGATCTGTGGATCAGGTAAAGCTTTACAAGTTAATGTGGTGTAAACAATGAACTTTTGGAGCGTTTCCATCTTATAGTTTATTAACAGAAGAAAATGAGTCTCCTCCTGATTTACCTGGAAATTCAGCCAGAGTGTCAAACAAGGTCTGAACCTTGGCTGGTGTCCACTCTGTGCCAAGGAGGCTCCTGAGTTTTACACACAAACTCCATCAATGCTCGTTATAGGAACATGGAAATATTCTGTCATTCCCATTTTATAGAGGAAGAAACTGAGACACAGATCCAGGATCACCCAGTCCATAAGCTGCTGTTGTGCCTGCGATGTTAGTAAAATATGACCCAGGGAGGGTGCAGGAAGCAACAGAAGGGACGGGAGAAATAAAGCAAAGTAAGACTTCATTCGGAGGTTTTAGTAAAGCAGCATTTCACCGGGGATTTCACTCATTGGTTGGCAACTCTACATGACCAGCACATCTCTGATTCTAGTTCTCTGTAGGCTTTTTCATTCCTTAAATTCCATCTTTCATACTGAAATATCCACTCCTAGGAACCACCCTGTCTTCTTCAGCAAACAGCAGCCATTGTTCAGAGTGGGGGTTCCCAGCATCCCAAGAGACAAATGCTAACCGCTGGGCTTTTTATATGATGACAGTGTTCAAGTGCCCCTACCCCTGCTTCTAGCACCCACATTTTGAAAATCTGGGGGCTCTAACGTTGGAAGCATTCATCAGACACTTAGTAAAAGAATTTTCCTTCCAGGAGCTACTCCTAGTCAAAACCCTGTCCCCGCACTTAGCGCAGCTCCGAATCCTTGTACTGACAGAAATACTGTGGAAGACTCAGAAATCAGCTCTTGGGGGTTTGGAGATGAACAGGAAGGCATGTAGCATTATTATTTTATTTATTTATTTTGCAGGGGTAGTTGTAGCAAATATACTCTTCCAGTGACAAAAGCCTCACACAATATTGGCACACAATAGGATCTCAATATGTGTCCCCTTCCTTCAACCCCTTCTGACATAAGATTAAGAGTAACAGTATTTTTTTGTGCACCTCCCAACCAGAAGGAGGGCCGGTGATGGAGACTGAGTGCCAGAGAGGGGGGACAGCTAGCTCAGGATATAAGTGACTGCAAGGGAGATGCCTGTGACCACTGAGACATCTGTAAATGTTGACGCATCTTTCCTTACACAACTGTGCCATTCTTGCTCTCTAAAATGTATGCGTTTTTACCATTACTGCAAGAGGGGGTCCCAGTGGTCTGCACATACACTGTCCTAAGCAGTGCTCAGAACACATCTGGGATAATCAGCACCACCGAGAAGCCATAATGATCTGTCATCTATACTGTTCAAGCCCTATGATGGCTTGGTGGATTGTGTTGTGAACCACCTCAGAAAAAGCACTGCACTGCATCACTTTACTGAGAACCTGCAAGGAGAACACTGCACTGCATCACCATGCTGAGAACCTGCAGGGAGAACACTGCACTACATCCCCATGCTGAGAACCTGCAAGGAGAACACTGCACTGCATCACCTTACTGAGAACCTGCAGGGAGAACACTGCACTGCATCCCCATGCTGAGAACCTTCAAGGAGAACACTGCACTGCATCCCCATGCTGAGGACCTTCAAGGAGAACACTGCACTGCATCACCTTACTGAGAACCTGCAGGGAGAACACTGCACTGCATCCCCATGCTGAGAACCTGCAAGAACACTGCACTGCATCACTTTGCTGAGAACCTGCAAGGAGAACACTGCACCGCATCACCTTACTGAGGACTGCAGGGAGAACACTGCCCTACATCTCCTTGCTGAGAACCTGCAGGAGAACATTGCACCTGCACCCCCATGCTGAGAACCTGCAGGGAGAACAGTACACTGCATCACCTTACTGAGAACCTGCAGGAGAACATTGCACCTGCACCCCCATGCTGAGAACCTGCAGGGAGAACAGTGCACTGCATCACCTTACTGAGAACCTGCAGGAGAACATTGCACCTGCACCCCCATGCTGAGAACTTGCAGGGAGAACAGTGCACTGCATCACCTTACTGAGGACTGCAGGGAGAACACTGTACTGCGTCACCATGCTGAGAACCTGCAGGGAGAACACTGTGTTGCATCAACATGCTTAGAACATGCAGGAGAACATGCACTGCAGCAGATAGACATGTACCTGAGTGATCTCGTTTATTACCACGTGATTGCACTGGGCTTCATACTCTGGCCGGGACTGTTCCTCCTGCTGTAGCTCAACAGTGTCCCATTCATACTCAAGTTCTGCTTGGCGCCGCTTCCAAAACTCCAAAAACAGTGTAACTGACAAGACAGAAGAGACAGCTTGGCTCTTTGGGGCTCGTGTTAGATTGCCGTGCCCGGAATCACCACTCTCACTATTGTGGTACGCGCAATCTATTTATAGGTTTAAATACCACATAAAAGGCAGAAAATATTGTTTTCCTTAAGTGAAAATGTTGGTGGCTTACAAATAATATTTAATATGATGGTCTGAGGGATGGTCAGAAGGCAAATGTCGGCCACAAAGCTCGCAACCTGTGCTTCGCCGACTGAACATACAAGAGCAGTTCAGGGGTTCAGCTTCCCCCCAATCCTCATTTCCCCTCTTCTTCCTTCCCTCCAGGACTGGACTAGAAAGAAACACTTACTTTAGTGCCCTCCAGATAAGCTAAAGCAATACTTTTATATGGAAAACCAATTTACTTCTCAATTTTTTACAAATCTGAATAAAAAGTAGGCATCATTATTTCTCATAATCTGTAACTCAAAAAAAAAAAAATCTAAAAATGTTAAGTGTTAATTGAAGATACAGCTTCCAAGTCAATACCCTAGGCTTTTTAAATTAGCCTACGGTTTTTAACCCTTTAAAATTCTGAAATTACTGTAGTTCCATTTCACGACATGCTGAGAACAAGAAAAAGAAAAAGAGATTCCTAGATGCTTGGGAATGACAGGCACAAGAGAGGAAGCACAGACTATTCTGGACATAGAACTGAAACATCCAACAGACCATTGGTTCTCAACATGCCTGAGCCCCAGACGTGCTTGTGTGACAACTTCTTCAATGGTCCGTGGGAGCAGAAACGGTTGGAACTGATTCTGCATGTTGAAAGCAGAATGCTGGTACCACTGAAAAGCAGCCGTGATCTTGAACTTGCCTAAGGGGAACTGAAGTAACTGCCTGTCTCTGAATAAACTCCTTCAGGACACTAGGCAGTTTTGCAGTGCCAGCTCTGACTGCTAGCCTTGTTGCCACGGGAACTGAATACGGAACAAAAGCCCCTCAGAAAATACCCACACAGCTTATCAAACAGAAAGCCCACTTTACCCAAGTATTCTGCCATGTATAATGGCCCACTCCAAAAGGTAACTCCACTCTGTCTTGTAACTATGAGATCTTTCTAGTATACTCTCTCTCTCTCTCTCTCTCTCTCTCTCTCTCTCTCTCTCTCTCTCTCTCTCTCTCTCTCTCTCTCTCTCTCTCACACACACACACACACACACACACACACAGACAGTATTCTATTTCCTCTATCATCCCTTTTCTCTTCAACATATATAACATACATGTAAGCCTGACCTGCATTTGCTTCTAGGCTTATCGTCTGTCATGGCCACAATGCCACTGTCATAGAGACAGGGATGTCTTGTTCACAGATGAAGCACTAGCACACACTAGGTGCTTAACAAACAAATGCACGGAGTGAATAAATTGAAGGGAATGTTCTGGAAACTAAGTGCCCTCCAACCTTGGCTTGAGGGGCCAATCTTATTTATTCCTTACCTCTCGCCCGCTCACCTCTGGCGCACACCTTCACCACTCTCTGGGATACCCAACAGTTGACTTGGGCCAAATGCTTAGTTTCCAATTTATTAATTTCTACCCTCATTTAAATTATTTCTTTCTGCCTACTGATGTTGATATTTCTTGTTTTTCCAAGGCTCCAAGGTATCTTAAATTATTTTCTTGGAATCTCTATATTTTAATATAAGTACTTGTAACTATAAATGTACTTACAACTCTTTCATTGTATCTCAGAGGTTTTAGTAGGTTGTATTTTAATTTTCATTTTGAGTCTCAGACCTTCTTTTGGGTTGTTTCTTCATGCCTTCAATGACCCATTCATTCATCATTCAACAGTGTGTTATTTGATCTTCAAGAGTTCTATTTTCAAATGCATTTTTACATTTGAAACTGCATGTGGGTGCCTGTGAAGGCCAGAGGCATTGGATCCTCTGGAGCTGGAGTTACAAGTAGTTGGGGGTTGCTTAAAATGGGTACAGGGAGCTGATCATAGGTTCTCTGTAAGAGAAGTACCATTTGCTGAGTCGTCTTTCCAGCCCACATTTTTAGTTTTTTAATGTGATGTTATATTTTATATTTAACAAAATCAGCCTGGAATATCAGAAAACAGAATCAGTCAAGATAGGAGGGTCAGAGAACAGTAACTCACACCTTTAATCTCAGTAACTGGACACAGAGATTTTTCTGCCTTTCTGTGATTTCAAAGCCTAAAAACAAACAGTAGTAGTTCACACCTTTAATCCTAACTCTAGGATTATGATGCTGAGTTGAACCCAGAAGTGAAACAACTGGGTGGGGAAGATTTTAGGCAGGAGGAGCAGAGATTCAGGCATTCTGTAGGAACAACCAGCTAGGTAGAAGAGTCTTGAAGATAGCATTTACCCTGTTCAGCCTGAGAAGTTGGCTGGGTGAGAACTGACTGTGGTCTGTTTCCTCTCTCTGATATTCCAGCTTTTCCCCAATATCTGGCTCTGGGTTTTCATTATATACTGAATAGAATTTGTGCAATATTTTAATCTTCTTATATTTGTGGAGACTTGCTTTGTGTGCTATTATATCACCTATTTTGGAGAAAGCTCTTTGGGCTGTCAAAAGAAGGCATTTTTTTTTTAAATTTTTTTTTTTTTTTTGCTGTTTGGACATAGTTCTCTACCAAGGTCCATTTCATAATTCAACTCAGATATTTCTTTGTGGGACTGGTATTTTCTAACTCATTCCTACTTTTTTGAACCCTAAGAAAAACATAAACATATTAAAATATAATTAAATCAATAAAACCAAACATTTACACCTCTTTCTAAAACCTTGTTGCAAATTTTTTAATGTACATTTTATTGTTTTTTTGTTTTTGTTTTTTTTTTTTTTTTTTTTTTTTTTTGAGACAGGGTCTTTCTATGTGGCCCTGGCTGTTTTAAAACTCACAATGTAAATGTAAATTGAGGTTGGTCTAGACACCACAGAGCTCTGCCTGCCTCTGCCTCCCAAGTGCTGGGATAAAAGATGTGTGCCACCATGCCTGGCACATACTGTATGAGTCACTGACTGAAGGTCGAGAAAAACCAAACCTCTGCAGAGCTCTTATTTGACGAGGGCCATGGGCAACTTAAGCTACCCGAGAGTCATTCTACTCACCTTTAAAATCATGATATGTGTGCAGAATCTATGAAACAACTCTATCCATAGAAGATGATTCATGAAAATAACTTTTCTCTCAAAAAGCAACATGATCAGTTCTAATCAACACCTAAGGAGAGAGCAGCAGTGCCCTTCCCATGACTCCTACCCGAGAGTCATTCTACTCACCTTTAAAATCATGATATGTGTGCAGAATCTATGAAACAACTCTATCCATAGAAGGTGATTCATGAAAACAACTTATCTCTCAAAAAGCAACATGATCAGTTCTAATCAACACCTAAGGAGAGAGCAGCAGTGCCCTTCTCATGACTCCTGACCTTAAGGACTGACAGATGTTTACTTCCTGGGCAGTTCAGTCTTGGAAGTGACTAGATTTGAAGTGAGCAAGTGACCAGGTGGAAAATACAGAGCCATCAGGAGGTTCTTCTTCACCTTGATGGTGAACCCCAGGCCTTACAAAGAATGGAATGGGATTCTTCAAATTCATCCACAGCCCAGAACTCTGTGTGGGTGCAGTTACTCAGTGTTTCTCCTAGGAACTCCGAGTGTGGGCTCTTATGCAGGGTGTCCTAGAATGGGAAGAACTGCTGCTCTGTATCTTTTGTTCTGTGTCCTTGTGTTACATACAGTAAGCCGAGCTCCACTGGCTAGCACTGTACTTCAGCACCTAGTAAACCACACACAGGAAGCTCTAGCCCAGTGGTTCCCAACCTGAAGGTGATGACCCCTACAGAGGGTTGAATGGCCATTTCTCAGGGGTCACATATCAGATATCCTGCATATCATGCATTTACATCACAACTCATAACAGTAGCAAAATTACAGTTAGAAGGTAGCAATCAAATAAATTTACAGTTGGGGGAAGGGTCACCACAACATGAGAAACTGAATTAAAGGGTCACAGCATTAGGAAGGTTAAGAACCACTGCACCAATCAGTTAGATGTTGTTAAAATTCTC
Source organism: Phyllotis vaccarum (assembly GCA_033318265.1). Classification (NCBI taxonomy): domain Eukaryota; kingdom Metazoa; phylum Chordata; class Mammalia; order Rodentia; family Cricetidae; genus Phyllotis; species Phyllotis vaccarum. Next base: position 59,750,616 of record JARWLC010000001.1, on the reverse strand, counting down.
CTGGTACCCACCATCATAAGAGATGAGGGCGGGGTGCGTGGATCTCAAAATCAAAATGATTTCTATTAATTATGATATAGCATTGCATCGAAAGAAAATTACGTATCAGATTAAGATGCCCAAAACAAAATAAAACGGTTAAGAGCACTATTGTATTATGTCCTGTAACATAAAAGGGCAAGAGATAAACCCGGAGAGGCAGAGGCACCGTGATGCTGTAGGAGTCTGGGATGTCTTAAAAGGCCCCGAACGATTCAGATGTTGTTACTTACAATGTTCCATAAGGTAAATTAGCTGGTTTAACACATTCTGTCTTTCTCAGTCACACTCTGCACTGGGGTTTCTAGAAATGACTTTCTAAATGCTTACTAGCCATATCTGTGTATCACTGAAATGGAGACAGGAGGGAGCTGCACAGGCAGCTTGGGTCTGGGAACATCACTTACAGCCAATGCCTTGAGCCCCAAGAGCAGGTCACTGGACCTTCTGACTCCCTGGATCTTCAGGAGCCAGGGGTCTGGTGGTTTCCCAGAGATCACTAGGCTTGTTTAAAACTTTCCCTCACATGCGAGCACTGAAAAATGGCGTCCTATAACCACATGTCTAAGCCAGGAGAGTCGGGTAAGGGGGACTGAAGGGGCAGGCATGTATTCAGCATCTTTAACCACAGCTTGTGCTTAGGACTGCATGAGTCAGCTCAATCTCCCAGGCTGGTGCAGCCTTAATGCGGGATATGTCTAGGTAAGTACATGATTAGTATTATACTGATTATAAAAGTTTTTCTACCCTCAACATTTTCTATTTCTAGAGAACAGAAAGAAATAGTCAGTGCTAAAGGAGATGTTATAGGAGTGGAATAGAAGCATTAAGGAATGACTTCAGAGCCTCCCGCCGCCTCAATTCTGCCATTTCAGACTTTCTGTAATGAGGTGCACAGCAGTCGTCCTCAGAAGGCAGAGGTAACGAGGAAGCCAGCATAAAGCACTTAGAGAGCTCATCAAATACATATGCTTAAAGCTGTGCTACCAGCCATGCAGAGACACTTTCTGCATTCTGAAGTCAGACAAGACAGATCGGAAGCCTGATGCATGACAGGTCTGTAACTAGGGAGCAGTTAATGGACACAGAAGGGAAAGGTAATTAGGAAATTTGAGGTTTGTTTCTCCTATATCAGTGTATGTGTGTGTTTGTGCATGCATGTGTGTGTGTGCGCACACCATCATGTGCATGTGTTTGTGCGTGTGCATGTGTGTGTGCTTTATTTAAAATGTCTTATGTTTAGAATGGGAGCGTTAGGAGGGAGGCTGTGGCTAAGGTAACATGAAGAACGCTAACCCATGGGCATTGCTTTCCCTCCACTCGGGAGGAAAGGGTTGTGTATTCACAGCAGTGGATGGCAACACAGCATCTTAATACTCAAATCTGACCCACAGCCTCACTCATGCCAGATAAGCACTCTACACAGCTGCACCCCCAGCCCACTCTATGCTTCTGTGTCAAGTACTTCCCAGAGGGTGGTTTCCAGTAAGACATAGAAGTGTCTTAGTGACAATGCCTCTCTACTGGGTAAGTGTGGCCACTTTAGGTTTCAGGGTCCCTAACAGTGTTTATGGGTATTACTTATGGGTACAAAATACCATTTGTTGGTCTTTCACAGCCACCAGTTACCCTGCAAGGACCCTCAATCCCACTTCCATGTGCGTGTGTGTGTACACGTACGTGTGTAATGCCTTGCCTTTCAGATTGAGAGGCATGGCTCAGTTCCTTCCCTGCATTTCCCTATAACCTGATGCTATTGAGCTCAACCTACACAATACAGCTGGAAATGAAACACGTGTACCTTTGAAAACGGGACTTTCCCCGCTATATAAGAATATTTACACTAACTAGGCATTCAAACATCTCCCTTTAAAAAAAAACGCTTTCCTCATCACATTATTGGTGCCACACACATAAAAGAGGAAGAAGAAGAGCACCAGTTTCTGTGCAGAATTTACAGGTTGAGATCGCATCTTTTCTATTTATTACAGAGAACTTGCTGTTATCACAACAATGAAATACAGTTATAAACTTTTCAATCCTACAGAAATGTACAAAGGAGCAAGCTCACTGGTACTCCCATGCTGCTCCCCTGCTCCCAGCTGGATCCCAGCTGTGGGGAACCGTAGCACAGGGATAGGCATTTCTGGCCCACATATCATGCCGAGTGCTGACTTACACTAACGCTCTGACTTTGGAATATTTTAGGTTTTGTACTTTCGGTTAAAGATGTTCCTGTGATAGTCTATATTCAAAGGGAGGAGGAGGAGGAAGAGGAGGAAACAACCGCTAGTCCTCAGCATTTGGGATAATGGATACTGAAACTGTAATGGCTTCCAGTGACTCATGCCCTTCGCCCTTGGGTAGTCTCCCTACCCCATCCCCTCAGCGCTCAGACCTGGCTGCCTGACTTGCTGCAGCTGATGGGACATTAGGGACATTAGCCAGCAATGCAGTGACAGGTACAATGCCACCGCTGCACTTGTGGGTACGTCTTGCCTACCAAGTTGCAATAATGGCATCATGTTTATAGGGTAACTAATTGGGTTTTGATTGGATTGAGGTCTGTTTCACACAAGAGAGTTCAGGCCTGGTAGAAAAGCCTATTCAAAAGCCCATGGCTGAAGAGGTCACAGGCGCCAGGGTGGGACCTCCTGTTACTTGCTAAATGGTTATGCTGTCGAGTTGTCTTCTAAACATTTAATTTAAACCCATAGATCTGGGTGCTCTCAACCTCAGCAGAGAAGTTTTTTCCTCATGCTGAGTATCTGTTAATGAACACTTATAATTGGTCAAAATGTTGAGACTAAGTAACCATAAGTGCTTAGCCCTAAATGCACATCTTTTATCAGACCCCTGCCAAGGTTCAGGTATCACTGCAGAAGAGGAGGTAAAAAGAATTTAATAGCCAGAGGAGAAGGCAAAGTGTGATGAGATGCTGTCTTCTGGGCAAGGATATGGCTATTGCACGCACAAATCCACAACAGCGATGTGTCACCTTCAGGAGACCCACACAAAATAAGCCAGCCCACACTGTAACACACACTGTGGGTGAATTCACAAGGCCCCACCCCTAACTGAGGAGCTGCTGGCATCAGTAGCTGCTTGGGAGGGAGAATCATTCTTTGGAGGGGTGGCCAGAGGTAGGTTGCCCATGTTCCAATGGATGGTGGCACACCCAGTGAGCACTCACTGGATTGTTATTTTAGAAAAGAAGAGGGGTCCATGAAGTCGAGGATCTGGGGGGAAATGGAGAAAGGGCATGGAGAATGGATACGATCATACTTCACTGTATAGATGTATAAAATTCTCAAAGAATAAATACCAGTAATTTTTTAATGCTCGATACATTGGGGCTTGTGTTCCTTTGCTTACTTTTGTAGATCTGAAGCCTCATCAAAAAATCAGAGGCTAGCATTAAAAAATCCGAGGCTAGACCATTTGAGGGTAAGAGACCCTATGGAACCTCACAGACCCAGACAGGCTTATTCCTCACCTCCTAACACTGAAGCCAGTGGCTTAACACAGAGATCAGCTGAGCCAGGCCATGTGTGACTCAGGAAATTGAGAAATATATGAAACGAGGAACTGTACATCCTTTATCCTGGGTGTGTTGGTGATGCCATGGGCTTTTGAGGTAGATTTTCTCACAGTAAAATCTACTGACATCTCCAATGAAGCCTGGAGGAGCCAAAGCTCAGTCAGGAACTAAAAGTGGGCGAGCTTAATAGTTTACACAAAATTGCACCAGCACCAGCAAACCAAGAAAAAAATCGAAAGTAACTTACCCCACACTCCCATAAATACCGCAAAGATCAGGGTTCCAAAACTGTCAAAGATGCACAATTTCTGGAAAAATAGAGCAATGACATGTAAATAAATGAATTCTTCACTTATCGGAATTCAGCAAACACATAATGCCCTGGGTCCTCTGCAGCCTGAGTATTTGCTAGGGCCAGTGCTAGCTTAGCAATCACGACACGTATGACATACCCACAGACGGAATTTCTCACATTTTAAAAGCAAACAGCTTTCACCCTCTGAGCCCGAGTGCATTTTCTATTGGAATCTTCCCACACCGCGATAAAGAAACAGGCGCATCTGCTAAGGCTGCAAGCCGCCAAAGCTGCTTTTATGAGCTGTCACAGTGAATGCAAGGACGAGGTGAGTGGCTATAAGAATCTAGTGCCTTCTATTTGCCTCTTATCATTGTCTCATTCCCCTCAGAGGATAAGTTCCAGAAACACTTTTTTTGCTTTATATATATTTATATAAATAAATACAAAGCTGAGTTTATGTGGTGATGGCTTTCCTTCAGGAGCGCTCTGCTCCCCCCCACCCAAGGACACTTTGCTCCTGTAACTGACATGCTTCCAGGGGGATAAAGGATGTGCAGGCCTGTCTATGTTACCAGTACAATTATCATGAAGGATTACTCTCTCACTGCTGCTGGGCTTGATCCCTTTGCTGATATATCCATTGCCTTTATGGCTTCCTGGAAAAACTTTTAAGTGGTTGCCAACTTTCATTAGTGAGCTTCTAAAAACGTCCTTAAGAAAGAACCTACAAAGCTAATAGAAAAGCGGTATTCTGCTTACTTTACAGGCGGCCACACATGAAGGGTAAAGGGGGTTGGGGATGGCAAAGGCTGCAAGTGAACAAGGGAACTTTTACAGTGACAATATATTAAAAGCTGTTTCTAAGTAGGAAGTATGCTTTGCTTTAGGTAGGGTTTTTTGGGGGTTGCCTTTTTTACTAAAACAAAAGGATGTAATTTTTATAAATGCAAAATCATCAGTGATTATCATAAGACTCATATCAGGGTAGTCATGATCTCATCTGACTGATTTCCAAGCAGATATATCTTCTCAACCACTCATGACCTTGATCAAATAGCATGAATCTAAATGGTGTCATGAAACAGTTCCTCTAAAACACACACACACACATAGACACCCACCCACCCATCAACCAACCACCCACCCAACCAACCACCCAACCAACCACCCACCCAACCACCAATCAACCAACCAACCAACCAACCAACCAACAAAACAAAACCAGAACTCTTAAGCTCAAGGAAGATGGACTTGTCACCTGGCTATCCTGGGGAATAGAGCTTAGGTTTGTGTCCTACAAACGATGCTGTTTTCTGTATCTTTTATTTTTGCCTTTTGGAAAAACCACGAGCTCTGAGATGTCTTTCAACATGAGGCTGTTGTTTATTTTATTGCAAATAACTGCACACAAAGAGGTATGAAAAGTATTCCAAACATGTAATCTCCTTCTCAAGATTCCATCCAAATGCCACTCCCATTTTGGAACTGGTAAAGTCATGCCAACTGCCCAGTGCCCAAGGAGGGATGTTCCTGGTACCCCAGGGCAGGGGCAAACATGTGAGAGTCACGGACACAGGAGAGTCAGTAGACATTCGGCCTTTCCTGAGCGCTATGGGAGTAGAACAAGGAGATGGTAAGGGCTTGTTTGGTTAGCAGCCTAACTCGGAATGGCAGCTGGCACACTGGAGCAGATGCTATCAAAAGCAGCCCTGTGTCAGCATTTTGTTGGAATCATGTCAGTTAGTAAACATCCCTTCAGAAGAGGTAGAAATTAGTGAGTCCATGTTTTAAAGATGGAAGAAAATCTTTTCTGCCTCATCCCCTTTCCCTTCCCTCAGCCTGTCTTCATCTCCTTCCTTTTGTTCAGGGCTCCCACAGGATTCAGGAAGTCCTCCAGGGAAAAGAACAGAAGCTAGGCTTCCTGGCACCTCCAAACAATGAAAGACACTTGAAAGTTCTGAGCTAAGGTGGGGTGGGTGGAGTCGTGAGTGAGGACCGGAGGGAGGAGGAGAGGAATCTTAAGAAGGGACCGTCCACTGTGGTCTCCTGGGTGCATCAGCACTGCACCTGCCCTAGGTCCAGAACCTCCAGAAACGCCCTAACAAGAGTCTATTAACTTATCACTCAAAAACTAGGAACCAGCAGCTCTCTTGAGTCTTTGTGTAATCTACAACACACTCTACTAGTCCATCATCTAGGCATTGCCTTGGCTTGGGGGGGTGGGGGTGGGCAGACACTGGAATCTTTTTAAATCTATAAATTAAATGTAGAAATCAACAAGGCTGACAATGTGCTCTAGTCATCGTAACTAGTGGGACAAGTTGTTCAAACACAAGCCTGGATTTCAGTGAGGAATGTGGCATGGCCAGGGTGAGCTACACAGATCTGCGGCAGCTCCTGTCCTTACCGTTTTTAAGGTGTGTGAGCATAACAGACTGTCTCAGAGCCTCAGTGTTTCAACTTGTAAAATGAGAGAGTAATTCTGCCTACTTTACATATTAATGTGTCAAACTGATGTTATCACTTTAGTTAAAACAGGCCTAGACAGATGGGTAAAGGTACTTTGCTGCACAAGCCTGGTAACTTGGAACACCCAAAACGTGGAAAGAGAGAACCAACTCCACAAAATCGTCCTCACAATTTAATGTTTGCTTGTGCATGCAATGCATGTCCCCCCACGCCCCCCCCACATTAATAATATTAAAGTGTAATAAAAATCAGTATTCTAGCACTACTCCTAAAAAGTCAGACTTTTAAGAAACAGGTCAGAATGTTCCAGGGCCACAGAATGATCCCTAGCCTACCATGGCAGGTCAAGAGGACAGAGAAAATGACATCAAAGACCATTAAGGTCATGAGAAGCCAGGCTGTCTTCCTGCTGCCTGAGGAAAAACACCTGTGATGTAGGCGAAGTCACTCTCTCATTTTATAGGTTGAAAGCTGAGGACCTAAGTGATCAAGCTGTCTGTTAAATTTGATACTTGTCAGTACACTCCCTCCTGTCTCAATGCTTGACCAAAGCTTCCAGGTCTTAAGAGCTTGCCCCACTTGCCAGCATTCGGGGCATCAAAAAGATGTCTTGAGAAAAGCATCTTTAGCCAATCACTGAGATAAAAACAGTCTTAACTGACTGACTGACTACAGGGTCTTTAAAAATCCAAGAATAGTTTCTGCATGCTTTGGAAAGGGGAAAGCACAAACTGCATGATTACAAACATTAGGCTTCAAAAGCACATATTTATAAGCACAAATTTTAGGTTTTTACTCAACTGACAAGATTAAATTTATGACTGACGCTATAGCTAAGTGGTTAGGGCAACTCCAACCCTGAGGAGACTAAAACTCCACTCAAAATAACCAGAGTTTGGAAGTTTTGATGGATTAACTGGGATACTTCAGGAGGTTCAAACCCACCTTGTCTTACTTTCCCTGGGACTAAGCTGTCACTCTCCATGTATTTACTACCTGTAAATGAGGGATAAACACTGCACACTACCTTCCAGTGTGTGGTTCTTTGGAGGGGGAATAATTTGTATGTTATGATTAAGATATTATTTTATATCAACATCTAGAATAACAAAAATTACCTTCGAAGATTCACAAGTAATATTCAGCCTCCAGAAGGGACACAGCTTGTCACATTGGGGACACATCAGGATCTGGCCGCCAATATTGGGATCACAGACCTCTTTGCTAACAAAAGAGAAATAAAGCAACTCAAAACCCTTAGCAAATGGCTTTCATTTTCTAGCTGCATAATAAAATCCAAGTTCACCCACAACAGGAAAAAACTAAAGGCTACAAAACAGGATCACAGGTGACAGTCGTCATTCTGAGAAAGGTTCACCACATAGAAGCTTTAAAAAAAAAAAAAGCATACAGAACAGTAAATGGTCTACTTCTTTTCTTTAATGTTTAAAAATATATTTCAAAACATTTTAACTTCTTTTTATTTATCTGTATGGGTGCTTTGCTAGCATGCATGTATATGCATCATATACACAGAAGCCAGAGAGAATACTGAATTCCCTGGGGCTAGAGTGATAGATGGCTGTGAGCCAGCGAGTGGGCTCTGGGAAAGAACCCAGGTTCTCTGGAAGAGCAGTCAGTATTTTTCAACACAGGCATTTCTCCAGCTCCTAACATTTTAATATAATATTTTATTAGTTCTTTGAGAATTTCATACAATACCCACATCTACTCTTAACTCATGGCTATGACAAAGGGTCCTTGTCTGTAACTGCTTTAATCTGCTGTCTCCACATACCACCCAGGAACCTGCCATCTTCTGGAAACCCTCCAGTTGATTTAATCTAGAAATATACTTCTTCTCCATCCATGAAGTTCAGACAAAAGCAACTTAACCCCCTACCCACCCCAGATCCTAATATTTGGCAAAGCATTATGTTTGGCCTTGAATCCACAGATAATAGGGGCATATTTAGTAAAGTTTGTGAACACAAAAATCAATATATAGGATATACACAGGGAAACAAAAGAGATTTTCCTCTTTATCTACCCGTTACAATTGGGAAATAATTTTTAAAACCCCCTTTTTGGTAGCTTAACAAGTATAGTGTCAAAGAAAATCAAAGATGTATTAAGATTTATATGGAAAAACGATAAAACTCTGGCAAACACAGGGAAGGCCTGCACTCTGGCCTTCAGAATTGTTTGCAGTGATAGAGATCTGCATTTGTGCTCTATCACTTCCATTTGATCTACAAATCTCAGGAAGACCCAGAGTTCAGAAGAGATGAATTTCTAACCAGGATCCTGCCGGTACAAGCTGAAAGCAAGCAACCAACAGCACAGGATGAAACACACCAAGATTTCTACCTATATCCAAAGATCTGGTCCCAAATTCAGGAAGATAAGAATGGACAGCTCAATTCATGACATGCGGAGAAACAGCAACTTAAATAAACTCCAGTCATATCACCAAAATAAGTTCCACTTATGAAATGAGAATGCCAACTGCAGACTAGGAAGAAGAAATAGATGGGGCTGGAGAGATGGGCTCCACAGGTGAAGTGCTCTTGCAGAGGACCTGAGTTGGGTTCCCAGCACCTCCACAGGGCACACAACTTCCTGTAACTCTAGTTCCAGAGGACCTGATGCTCTCTCTGGCTTTTGGGGGCACCTGAGCTCTAATGTGCATGTACTTGCACACATGTTAAACACCCCCCCCCAGTTGAAAATGAAAGAAATATTTTTTTAAAGAAGAAAATAACAATAGAAGAACATTTCAATAATATTACGTTATAGAGAAATGCTGTCAACACGGAAACAAGAACCACAAAGGAAGTTACTGATATATCTGAGTTAATTGATGCCTTTCTAGCCCAAAGTTCCAAAGTCCTAGCCCAGGGCTCCCCAAAAATCAACATGGCGAGATTCTCCACAGCCCACTCTCTGGGACTGACTTCTACGTTCCAACAGACTTAGTTCCATGTCTGCTGCTGTGACAAAGCATCACGGACAAAAGTAACTTACTGAAAGAGGAGGTTTATTTTGGCTTATTGTTCCAGGGGGTTAGAGTTTATTACAGTAGGGGGATATGGGAGCAAACGGCAGAGATGATGGGAGAAGCCAGAAGCTGAGACATCACATCTTAACCACAAGCATCGAGCAGGAGGATGAAGCAAGGTAAGATTATGACCTCTGAAAGCTCACTCCCGGTGATGTACTTCCATCACCAAGGCTGCCCTGCCTAAACCTTCCGTGAGAGTGCCATTGGCTGCGGAGCAAGTATTCAAATGCCTCACCCCATGGGGACATCCTCATTCAAACCACCCCAAGAGGTAACAAAATGCAGTGATAATGGTAAAAGTTTGTGAATGTTCTTAAAACTTATAACATTTTACATGGGTGCATTTTAGAAGAAAATGTTCATTTACCTTCAAATATCATTTTTATCTACCCATATAAAATTAAATGGAGATTTTCTTGAGGGCGGAAGTACTTCTAGTACCTTCTACCTCTGTGCATGTTTCTAGAAACACATCTTAAACACATTTTTCAGTGCTATAAATAGGTTTAAAATATAATGCAAGTGAAAGTAAAGGAACACAAAGTACAAAACTGGGTGTAATTTTTTCCAAAGTGTAAAGTGTGGTACACAACCAAGCAACACACTGTTATTTAAAGGTAACTAACTGTCCATTCTTTTCCTCGAATTGATTGATGGACCTCCATTCCTTATATCTCAAATACATTTTATATTCTTACAAACATGCAAACAACTGAAAATATTTAAAACTTGAATGTTATAAGCACTTAAAGGTGTTTATAATAACGAAGTAAAAACCACACAGTTTTGGACACAGGCAGTAAGCTCCCAAGACTCTCCATTTTCCATAATCTGTGTGAAGTATCGGGCAATATGTTACTATCATGGTTACTTCATGAAAGGTTTATAAGTACCACAGACTGGGGGAATGACTCAATGGGTAACAGTGCTTGCTCTGTGGGTATCTCATCACAAGCACCCATGTAAAATCCAAGCATGGGTGCACATACCTATACCCCAGTACCTGTGGGGAGAGACAGCACAATGTCCCAGGAGCTCAATGGTGAGCCAGCCTAGGAGAGGTGAGCTTCTGACTCAGTGAGAGATGCTGTCTCAAGGTAATAAGACTGACAGCAGGTGGGTGTGGTGGGATTAAACTATAGCTGGTTATTGTGAGTATTAATTTGTTTTCCAATAAATATTAATCTTATATTGATATATTTTAAGTAAAATTTACTGCCATAAGTGAGGAAGACATAGGTTATGCTCTGGGTTCTATGTGCTCACATATCCTTGTGCATGGACCACAACCAACATCCAACATGCACACACAACCTGACACACATACACACACAACCAAACATACATACATACATACACACACACACCATCCAGCATAGATACATCCCAACACACACACAATCCAACCCATACACACATACACCATCCAACGCACATACCTGACACACTCACACAACCCAACATACCTACATACACACACACAGCATCCAACATAGATACAACCAACACACACACACACAACCCAACATACATATATACATACACACACACAGCATCCAACACAGATATAATATACACACACACCATCCAACACACACAACCTAACACACACACACACTCAACCCAACATACACACATACACACACACACAGCATTCAACACAGATATAATATACACACACACACCATCCAACGTACACACAACCCAAAATACATCCACACAGCATCAAATACAGATACAAACCAACACACACACACAACCCAACCCATACACACATACACCATCCAATGCACACACAACCCAACACACATACCCATATATACATACACCATCCAACACACACACACAAACCAACACACACACAACCCAGCCCCCCCACAACCTAACACACACACACACACACACCATATAACACACACACACACACACACACACAAATGTACCTTGCAACAGTGAAGCCTGCTCAATCCTATTCTGAGATGTCATGTGGTACAACGTTAGCCCAACAAGAAGCCATAGACAGAGGCGAAGGCAGCAACAGTCAGTCCTGGGACGCAAATTCTTTTTCATAAAGAGAGAGGACCTCAAATAGACATCTTGTGCACACTGGCTCTGCAGCTTGTCAGTGAACTAGGTAATGTGCCTATACATCAAAGAGACTACCGAACATTCCACCTCAGAGCCAAGCTGACATGCTCAGAGCTTGAAAATGTCACACCCCAGCACTGAAGCCCAGAACTGTCTGCTACACCTGGACAGAGCCCAGTCCACCAGGAAACAGTGCCTGGCATAGTGAATATCAAAAGCAAACACAAGATAACAGTGCAATTCAGGGTGCTCTAGCTCCCAGGGACTCCCCTTAGATGAAGTTGGTATTTGAATCCCAGTATCAACCACAAACAGATTCTTGGGTACTTAAGTTATTCCTTCTCTGACATTATAAGGAATAATTCTGTAAAAGTAAAAACACAAAACCACAGCTGAGTTTGAGTTTCCGATCAAGCAACTCTTCATATGATTTAAGAAAAAGCCATTTCTAGACACAGGAAACCGCCAGCTTTCTCACTAGAACCCTAAGAATTCTGAGCTTTTCCTGGTCCCGCTCTGCAAGTCTGTGAAGCATCCCTTGGAAGGGCAAGGGCAACCTTATCTCTTTCTTTTTCATAAAAAGAACTATCTTAAAATGTCAGAGTGGATTTTTTTTTTTTTTTTAAATCCCAGATATAATGCTCCTGTCAGAGGCTGTTGGATAATCTGAGAAAAAATGTTCTCATTTCATTCATTTCTATTCCCAGAATAAAGGGGAGAGATCATGGGATGAGCTTCTGCATTGAGTTCGCCTTTACTAAGACAGTCTAAAACCCTGGAGAGACTTTCATGACCCGTCAGTGTGGAAACAAGGGTTAAAGAGAGATTACCTCCAAGTGCAGTTATCCTGATTGAGATATCCATACAGAAAACAGGCCACGCCCACCACCGCTGCAAGCAGGAGCATCTGCGTGTAATAGCCCAGCCAAGCAAAATAGATTCCAATCTTCTCTCCGTAATACTTCCTGAGAGAGAGAGAGAAGGTATTTTTAGAGGATCATCACTGTGAAGCTTCATTTTAGCATGGCTTTTTGGTTTTTAAGTAAAGGAGGCTTTTTATATAAAAACTCTGATTCCGTTCACACCTTCAGTACGCTTACCTTCACAGCGGCGGCGCCTAAGTTTAACTATGAAACGCAAAGGATGTGACTTGCGCAGAAGCAGAGTGAATTTCAAAGTGACCAATGAATGCAAAGCGCCACAGAGGGGCTAGGCAGAGTGCCCCCTTTTCTTAGTGAAGATGATCACTGTGTTACAATTTCCAAATGACCTTTTAATAAGTGGGAGTCTTCTGCCTATTCAACTACCTGCTACGTACTTGGAGAAAATACAAGGAGTGCAGTGCTGATACTGCTGTGGTCTTCCCATGTGTGGGGTACGTTTCTGAGAAAACAGTTGATACCTGTGACTCCAGATGGTGCCACCCCACACACCAATTGTGACTTCTCTCTACACCAACATACCTATATGCCGATGGTCCACTAAGAGAAACCCAGTAGGACAATAAGAGTTGCTCTTTTTCACACAACATGACCTTTCTTTCACATAACATGACCTTCTTTCTGACCACAGGTAATAGAATGAATAAGATGCAGGCAAAACCTATTCCTGACAGGGTGCCAAGTGAGGCCAGAGCAGCTTCCGTGCTATGGTTATTATTATTATTTTTTTTATCTCTGTCTTGGTCTGTGGACCCAAGTGAGACTTATGAAGAACTGTAGGTACCCCACGGAGTTGAGCCAGTCTCCCAGGGCCTTACCCAGTGAGAACTCAGTACTGAGCACAGCCTAGATTCCTGGAAGGCTGGACCAGCTTGTAAAGCATAGGCCAGTCCAGTGCCACAGGCTGCAAAGGAATGCTAGGAGCCACATGGAGTGGAGTTGGGACAGGAGAGGAGGAGAGGATGACATTTTCATATGACCAGGGCTTGATGTCTGGCTTATGGACAGTCAGAAAATAGCAGGCTTATGTGGTGATATACTGTATATTTTATAAAGGTAGCCTGGAATTTCAGAGGACAGAATCACCCACAGCCAAGCCATGAAGGTCAAGGAGTGGTGACTCACGCCTTTAATCCCATCACTGAGGTGACAGAGATCAGATCCATCTGGATCTCTGTGAGTTCAAGGCCTAACAGGCAGGCAGTGGTAGCTCACACCTTAAAATAGCTGGGCAGGGAAAGAAATAGAAGGCAGGAGAAGTTCAGCATGCGATCTGATCTGAGGGACCAGTAGGCTGAGGACCTGTGAAGACAGGACTTATCCTGTCCAGCCTCTAAAGTTGCCTGGCTGAGAATTGGCTGTGGTTTATTCTGTCTGTCTGTCTGATTCTCTCTCTCATCTTCCAGCTTTCCCCCAACATCTGGCTCTGGGTTTTTATTATAAACTAAATAGAATTCATGCAATATCCTTGGGATAGATAAGACCTTGGCAAGGGTTTAGGCCATTTTAGCCCGTTTTCTCTTTACTATACTCTTGTTCTGCTTTGAAAAGGCTTAAGAGATGTCAAAGGGCTCATGGGCTGTAAGTCTCTCCCCAATGTGGAGGGATTACAGGGTAGACCTTTAACTTTCAGACCTTAGAGGGAGGCCATGCAGGAATCACCCTCAGAAGGAATTTGTAAGTTTGCATGATACCAAGAGGATGACATCATGTCTCACCATGTGTTCAGCCCTCTCTGTTCCCAATGCCTTGCCATGAGTCGACTTGCCCTAAGAAGACATATCCAGCACATCTCTCACCAAAGATAGTCTGGACTTGGTGTCCCCCAAAGTGAGGGTTAAGTAAACTTTTATTCTTTATAAAACAGTCTGACTCAGGTGTTTTGTTACCATAATGTAAATTAAGCTAACACAATTCTTATAAGCCATATAGTTTAGATATGACATATTTAAAATGGGATTCTTAGAAGTGGAATGGTCAAACGTTCCAATGGTTAAAAAATATTCTGTCACATTTAGGTAAATGGTGAGGCAGGTCCTGGCGTGGATATTCAGTAACAGAATTCAACTCCTCCTAAGGCACTCCTGTTACAATGGAGTCCTAGTCAGAAAGGCTTTCCAGATCTGTAATAGACACCTATCTCCTATTGGGAAGGTAGAACTTGAAATAAAAAGGATAATTTCAGACATGTGAGTCTCTGGTCATGGTCTTTCTCCAACAAAAGGATCCAAACTGTTAATATCAGCTTAAAAGTTTAGCTTTGAAAGGGATCAGGATTCACCAGGAGACTTACAGAGAGGGCTGACCTGCACCATTGGGAGCTCACTGAATCAGAAACAATAGCTGAGGAACCTTCAGGGAAAGGAACTAAACCCTCCAAAGGTAGACGACTGTCAAATGGTATGGGCAGTTTGTGGAGCCTCTTGCAGTAGGACCAGACTATGTTCCTGTGCATGAACTGACATCTCGGAGCCCATTTCCTACAGAGGAACACCTAACCCAGCCTTGAAAGTGGGATGAGGGACTCGGACCTACCTCTGCTGGATATACCAGACTGACTCACCTTGGGACTCCTTGCCCTCCTTGGGGAATGGATGGGGGAATGGTGTTGGGGGAGCCTGAGGAGGACTGGGAAGAACTGGGAGGAGGGAAGGGAGGGGGAGCACTGGTATTGATGGGAAAAAACTTTTTAAATTAAAAAAAAAATGTCTAATAATAAAAAAAGTTTAGCTTTGGCTATTTTGTTTTGGTGTCAGAGTCTCACTGTGTAGCCCAAGCTAGCCTGGAGTTCCTATCCTCCTGCCTCCTTCCGAATGTTGAGAAGGCAGGTGAGCACTACCAAGTCTGGCAGCTGGCAATTACTGCTGTCCAGATGCATACTTCAAATGGGTTTCACTTTGCACACTGCCTTCCTACCTGGAGCACAAGCCCCTACCTCCTGCACACATCTACACCCCTGTTTCCAACCCCTTGGCATTGCTGCTGGTCAGTTGCTACCTCCGCTTTACATCACCAAGACTGTAAACACTCTTCAGAGCCAAGTCGCCTGCTAGGTCCCTTTCCTCTATATACTTCATTCTTTCGGGAGTTAACTGTCGTACTAATGAACACATCTCTCTAGCCTGCCCCCAACCTGGACTTCTGGAGGCTGACTGAAGTGTCTATAGAGCCTTCTCCTGTCCTATTTTTATTTTCCAAAAGCTGTTTGTCTTACATTCTACAGTGATCTTTGCTGCCATCTACTCACTTTATCTTCTTCTCTCAGTCTGAGGTCACCAAAGAGATACTTTTCTGGGCCAAGATGACTTCCCACACATTGATCTTTCCAGTTTGCTTGGCTGGCTTTTAAAGAAAGACAATTTCCCCCTTTTCGTAATCTCCAGGGAACTGGAGACAAAGGTCAATGGCCTGGTTCAGGAGAGGCGGCTGGTGAGGCAAAGGAGGAATGCCTGGGGTGGGGCTGGGATAGTAAACAAAGGCACCTGATTTACTTTCACTAACTCATCAAACCACTGACCACAGTCAGCCTTCCGCTTCTGGATCCTACACCCCAAGATTCAGTCGGCTGCTAACTGAAAACATCGGAGAAGTCTACTGTGACACTACACTGAAGGCACCAGGCTGGCCTGAAGACACTGCGGGGCAGGCGTCACCTACAATGACTATTTCCACACTCTTCTCCTTGGTGCTGCTCCCTGTCAGTATAGCGAGCACCCACATTCATGGTAATTACACCACTTTAGGGATTATGAATGATTGAAAAATAATTGAGGGTATTTGGGAGGGGGGACGTGAGGCACGTAATGGCCTTTTACCTAAGGGACCTGAACAGGTCTTTTTGTTCTCAGAGGCTCTGGTTCCTCATTAATGTCAAGGGAAACTGCATTTACTTGTATGTGGAATGTTTAGGGACCTGGAGGTCAGCCTGGCCTCAGCCAGTACAAACTGGAGATAACTAGTGCCTTAAGGCACGTGCTCTTAAGCACTTCCACATAAGCCAACCTGGGTCTGCCTGGGGACTTGACATGAGCGGAGTCCGGATACAAGGTGACTTAGACCAGGGAGAGACAGCGGTGCAGCTGCAGATACCAGCAAATGAAAGCCCTTTCCCCTGGTTGGGAGGAGGTTCTGAGAAAAAGAATATTTAAGGCTTTCCTCTCCTTAATAAAATTGGACTTGCTTTTTTCAACTTCTCCTTGGAGGCTGTGTTCTTGCTCTCCCCAACATCTTGACCCTTCCCCCAAGGGGAAATAACAGGACCCTGAGCAAAGAGGTAACCCCAACATCTGACCCCCGAACTAGGTTCACCCCAACACATGTATACATCCTCATACTATTTTATCTATTGGGTAATCAGAGTTGACAAAAGTACCTCTGTGTGATAATAACCCAGACAATATTAAGTAAGAACTAAGGAAAACCAAGTGAGATACTTAAATAAATCTTTATAAAGTAATTAACCTAAACAATTTTCAATGGCTACTACCTTTATAAAAACAAATGCAACAGGGCACCATGTTAACAGATGCACATGATACTGCATGTCAAGTATCCCTGTACAAAGTGGGCCAAGCTCCCCACCCCTCCTACTGCAAACATGATGGGCAGAGATGAGCTTCAACAATATCACAACTCCTAAACCACCAGCTTCTGAATGATAACCCTGATGTTCTGAGAGACAAGCTTCAGTGCTGACATTATTTCCTATAGAGATCATAAAATGACCTCTAACAGCAGAAAAATACCACACAATGAGCTAATGACCCTCATACTTAACTCCTGTGCAACCAAGAATTCTAAGACCCTGATGGGTGACCTCTGACCCCTGAGAGAAAAGTTCTTGAGAGGAGAGTCTTTCCATTCATAATAGGATTATTGGGGCCTAGAGAGCATGCTTATGAGATGACCCAGGCCAGAGCTGGCCATGCCAGCAAGGCCAATCATGTGATTGTCAAGCTGGGGCTGTGAGCCTTATCTATCTATCTATCTATCTATCTATCTATCTATCTATCTATCTATCTATCTATCTATCTATCCACCCCCCCCCCTTCCAGGAATCAAATCCAAGTCAGGCCTTACCAAGATAAGTGTTTCACTACTGATCTAAAACTAGACACTGGGACACGTAAATTATGATCCACCCACTAATGGGCATGTAAGGAAGTCTTTAGAAGACCTTGAGTATCACAAGGCTGAGTGAGCCTCTCTGGTTGGCAATGCTGTTTGAAAGCTGTCATGTAGACATCACAGGGTACCTCTGAGTACTTCTCATCAAAATGTTGTGTCCTGCTCACCTGATAAGGTCCAATGGCTGCTTCTTGTATATGCTTCGAGGGTGAGCCCACTCCCTGTACAGGAGGTAACGTTCACTAGGACAGCTGATGTCCTCCGACTCAGAGTTGAATTGGCACTGAGAAGAATAAAAGAAGAAATGAGTAAGCATCGTCGTCCTCAACTTACAAATCTGACTGTTAAATATGGCACCAATGGCCATTTGTGGGAACTGGGGCCCCATTTGCTGGAAGGGACAGCCATGCCATTTAATTCTTAGCGATTTTAAGATAAGGGTGATCATTATTGCCCTTGGGAGTTATTTTGGAATAGAGATGGTAATGGATACTTCCTGCTAGCAGTTCACTCCTAAGAAGGTGGCTGGAGTCTCATGGATGCTGATGTCTTAAACTGAGGCAGTCCCAATCAATAAGAAAACTGGCCACTCAAGACCTTGGATCCTCACAATCAAGGAATATCTATGTGAAAGTCTACCCCTTCTTGGATTGTGGGGGACCAGGGCACTGCTAGTTAGCAGGCCACTGTTATATACAGTACTTCACTGCCTCTCAGTTCAGCAGTTATGCTGATAATACGTAGAAAATTAAGTGGCAAAGACTCTACCATGTCACTCATGCACAGAACCATATTACCACGAAGCACAGCCTTGGTGAGAGTCCCCATCTTTGTTTGCTCTACCCTTACACCACACAGGGTCACTCCAAGCTTCCACAGGAAAATATCAATATTTTAGAGCTGTGGTGTCCCACACTAATATCCAGAGAATGACGTACAACCATCCCTGAAGTTCAGAAGTTTCCATTGTTAGAAGAACACTTTCAGGCTCAGTGGCCACACTGGATCTCCTTGGAGGCTTGGTCTCTGTGCCATCTCCCTGCTTCCCCTGACCGCCACACCCCTCCACACATGCACATACGCGTTAATCCATGTGAATCAAGCACTTGTTTGAGATTCTAGCTTTGTCTTGATATATGGTACATATTAGGATTGTCTTCATCCCTCAATGCAATAACAAAGTAGCAATGATCACACTCAGCTTCTGCTTTCTTTGGTTGTAAAGATTTAGGTAAATGGATAAAAAAAATGCAACACAGCAACAATGTGATTGATGTGGCATTTACCATATTTCAATGACAGAGTACAGTAAACACTTTTAGATATATAACATCCTCCTACATTTGTGGTCATGAAGGATCAGAGTGATCACATTTAGAATTTGCAGTCCACAGGAGACACCGGAAACTAAATAAATACTCCTAAATCCAATGGGTCACTGTAGCCTTTGAATAGTCCTTTCAGAATGTCAATAATCTGGGGTTTTGTCACTGTGACATAAACCCTAATAAGCCCTCTTTTAAACGCCCTGGTATTAAAACAGTATTTTAAGAAGGAAAAGTCAATTTACAGAAAATGTCAAATGAGAATTTCCAACATGTTTTCCTTAGAAAACAAAGGCCCCTGCTTTTTTTCTGGTAATGATATTTGCCAGTAATTATGAAAGTAGCTACCATTTAAATGACAGAGACTAATATTTTATATAAATTTAATTAACTCTCAAAACAACTGGATGAGGCAGGAACCACTACTCCATCTTTCATACTGATAAGGACATGTGGGAACAGAGAGAATGTGTGCTTCACAGGGCCATCTAGGCAGGGAGCGGATGTGGGGCTCTACTCAGACACTACACAGTCTAAGTGCTCATCTGTGTGACTGGTACTGCTGCCACATTGCCCACGGAGGGAACTATTCACTCTCCCCAGTTCTTTAAACCCAGTGCCGTCTACACCTAAGGTCCATCAGTGAGGGTGCTCAGCTTGTGATCCTTCACGACATTACCTTTGTCTTACTGAGCAAGAGACAGAAGGTCAGAAATCTAGTCCTTCCCTGTCAGCCCCAGAGCACTCACTGGACATCTCCAGTTTTCCCATTCGACTTACATCATGCAGAGGGAAGGCTGCCTTGTAGATTCCAGAACTGACCAGTCTATTGATCCCAAATTTGTTAACGTTGTTCATCACTTGGTATTTGACACGAGAGAGAATGAAATAAACCTGAAAAGATTCCAAAACAGACCACGTTGTCTTTTGTGACAGCTTATGCAATCGCTGTTTATTACTATAGCATTGTTTGTTACGATACACTGAAATAATGCCAATACTACTAATACTAGTATTTTTTATCTTTTAAAGACAGAACTGCAACATCCCAACTCAGGGGCTAACTATTCAATAGTATGTTTCAAATCACAGGAACACAGAAACTGTACTCTGTTCAGCCTTACAATGCGGCTTCTGGTGGCAGGGTTGAAGAAAGAGTCTCTGTCGAGGATATAAAAATCATTCATCCGGCTCTTCTCAAATGGGGCCGTGAAGAATTCCTGCTCTGGCTTGATGA
Source organism: Phyllotis vaccarum (assembly GCA_033318265.1). Classification (NCBI taxonomy): domain Eukaryota; kingdom Metazoa; phylum Chordata; class Mammalia; order Rodentia; family Cricetidae; genus Phyllotis; species Phyllotis vaccarum. The sequence continues at coordinate 59,730,487 of JARWLC010000001.1, read as the reverse complement.
TACTCTCATTCACTCGGAGGACCTTGGTGAACCAGTTGAGAGTGCCAAAGGCGGAGCGGGTTTTTAGGTCATTGGGTTTCAGGGGGAGTTTGATGTGCATGATCTCAGCGTAGGTGCACAACACTTCCCAGGGTGCATGCACTTTGACGAACACAAGCTTGTCATCAGAAACCTATGAAAGAAGAGCAGAAACCAAACAGCTATGTTCACAGTTAAAACACAGATGCTTCTCTTTTTAATGCTTCAGTAGGTTTTAACATAAAAATGCATGTAAAGAGAATAGCAGCAAAAGTGAAGGGAATAGCAGATCTGCAAGTGATCACATATTTTATTTACTTAAAGATAATTATTTAGTTTAATTAAGAAACACAGAAGTAGCAATTTTTGAAATATTTATTTTTTATTTTATTTGTGTGTGAGTGCATGCATGTGCATGTCTTGTTCGGGTGGCCCAGGGCAGCCAGAAGAGAATGTCAGATCCTTTGAAGCTAAGTTATGGGCAGATGTATAGAGAATAGAACTTTGTTCCTCAACAGGAGCAACAAATGCTCCTAACTGCTGAGCCACTCACTCCTCAAGACTCAAACCACTGATATTTTAAGTGAGAAAAGCTATCTATTAATCTGTTGTCATACAATCTGTTAGTGACCCAGAATAACAACACTAGAATACCCATGTCAATGCTGTACTAGTGAAAAATAGGTTGTAAACCTGGAAATGGGCTGCTTCATCTATTTTATATGTCTATCCATTATGCTATATGGCCACTGATATAAAAAAATTAAATTCTCTGTTATAGATATGCTGGCTGTGTATTAAAAGAAAAGGCAAGTTAAAATCAAGTTATAATGGTAACTGAAATGGTGCCCCTTTGAAAGAAAGAAATATGCACATGATGCATCTGTTGGTCATATATTCGGAAATCAGAGGGTGGCACTCACCTTCAGCCCTGCAATCCTGGGACTGGACTTGGCCCGTCAGGCTTTTGTGGCATGTGCCTTTGCCCACCAAACCATCACACTGGCCTACGGTTCTGGCTTGTCTCTTTTCCCACTCTGTTTGCAGTGTGGATGTGGCTGAACAGTTCCCACACCACGCCTCAATTCCAGCTGATGCACATGCTCCTAAGCACAGTGGCTGGCAAAGATTTTCAAGTAAATCAACACTTACCGACCTCGTTGCTTCCAGCTGCAGGCCATGACAGATGAGGTTAGACTCATACGCTTGTCTTTTTCTCTGAAAAAGAAACAGGAATATATGTTAGACTGTTAGTAGTAGCAGAAAAGACTAATTCTTAAAAAAAAAAAAAAAAAAAAAAAAAAGTCAAATTTTGGCTTTGAAGAGACATGCTTGCTCGAAATGGAACAGAAGCAACGTTCTGGCTGGTAATAGTAGGTATTGACCTCCGAGAGGATGCAAGAGAGAGTACCGGATTCCCTATGCTTTCTAGAGGGCCATGGGCTGAACTGCTGGGACTTTGTTCCTTTGGAGGTACATAAAAATCATTGGGGCACAACCTCTGCCTCCCAAGAGCACATACAAGGAACTTTTTTGAGTTTCATTTACTGATGTTATTTTTCAGAGTTAAGGATTCCAAATTTTTAACTTCTTATTTCTATACTATATATCCAAATGATTGAATATTAGATGCATGTAGATTTAAACACCACACACAGTCCATGCACACCTTAACTAAGTCAACAAAGCAATACAAACAACTCTAACAGGATTCAAAGTATTTGCAGTGAAATGTTCAGAAAGTCATATACATGTCAAGGTCTAGAAACTAGGGGGCTATCTGCTAATAAACACCCACCCCCCCTGGTTACAAGGCCAGTTCAGAAGATGCTGGAAACACTGGATGTACTATCATGTTCTAGATGGCCAGGCACCTGCAGACAGAGGCCCACAACACATGCAAGGCATGCAGACTGCTGCTGGAATTCTTGCCCTTAGATTCCGTCATGATGTAACGTATGGTGTAAGTGAAACAAATCCTTTCTTGCCCAAGTTGCTTTAGGTCTTAGTGTTGATCACAGCAATAAAAAGGCATCAAAACGATGAGGAAGAAGTTGTGCTGTGAAAGCATCAGAACAGGTGGGAGGGGTGTTGGGAGTGAGGGGGTGTGGGGAGCAGTGTTGGAGGTTAAGAACACATACACTCACTTGGGCTGGAGGTCTGTGAGTCTCTGGACCTTGCACCTTTTATCTGCTCATACTTCAAGAATGTCACCTTGAGATTTTCATTTGAATGTGAGTTAGAGCCTCCTGATGCACATTGGTCGGAATTTCCATTTCTTTACTTTTTCTTTGCATAGATTTTATTTATTTAATTTATGTATCTAAGTGCTCTATCTGCATGTATGCCTTTATTCCAGAAGAGGGTATCACTGCAAACCTAGGGGTTTCTTCCTTTCTGCCCATTAATTGCCGATACAACCTCACTTCATGGCATTTCCAACCCACCCGTTATTGTCTCTCCTTGAGCTTACTGGGTAATGCCTTCTATTTCCTCATCACTCTTACCTGTCAGACAACAACAACACACCCCAAACAAACAAACAAACCCCCCAAAAGCACTTCAAATGCTTCCCATTCTAAGACTATCAAATCTCCCATGGTCCTTTTATCTTTTGCTACCATTGCTGCCCCTTGAGATGTTAGTATTTAATATCAGTATCATTAGTTCTTCACATAGGCCTATAGCAGATGTACCATAAATGTCTATGAATGAATAAACCGAGTGCACTGTAGGCTAGTGGCTCCGTCACTCAGAAATGAACTGACAAGTTCAGAATACTACAGTGTAACCACGTGGCTCCTTCATCCTTAACCCTTCTCATATCTCAGCTAAAACCATTAGATATTAGGTCATATTAGGCAAGATAAACAACTTTAAAATAATCTCTATATATTGTCACTTACCAAAATTCTAGGCATTTAAGATATAGCTGGTATTGCTGTTTGTTGGTTGTAGTTTGACCTTGTTTATATTATCTGCCTTTCCCTCTCCTGGACACTACCTTATAATTGTTTCTACTATATGTAGTCTTATGCTTAGGTTTAAAACTTTCTCATTTAGACAAAAGGAAGAGATGTGGTAGGTTCAGGCACTTTTGAGGAAGAATTAAAAGGCGTGGCTTTGAGGTTTGAGGACCCCTGAATGGGGCGTGCCCCCTCCCCCTCATTGAAGACCAGTTGCATGCTGCCTGTCCTGCCTATTTGTTCCCCAAGTTCTTAGAAGGACGGCTGTCACTGCCAATGGACATTTCAACTCTCCAGGAATTGCCCTAAGGTTCAATCTTATATCAGTGAGTGTTTCATATAGACTCCTTAATAAATATTAGTCCTTTAGGTAATCAATTGCCAATAAATAATTTCTACAACACCTTTACTTGTGGGTATTGCAGGATCTGATGGAGGAGGAGAGGTACAGTTTCATCTTGGGGTACCTAAAGAGCAGAGAGTACAGGGCTTCCAGAGCATGCAAGAGTTTCAAACAGTTCAATGAGAAGAGAGAAGTAAAGTTCTAGGCTATTCTCTGATCAAACCCATCATACAGATCGCTCCAAGATTTGGTCTTGTCAACTGGAACAACCACGGGCTCTACACACAGAGTGCAAGCCAGAAGTGGTCCATTCTTCCTTTGTTTTGAATGGAGGTTATAACTTTTCACTTTTTCATGGCTAACTCTCCTCTTAGATCCTACCCTACCCCCTTCAACTTTCACAATTTAGATTTCTCTTTATTCCTGGGTGAGGGTCTAAATTCAAATCCTACTTCTTCCATTTACTACCTCCGTGATGTTAGGCAACACTTTGAGATAAATATCATCGTTTTCATCTCTAGGGTCAGTGAAGAGATCACTTCACCTTAGGGTTAAAGATTAAACATGACTACAGTATGTTGTGTGATATTTTGTTTGTGTTCTGACAAATAAAGCTTGTCTGAAGATCATAGAGCAAGGTTAGCCATAAGCTAACCACAGAGGCCAGGTAGTAGTGGCACACACCTTTAATCCCAGCACTTGAGAGGTTCACACCTTTAATCCCAGCACTTGAGAGGTTCACATCTTTAATCCTGGCACTTGGGAGCAAAAGGTGGATCTGCTCAACTCTTCCCTTCTGCCACCCTTCTGCATTTCCCAAGGCCACCGACAGACATAGTAGTACTTGCCCATCATAGATGCAGAAGGCATAAAAACTTCCTTCAAACTAATTTTCAGGCCTTAATCACATTCTTTCAGGGCTAATTTTATTCAGCCAGCCTCAAATGATTAGATAGATTGTTTTTAATTTTTTTACTATCATGGAAATCCTTGTGGACCAATCTTTGTGCACCTTTTATTACTTCCTCAGGGCACCATACTAGAAGCAGAACTATTAAATCAAGCGTGTTTTGAAAGACCTCTAACATGGAGGCCATACTGCCCTCCAGAAAGGTTGCACTAATTTATCTTATTTAGTTCTTTACAAAAACCTCCTGAGGTATTTACAAGACTTCTCTTCACATAATTGGTAGAGCTTGGAATCAGCCTATAATCACCCCGCCCCCACCCCACACACACACTATAAATAAACAGTCAACTCAAGGACAGGGCATTTACATTGCTTAACATGTTAATAAACCACTGTGGTGCTACTTTAACCCAATAGATCCTATTATTTTCCTTTGGCACGTCAATTCACAAAGAACCAGTGGCATACCTTAAAAATTGATCTAACCAGCTTTAGCTGTGCTAAGCAGCTACAATAAACAAGCATGTGTAATCTATTTGTCAAACAGGCACAGAGCAGGAAGCGGCTGCTCACTTCAAAGACCTCTGAAGTCTGTGTAAAAAACCATCATCTTTATTTCTCAGTGGAATTTACACTTGTATCAGTAACCATTCTTGACATCTGAAAAATTAGTGCAGAATGTCTTCTGTGTTAAAACCAAAGGCAATTAATATTGCATACTGACTGATACAGCCATTGCTCAATAAATATTTTTTGAATAAATGATTATCTGAAGACATACTTTTAACTAAAATTCGGTCTTGCTGGGAATCTTACATGCAAGTCCTAAACCTTCACTATGCTTTCTGATTTGTATTTGGCAGAAAAAAAAAAAATCAGGCTTACTGTTTCTTTAACAAAAAAAAAATTGAGTCATAACATAAATTGTGCTGTAAATCTCTACATCTTTGTGGAAGCAAATCTGTCAGCATTGCAATGAGATCTAACTTCTTTAGGATGGAATTCTGGTAAAGCCAACGTGACTAATCATTGTGACAATGTTTCCCTCACTGAAAGAAGCATGGGAATTGTCACTGAGGGCAGAGTGGGCTCACATCTCAAAGAGAAGACCTTCCACCACCCTCCAGAAACAGAATTTATTATAGCTCCTTTTTCTCAGAGTTTAACAAAGCTCTCAGAGAAATAAGGAACAAACACTGTGATTAAAACTAGGAGGGACAGACTGACATAATTAAAGAAGCCTTCTGTTCCTGAGCACTGCAGATTACCGACCCCATATCTCATTGGCTTAATAAAGTGACTGCTTACAGGATTTACCTAGGGATCTACCACTCCTACATGGGACCCTGCTTTGTCGGGAGAAAGCGCAGGACTGGACTGCAGTAACTAGGAAGTCAGGTAATGGAGTATACTGAGATGAGACGCCAATGACTGAGGATTAATGAGATATATGTAGATTAACTTCAAATATTCTTCTAGCTCTGCTAAGTGAAGTACCAATAGTTCCATCATCTTATTTGCATTTGGTTAATCTTTGCAAAAGTCTACAAAGATGCATGAGAAATAAGCCAAAGGTACTTAATTCATGTAAGAAAAAGTATTAATTGCTTTATGTACTAATTTATTAGTTACATAGCATGTGCTCCAAAAGGTTAGGTAAGTAGAATAAACGAACTAATTGCAGCTTAATTTAAATTTATGTGTTAGTGATATATTTAATGTTGGTGGACCAGTGTGATGAGGAATTCATTCAAGCAGGGAATGTGGGTTCACAAAGGGCCAAAAAGCAGACAAGCATTTTAAATGATAAGTATAAACAAAAGTGAATATTTAGCTGAAGTTCAGTTTCAAGCTTTACTTTTAAATTAACAGTTTTGGTTTAATTAAAAAGAAATACACACTCATTATGGATCATTTAAAAAGAAAGTTACCCAGAAGGGAAACCATTTATAATCTACCACTGAATAAAGGGAGCAAAGGATTGTTGAGGTACTTTACAGACTTATCAGCTTCTAATAACAACATGGAAAGATCATCTTCAAATACAAGCCCAAGCCTTTGGTTTAGAGCTGTGGTTTTCAACCTGTAACTCAAAACCCCTTGAGGTGTGAACGACCCTTTCACAGGTGTAGCATATCAGATATTTACATTATGACTTACAACAGCAGTAAATTAGCAATTACAATAATTACAAAATAGCAATAAAATGATTTTATGGTTGGGGTCACCACAACATAAGGAACTGTATTTAAGAGTCACAGCATTATGAAAGTTGAGAACCACTTGTCTAGAGCTTCTGATTAAGTAGAGATGAGAAGTCAAAGTGATCTGCACACAGGTAAATCTAGCTACAGGCAAATTGTTAGACCTTAAGTTAACTTGTAAGCCCTACCTGTCCAAAGACCAGGTAGCTTCCTGGGATTCTGGGAGTTTTAGTTCTTAGAAACAAACAGTAAAACCTCATGGGAAAATATGGTCGTGTATGGGTTTTGTCCAAATGAATCCCCAATAATGCATGCCTCAGGGTTACACAGCCAAAAGCTTTAAGAGGGTGGTCCTGACCAAATTCCACCTTGGTCAGTATTTAATATTTTAATAAAAGCTTGCTTTAATTTGGCAAGAATCGTGGAACTGGTTTTTCTCTGGCGAATTTCAGGACTAACACCATGTGACATACAAATATTTACTTCCATGCATAGTGTATTAACTTTAAGGAAACTAAGTTTTTTTATCCATATTAGGAATAGATAAAAATTAAATAAAACTTATTTAAGACTGCATGTACTACTCTTGTGCTGTCTAGACACTACCTCGTCCCCTTTCCGACATCATTTGATTATATCATCCTGGAGCCAGAAACACATCTATCTGGAGGCAGATAAATGCCGATGGACAACATAAAATCAAAACAGATCAGACCTGGGACTATTAGCAGTTCTAGCAAAAATGGAAAGAAAGAAGCAGTTACTACCAAGACTGTGAGGAAGGATCAGAGTAACGCAGAGGGTTTGTTTTATTTAAAACAACTTTGCTCATTACAATGTAGATCTGACAATTGAGCTGTAATTGTTTTGGTACCAGACACTGATGGAAGCTTACACTATTACAAAGAAGAGCCTCGGCATTTTTCTCATACTGGGTCATCCAGTGACTCAGGAAATTGATGAAACCAATCTTGGTTAGCATGGGCCGTGAAAGAGGTCCATCTTACTATCCAGCCCTTTCTGCAGACACATGGACAGTGGCCACAGAAAACCATCTCCATGGAGACTGAAAGGGGCCTGACAAAATGGAGCAGTACTTGAGTATCGTCTACATACATTCCCCCATACATTTTAAATCACTTTAGATTGCTAGTAAATGATTGTTTACAGTTACACCTTGCTAAATCTAGCATAATGCCATGTATTGGTTATTTATATTATACATCCTAGAGAATAATAAAGAAGAATACATTTGTATGTGCTTTTCTGAACATATAAAACATTTTAGGTGCATTTATTTTATATGCGTGAGGGTTTTATTTATTTTATTTACGTACTTAGGTGCATTTATTTTATACGTGTGTCTGAGCACCACCCATGCATGACTGGTGTCCATAGTGATCAGAAAAGAACATTAGATAGCTTGAACTGGAGTTACAGATGGCTGTAAATTATTGTGTGGGTGCTGAGAACCAAACCCAGGCCCTCTGCAAAAACAAGGGTTCTTAATCTCTTCAGCCCCTCTTGGGATACCCTCCCTCCCTCCCTCCCTCCCTCCCTCCCTCCCTCCCTCCCTCCCTCCCTCCCTTTCTTTTTTAAACCTGTGGTTGGCTAAGTACATGGATGTAGAGGCAGTGAACCAAGAAGCCTGGCTATTGCTGAATTATAACAGCCTTTGAGACAATAAGGGATGTAACTCAATTAGTTTTGCTTAGCATACATAATGCCTTGAATTCCGTCCCCCAAATCAATAAATCTGCTGTCTTAGCTTGGATTCTGCTGCTGTTGCTGTGATAAACACCAAGACCAAAAGCAACTTGGAGAGAAAAGGTTATCATCGAGGAAAGCCAAGGCATGAACTTAAAGCAGAAACAGAAGCAGAGAACGAATGCTGCCCACTGGCTCGCTCCCTGCTTCTGCATAGCTAGCTTTTTTTTTTTTTTTTTTAACACACCTCAGGTCTACTTGCCTAAGGATAGATAGCACAGTCCACATTGGACCACAACCTGTTTCGTTAATTAGCAATGTAAAGGATTCCTTCATCCTCACACCTGCAGATGTGCTTAAAGGCCAAACTGAGAAGACAACTCTTTCATTGATGTTATCTCTTACGAGGCTGTCAAGTTGCCAACCTTATTTGCTAGCACTTCTGGCATGATGACATTTGTCTGTAATCTATAAACTCAGGAGTTATTTCAGGTAGTTTAAGTGAGTTTCTAGTGAGTTCAAGATGAACTCAGATGACATGGGACCCTGTCAAAGAAAGGGAGGGAGGGAAAGATGAGAAAAAGACTGTGATCTATGCTGGATAGGGAATTATGGTGGGGAGACTGCACAGAGTCCTTCTGGAGGAGATACCTTGTTTCTGAAAAAAGAGATATTCCTTCAGTGCCTGGGTGCCTGGAGTCCCAGCTGCCACCCCATACTCAGGGGATGCTTGCTTGAGTGAGGATCATGGCAGGAGGATGGAATGGCCTCATTAAGCTGGAAAATCACCTGCCTCGGAGCTGACTCTACCTCCTGATTAGTTACATAATTATTTCCTTCTAGCAATTAAGCCATTTGAAACCTTGTTTTCTTGTACTTGCGATAAAAATCATCCAAACTGATTCTGTGCAAAGCACAGCATAAGACAAATAAGGCCTGCTGAAACAATTCACAATCCCTCCTATATAAAATGCAAAACCAAGAAACTTCTTTTAAAGTGAAGTGTCAAATTTAGGATGTGATTTCACCAATACAAAGGGGCAAAAATATATACTATTAAAAGCTTGTCTGAAACAGAATTTTCTCTTGCTCCTGAAGAGACAGTTTTTAATGTATGTATATTTGGGGTGCCTGTGGCCCTGTTATTCCCTTTCCATAGCCCTAAAACTTGCTTATTACAGAACCCTTTTGATCAATCCTGGCAAAGTTAATCATGGTGCTGTTTTAGAAAATCAATATGACACACACAAAAAGAAACAGGACTTTGAAATTGCCTTTCCTTGGAATTGTCCTAAATCCTCAATAAGCCCCGACAAGGAATATAACGAAGTTTGGAAATGTCTGTCCAATTAATAAAAATGTGCTTCCAAAGCTAGCTTTCAATTTTGACAGAGTATAAAATTAGGAAATATACACAAATGCAAACCAAAAACCACTTCAAAGCACAGCTTATGAATATCAGCATCAAGGTACATCACTCATTGTATTGGAGGAGTGCCAAAACTAATGATGACTTTTTTTTTTTTTGTCTCCTGACGTATGAAAGTCACCCTGAAACCTATGTTCCTGACTAAAGCAAATGAAGAACTTATTAATAATGTGAGTAGCTCCAGGGCTCCTTCACCAAGCAGTAAAGCTCTTGTCTAAAGCCAGGCCATTTTCTTTATACTTTAATGGATTTGATTAACTTGCTTTACACAAACCCAACCTAGCTCTACTAGCATATGGGATGGTCCACAAATATTTGATAATAGCAAATATGGATGCCCAGGATACTACAGCATCCAGGAAAAATGATTAACTCCACTAATTACTTTATTCTAGTGATAAAGCTGGGTAACAGGAGAGTTACATCTTTTACAGCAGAGTGATACTTTAGGAGAACACCAAAATTCAAGTAAAAATAAAAGGTACAGCATTAACATTTATGACCTATATATACTGGAAATTTATGTAACATCTACGTATGCTATTTTATTTCATCCTTATCACAATACCACATGGTAGATGTTGAGATCCTATTTTCCTGTACCTAGGATACCATATGATGAGCCAATATTTTATATACCAATAAGGAAAAAAATCAACCAACTAGAATTATGATAACCTTTTTTGCAAGATGCAAAGAAGTCTAAGTGTGGGGAGGAAATTACAAAACTGATGAAGAGATTTGCCTGAGGTAGGGGTCTACTCCAGCCAAAAGCATCACTTGCTGAGATCTGCCTGACGCATCCTGTGTATAATGCCTGCAGGCCCTGCCAGGTCCCAGCAGTGAGGATGCTTGAGCGCCTCCTTCATCTGTTCTCACATCTCTCTGCTCTTTGTGCTAATACCCAGGTTGATTCTGGAACTGCCTAATGAAGTCAGTTTTCCACCTAGGCTCCCGAATGATTCCAAACCCTAAACCACGTGCCAAAAACCACTTTTTACTTTGGCATAAGCAACAAATGCACTTTTTTTTTTTTTTTTGAAATGAAGCCTTTATCATCTGGGGAAATGTTCCATGTAAGTCAAATTGCTCTGGCTAGGATAGTGGCTGAATTCAAATGTGAACGTCATTTTCTAAATCCTGGGCTTATTCTTTTGTACCAGGCAAACTTAAACCTCTGAACTTAACCCTCACCAAATTTACATAAATAAAATGGTTATTCATTTCATTTTATGAAACGTTTCATCACTTGCTTTCAATGAATAAGAAGAAATGAAAAGATTAAAGATTGGTATAGTTTATGGATAAAGTCTTGATAAGGACAATGAAAGCTATTGTATGTAGTAACAACACATTCGAGAGGGGGCAGATATAACGATGAAATGATTTCTAGAGTGGATCTAAGCACCTGAATATTACTCTTCTCCTGCCCTGTTTGAGTTCTGTGCAGTTTGCATTTTAACAAAGAAGTTTCTGGTGGCTATGCCAGCCCTGGCCTGTTGCTTAGTTCAAAGTAAGAATGACTTTGTTTCCCGAGAGGTCAAAGCAGGCAACGGGAAGAAGCATGGCTGCCAATGGATGCAAAAGAGGAAAAGATGTTGAGAGAAGCCATGAGAGGCACAAGCACAGGGTCTGGATTCAAGAGGAGAAGCCGACCTTGTCTTCACTCTGACTGGATGAAATATCCATACCCTGGGGTGATTATCTGGCTTCTTCATGCCAACACTCATTCACAAACGGTGATGACAGAGCCCAGCTCAGGTGTTGTGAGAGTTAAATGAGAAAAAAAAAAATTGCAAGCATGATGCATCTCTGGCAGCAGAGCGAGCTCACACGGAATGTGAGCTGTTACTGCACGTCATTAATTATCAGCCTCCTTTCCCAGCCAGGTGCGAGCCGCCCGGTGTGCCCTAGTGCACATCTCCTCTACACAACAGAAATCATGACTCCTTGAAAGTGAATCTCCCTTCAGTATGAAACCATTGAGCAACAAATCCAACCAAATGCCCCGCGAACACGCCTTGAAGGAGTGTGGACTTAGAAACAATGAAGGGATGTTTGGTTCACAGTACTCCACAGCCCCTTCAGTCACCTGCTTACACAAAAACAACCTCACTTCGCAATATTAAAGGGATTAGAAGAAATTAAAACAGGAAAAAAACAAAACCCGACCTTCTGCTTCTCATTTGTTCCTTTTTTGTTATTCTCTTTTCTGGTTTCATCTTCATACACGAGAACAAAGTCAATTCGTCTCTGGCCGTCAGTAAAGAAGAGGGAATCAGGCTTCCCGTTAAATTCTTCCTGCGAGGAACGGGGGGAAAAGCGGTAATGTGAGTTTTTGGAAAGATAATGACTGAGAAGCATGCATCTTCCAGTTTTCATGAGCTCAGTGATGAGCTCACTGAGAGAGAGAAGCACATTCATGCCAGTTCCCTGATCTCTACAGCATGATTCATTCTTAGCCAGAGGAGCCCGGGATTCACCTAGAAGGCTTGGGAATGGTCAGTATTTCATGCAGGACACAATCGTCCCAGATTCTACTTGCCTGCACAGCAGAGGGGAGCCAAGGTTGGACAGAAACGCAGTAATAAACCTTCCTGGCCGTGTGACTGAATTTTTTAGTGAGAAGAAAAATGAGACTCAGCACTACTGATGGGAGCCTCGTCATTTGCCCCTTACTTCCTTAGCTTTTAATTGGTTTTCATGACAACTCTCTAGAGGTCATCGCTTCCTCCTAGGTATCATTTTGAAACAAATGTCAAAAGGAGCTGCCTGTACACATAGCCACATTAGTCATTGTTGTTTGTCTGCAAATCCAAAAGCAATGTCACCTGACCCATAAGGAAGCAAATTTTAAAACTTGTTAATATTGATAGTAACAAATTAAATGAGTCTTCAGTTTAGAGCTGAAATGATCATAGCCTAAACTATACATCATATATACAAGCTATATAATCCCAGCACCAGGGAGGCTGAAACAGGCCAGTCTGGGCTACAATGGGACACTCTGTCTCAAAAAGAGGGGCATGGGGGGGTGATAACTATGACTACAAAGTAAGGTATTACAGCAGAATTGCTATCTCTCTGTTCCCATATACATATGGACATAGTCGGTTTAATCTGCTGTGAGAAGTCCCTGTTCTCAAGACTTAAAAAAAAAAAAAAAAATGCTTCCATTAATGTCATTGTTTAAGAACCAGAATGACTTTTAACTGGCAAGTGATAGTTTTTAAATTTCCCCCCTTAAAAACAAATGGGGATTGTGTTTTGCCATCATTTGATGGAATGACATGCATGATCTGTTCATTAAACCTGATTAATTCTCTTGTGCACTCAAGCATCAATTAGCACAGAATTCATTCCATTCTGCCACCACCTTCTTTTCTTTACACATCTGAGAAGATGTAATATTTACAGCCTATAAAACCACTACATGCACTTCCTTTGCTCTCTCCCAGCAGAGGCACAGAAGGCTTCTCACTGTTACTTTCTAGCCTTCAAGCTGTCCCACCTGCAGAAGCTGCCTCCCAGTGTGCACCCCACTAAGTCAGCGGTACTCAATCTTCCCAATGCTCTGATCCTTTAATACATTTCTTCATGTTGTGGTGATCCCAATGTAATATTCTTTTCATTGCTATAACATAACTGTTACTCTGCTACTGTTATGTATCATAATGTAAATATGTTTTCCCATGGAGAAGGTCTTTTGAACTCCCCCCACCCCCCGCAAAAGGCGTCACAACCCACAGGCTTTAAGATCTTATTGCAGATCTTAGGATGTTCAGGAAAACAAGACACATCCCTGGCTTAGGCTGATATTACTTCTTTATTTTTTTTTTTCCATTTCAGTTATTTAAACTGACCAACCTTAGAAGTAAAGTTATATAAAAATGCTACGCCCTGTACTTTCCATTCAACTACAGGGCTTTTTAGATGCCTTTATGTCTTGTCTTTGCTGAGGGTTTTACTACGGGTGATGACCAGGGCAGCCGTCAGAGGGAAAGAGCCCATGAAGGGGGAAAACCAGAAACACTTTCTCAAAAAGGCAACGCCAGGTCGATAATGTGTAACAGCAAAGTTTGGTTCTCATTGCGGACACCTGGGAAGCAGACAAAGCCAACCTGATCTTGGGAGCCTTGTGGTGGAAGTGAACAGCTTGAAGTGTTGTAGAACTAGATCTGGGGTGGGGAACACCACAGTGCAAGCCACACATGCTGGCCAGGCATCGGACCTGCACAGCGGCACAGGCTGGCAGCTACTTCTCATATCAGACACTGGGCACAAAGCCTCTTGTGCAGGGTACAGGACCATGGCTCTTTGCATGAAGACCCCAGTGAATGAAGACCCAATCAGCAATGGCCTGGATGAAGCTAATGGTGAGTATGTGATACGAAATTGTTAGGATGGTCTGCCAGGGAAAGGATGCCAACTTTTTACTGTTGTAAAATCCAAATTTCTCTCCTCTTGGCAGAAAACATATTACAAGGCAACTGGGAGAAAGGAACAAGTCTAAATTTAAAAAAAAAAAAAATGATCCATGAACAGAACCATTTTGGTTTTTTGGGGGGAAAAAAGTTGGATTTTTCAATATAAATTTTACTTACAGGCCTAACTCATACAGCAGCCTCTTAAAAAGACAGGCAACCTTAAAAAAACCAAAAACCAACAGCAAAAAAATTCTAAAGTTTTACTTTATCTAGAGAAGAAAATCTGTAATAATAATGTCTCAAAATAAACTTTGACCACCTTTTAAGCAACTGGGAATTCAAAGACAGATCATTTGTTGCTGGCCACTGTGTCCTCTCTTGGTATCTACTGAACTCTGCTGTTGTCTGAGACAAATGATACAAAATGACCTGTCACAAAGAGTCAAAAATTGTGGAGCGCAGTGATTCTTGTTAAAAGTTTAAAAATACTTTGTAGTGGATTTATGATGTTCCATTGTAAATAATTGTCCCCTCCACTGGTTTAATAAAAAGCGCTGACTGGCCAAAGGCAGACAGGAACTGTGGGTAGGGCTACCAGACCAAGAAAACTCTGGGAACAGGAAGCACAGAGCAGAATTCCACAGAGAAGCCAAAAGAAGCAGAGGACAACTATGCTGCTCTGAGAAAAGGTACTGAGCCCTATGGCCGAACAGGATAAGAATCATGGGTTCATTTAAGGGTAAAGAGTTAGCAAGTTATATGCCTGGGCCTTAGACCAATCAGCCTAAAACTATTGTAAACATCTGTGTGTCTCTGTGGGTCTGTGGGCCTGTGGGTCTAACTAAACCTTGAGGCTAGGCTGGAAAGTCTGGGACAGAAACCTCGTACTGCAAATGAAAGGCAGAAGAAGCCATGGCTCACACTGTTAGTCCCAGCACTTGGGAAGCAGAGGCAAGAGAATCTCTGTGATTTCAAAGCCAGCCTGGTCTTCAAAGCAAGTTCCAGGACACCCAGGACTGTTACACAGAAAATTCTGCCGGGGGGGGGGGGGGGGGGGGCGCGGGGAACAGGAGGAGGTGGATCTATCCTCTCTGATATCTCCGAATGTTTTATTATATTCCCACAATACTTAAAGGAAAGGCTGACAGTTTATTAGATAAACTCATTTTAGAGATAAGAACTTGTGTACAGTTACTGATTTTTCTCACTGGAAAATTTAATTTTGATGCTCATCAAGGTGACATCCTAACTTTTACTCTGAGAATCTTGGGCAAATGTTTTCAATGTCAAGGGAATAAACATCCTTTCTGGTCTTTAAGATTCACCCTTCTTCCTGGAAAAAAGTGTCCAGCAACTTTCTACTTGCTATGTCATGTCTATGATATACTCCATCTTTTTATACATCTGTGGTCCTGAGGAGGAGAATCCCATGAACCTACTGTGCAACTTCCACTGCCAACCTGACCTGATGATTCACTTTTGATAAGGGTTCAAAGCACTGCTTAATTCACTTGTCACTGCATCAAAATAAGACAAAGCACACTGTCACCCACTGCTGAACAATGGCTGGATCCCACCTACCTTCAGCTTTGAAAATCCACACTTGGTCTGACTACTAAGGCATCTCATAATCAGTCTTCAGATAAGTCAGATACTAATGACATTAGAAAGTGGTGCACAGTCACGTGGCTTCAATTTGGCCTCTCTCAATCCATTTGCTCTTCCAACGAAATAACCCAAAAGATAGGATCTTTACCCAAACTGTAACATAAAGAGCTATATATACGGGCCAGCCAAGATGGCTCACTGGGTAAGGGTACTTGTTACCTGGGTTCAACCCCTAGAACCCACATGGTGGAAAGAGAAAGCTGACCCTGGCTGGCTTATGAATGGAAGCCACCACACATGTATGCACATGCATACATGCAAATAAATAAAATGTAAAAGAAAAATACTAAATTCTGGTAGCAAAATTACATTGTTAGAGTCTGTCAGATTACAGATTCCCCAGGGGCTGGAGATATGTCTAGTACTTAAGAGCACTGGCTGTTCTTCTGGAGGACCTAGGTTCAATTCCCTGCACCCACATCGCAGTTTACAACAGTCTGTAACTCCAGTTCCAGGGATCTGATATCTTACACACCAATGTGCATAAAATAAGTTGGGGTTTTGTTCTGTTATGTTTTTTTTTAGTACTACAGGTTCCCACAGCTTCTCCATGCATACTTCATTAGGGCTAAGCCTTCTCCTGACTCCTCCCTTATTATTACTTAAAGTGTTATCTATTCCCAACGCTCCACTACCTGCTTCACCCTTCTGCTCCCATTATTTCCCTTTTCTGTTTACATTTCATCTGTATTCTCCAATCCCCCCCCCCCCCCCCCGCAAATGCACTACTCGCCTAGAATGACCCCTCTAGTGTCCTGGTGTCCACATGTACTCAATGATAGACACACAGTATCTGAACCTAGGACCTCCCACATGAGAAAGGACATGTGCTTCTGCCTTTGGGAGCCTGGGCAACTTCATATATATATTCATTCCAGTTTCATCCATTTACCTGCAAATTTCATTTTTCTTTTTATATGTACCACATATCTATTTCTCGGTTGATAGACTCCGGGTTGTTTTCACTTCTTAGATATTGTGAATCAAGCCTCAAAGAACATGGAGGTGAAATTATCTCTATAACAGGATACAGAGTCCTTTGGGGTCATGCCTGGGAATGATATGGTGAAGTCATACAGAAAATCTTTGTCCAGTGTTTTGAAAATCCTCTATTTCCGTGGTTCTCAACCTTCCTAATACTGCCATCCTTTAACAGTTCCTTGTGTTATGGTGATGCCCAACCATAAAATTATTTCAATGCTACTGATACGAATTGTAATATAAACAGCTGTGTTTTCTATGAAAGGGTCATTGCCCCTAAGGAGTCATGACCCACAGGTTGAGAAGCACTGCTCTAATACTGATTTCCAGAGTGGGAGCACCAGAACAGTGTGTAAGGGTTTCCCACATCCACACCAACATTTATTATCATTGTGTTTCCTATGGGTGGCCATTCACACTGTGGTGAAATGGAATCTTAAAGGGAAGGGTTTAAATCGTATTTCCCTGATTTCTAGGGATGCTGAACACATTACTTAACATGTTATCAACCATCTGTATTTTGTCTTTTGGGAACTTTCTATTTGGTTCCATCACCCATTTATTAATAGGGTTGTTCTTTTCATATTTAGGTTTTTTTTTTTTTTTTAATTCTACGTAAGCTCTAGACATGAATCCTCTGCCAGATGTGAGTATCTGGTAAAGATTTTACCCAATCTTGAGCTGTCTCTTCCTTCAACTGACCGTTTTCTTTATGTGTTACAGGCAGGATGTGCCTGCCACTGGTGCAGTAGTGGTAAGAAAATTACAGGGGTAGCCAACTGATCTCTTGACTGGATTTGGGCCCTGCTCTACAAGAGGTAGTTCATGCATAGCACTATAAACATGATTTTTTTTTTTTAATGGCTAAGGAAGCCAAAGGTCTCCGAAGAGAACCTATTGATGCTGTTTTTCTAAATGGTCATGCTTTTTAGTAAACTATCTTCTACATATGTTGGTATCAGATTCATGATCTCATAGCAACTGTGGTTACCTACTTAATAACTGTACAAGATAAAGCCTGACAAAACTCTGACATAGATGAGGTAGAAAGGTGTTCTCCGAAAAGAAGCTATGGGCAGTTAATAGTGACTGCAGGACAAAGAACTATTCTTATTGGAAGGTGTTCCCTTGGTAGGTGCAGTGTGGTGGTTTGATGAGAATAGCCTCCATAGGGTCATATTTGTGGATGTTTGGTTAGGGGAACTGTTTGGGAAGAATTAGGAGGTGTGGCCTTGTTAGGGGAGGTGTGTCACTGGGGGGCGGGGTTGATGTTTCAAAATTCCATAACATTCCTAGTTATCTTTCTCTGCTTCCTACTGGCAGATAAAATGTAAACTCTCAGCTACTACTCCAGCACCAGGCCAGCCTGCTGCCATGCTCCTGCCATGACAGATGTGTACTCTAACCCTCTGTAACTGTGACAGGGATATACAAGGGATGGGGAACTTGGAAAGAATAATGGGGGGTGTGTGAATATGACCATATTTTATTGTATATGGCTATGACATTTTCAAGAATAAAGATTTGTGCTGGTCCCAACCTTGGTCAAAGACACTTCTTATTATGGCAGATAGTGGCCAATGTTGAGACCCATTACTGTTAAAAGAGCTGAGAGTAAGTGTCTGTGACTACTCAGGCATAGATAGGACATCTACATGTCTCCTCCCCCCCACCCCGGGCCCAAGGAACGTCACAGAAGGAAGGAGGGTGGTATAAGAACCAGAGGATATTGTAGGGTGCTGTGAAATGCTGTCCTCTGGACAGGACACGGCTGTCAGACACATGAACTGAATAACAACTGTGGTTAACTACAGTAGATGGAGATAGTTAAATATTCCAGAGTGATGCTGTAGGGAGGGGCGATAGGACATGGGGATGGAGAGGTACAGGCAGAGATTATCAAGACGGATGCATATATGGAATTTTCAAAAAGTAATAAAAAAAAGTTTAAATTGTTTTGTTCTGTGCCTTCAAACTAACATGAATTTGAAAAGGCAAAAATTGCCTGTTCTTTTTTGCTGTTATTAAGGAAGCATACATGGGCCCTCATCGCAGTTCCTGGCTCAAGTGAGACTTCCGGTTACTGTGGGACAATGGCTAAGAGAAAATGTCTCAGAGTGAGTGTTTTCCTGTAATAACTTGGCAGGGAAAATCCCCCAAGGCATTCTGAACCTCCCCTTCAAGAAGATGCTATAGTCACAGCAGAGGAAATGACATGGCCATGTGGAGATGTGGCAGAGAGAGGGGTCTGAGGAAAGGACTGTGTACATGGAGGCACTCTGTGTCATTCAGTGGGACACTCCTCACCTCACTAATAAACATTCTCAGGATCCTTGACATCAGTATTTCTGTGACTATAAAATAACTTGCCAACACTGGTCTGGTCTCACATGTTTCAAATCATTAAAACAGGTCCCCTCAAACCCCTGCTAGGAACCCAGGCCCACGTCACTCCAGCAGACTCTATTACCATCATTTGAAATACTGAATTTAAATTATTTATTCACAATCAGGATAAAATGTGGCTGTATTAAAATCTATGCTCAAACTCATGTTTATGTATGGGAGGACCTGACAGTGTGGACACTGAAACTGATTGCCTTCCAAGAATTTCCACACAACCTGGAACACTGGAGTGCTCCAGGCTCATTTGGGCCATCAGCTTTCACCTCACATAAAGCAGCCCGTGAGAAAGGCTTGTTTTCCCGCTATAGCTGAGAAATTGCATTATAAAAAATATCCAAACTTTCATGTAATTAAAAGAGAAATTGTAGTATGAGTGTGGCAAAGAACTGCTTTCTGCTGTTCTTCTGACTGAAAAAATGAAAGAGTTAATTCTAAGACCATGCAGGAAGGAAGGTCACCCCTCATAACAGTACTTTCATTCTGCAGTAAAACCTGAACACACACACGCACACACACACACACAAACACACACACACACACACACACACACACACACACACACACACACACACACACACACACATACGTCAAATTCAGACCTGAAGCAGAAGCCTTTATCCAGATCTCAAAACACAAAATTTAATTTCACTTGCACGCTACAAATGACACATTTTTATTTTTCCTAACTACTGAAAAGACACAAGATCTAAATAAATAAGTGTTTTCCTCTGCATAATAATGTAAACATGATACAAAGCAGGTCAAATTTCACTTCTTTTATTTGATCAAAATGCAATGTGCAAATCAATGTCAAGAGGCAAATATTGAGCTGAAAAAGTTCTAGGACAGCAGTGGTTATGGGAGGCTGAGAGGGAAAGAGAAATATTTGAAGAGAGAGGGTGTGGGTAGAGCAGGACGTAACACATTAGTCACAGGGAAAGGAGAAGTGTGTGGGCACACAGAGCTGACACAGGAGCTTCTCTCTGGCCAGACCTGGCATTCCAGAATGCTGACTGAAGAGAAGGGGGCAACGGAGATCGATGGGGAGAATGGGCTCTGATGAGAGGGCTGTTTTTAGAGAGTGTCTTACAATGTTCCAAGGCCGTTTGGTGTTGACTCTGTGACAATCAATGTGTACTCATGAGGGACTCAGTGATTCCTGTATAAATCAGTGTCCCCCTTGGCACTCTCTTCAGTTCTGAAGGCAGAGACCAATATTTGTTCAACCTGAGCTCTCTGTAGGGCCTTTCCCTGTATTAGGACTTTGGTGTTTTTCCACCCCACCAAACCACACAGACTCCTCTTCTAAGGGAAAAAAAATTGTGTTTCATACAAAATAACTCTGAACAACAGCAAAGTATAAGGGAAGAAATAAAAGTCATATGTAACCCCATCTCGCAGGAATGAGCTGAGCTTTTAAATATTTTTGGAGAGCATCCTTCCAGGCATGCTCACGCGCATATTAACTAAAAACGGCACCATAAGCACGCACTGTTTTACAAACATCGATCAGAGACATTTTCTAGCTTTATGTAATGCTCTGAATCATCATGTTTAATAGCTGCAATATAATTTAGCTAAACAGTTCCTCCACTGATGAACACAGAAGTTGCTTCCAATTTTCTGCTTCTGTAAACACTGCGGCAATGCGCGCTTCCTTGTATGTATGTATATGTGCACATGTTCAATTATTATTTCATTAGGCTAAATTCTGGAAGCAGATTTTAAGTGCTCTGGCCTGTTCAAATGCATCAGATACACAGTCACTAAGACAGCATCCCAAATCACCCTGCCCCCCAGCACAGAGTGAGAATGTGAGTGTGCCAGACACCACCCTCCCTAGATTACAGCCTTCCACATTTCCCACTCTCATAGCCAAAGCCTGTACTAGAGGATGCTAACATCATTACAGGCCCCACCCAAAGGAACGGCGACATTCTTAAGTAGTACCTATTGCTACTCTTGACCTAACTGGACTTTTTAGTAGATCTCTCCTGAGCTTTAGTGGTGAAATCTGAGGCCACACAGGGAAATGGGCAAGAGAGTAAAACCAGCAAAGAAGAGCCTTACAGGACTCTATGTGGTTTACTCTGAAAACCTCACAGTTATAAGATGACAGGTCAGGCACGGCATGTGCACTCAATCAAAGGCAACCTGGTGGCAAGCTGTGAGGGAAGGGCTGGCAGAGGGGCCAGGGTACTCTTGAAGAGCCCAGCAGCAAGCTACAGCAGAATAAGAATGTGTAACCACTGTGGACGTTGGTGCCCACCTGATGCCGGGTGATGCTTGCTGAGACACTGTTAGAAAGACAGTAGCCTATAGTTACGGAGGAGATGGGGAACTGTATGGACAAAGACGGTAGAATACATTTGTTTGTACCAAGTGCCTCCTGGGAGGGAAAGGGAGACACACTCCAGGCACAGTCAGTCTGCCCTGGCTTCAGCAGTACCGACCCATTATTTTCATGTGGACGTTAAACTGAAATGTGCTCATTTTAGAAGGTCACCAAGAGCACTGGCTGACTTCTCCTCACAGATTACAGGCCACCCTCACAACCACCAAACATCGGTTATGCTTTCCAGCTTATACATTTCTCTATATTTAGAACCTACCACTTATTTGACTTATCATGATTTTGGTTTCAAGTTAAATTTGTTATTAAGGACCTAAAAAAAAAAAAGTGCGATCTTTTATCTGTAAATGAATTCCATAATTTTCCAAGTGGTGGAACTTGTTATTTTCAGTTATTTCTTAACCAGATACAGATGTGGTTGCTTGTAAATATTGGGCTATATCATTACAAAGTCACTTTATATGCCGTGGCCTCCTGATTTAGTGTGTGCATTTTGTCATCACCTTCCTTCCTGAACACTAAGGTTCTATTATTAGGGCGCTCCGTTCCAGATGCCAGCAAGGATGAGGGCACGCCCTCCAGCATCCTTGTTACTGTTTAAATATTCTTGAATTTCTGAGTTAGAGTAGAAGACATATGAAAAAAGAACTTGGAAGTGACCTTTAAAATACAATTTCCTTAAAAGGTTAGGAATGTGGCCCAGTGGTATTAGCACGGTCCTGAGGTTCCATCCAAAGTGCCACACACAGAAAATGAACTAGCTGTGGAGGTAAAGGGAGACTCCAGTCAGGTGCCTTCCTGCTGAGCATGGCGCTACCCACCCCACACAGCCTTCTCCTCAAACCACGGGAACTGCAGGGTGGCTGACTTCATCCACATGGCTTTGTTCTTTTTACTTTCTGTTTTCCTGTGGGCTATCTGCCATAAAAATAAATAAATAAAAAAACAAACAAACTCACGTCAGCCTCAAAAATAAGAAAGCAGCCAAGAAATGTCAAACAATAAAAAGGAAAAGTGCCAGTCGTGGCTCTTTTTATAGTTTCCTTTTCTAGATTAAACTGCCATCTGCTTACACTATTTTCAGCTGTCAGTGGTGGTATTGGGAAAAGAACTGTAAGAGAGATAAACTACAAGGAATTTTCAACATACTACCCACTAGATAAGGAGCAGTGACAGGCTAACGATGCGCAACGTAAGAGAATATGCTTGAGAGAAGGCCCACCTCCTGGGGGCTCTCCTCCAGACGTATCAGGTCCCCCGTGAAGCTCACTCAGTTCAATAAAGATTATTTCAGGCTCATCTTCCAACCACTTGCATAAAACTTTGAATCCATGTGAAATTTTAGTTTATACCATCTTCTGAAGAATGTGATGAAGATGGCTGTCCTGAATTCCATTTCTGAACTTCTAAGCAATGGCTCCCCTATCCTGGACTCTAGAATCAGCAAGAACCAAAATAGCGCTGCATGTACTTCTAGTGTCATCAGGCCCCACCTATAAGTTGAGCTATAGGAGGACTCTTGGTCTTCAGGAACAAATTTCAATATAACTTTCGCTGTGCGCTCTTCTCCACCCACCTGTGTTTTCTTCTTCATTAGCCATATTTCAACTACTTTGAACATATCTAACTTGTTACATCATAAGCACGTTGGTAGATCCCATTCACCAAACTCAGAGCTGCAAACTGCACCCCTCCCCCCAACCCCTTTGATCCATCATTCATGGCACATGTTCCCCAGGTCAACCATTCGTTTTTAAATAAGGAGCCACTGCACAGCAGTTTTCCCAGCTGAAAATTAACACAGCAGTTTCCCAACACAGCTATCCAGACTGTGACTTCCCGATTCAGCTATCCAGACTCCGACTTCCCAGTTCAGCTATCCAGACTGTGACTTCCCAATTCAGCTCTTCCCTGGGTTCCTATGCAATTCTTCCACAGACCAAGTTGTGGTTACAATCTGTCACTCCCTTGGTGAACTGCAGTTGACAGTCGTCTAAGGTCTTTGATGAACATCTCATCTGGGGGAGCAGCATCATGCTATCTTCAGCTCTGCAATTGCCAGGATCCACAGCAGGAGTACCCGCCTCCCTCAACTTTTTAATGCCCTGTGTACCTCTCAGCCATAATTCTGTCTTACCTCTCACTTGGGAACTGATATTTTTAATTTCATTCAAACCAATAGGAAGAAAAAACCTAGAGCCCAGGAAAGCAAAGGGCTGTGCCAGCTGGCATCAACTGGGTGATGTTCTGTAGAGATACCAGTTTCCTCCTTCAGTGCAAAGGTGGCATATGAGAAAGGCTGCTGGCTGTGCAGGGATGGTATTTCCACAACACACAGCTCCAACAACTCATCGATAAAAATGAAGGGAAAATATTTTAAATGCATCATAAGAAGAAATATAAATAAAACTTAGTGGGCTGGAGAGATGGCTCAGCGGTTAAGAGCACTGGCTGCTCTTTGAGAGGTTCTGAGTTCAATTCCCAGCAACCATGTGGTAGCTCACAACCATCTGCAATGTGATCTAGTGCCCTCTTCTGGCATATGGGCATACATACAGACAGAACATTATATATAATAATAAATAAATCTTCTTTAAAATCTTCATAAAACGTCACTCAATTTCTAGGGGTATTCTAAAAATTCAGTTCTCTAAAGCACAAGATTTCTTCTTTTTAAAAATTTTTAAGAGAGGTTTTCTTTGTGCAGCCCTGGCTGTCCTGGAATTTGCTCTGTAAACCAGGCTGGCTTCAAACTCACAGAGATCCACATGCCTTTGCTTCTCAAGTGCTAGAATTAAAGGCGTGTGACACCTCAGCCTGGCAAGAAATGAGTTCTTAATGGAGCTCTAGCAAAGGGCAGGTTAAGTTCCCAGCATCCACATCAGGCAGCTCCTAATCACCTGTAACTGAAATTCCAGGGGATCTAATGCTTCCCACCCCTGTGAGCACCTAACTTCACATGCATCCATAGATACACATTCATATACATGCATAATGAGGGAAAATCTCAAAAATGATGACTTAAACCTTTATGCTTACCTTTATCTCATGTATATAGTATTTTTGGCATTTAAAACAATATATTGTACATATAGGGAATAAATATGAAAGAAGGCAAGCATAGGAAAAAATAGATAAGGACTTTGGCACCCAGGAGTAAATATGAAAGAAGGCAAGCATAAGAAAAAAATAGATAAGGACTTTGGCACCCAGGAGATCTAATGTTCAAATCCCAAGTATGCTGCAGAGAGCAAGCCCTGTGACTTGGAGTGTACATGCTTTCCTTTCGGGTTTACTCACGACTAGGGAGCATCATGGGAAGAAAGAAAGGGTTCTGTGCTCTTCAGAACTCTGGGATGAGGACAACCAGCATAAGGTCCAGTAACTGTGATCGAAGGATGTTCTCTACTTAAACATGTCCTTTCTGGAATTTGCCAGGAGTAGTTACGAACCCTGTCACCACCGGGCTTCCACACCCTTGCTCTTTCTCTTCATTCTGAGCCGTGAGCTGCCTTTAGTAGGTACTGCAACACCCTATTGTTCACAGCTTCCGGTTGACTTTGTAGAAACCACATGGAGTTTGTTGAATTTCTTTTCTCATTTTAATTTTTATTTACTTTTATTGATTTGAGTTTGTTGAATGTCTATGAAACTGAGTCTCAGTGCTTTAGTTTGAGGTGCCAGAGGCTTGTTAACGCTCTTCAGTTTTGAGGAAAAGGGAACTGATGTGGAAGGCCCCATTTCACAAATGAATAAAGGATACGAAAGGTTATGAACATTACCATTAAATTGCACCCAGCCCTTCCACACAATCTATTTCAAAAGAATATTTATTTTTTAAACAGATTTAATTTTTAGTATGTGTATGTATGTGTACTTAGTGTAGGTTTGTGCATGTGAGTTCAGTGTCCTGGAGGCCAACAGAGATGTCAACTCCCCAGAAGCTGTAGTTACAGGAGCTGTGAGCAAACTGACATGGGTGCTGGAAACCTAACTAGGGTGCTCTGCAAAAGCAGTTTTACAAAAGGTAACTGCTGAGCCATCTCCACCCCCTTAAATGGAGTCATATTGTTGCCGTAGAAAATTAATGCAGAAGGAATGATGATCATTAAGGAGAAGGTTGGGGTCAGAGAAGACAGGTAGAAGAAATGAACTAGCCATCGGGACAACTTCAACTGTTGTGATCTTAACAAGAAAACTGGCTGGAAGCCTTCTGGCAGGAGCATGAAAGGGAAATGATTCAATCCTGTTATCAGAAGAAAAGGAAGCAGTCTCAGGCTTCGGGCAGGGCAAAGTCTTGTAGGGGATCTTTTATAGAAGCAGAGGTTCTGTCTGTTTCTCTACCAATGCCCCAGCAGGAAGCAGAGCTGTAAGAAAACGCAGATCATCTCTGACATTTTCGGCCCTAGCTCTCACCTCACTTCTTGTGAAAGTGTCCACAAACCTCCGGTCCCCCAGTGCAGCAGTGTCTCTCCAATTCACCCCATCCACTGCCCCATAGGAAAGATCCTAAATAAATATACTCAAGTCTCACAAGGGGACAAAATCCTTCAGTTGCTCCTGATGCCCTCCTCAGAAAGCCTAGACTTCTCAACTGGGTCTGAAGGATACGTGCTGATCTGCCCAATGCTTGTAGATTATAAACACCGTCCTCTTTATTCTCACTACCCAGCCTAAGCATCTTTTCCAACCAGAGTTCTGACTGTCTTCCATCTTTATTCCTTGCTCATATAATGTCCTCTTCTACTCCTCTAACTCTATCCAGTTCTACTCCCCTTTTATTTTCTAAGCCAGTACACACATGTCCCACACACCTCTAGAGACTCCTGGCCCTTTGGGGCAGAGGATCTGAAAGGCCAATAATATTTCTATAATACAGTATTTATTTGTTTTTCTTGTGTTAACCTCTGCAAATCAGTGCTCAAGAGTGGCTGAGGGGGCTAAAGAGATGCCACAGTGTTTAAGAGCACCAGTTACTCTTCAGAAGACCTGGGTTTGGTTCCCAGTACCCACATGGGGGCTTACAGCCTCTGTGTCTCCAATTTCAGAGGATTCCATGCCCTCCTCTGGCCTCCACTGGTACCACACAGCACACATGTGATATACGGACACGCACAGGCAAAATACCTATATCTATAAGATAAATACGTCTCTGTTAACGTGTTGAAGGGTAAGAAACACTGCTTTACTGGATGCCACGTGGCTCTAGTCACTCCCCATCCATACTTGCTGTGGAGAGGAAGCCCTGGATGCAGAGTTACAGTCCGCAGCCTTACTAACGGGCCCACTCACCTTGTAGCTGTTTAACATGCTGTGTAAAGAAAAATGCATTCTTCCTATTCTATGGACAAGTGACCAACATCTGGTTATAAAGACTTAGGTAGCTGGCAGATATTTTCAAGAAAATGTATTTGTTATTAAAACTTCAAGCAAATATTGGAGCTTAGCGTAACTGCACTCACCACGGCTTCCTGGTAGTAGCTTTTTGTTAAGATTGACGGAAATGTTAAGAAATGTGATTTTTTTTCTCATTTTGTATAAGGAAATGAATAAACATTTGTTAGGGCAACTACTCTGTAATGTCTACTGTGAATTGTTTTCCAACTGCCCTGTGCATGTTGCAGAAATCATACTTAAGTGAAGGGTTCATTCAAATATATGAAACTTTTATCAATATGGTTTTACATCTTATGGCACAACAAGTTTTTCAGAAACTACCACTTGCTGAGTTTGGATGTGGAATCCAAGAATGCACAATTATTTAGAGGCTCTAACAGTCCTCCCTCATCCAATTGACAATATGTATAAACCTCAATATATGCCAACCAAAACAAGGTATTACCACTTAAAATATTTCATGCGTATGAGTGTTTTCCTGTGTACTATGTGGCCTGTCTAGTGTCCATGGAACCAGAAGAGAGCACTGGATTTCCAGAAATTAGAGTTACTGACAGCTGTGAGCTGCCACGTGGGTGCTGAGACCCAAACCTGGGTCCTCTGGAAGAACAGCCAGTGCTCTAACCACTGGGCTATTTCTCTAGGGCATGCTGCCACTTTTAGCTGAGTAAGCCAATGTGAAAATGCAGCTCCCTTCTCTTATGCAGATTTGCAAAACACACAAAACAATGTCACTTCTCCCATGTTAAGTTATTTTAGGGAAAAAAGGCTTTCCATTCAAATATGCTAATATACATTAATATGCTTCAATATCAGTTTATATTATCATTATTTATTTGGTTTATTATGTTTAAACTAATTAATAAACATGTTAAATTTCTCCATTTTAAATTCACAACAACACAATGTAAGCCCACATTTTTAAATATAAAATAAAAGACCATAAAAGTTGAGAAATATGGCTCTCTACTATTCTCCTAATTTTTCATTAAATAAATTACCATGGTATATGATGCCATGTATATATAACATAATGTCATATATTTGTGTGTATATTATCACCTTTGTTGGACTACAACACTGAAGGAAAAACTTGTCTTGCTTTTAACCCATGACATCAGGAGAAGCTGTTGAATGGGTACTTGTTCCACTGACTTGAGGTTACATGGTCCAGCGGAAACGTTTAATGTAACCACTAAAGTCATAAAATTAGTTGACAAAAGATACTCAGGATACTTGATGGTTTGAAAGGCTACTGTAGATGACACAGAAACGTAGCAACTCTATCCTGACACAGCCACCAGTCTCTCTATCTCTCTAAGATTATTGCATCTGCTCTGTTTGTTCGAGATGAGGGTGAGAGTCTTTCTGCAGTCTTGGAATGGACCGCCTTGAATTCCAGAGCCTTCTGTTTCACAAACTCCTGGGCAGCTGGGATTTCAGGCCGTTGCTGCTGCACCTGCTTGCAGGGACTTAGTGGTTATTCACCTCATCTTTGTGCCTATAGGTCATTTTTCTAGAATCTCCTTTACCTTCCCTGGTAATGTCTTGGGGGAGGGGGACTTCCCTTGCCTGCCTGCTGAGGTTTTCTCCCTTATAGCTCAGAGCACCTTAGCCTCTTCTTAAATGTCATGTCTCACCATCCTAATTGCTGAGCTATTTATGTAATGGTTTAATTAAAGTTGGTCTCTCACTAGAACGCATGCCCTAAGGGGACACAGACTGTGCCATCTTTTCATGCCATTTCCCATTACAAAAACATTAAATGGATAAATATTATTAAATAAATCAGCTGAAATTAACTCCCTGTTTACCTTGTGACATTTTATAATAAGGCAGATAAAGCAATGGGGGTGGGGGTTTCCACTATGCATTTCACATAAGGAGAGGAATGGACTGGTTTGTATTTTTAAAGGAGGCATTTACAAGTGTGGGTACCAGCAGGTGGCTGTGATAAGAGCCTGTGGTGATAGGAGACTGTGGTGATAGGAGACTGTGGTGATAGAAGACTGTGGTGATAGAAGACTGTGGTGATAGGAGACTGTGGTGATAGAAGACTGTGGTGATAGGAGACTGTGGTGATAGGAGACTGTGGTGATAGGAGACTGTGGTGATAAGAGACTGTGGTGATAGGAGACTGTGGTCCCAAGGAAGAGTAAGGGAAACAAAGGACTTGAGGAATATTACTACTTCCTGTAAAAACAATCTAGATACACAGTGTGTCACCCTCTTAAGGTTTCCATGAGCACTCAGGTTCAGGAGCGTGAAGAATGCAGTATGGTCCTTTCTATGCTTAGAGCACCACCTAAGTAAAGCTGACTCCCAGGCAGCATTCTGTATACAACCCGGGGCTTATCCAACACTCCACCAGACCTCACAGACTTTCAACCACCAACCAGCCAGTATCACTGCACATACGGC
This sequence comes from Phyllotis vaccarum, assembly GCA_033318265.1. Lineage (NCBI taxonomy): Eukaryota > Metazoa > Chordata > Mammalia > Rodentia > Cricetidae > Phyllotis > Phyllotis vaccarum. The sequence goes on along the minus strand of JARWLC010000001.1, from coordinate 59,701,257 downwards.
TAGCAACCAGACACAGAGGTACACAGCGTATTCCCTCTTGGCCCTGAGGGTTAACATCTGAGATGCTCTCTTTATTTCCCCACTGAGCACATGGGCTAATAAATATTGAATGACTACATGAATACATTTTTACTACAAAATTTAGTGAAGTTGATGGTGGTTTATTCAAAACTGAATAATTTAAATAGGTCTTATTCCTAATTCATTAAAGATTCTATTAGTGAGTTTTAGAAGGGGTCCAATATATTTATTGACAGATTGTGCTGTTGGCATTTTATAACACTGCTGGGTGTAATTAATTCCCAACCCACTGACAATTTGGTCAGTATGTAAGAACGGATAATGGTACTTTCTCAGGGATACACATTATCAATGCTTTAAAAGCCCTGTCTTCTAAGAATAGAGCCAATTTCTGACACCTATAGTATGGTGGCACTTTAAGAAAAGTGGTATGACTGGCTGAGAGACGTCCACTCCGGCCACTTCAGTGTGTGGGCCTGCAGTGTGCCAAGTATCCATGATAGCTAGCCAAGGCTGGTCTCTGTGTAACTTTAGGACATGTTTTCCACATGACTCACATGCTTCTCATGCCCTGTGCAGGTGCTGCACCACATGCTGGTGAAGAGGTCTACCACTGACCTTTCTCTTGGTCATGTACAAGGAAGTAGATGTCCTAAAGCAAAGGGGAAGGTGCCTATAGGAGCCAGAAGGGACACAGGAGGCGTCTCATGCCTCAGCTCCATCTCAGGCTCCACTTCCCAGGGGAGCCTTTGGAACAGCTTGAGCCTACAGCAAAAAGAACAGTTCCTACCAGCATGTAAACATGTTTTAGAATTCTCAAAAGCCCGTCGCTGCCCTCATTTTCTTCATTCTGCTTATTACGAATTGCATGTGTTTAGGTATGCAGAAAGTTTCAGGGGATGGTGGGGGCATGTTTTTGGTTTCGGCACTCAGAAGACCGAGACAGGAGGATTAACAGTTCGAGGCTAATCTGGACTAGTAGGCTACAAACCAAGAACAAAAAGCATTTGAAGCTGCAAGGATCAAAAGCTCTACAGAGCTGCGTGTTAAATCTGATGGTCTGTTTTTGTGTTAGGGCATTTAACTGAGATCAAATTTTACCCCAGCAACAATTTACATACAGACCTGATATAGTCTAATCCAGGTTAACACCACAGAACAGAGCACTCGAGTATAGGTTTGCTCATTAAAATGAACAAAGATGATGTCTGGTAATAATTACAATCTGTCAGGTCACATTAATTTGTATCTCAAAAGGTGACTTGGGAGGTGCTATAAATGCACTTTTCTGTTGAAGAAGAAATATGAGGTTTCTAGGTAAAAATGTATCTATAGTTTCTTACCAGACACTGACTTAAGGAATGCATAAGACTCTCAATAGGGCCAGCAAAATAGTTCAACGTGTAAGGGCAACCTCCACACGTACACTAAGATGCATGTGGGGACACACACACGCACGCACACACATGTGGACACACACACACACACCAATGCAAAAAAGAATTTAAGATTTTTTTTTTATTTTTATTTGATGAAACAACAGAAAACCACAGTTAACTAGGAACTTTTGGAAATTAAAAATTCTTGCAAAATGCAAAATAAGGGACAGACAAGATACCAATTCTCTCTTTAATTCCTAGGAATCCTGTGAATTTTTATTGTGTCCACATACCAAACATATCCTACATTTTCTCTTTACGTTTTTATGGTATTTCCACATTCATGCTGCTACAGGTCATGGCATAGTCAGGTTCCTGGCCAGGGGACTCTTAACTTTCCTGGCCAGCCCTGTGCTGTGCTTCCAGACGTCTAGTAAGATGAGATTCATGGTAAACACGGACATCTAACTTCAAAATGCCCGGGGCTTCCTACCTTTCTTACCATATTTTTGTTAAATTAATTTTGACATCCCCACAGAACAGAAAGTTAACTGAATGTCCAATGTGATGCTTTGTGAGGCAGGATTCACAAGGCATTTGCAGTCACAGATTTCAGAAAATAAAAAACTAAAACTAGGAAAAGCAAATAGTTATGAGGAGCAACGGATTAATCAATCACAATTCGGAGGCTGATTAAAATAGTCTGAGTGTGGGAACAATCTGAAAAAATGAAATAAATCAGATGCATCAATGAAATACATTGAACCAGTGGCAAAAGCTACTCCCAGCTACAGGCACTCTTTATCATTCTGCACGTTCTACACGAACCGCCCATGGCTTTCCACCTACTGACACATCCTGACTCAAGCACTCATCATCCTCATCTCGTCCTGTTCATCTGACTGCATCAGAACACCACTAGGGTGTTGGCTGTTTTCACAGAGAGATGTCTTCCCAATGGAATACGGTCTATTAGCTAACTTGTCTTCCATTCATAGTCTTTCAAACTATACTTTACAGGGCTGGAGAGATGTCTCTTAAGAGGTCACGAGTACTTACTGAAGGACCTCAGTTCAGTTCCTAGCACCCGCAATGGGCAAATCACAACTGTCTGTGACTCCAGCTCAAGGGGCTGCCACATATCTGGCCTCCTTAGCTACCTGCATGCATATGCATATATGTGCATGCATACCTAATTTAAATTTTTTAAAGATTTTTTTTAAAAAAGGATTGTCATTTATTTGAAAGCATAAAGAAAGGAAAGAAAGGAGAAACATCCTCTATTTGAATCATCATTGGCCAATTGCTACTGCCTGATTGTGTCAGGTTCTTGCAGTTATTAGGAACTACCTCTCAATATGATCTTTTCCCAAAGGGAGCACTCAGAATGGGAAACAGTTTCACCAGCCCCAAGTAGAAGCCCCAGGTCTGTCTTCTCTGGAGGCAGGTATGGATACAGCCTGGATTCCCACTGCTTCGTTACACTGTTATCACGTGCTCAATTCATACAGCACTTAATTAGCCCAATGCTTCACCATCCCATGTCATCAGCCTTCAGCTTCTAGGCCTGTGCCCTTTATTTATACAGCCAGTATTTATGAATCAGAGGCAGGAGCTTAGTTCATATTGATTTGTTCCTCTGTAAAGTGATTTTCATCCATTATCCCACGCTCTTCCTACGATCAATTACCTGGTAAGTGCAATCTTCAGGATGATATTTCTTCATTTTGTATTTAATGGCAGTTCTTTTTCTACATTCCCTGACTAAAATCAAAGCACATAAACATACAGTCGTTTTCACCTACTCCCCCTGTCTAATAACTTATTAAAAATTAGTATGTTTAGGCTGGAATTCTGTTCAAGCGGAAGTGATCATCACCCTCATGATGATTCCTGGTGACCTCTTTCTAACATTCATAAACAATCTAAAGGCCTTCTGTAACACTCTAGGAGACAAACAATGCTGCTTTGACATAGTCATCTATCAGCTCAGTCTGTATTCAGTTTCCTCACTAAATCAACGTCCCTGCCCACATATTTTTAAAATGTCTCATTTGTCACTTTAGTCTTCTGGTATCTATATCACCTCACATCACCTCAAGGCTATTAACTGTGGTTCCACAAGCCAGTATCCTGGAAGACGTGCAACACCAGAGTACACAGTTCATCACCTTCTCCCTCTCTGAGTGCACAGCAAGCTTGCAAAGTCGAAAACACTTTGTGAATACCAAACACAGCAAAATGGCCCCAATGAGCACCTCTTACTGGCTCATTCATCTTTAATTTCACCTTGTGAGAGTCCTTCTGTATTAAATTCTTTTGTCTGTGTGCTTGGGATTGGGGGTATTGAAGTCCTTTTCTCTTCCCATTTGGAGAGGTCAGTGCAGAAGACACAGGACAAAGCCATCCTGTAATCTCTTTACACAGGAGAAGAACGTGCACTGAGTGTGTGTGGGGGTGGTGCTTAAGGGGATTGTTCCACATCACCCCCTCAAGACTCATCCAATCACCCTGGAATTGGAAGCAGACTGCGGGATTTTAGTAGATAGACTATGGGACCTTAGTTAATTTGGGAGATTAGTCAGAAAGACCTAGGACCTACAAGTCCTAGGTAACGTTATTTTCAATAACTCTGGTCCAGCTGCCTTAGAAATAAACAGAACAGGAGGTGGCATAAGTGATTAAATCCTTAAATATATTTTGATTTGATTTTTGTTGTTAATTGACTTTTTTGTCTTTGGTGGGGAGATAGGCTAGCCTGGAATTCACTACGTATCAATCTTTGTGCTTCAGCTTCCCAAGGACTGCCATTACAAATATAAGCCTTTACACCCAGCTTTGAAACAAACTCTAACTCACCTGTTTGAAACAAAATCTGCAAACCAAATTCTCGTAGATTATTCTTTCAGAAGAACACATATCAGGGAGATGACAAAACTGAGTGTTTCACATGATTTCAGACTAGCCATTATCTCAAGAGGAAATTTCTGGTAGGACCATGTGAGCAGACTCTACCTTGAGAGCTCCAATCCTGACAGACTCATACTGCTCACTCTGTCTCTTGCCATCACCACACGGGTATGCCCAGCTCCCAACTCAGCTCTGGCAGTGCCTCAGCAACATGGCTACTTGTCACCAATGCTCTTAATCATTTCAATGCCCTAGCTGTCATGGCCCATAATGATACTACCATCCTCAGAAAGGTCCCCTCCCTTTCTGGCCAGCACACATTCCTCTGCTGTCATAAAGAGGACAGAGGATCCTGATCTGTTTCTAATCACAATGGTCCCTTCTTCTTCCCTCTGGACATTCCTCCTCTAATGTCACAGCACAGGCCCTTACACCCTCTGGCTGAAGCCTTCTCTCAATTCTCTCCATGTCTGAGGGGCACCGTGGGAGGACAGAAGGGATCATCCCATTCTGATCTCTCTGCTGCCAAGAAATCCCAGAATCTCTTCCCTCCCTGTGCCCTTTTTACTCTCAGTGGCTGAAATCAGTTCTTAGCTGGCTAATTTCCCAACCTCCCTTTGTGACTCCTACAATCCTGCTCCAGATCCTTAGCCGATGTGGCTCCTCCCACGCTAGGCTGACCAGCCCACCTGTGCCCTGCAAACCCGTCTACACCCTTCTGCTGAGCCTCTATGCTCTGGATTCATCTGCTTCTCTTAAAAGGATCCTCTTTAGATTTACCCATTCATTTGACCCTGTCATCTCAGGGTGTTGTCTCAGTGTCCAGCACCTCACTGTCAAAGTTCCTTGAAAAAGAGGCCAATATTTCCTATTTTCTGCCTTCTAGTACCATCCACAATCCATTCAATTCTGCATTACAACATATTCCCAGTACTCCCAGAAACAAATTCAAGGATGTCTGTTTAGTGCTCCTGTAACTCAGTGGTTCTCAGTAAGAATGACTTTGCCCCCTGGAACATTTGGCAGTATCTGCTGTAACCAAGAGTCACCCCGTCCCAGGACAGAAGGTTTTACTGATATCTAGTGAGTAAAAAACAAGGTTGATATTCAACACCCTACAGTACCTAGGCCACACACCCTGACCACCAAAGAAACCCATCCCAAAATGCCAGTACTGCTGAGGCTGAAAGATGGCAATGTGAGTAATGTCAGTAGAACCCTTGACAACACAGAGTCAGCTCACAGCTTGTACTGCTCCAGTGTTCAACGTCGCTCTCCAGAAGCTGCAGTCATCTACTGACCCTTGAGTCACAATCTAACATTTGTTAGTGATTCAAAACTTAGCTTACTGTTATGTCTCCAAAACATTACACATGACCTAATTCTTAGGGTTGCGTGTGCGCGCGCACGCGCACACACACACACACACACACACACACACACACACACACACACACACACACACACACACACACGGTTCCTTTCGATGTCATATAATTGACAGCTTCATTCCACCTTGAGCCCTTCTTATGGTTTACAAACCAGACCCCATCTTTATTCCTCAGCTATATTTTGTATCTTGGGTCCCCAAAGGTACATGTGTTGAAAGCTTAGTCCACAGACAGCACTCTTGGGGTGGCAGACCCTTCAGGAGATGGGACTGTGAGGTCATCAGGGGTGTGTCTTTAAGGTAGTTGTAGATCTTGGCCTCATCTTCACTTTTCCTACAGGCCACAGAATGATGCACTGAGAGTTCAGCTGTCATTTAGAAGGTCAACCCATCAGAATTAAAGATCTTCTGATGGAGGGTTAAACCAAAACGCAGGGCAGATTGAAGTTACTGCCTTTTGAATGAATTTACTGTTTCCTGCTGTAGATTTCTTGTGTAAAGCCATAAGCTTCTTCCTTTGGAATTTATTCTTACAGCTTCCCAGTGTATTACTCATTTATTGGGCACACACATATCCATGGATGGTCAGGAAAGATGACTTCTCATTAGGTGCACAATTTGAGACACACTAGGATATGCTTCGTGGCTAGATCACTTGCCCCATGTGGACTGTAGACACTGTAGCCTACTTTGTTCCTTGTGCTCAGACTAACTGCTCACAAATAGCTCATCTTTACCTCAGAGCTAATTCAAACTAAACTAAAGGACTTTGTAAATAGATCATAAAACTTTAAATCTTTAAAACTTTACAGTTATGCCCAAGGTCAGAGTCGCAGATGTCTACCAAGGTTACTACATGAAGCGTCCTAAAGGAAAGCATGCCAACTTTTGCTTGCCAAGTTTGCTGACAAAAGCAAAGCAAACCAAAACAGGAATAACTATGTCTCAAAGTGTGTCTCACTTGGGCACTCTGGCCCTCCCGCTTACTCCTGAACCTTGAAAATGTGTGTTGCCATGGCTCTGCCCTCATCGCTTACCCTAGGAATGTTCTTTTGGCCAATATTGCTTCTAGCCTCCTGAGAGTAGAGTTTTAGGTTAGAGATGAATTAGAAGGGGGACAGAAAATTAGAGCTAAGAAATTACAGACAGTTAGGACAAGAGAATTAGAATTAAGACTGAGTGGTAAAGAGACATAGATAGAGAGAACACAGTGTGAGCTGATTCATTCCTTCACCCTCGGATCATTTAGTTTTTTCTTAGCTAGTGTCTCTTTTGAACCCTAAAAGAAGACTTTAAGGCTGGTCCTTAAAAGCCTTCATTACATGTTACTTGCTTACTGGCCATGAGATGAAAGGTTCTGCTCCATGGTACAACTCCTCCTTCCTCACCACAGGCCCAAAGCAATTCTGCCATGGGCTGGAATTCAAACTGTGAGCCAAAGAAAGCCTGCCCTCTTTCTCTTCACAAGTTGCTTAGCTGAGGTATCTGGAAAGCTGACACAGGGCCCCTCAGTTATGAGCATCCGATCCTTCAGTAATCACCTTTCCCCAGTTTTCTCTCAAACATCCCTCCTTCAAACAGTGTCAAGCATGCTGGCATCTATACCCACAGACTCGTAGGCCTCATGTTAAGAGAAACATCAGAGCAGGGAAAGGAAAGTGAGGCAGGCGGCTGCTCATCGGCCATCAGCAAACAGAAAGAAATGATTGTCGGTACTTGGTTCACTGTCTCCTTTTCATTTAGTCAGGGACCTCAGCCCAATCACCTGAGCCTGGGCTCCATCTTCCTACCTAAGTGAACTCAGTCTAGAAACTCCCTTCACAGACATATTTCCAGTGTGACTCTAGACTTCTTGTCAGCTGATAGTTACAATTACTTACCTCACACAGGCTCCTGTTACTATCAAAATTCATGTTAGATCTCTCCAGTGCACTCATGCTCCCACACGTTCACATGACTGTCTCATTCCTTTCTCTTCTTCAGAATCTTTGCCTATTCTCCTTCCTCAGCCTTTGCTAATGTTTGTTAGCCCTGTCACTGGTGAATGAATAATCAGAATAATAGCTCAACAAGCTCCTAATTAAATCTAAGTATGAGCATCCATGTGGCTATGGCCAATCACTTTACCTCTGAATCAAATTCCAACCCTTCCTTGACCTCTGATGTGGGATGTCTTTCTGTATGCTGTGAATATCATTGGTTAGTAAAGGGAGTGTTTTGATCTACAGGCATTATAAAGCAGGCAGGAAATCCAAGCATACGGAAAGGAGGATGGAGTCAGGAGAGACACGATCCAGCTGCCAAAGAATCAGCATGTAAAAGAAACATCATAAGCCACAGGCTATGTGACAAGATAGATTAATGGAAATGGGCTGAGTTAAGATGCAAGAGCTAGCTAGCAATATGCTTGAGCCATAGTCCAAGTAGCATGTAATTAATATAAGCTTCTGTGTGTTTCTTTGGGACTCTGGGACTGCTGGTCCGGACCCCAGGGCTAAGCAGTATGGGCGGGTCTGTCCAACATTGGAGCTAGATGGGTCAGAAACTTCTTATGCAGATCTCTGAAGGATGCTGTGGTGTTCTGAATGAGAATGCCCCCCAATAGGCTCAAGCACTCGAAGATATGCCCAGTCTTTCTTTCTTTCTTTCTTTCTTTCTTTCTTTCTTTCTTTCTTTCTTTCTTTCTTTCTTTCTTTCTTTCTTTCTTTCTTTCTTTCTTTCTCTCTCTCTCTCTCTCTCTCTCTCTCTCTCTCTCCTCCCTCCCTCCCTCCCTCCCTCCCTCCCTCCCTCCCTCCCTCCCTCCCTCCCTCCCTCCCTCCCTCCCTCCCTCCCTCCCTCCCTCCCTCCCTCCCTCCCTCCCTCCCTCCTTTTTCTAAAAGCTGGGATGCTCAGTGTTCTTGCACATATATCCATGAACTTCATAGGCTAATAGCATCATGCTGCAATATCAAACAGCTGGTATGACTGGCAGTCTCCCTGCTTTTGCTCTGTTTCTTCACAGTCCGTTCTGATCTTTTGGTCAGGTACTCCTCTACTAGGGACCCTCCCATCCATCCAGAGAAATTTTACTCTGAATGAATTTTAAACTTTAAAACACAACCAAAGGCTTCACCATGACCTACAAAGTCTCTAATTGACTATTCTCCCCATCTTCCAATCTACCACAGCTGCCTAGATTTCCTCCCATGACCACACATATGACAAAAGTACCCATTCAAGTCCTCTTTCTAGGCCACTCCTGCTTAGATATACTTCTCTTCATCTATTCTTCCAAACAGACTGTTCCAGTACCATGATCAAGACTTTCTTTTTCTCAGTGTGATACACTCTCACACTTTATTTCCAACTGTCACACGCATGCATTGCCAAAACAACACATACATTCTCTATCATACACACACATAATCCTTATTCATTTTTCCTAATGATTTCTCATTTAATATGCATAGTATTTGTCTCTTTTAGCAAAGTGTTAACTCCTAAAAAATGGACTATTCTTTTATGTATATTCAGTATAGTACCTAAAACTAATGCCAATAAAATTTCTGTTGAGGAAATTAATATTTAGAATCTTTCCTTCAGATGTTCATGTATTTTCAACAGGTTGAAGATGATTACATCAGAATTTAGGTAATATTAACAGTAATTTTTAGAAAAAAAGTATCTTAGTTACTTTTCTATTGCTATGCTAAGATATTATAAAACCTTAATTTGGAGTTATTATTGCATAAGGTGGCAGAGTCCCTGACCATTCTGGTGGGGAGCATGGCAGCAGGCAGACAGGCATGCTGGAGCAGTAACTGGGAGCTCACATACTGAGACAGGGCCACTAGGTAAAGGCAAGGAGTTTGGGTATAGCAAGGACTTTTGAAGCCACGCTCAGTGACACACCTCCTCCAACAAGATCACACTTCCTAATCTGTCCACTTTAGCACTCGTCTTTCTAGGCCCATTTTCTTATTTAGCTACTAAATCCTATGATTTCTAAGCTCCCTGGTTTAGCCTATTGCAATCCGAATATCCTTTGGCCTATTTAAAATTTCATTATTTGCTCCAACTTCAGAAGATGCTAAACAATGAAAAAGTATCAGTTAACATGAAATCCGAAGTAGTAAGATTATTCCTGCCTCTAAGAAGCCAGGAGAGTTATGTACAAACATCCAAGTTCTGCAAAGGCAGATAGCTGCAACATTGGAGCTCGAATCACAACAGTCTCTTAGCCTCCATCTCCACAATTCCATGTTGATCATGCCTGCAGGCAGATGCAGAGATGCTACATTAAAGTCCTTCAAACTACATCTCTCAACCACGTGTGTCAGACCACTGTAAGTTCCAAGGTCATTGCTAACAGAGTTTCTAGAAACAAACATGACCATCACCTCTCTCAACCGATGACCCTAATGTCCAATTCCATGGGACTTGGAATGAAATGAACTCTATGTGGCCAGTCATGACAGACTAGCTTTTGAATTTACCCCTTAGAGCTCGTCACCAGATGTGGGACTGAAATCCTGGGTATCCTGAGATTCTGGGAATCCTACCTAGCAGAACATTTCTTCGTTCCGTTGCCATCAGGATGAAATCGATCCTAAGCTCTAACTCTGTGGCCTATTTTTATAGCCTCTATAGTTTGTCTTGTTTTTACATTTATTTTTTGGGGGGAGGGGTGGGGGATACATACGCATGTGTTTAAGTTGGAGGACAACCTGTGAGAATTGTCCTTCTAACATCCTCCTTCTAACATCTGGATTGGGGCTCAAACTCAGGTTATCTAGCTTTGAGGCTACTGACCCACTGAGCTATCTCATTGACCACACCCCCCACTTCTAAGTCTGAACTCGTTGAGATGATGAGGCCCGGGCACTCATTTTCACCATTCCCTTCTCAGAGGCATAATCCTCCAAGTCTGTTTTCACTGACTCTCAACTGATAGTCATGATTCATACAGCCACCATTTCTCTAGATCATGAGCTAACCTCTTCAGAAACTATGTGATGAGTCAGACTCATTCATAAAAGAGAGCAGTTTTTCTCCACAGTAGTGAGAAAAAAACAGAACAGTGTGGAGGGCTCTGCAAGATGTGAGGTGGCTCAGTGGGTAGAACTACTTGCTGCCTGCTATGAAAGCCTGACCACCGAGTTCCATCCCTGGAACTGGATGTAGAGATGAAGGGAGAGGACTCCACAGGGATGTCCTCTGCTCTCCACATGAATGTCACAGCTCATGTGCCCCTCCCAACAACAACAATAATAAGTCTGTTTTGTTTTTAAAGATAGGAAAACAATCATAATAAAATGCTAACTGTTCTCACCATACTTAAGCGATGCTGCACCAGGACGCAAACGATTGCCTACCATAAAGATCACCAAGTTTCTCTGTGAAGCAGTACTGAGCCACACTCCTTCCATATCGACTCCCTCCCACACATCTGCCTTACCCCACAGTGGGCATACGTCAACATTTCTAGTTTCAACATGTGCCAAGCCCCCACAAGTTGGCAATAACAAAAACATATGTGCCCATGTCTACGTGTCTGTTCACTTTGTTAGCATTTTAGCATTCTGGTCAACTCGATGGCTTCAGTGTGAAAGGGAGGGAAAGACGACAGGAAGGAGGGGGTGGGAGGAAACAAGGGGGGAGAGTAGAGGGCGTGGGAACGGCTGCTGTCTATGGGGCATAGGCAACTGACAGGGATGTCAGGCTACAAGGACTCAGGCCCAGCGTGAGGACCACAGCGGACATGTGCCATTCTTTCTAACATCAGTGACCAAGCCTTGTTAAGTAGCACCGATCTAAAATAGATCTTCTAAAAGAAGCAAAATGAAAAGCACTGTATTCTCCCCCTTGCTGAACAAACTAGATAAATACACTGTTACATAAAAACCACCAGCTCTTGAGCTGCCTAGAATCTCAACTATTTGAGACTAAGGCTTGAGTAAACATGCTCTGTGGCTTCCTACAATTCAGTGAACTGCAACTGGATCTCCAAAATGTCAGATTGGGGGAAAAAAAAAAAAAAACAGAAAACTGACTTTTCCAACTTCTTTTATTTTTCCAGTATAGTTTGCAACTTTACTTTGCCATTAGGTCCTCTTATTCCCAGGTCCCAATTTAAAGATCTGTTTTGCATCAATTTACCTGATGTCCTGGCATCAGTCTGGCTCACATGTCTGTAAGAGTAGAGCTGTCTGCCCCAGACACTATACCCTCCAGCCTAAATAAAGGGCTTCTCTTAAATATAACACGTAGTTCCCTAGTGTGTCCTATCCCAAGGGGCCCCTCTCTACTCCCTGCTCGCTTGCCATGGAGACAGTATGTGCTAATATATGTTTACTATCAGGCCCAGGAACACTGGCAACAATGGTGCTGGAAAGAAAATACAAGCAGCTTTTTATAAGCTTCATAAGAATGTATGTGTCATGAGCATCACCAACAGGTAAGGCATGAAAATATGAAGAATTCCTTCCTGAAGCCCCATGCCAGCAGAGGAGCTATTAACAGCTGGCTGCTGCCTCCGGGAGAGTCCATTTCCTTTAGGGATGTGCATCCCTTCCCCGTCCACCCCCCCACCCCCCAAGATGCCCATGCTCCAGTGAATGGCCCTATACCTGTGTACTGGAAGCCCTAATTGGACTCAGTAGGTCAAACATAAGAGGAAAATGAAGTTGAGAGGGAGATGGGGTGGTGGTAAGTCAGAGAGGAGTTGTAGAAGGAAGGAGAGGGTGGACATGATCAAATACACACACACACACACACACACACACACACACACACACACACGCATGTTTGCACACGTAATGCTCAAAGAATACATTTTAAAAGTAATTTCTTCCTGGATGGTAAAAAACATATAATCAGAGAAAGACAGTAACTAGGCTTTCTTTTTCTGTGATAAAACAGTGATCAAAAGTAACCTGGGAAGCCAAGTGTTTTTACTTCTTATCACACTTACAGTTAACTGTTCACCAATGTGGGAAATCAGGACAGGCCCTGCTGGCAGGAACTGGAACAGAGACAAACTTACTGGCTGGCTCAGCTATCTTTCATCTACAACTCATAGCCACCTGCCCAGGAACATCCCTGCCCACAGTAAACCATGCCCCCCCTTCATCAGTTAGAAATGATAAAAATGCTTTCAGACACGGCTGGAGACCAGTCTCATGGAGGTGATGTCTCTGTTGGGATTCTCTCTCTGCACGTGTGTCTTGGTTTGGGTCAAGTTGGCAAAAACTAACCAGCACACAGGGACACAGAGATGCGTTGTCAGGTACACATACAGAACAGTCATACGTATCATATCAACAGAATAGTCCAACAGTAAAAAACTAAAGGGAAGATTCTCCTGGATTCTAAGTCCTCAACTGTGGGGTGAATTAAGTTTGTCGAAGGCAACTGCAGTTGGTAATTCTAGATTCCACCTGTGGTCACTTACTCTTAGACTAGACAGTCTTCTACGTTTGAAAATGGAAATGTGAAAGTCAAGAAGCAAATGCTGGTGATGGGAAATGATGGACAGTTTCTCTGCACTATGCACGGTCTGTGCAGATGTTGCTGAAGCACCTCAAGCACCAGCACTTCAACACTAGAAGCTGCTGGGAAAACGTTAACTTTCAGGCAGAGAGTGGGTGTAGTCTGTATATTTTCCAGACACACCAGTGCCTTGTTGCACACAACTATTGTTACGTTAGTTATGATGTTTTATAAGTTTCAACTAAAAGCAGTTGAGCGGGATAAAAGATGAGAACCTCTCTGAGTCCATATCAGTGTGTCTTTTTGGACCAAACTGCTCTGCCCTTCCAGACAGGGAGCTAGAGGAATGTACTCACAGTTCCCCTCCACTGACACTCACACTGACTGTACAGGGACCCACTGAATGCCAGGTCTCTGTATTACAGCTAAGTGCTTTTCACAGCAGGCCATCTGCAAGGACACCACAGGAGTGACACTCTGAAGTGAAATGGCACTGTGGGTACAGTTTTTATGTGCAGAGACCTTGTCAGTCCACAGCACTGTCTGGTTTTTATACTTGTGCTCAATATAGTGGGCAATCCATAAAGAGGAAGAGACGGGAAACACACAGAGTCCGAGATGAAGTTACAGTCTACCAACTATTGGAGTAGCGAGGACATATTACACTTTGAAAATAAACCTTCCAAAAGACACACACACACTCACACCTTGAGCATGCATGTGCACACACACACACACACACACACACACACACACACACACGCATGCATTTGCATTGTGAAAAGAAATGGTAAACAAGTTATTTACAGCAATAAAAAAAAAAAAAAAAAAACTGGGTAAATTCAGCTGAAGGCTGCTATGCTTTCCCACTTCTCTGTCATGAGCCAGAGAGTCAAGCACTTTAGGAGCCTAATAGAAAATCTGCTTCTAAAGACATTCTGCAAGGCATCCTACATGCTTAATTTTCTTTAAACAAGGCACTAATAAAATCACAGTGGCATCTAATACAATTTTTAATTCCTTGAGGGCAGGAGCCATGGCTAATCTTCAATGTCTGGCTGAATGAGAACATTAGTTTCCCTCTTGGTAGAAACAACCAATAAAATATTCCTAGTCCTACCAGGTTCTATTACTGAAGGTTCCTGAAGGAAATGAGAAACAGGCTGCACCACAGTGGATAACAGCACTGGCCAGAGCATTGTCTGTGCTCAGTCAAGTTTGATTTCCACGGTTACTGAGAGCAGAAACTGACAGCAACCAAACCAGCCGACAAAATAGGACATTTTGGAAACATCTCACTCCTTTGCTATGGCATGAGCTCCTGTCAACAGGCTCATAGCAATGTGAGATCAAACCCAAAGCTCACAATGCTGGGATGCTCAAGTTCTGTTAACCTTCTTCTCAGAGACACCAGAGAGCCCTGGACCAGACTGGACCACTGAAGGATAGGATTTTTTTTTTTTCAAAGAAAATCTTGATGAGGAATAAAAATTTAAGATGAAGTACTCACAAACTCTGGAGTTCGGAAATCCTGCTGGTTCTCCAGCGAGCCAAAGGTGGGGCAGACAATAGTCTGGTCAAAGTTTTCCAGCACTGAAAAGAAAGAAGTAGGAATAAGCAAAGCACACACTTCCCTGGACCACACAGCAGCACGAGTGATGAGTGTCAGCACCGGAGACTCATTTGCAGGTTGAGATAGTAATGCTCTCCACTACCAAAATCTTCAGCAACTATTTCGTCCACGTGGCTAAGTCTCAAAATGTTCTAGGCTGCGTCTACTATGGAAAATTACCAGCCTCTACACAGCAATTAAACGGTGAGCGCTGCTAAGGAACCCATTATCCTTCTAGCCTCTCGGGGAACTGATGAGTCAAATTAGGACAGTCAGTTTCTGTTTTAAAATATATTGAGAAGCAACATTGGATAGACATTTAATGGGAGCCAAATAAAATTTTCCAGTAGGTATTTTTTTACTAGTAACAAACAAGTGAAATTACAATAATATGATTTAACCAATAACAATCCATTAACAATTGAATACATAATCCATATTAAAAAATTATCAGTGAACCATTTTACATTTTTCTGAGACTAAGTTGTGGGGATCCTGGATGAATTATAATTATGTGTCTCAGTACAAATGAGCCACAACTCAAAAGGTCAGCAGACACAAGCCACTGCATTAGTGGCTGCAGTGTTAGGCAAGGTAGAGAAGCCAAGTCCAGGAAGTAGGTCAGCTCATCATGTCTGTCCTGTGTTGTCACTAAGACCCTGTCATAAATAAAGGGCTGGTCTAGTATAAAGGACACTGAGAAAGCAAAACAATCATGCACTGTGTCATTCTAGATCAAAGAGTCTTAAAGAAGCCAGAAGTGGAAACCTTCATAAAGGAAGCACTAGGTGCTGGAGGTTTGGTCTACAGGGAGCATTTGCCTGGGTCAGTCACGAGCATTCAAAAATATTAGGAAATTTCCAACAACAATAAAGTGATGGGTTACACTAGAGATTCCTACAAAGCCATACAACTTTGACTTAAAGAGGTATGAGCTAATCATTAGAGATGTTGAAAGGTCAATTGTTTAAAGAAGTTTAAATAGATATTCTCATTTATCAACAGGCCCATCTCCTCAGCAAGCCACTGACGTGAAGAGAGGACAAGGTAACTATCAGCAGCACAGGCCCTCAAATGGTCCTGACAGAGCAGCTAGACCGGGCTTTTATTCTACTTGTGGTAGTACAATGAATTGTATAGGTCACTACACACCTGACTTCTTGAATATACAAAAATGTTTTGTGAAATAGCTAGTTCCTAATGATGAAAAAAATCATCTTTTCATTGGCCTAAAAAAAGAACAGCTGAACCTGTACCGAAAAATTCATGAGAGACCCTAAGATTATTCACAAAGCCAAGTTATCAGGCAAAAGTCAAGACAGCTTATCCCAGTATCAAAATTACATTTAAGAGTCACACTAAGTATCTTTGTTTGTACACTTAACTCACATACTAGAATCTCCTATGACCTGAAAAGAAAGGCCAGTAGATATAACACCACAAGCAGGGACACCTCTTCTGAAGAGACCATCCGAGGGACTCCCTACATAAAGAACCAGAGAAGAAATGGGAAACCGAGGTGAGAGGAGGCTTGAAAGGTATCTATCTGGCAAGGGTGATCATCAAGGTGGTACCTCTGAATAGCCTAGGAGGCCTGTGATTTCCACATAGTCACTTTAGGGCTGATTATTCCAACAGTTGTCCAAAATGGTAACATTCCTGCAGACCAACTTCATAACTTCCTAAAACAGTCGTTCTCAATTTGTGGGTTAAGACCCTTCAGGGGGTCGAGCAACCCTTTCACAGAGGTCATATATCAGATATCCTGCATTACAATTCAATAATAGTAGCCAAATCACAGTTATGAAAGAGTAATGAAAATAATTTTATGGTTGTGGGGGTCACCACGACATAAGGAACTGTGTTAAAGGGTCACGACATCAGGAAGGTTGAGAACCACTAGTCTAAAACATGACTGTCTATACACCAGGCTGTGAGAAGTCCTTCATGGAAGGAGTACAGTTTGGTTCACACCTGGAATTAAAGACCTAGCCTTTCTACAACATTAACTGTAGAGATAGTAAAGGTAATACAAGTGTGGTGTTTACGATATATTGCTTTATAAAGTTAATGAAAGATCATACTTGCATGCATTTTTATGCAACCACTATAAATCTGATGGCATGACTTCATTTGACATCTCAACTAAATTCCTAAAGGATGATATGTGCAGTTTATCTGTTATGTATGGGAGGTCGAAGGTTCAGTGGAGTTTCCTTTTGTTCCTTTTCTTCTCCTTTGGAAGGGAGACTTAAGAAGATAGAGCAGAAATGAGATACAGTGCCCAGGTGTCCCACTAAATGACAGGTAGGGGGCAGAGAAACGGATTAGTGGAAGTGAGAATTGCTTAGTGTTCTGGTGATTTTCACATGGAAAGCAAGCACAGTCACTGTTGATGTCAACACAGAAGAGGAACTGAATTTGAGTAAATAAAAACAAAAATGGCTTTACTGAAATACCGTGTGAGCAGGATAAAACCACAGCTGTTTCTCCTAGGGTAATACACAGCTCAGAAGTAGATGAATGATACATGACCCTAATACAATAATTAATTTTCCTCTACTCGGGGACTCAGGAAGTCTTTGGGTCTCTCTGATAGTCTAAGACAAACAGAAAAAAATTTAATTTCTTGGCAAAAATAGTTTAAAAATTAAAATGAAAATGGAAGAATTTCTTACTAAAACAATAATGGGGGATACTTCTGAGAAAACAAATGTACTAATTTTTTAAAAAATAATTTTCCTTAATTGCTACTTGAATGTTAAGAATGCTGGTTGCTCTTGCAGAGGGCTCAGATTCAATTCTCTGCTCCCATGTGGTGATCCACAACTCTTTGTAACTCTAGTTCCAAGGGATTTTATGCCCACTTTTGAACTCCAAAAGTATTAGGCATGCAAGTGGTACACATACATGCAGGAAAAACACATACATAAAATAATCTAAAAATGAAAAAGATAATACTACCAACAGTATTATTATGAGTAAAAGTCAAATAACTGGATGTTCAGGTCAAAAGAAGCCCATAAAATATCCACTTTTGATAAATTTAATAGTAAATCAATCACCTAACAATTATTATAAATGAAAGGGAGTATATTTTAAAACTTTTATCAATGTGGTTTGTGTAATAAAATTTAAGGTGGAGCTAATTCTAATTTATTCAGCATTGTAAAACCAAGGACCCAATAAAACAACATAGAGGTTTGGCTGTATTATTAGATTAATAACAAGACACAGGAAGCCTCACCAAAAGTGACAGTTTTGTGTACCAATTACAAATGGAGTGCCTTGAATTTACTACCTTGATTATGAAATATATATATCTTGTGCTACAACAGTGATTGAGATTGTGATTCAAAATAGTCAATAAACAGTCTTTATCTGTAATTTTATAGCTTCAAAAACCTATGACCTATCAGAAAATGTACTCATGAAACCCATGGACAAAAACTGAAGTGGCTGATAAGCAGGGCTCTGGGAATAAAGGTGATTACAATGAAAAGATACAGTATCCAACATAGAACCCCAGGCGGGGCAAGGAATTGGCTCTAGTTGACTTCTTTATGACAGACTTCTTCCTTACCACTAGAATGATCAAAACCACAGTTGAGTAACGTCAGGCCTGAGCTAGGGGTGTGACTATGGTATAAAGCACTTGTCTAGCACTGCAAGACCCCAAGTTCAACACTCAGGACTGAAATTTTAAATGAATGAATGAATGAATGAATGAATGAATGAATGAATGAATGAATGAATGAATAGTAAGAATGGCAGAGCCAGGTGCTGGGGAAAAATTTAAAAAATAAGAATAGAGGCACCAAGTGCAAAGGGCTTGGATTAAGGACCCTGACGGAGCTCAAGTCCTAATGCTATCTGCTGAGTGCTGCTTGTTATTGGTATATTTATCCCAACCTGTCAATAACAATTTCCCTGATAATGCCATGGGGCCATTCAAGTGACATTTCAAAATGAGGGGTTGGAGAAATGGCAATTAAAAGCACCCAATGACCTTCAAGGGGACCTGGGCTCAATTCCCAGCACTCACAATCCAGTTCTAGGAAGTCCAACACACTCTTCTGGCCTCCCAGGGGATCCAGACACAAAGATGATATGCCAACAAACATGCAGGCAAAATACTCATACTTTAAAAATAATATTTTAACTGAACACTAGGTAAATATAAATTAACTTTACATACAAAAGCTCAATATGAAAAAAATGAATCTGCAAAGTTACTGGGCTATACTATTCTGTGCCTGGCATTTACAAAAGTCTGATGTATTAATTCCTATCTTTTTCCTTATTCCCTCAGATGAAGAATAGTAATTTAAAGTTGTCAGTCACCTCAACTCAACAAGTAAAAGTTAAACAATTGGACTGTGAATCAGTCTGATTCCAAAATGGTACATCTTTTAGATTTATCGATTTTTGTCTTCTAGGTTGCTAAGAGTAATCCAAAGGCACTCTATTAAATATGAATTGATAAGAGATTTAAGTAACATTGTAAACAGAGATCAAACATCAGCAAACAAAACGAAACAAAAACCTGCCAACATATGACCAGTTAGAAACAGACTAACATGCCAAGTGAGGTGGTCCAGCATTGAGGAGAGAAGGAGAACCAGGTGTGTAAACCCAGCCTTGGTTGGCTGCATAGCATGCTTGCAGCCAGCCTTTGCTGCACATGAAATTCTTCTTCTAAAAGTAAAGAGCAAACTAACACCTCTTGAAAACCAAAGAGGAAAAAAATTAATCAATAAAACTTATTGAGAGCAGTTATAACCAGAAGAACATTAATTCCCACGGAAGCTCTACAAAATAAAGAGACGCTGGCAAGCCCACAGACTCACGAGATAGGTGAGACACACACATATGTAATATGTAATTATAAGTAATTAGGTAATTACAAGTTATATATATATATATATATATATATATATAATTACTTATACATGGGCTTTTCTGTGGTGCTGGAGATTGAACACAGACCTCAAGAGTACAACCATGAGTACAAATAGCCTCAAAGAATAGTAAAGAAATTGCCTTCAAAAATTCTGTGATCTAGTGGATATAGATCTATATACCTAAAAAAATAAAATAAAAATAGTAAGTCAAAGGAATGACCTGCTTCACCTTGGGAAAAGAGACACATTTATATTTCCATATGGGAAAGGATGTCTAGTGGTCTACCAGGATACTCAACAGCTGGAATTTTCTTCCTCCACTTAATAGAAGCCTAAGGAATTTAGATTTTAGGATATATGACACTTGATCCCAAAGCTAGACCTCACTAACCACTATGCTAATACACTTGAGACATTCTTCCCAGCATGCTCTGCCTTCCAGAAGTGCTGGTCTGCCCCATCTCACTGTTATGCTAATTAAGTACCAAATCTGTCCATTCCACACCATCTTGGACAGTCACATCTGTTCTCCAGCTTCCAATGTCCTTTTTTCTGGTGTCAGTTTAACAGTATCCACAGTACTGTTGGTGACAAGTGAATAATTCCATTTCTCATACTATGAGGAAGTTGCAAGGTTACAAGCAGTCACATCAGGATTTTAAAATAGTCACTCAGTGTCCTAACAAAATATTAATGGTGGAACTTTGATGGCTAGTTTTTGGCAATTTAACAAAATCCAGGGTCACTTGGGAAGAACTTTAGGAATTGCCTCCATCAAACTGGTCTGTGCTGGTGCCCTTCCTAGACAGATGGACAGAGTATATAAGAAAGGTAACTGAGCAAGCAGGAAAGTAAGCTGGTAAGCAGCATTCCTCCATGGGGCTGCCTCAGACCCTGCATCCAAAATCCCACCCTGAGTTCCCTCGGTGATACATGGTTGTTATCCGAAAGTACAAGATGAAATAAATCCTTTCCCCCACCGAGCTGCTTTTAGTCAGCACCTAACCACAGCAGTAGAAGCAAACTAGAGCAGGCACATAAAACACAAAGATGGGAATGTTCCATCAAGGGAACGATGCTGGGTTTACTACATGGGGCCCTAGACTTGAAGAGGAAGCCCACAAATCTAACCCACAGCTCAAGCAAATCTCAGCGCTCTTATCAACAAATACAGATTATAACACATTCATCAATCCGTCAGCTCAGAGAAGAAACCCACTGAGGCAAGTACAACAAATCCTATAAAATACATTATATTTTACTGGATTTCAAACCCTGACACCCCCCCCCCCCGGTTTGGTACCGCTACCCTTCATCTCTTCTTAACTTTAATTTAGCTAACAGTTTTGAATGATAACAATGTCCTAAGCCCTACTGGCTACTTCTCTCAAGTGAAAAGAATCGAAAACCATCTTTGCTGAATCTGCATGAGTCCATCTGTAGCCCTACGTTGGTACTGGCACGGACACTCAATGACTGTAAGTCAGAAATACGAGACTGTGGCTCTGCTTGCAGTCAGTGCTGGAAGGCAAATGCCAAATTCAAACCCGAGGCTTCCACAGAGCACTCTGTCTTTCCTTCTAGCCCCGCTCCCCCCATCCTTTCCTAACACAGAGTTATCTACCTCACCTACTTTCGAAAATAAGAAGTGAGGGAGAGCAAGGGAGGCCGGGAGGATACCATTCCTAAAAATCTATACTGTCACACTAAGGAAGTTTCTCATTCCCAGTAGGGACTGGGAATATACAACTGTAATTTTCTGTGATTTATAGAATTAAATGTCCCTCAAAGCATCCCCCTTACCATGCTTCCCTTCCTGAACGTATAACCATGAATGTTGCTGTCCAGAAGCTGAGCTCATCCTCAACGTCTCCATTTCCCTGTATCCTTCAATTCCATTCATCATCAAATCTCACCTTTTCTACTTTTGGACTCAGGGCATCTTCTGTCTCGAATTCACAAGCCTCAGCCCTCATAGAAACACATTGTATTAAAGACACTCAGGGAATTGACGAACAGTAGAACCCACTATGAGTTCCCTATCATTCCAGCAGGGCTCTGTCCTGGTTAGTTGTATTGTCAATTTGACAGAAGGTACAGTCATCTGAGAAGAGGGACCCTCAATTGAGAAAATGCCCCCAGGAGAGTATCTTGTAGATAAGCCTATAGTGTGTCATTCCTGTGGCTGATGATGGATGGCCGGGCCCAGCCCACTATGGGTGATGCCACCCTTGGACACCTGGGGTGTATAAGAAAATAAGCTGAGCAAGCCAAGAGGAGCAAGCCAGTAAGCAGCATTCTGCCATGCTATCTGCTTCAGCTCCTGCCTTGGTTTCCCAGGATGATAGACTAAGCTGTAAGACAGGTACTGAACCCTCTTTCCAGGTTACACCTGGTTGTTTCACCACAGCATTAAGAAGGACACTAAAACGAAAAGTGGTACCATACTCATGGGCTATTTCTGTAAGACTTGACCATGCTGTTTGGGGAGGGACTGTGTAAGGGGTTTGGAGTCTTTGTCTTGGGAACCCATTGGGTGTTGAGAGCTTACTGAGGGGTTGCAGGAACCTGGAAGATAACACTGAGTGCAGTGCAGAGGATGGAGGCCTGGCTAGTGATGCTCCGGAGGGAACTTGTAGGATTCAAAGACTCTGTCAGGGTTGTTCCTATGCTATTCTGAATTAAGAGTATGTGCATTTGCTCAGCCGGGGCTGAGAAATCAGATGTGATTAAGATGAAATCAGCATCAATGAGGTGGTCATGGAGAGCAGCCAGGCCTTGGCACTGTGAGAGGCCGGGAGAGGCCGCTGGTGAACGTGCAGCCTCAGCGGCAGTGGATACCCTCGGATGGAAGGGGTCATGGAGAAAAGCTGAGGCTTGGCACCATGAGGCAGGATGGAGTCCTTGACTGGAGGCCACTGGCGAAGGAAAAGCTATGGAGGGCAGCCTGCCAGAGTCTATGAAGGGTGCTGGGTGAGCCTCACAGCCACATGGCTAGTAGTAGAAACCATAAACGTTCATGCCATGGACTCAAAATAGACACACTAAAGTCATTTGTTCTTTTACCAACTCCCATGTTCTAGAAGTCACAGATATACATGCTACTGATGTTAGCCAGCTTTCAGTGGACTATTTAGCAGCATTAGCTGAACTTCCAATGTTGTACAACCTTCACCACTTATTACCAAATCAAACACCCAGAAATTTTGTAACCATTAGGCAATAATTCCCAATTCCCCTTTCGCCCTTCTGGACAATCTCTAAAATTTTCTATTCCTGTTCGTTTGCCTTCTTCTACATTTGACATGCACCTGGAATCATACAGTAGCCGTCTTTTATTATTATTAGTTTTGTGTACAGGTATTTTGCCTGCATGTATGTTTGTGCACCATGTGGAGCACAGGAGTGCCCGCAGAGGCCAGAAGAGAGCAGCATATCCCTTGGGACAGAGTTAAGAGACTTGTGAGCCACAAGGTAGGTGCTGGGAATGGAATGTGGGTCCCAGTGTGGTCTTAACCACTGAGCCATCTCTTCAGTCCAATGTCTATCTTAGGATTTCACTTTAGTGTTCTGAAGTTTCATCTGTGATCCTTTTCATGATTCCATTGTCTTCACATACCATATTTTGTTTGAACAATTATCTGCTGTTGAATACTATGGTTACTTCTATCTTGGATTATTACAAACAGTGCTTCAGTGAATATCAGCCGACATCTAAGTCCCTATTTTTCAGTTCTTCTGAGTATAAACCTGGGAATTGGTGAGTCAGATGTCCATAGCTTTTACAGGAGCTACCAAATTATTTGCCGAGGTTGCTTGTGTGACAATCCCATTTATGATGTCATGATGTGCTAATGTCCCCGTGCCCTTGTTCTTTTCTGGGCTGATTGTTCTTTCAATAGTGGACATCCAGGGTGGGTGTGAAATGGTCCTGAGGTTTTAATTTGCACTTCTTTAATGAGCACTGTTGCTATGGTACTTCACCTGGTACTGGCCATCTGTACATATTCTACAGAGATCTGTAGACCTGTTCAAGACCTTTCCCTAGTTTTCAAATGGATTGTCTTTTTTTGTGGAGCACGGATATTAGTTATGTACTCTGGATATTAAAGACTGCATGGATACAATATTTCTGATTATTATTCCTTTAAAAAGCCTCATTTCTCAATGATATCCTTTGATGCACACGTTTCTGAGTTTGATAAAATTCAGTTATCTGTAACTCTTGGTGCTAAGCTTTTTGTGCTTCTCCAAGAAGCCACTGGGCTTTATTATCTTCTAAGAGATTTATGGGTTTAACTCTTACATTTAGATTACTGATGAAGTTGGGTTAATTTTTATATAAAGTGTGAGGCAGGATCAGCCTCACTCTCTTCGTGTGTGGAAATCCAGCTAACATGGCACCTCTTGCTACAGACCCCTGACTTCTCTCTGCCCTTGTGGAAAACTCAACCCAACCACAAAGATATGACTTTACTTCTGGACCCGAATGCTGCTGTGGTGGGACAGTGCTGATGGGTGTGGTTCTGTATTAAATGTTCAAATCAGGTCAGGGGAATCCTCAACTTTCTCCTTGTTCAAAACTCTCTTGGTTACTCTGGGGCCCTTTAAAGTCCATATGATCAGCTTTTATATTTCTATAAACTTTTCCCACTCAGTACACATCTTTAAATTAAAATATTCTATTATATAACTGGAGTAATATTATTTAACTGTCGATTTGGCACTGTTTTATAAATCATGGCTGCAACAGCTGAGTCTCTAGAAAAGACAAATGGTATTCCTTATAGAAATTCACTCTAATCACATCTTGGAAGGCTCACTATCACTTTACACCTGAGGGGTTCGGTCTCCTAGGGTCCCCTCATTCCCAGTGCACACTGTGCTGCTGGCTAGAGCTCAGATGAATTTCCGTCTTGTCACTGGCCTGTTGATTCCTTGATTCTAGTGACTGTACATGTCCTGGGACGAAAAGAAGACTCCACTAAAACTGCTATTACCCAGAAACTCAAACCATGTTTGAGGCATAACTCCATGACTAATCTACCAGAGTAGGCCTGATTTCAAAATCAGTTTTTACAGCCTGAAAAAATTAAGACTGTAGAAATGGGAGGGGATAACCAACAAGAAGGCCCGTACAGGTTTATATCCCCTTATTTTAAATCTTCTAAAATAAAATTTTCATGTTGAGAAGTCAGGATTTATAAACAAAACTCGTGTGCTCACTTGTATAGGACACAACCTGAGCAGGCTCTGGAACAGCAGCCTTGGGCACTTCATCACATAGGCTACATCTGTTGGGTATAACCAGAAAAATCCTTCTAGCACTTTCTGAATTTTTACTGTAAGGAATAAGAATGTTTTCCTGTGCAGGACAACAGAATGTAAAACTCATCACAGCAGACCACCACAGACACTCAGGGCAGGCAGTACACAGGTCAGTTCCTCAGGAAAGACCATCTGGAAAGGAAAGGACCCCCAACCCCCTCTACACAGGCTGAGTCCCCACTACACCAATGTCACCAACAATCACCTACAAACAACTCTCACCCAAGAAACTTGAGTAAAGAGGGAAAAAAATCAGAAATGATACAATGCTTTTCATGATTAAGTTAGCAGGAAAAAAAAATCACGAAACCTGTATTAGTAGAGGACACACATATATTGTATTTAGTTTGATGAGAGAATATGTAATATAGTTATACTTCTTATTTTTATAATTATTAAAGAAGCAATTATTTATGCGCTTGAATCTTTTAGAACACAGCTGTATAATAATAAGAATGGGTTGTTTTAAATAATTTAGGGAAGTTACACAGAAAAATTTTAATGTATTCCAGTGGGGGGAGAGCTATATTATAAAGATGGTTTATCTCCCCATCCTCAAAAAAATTGAAAACAAAATTCAAATCGCTATTTGCGTATCATGTGTAACAAGGCTTTTTTTTTTTTTTTTTTTTTTTTTTTTTTTAAATAACAATGAATAGTTGAGGCTATCCATGTTTACCAACAATTGAACTGACTGCTGCATACAACAGCATACTGCTCGGCAAGGAAATCCAAATATGCTGCATACGGGAGAATCCTGAAGACATTATGCAAAGTAGAAGAAGCAGTCATAAAATGACAAATATGTGATTCCATTTACATGAACTACCACAGAGGTCATCTCCACAGAGACATGAAATGGAATGGTGGCTGTCAGGGGAGGGGCGCATGGGGAGCTAGGCTTAATGGGTGCGGTTTTCTATCTGCAAGATGAAAAGAGTATGGAATTGGATGCAGGGATGGACATACCACGAATGTGAATATATTTTATGTCACTAGGTTATATAATTACAAATGGTAAGATGGTACATTTTAGGTTATACATATTTTTAGCACAATGAAAAAAAGTTGCTAAAGAACATATATGGGTTGGACTGTACCCTCTAGGCAGCAGGAACTATCTACAAACAAGGCAGCACAGCCCATGCCCTACCCCCTTCAAGCTAAACCCTCTCCAGGCTGGAAACCAGGGTCACAGTGGGTGGGAATGGGTGGAGACCTCACATGGTGCCAAGATCCCAACTCTACCTTCTGGGAGGGCTCATTTGCCAATAAAATGTACAGTGTATGATTTTCAGGGCTGAAACAAAAGCTTCTATGTATTATAGGGCCTAAGACTTCATGGAAATAAAAACAAAAGTTAGGCAAAATATGCAGTGCAGAGTCAAGTGATTTTTTTGCAATTGTACTTCCTACAATGACCATACCAGAAGCACATCATCTTAGCACATCTACCCTCCATTATGCTGTTTGAAAAGTGCCTTGCAAATGCCCAAATCTCCCTCTCATCCTCCACATCCTGTTCCTCAATGAACATCAGTGAAGGTGCTGCACCCTGGAACCAGCTACTTCTCCACTCCCACAGCCTAGAAAAAGCAGCTGTGCCTCAGGGTCCTCAGGCAGCCTGTTTCACACCTATGCTCTAGCTGGCAGCATCGGTACCCTTACTATCTCTGTGTTACTAAAGAGGTGTAGAGAAATCAAGCACCATGTCTAAAGTCACAGACCTAAGCTCTGTAGGATCCGGACCCAGGAGCTCAGGGTTCAGATGTCTACACACCACCTTCGGGTTGTCCACCATTCTGCAGCCTTTCTCTCTATACTCTCTGCCATCTAAGCCCACGCTGAGTCTGAGTTCTCTGAGGGCAGTGTTCCCCTTGTTCATAGCAGAACAAGAGTATAGTAGTGTCCTGGCTGCAAGGCACACTGTAATGTCCTGCTGATGACTCCACAGGTGAATGCACACTCTACAAGGGTACTTGGAAATGGTGGGTGGATCTGAACTCAGACCCCAGACCTACTGCTTTGTAACTGACCTGGGTAGCATAAACTTCAGTGTTAGCATCTAAAATGGAACAATCCTTCCCCCTCAGTCTATTATGAATAAAATGTACTGTACTGTGCAGTGTTTAGCTTGGTGCCTATTGTGGGAAATCCCCAGCAAGATCTCAGACTGGAAAGAAGAAGAAAATGCCAATGGAGTAAATTGAGAAATATGCTACCAGTAGCTTATTGCAAGCCCTGTTATAGCAGAACTTAGGCAAGTACGGGGCTGAGAATTGAGTTCAGTGGTAGACACACAGCAAGGCTCCATATTCAAGCCCCCTACTACAGAAAATAAGAAGCATATATAAGCGTTTAAATGCCCCCTCTGACAAATGAAGGGGACTCAGACAAGCAAGCTCCATCCAGATTCCACTTCCATGCACTCACCAATGAAAACTTTTCTAAGTTTTGGATATAAGGAAACATTTTAAGTCACTAGTTATTGAATAACGGAAAAAAGGAGACATTAAAAGGTCCTTCCCAAAGGTTCTTTTTTTTCTCTCTCTCTTTTTTTAGTTCAAGTTAACATTTCAGAGAAGGTAAAACTGAACAGCTAAGCTAATCTGAGTTCAGTCAGCCACCACGTATGTGTTGCCATCGATCAGAGCTTACAGTGTCAGTCAAGAGCAATCCTGTAACAAAAACCCATCTCAGGTCCCCACTCGGAGTCTCAAAATCACTTCTCAGACATAGGCATGGCACTTTCCTGTCAATCTTCACTAAAGAAGAAGAGGAGGTGGGAGCAGTCAGCCTGTGACATAACTAGCCAGTTTGGGTAAATTGCTTGTTCTGAGGGAAATAGATCTGGATGAGGTGTGTGTGTATGCAAGCAGTATCTGGCTCTGTGCTAGGGGTGATGCTGAAGAGCCTGTGATGCCCACCCCCAGCAGACTGTGACTCGATGTAGAGACTCCCTGTGTTTACCCTTATAGCCTCTGACAACAGCACTTCTCAGCCCTAAATGCAACGTCTTAGAACACTTAAAACAATCAGCTCCTTGAACCTCTCATTCCCTAGTATTTTATATTATTCTTTTTAACTGTATTTTGTAACTTTCCACTCTTTCTTGATGCGGTGGTGGATGGTAGCTGATCACTCTTACTCTCCTTGCTGCTGGGGTGGCCGAAGGAACAAAAGGGAAGCCTTCCTATCCAAATGGTACCACTGCATCTGACTCCACTTTTAACTTGATGACCCCCAAAGAGGCATCAAATGTTTTTGCAAACCTCAAGTGAGACTTTGATCTTACAGTTGTTCTCAGCAGGCTAAGTGCAACTATAAATACTCAAACATTTACCCAGAACATACCACAGTGTAGTACTGTTTGACATCTTTAATGGTGTGTGTGAATGTAGCTACATCACCTTAGAGATTCAAGGTATTCTGGATTTCTTAAATATGCACTTACCTTGTTATGATAGAAATGACACACATGACTGAAGTTGTTCTTCCCTCCAGAGCAATAACTCTGCTACTTATTGCAGGATAAAACGCTTTCATTGCTAGTTCTTTCTGAGTTTATCTAATGTCTACGTTTGTCCTTAAAATTTTGCCCCCCTCCCCTTTTTTTTTCCTGTTCCGGTTACTTAAACTATAGCCTCACACATTTTCATCTGGAAATTTAACTCAGGACCTCATAATGCTAAACAATCCCTGCAACCCAGCTCTCTCTTTGCTTTTTTATTTTGAGACAGTCTCTCACTAAATTTCCCAGGCTGGCTTAGAACTTGTGACCCTTCTATCTCAGACTCCCCAGAAGCTCTTTTTATGTGCCAAGTCAACCAAAACTAATATACAAAAAAAAAAAAAAGACAAAAGGAAATCTGATGGCTGCTAACAACCTAATCAAAAATCAAATTTAAGTTTGAACAGAGGTACCCTGTGTAGGTAGATAAAATAGCTATCAGAAACCATGAGGTTATTAAACAAAAATCCCAGATCTGGGGCTAGGCTTTCCCCATATGAGTTGTTTCCTGAGGAGCCCTTGATACCCCAAAACCAATACAGGTAATTGCAACTGCTCTTAGAGGCCCACTGAAACTTCCTGGTAAGCCCCTGCTATTGAAGACACCACACATCTTGGTCATACAACATAGAAATCTATGTGCATCAGTGGATCTGGACTGGAAGCATTCTCCTGATGGCCTAGCCATCCTTGGACAGTGCTGAGTAGGCTGCTGAGGGAAAATTGCCAACAGCCCTGCTCAGCTGTGAACTGTGTAACAGTGTCAACCACACAGTCAAGAAATAACGAACGATAGCAAGTTTGCTAGGAGCTGTTTTTGAAATTTGGATCTGAGGCCTGCTCCCCTGGAGAGAACTGAGATGGGCCTGGAAACTGTCAAAAGTGTAGGCTGAGAAGAGCAAAGGCCCCAGTGAAGAAGCTACGGCTTTTGTTTTGCTAAGTGGACTTGATGGGCCTGTCAAATTGCATGCAAATAAGAATGTTTATGTCCATGCACTAGAGTTAGTGGCAACTTTGATCAGAGACTTTTCTTTTTGCAGCGGTCAGTGATGACCGCTGAATGTCTGGCCATAAATAGGATATTGACAGCAGCCCTTCTAGGGCATAAAGAATATTGAGACAAGGGGCAGAAAGACTGAAAGATTTGGAGAAACAAGGACATACAGAATGCTGTCTTCTAGGCACAACATGGCTGTTGCACTCCTGAACGCAAACATCCATGGTTATTAATACACTGTCCACATAAGACTGGGTTTGCCAACACCCTGTCATGCATGGTAGGAGCTGGGGTTCACTAGGCCCTGCCTATCTCTGAGAATATAGATGCAGATAATGACGGATGAGATACTGGGAGACCTTCCTCAGGTGTCAATTGTATAACCACAGGTATAATGTGCAAGACTTGTAATCAAACCCTCAGCCACACTCATAAACAAACCATAATGAAACTCATTGGGTCAGATGCAAGTGTGTGCACACATAAGCAAAAAGAAAGTGGAAATCAGAATAGGAAATGGGAAGAGGACAAGACAGGGTAAGTGGGGTAAAGACATCACGTTCATATCTGAAAATGGCATAATGAGACCCATTATGCATAATTAAGATATGCTAACAAAACATTAAAATTGATTAATGACTAAATTGGACGTCTTCTCTGATTTGGGCCAGAGTTCACTATGCAAAAAGGACCTTCTAAATCCCCAACTCCTCAACTGGTTTCAGAAGAAAATCTTAACATTTAATTTTTAAAAACATAACAACGGATGTTATTAACTGGGAGTACGTCTAAGCTTCTAGAAGGAGTGACCAATTATTCGACTACACATTTAAGCAGCACAAAGTTCTGAATGCTTGCTCTTGGCAAGCTCTGTGGATACAGCAATGCTGAGGGTCCTGTCACACTTCACTTCGCTCCCTCTTCCTTGTGGCTGGGTGGCTTCTCCCCTCTGACCTCAACACAAAACCATCTCCTAGACATGGTTCCCATCCCTACTGGTCTTCTTAGTAATGACTACACAGCATTTCTTTCCTCCATGACCTCAAGTACTCTTTATTCTTCCCAACATCAACATTTTTCATGGCCACATATCTGACATCTATATTTAACAATGATAATGGCCAAAAAAAAAAAAAAAAAAAGAGCTCTTCCGGTAATGAAGCATTATCAAAATGTCAAATGTGCATGCCCCTTGACCTCACAACTCCATTTCAGGAACTTTGCAACACAGATAAGAAGGATACAAATATACCCAAGGACGCTGCATGTTCTGAGAAAAGCTATGTGGAAGCACAACAATGTCTAAAAAAGCTTAGACATCCAGAAAATGCTCCTGCATGGAACAGTACAGCTAACTGCAGACAGCGAAATGTCTGACATGGACAAAGTGCAGTCCATAGAAGATTCCCCAGCAGCACACCTCGGCATGAGGAAGGAAGCAATCCCAGGAAACTATCTCCATAAACTGAACTTCTGTAAAGGGTCATTAGTGTTCATACATACATGTGTTGTGTTAGCACACAGTAGTCTTGAACAGCATATCTCAAATGACTGCGGACACATATAAAGAAATTTAGCTATGGGCATTATTCTCAGTTAAATGTTTAAAGCTTAAAACTATTACATTAACTTATATACTGTTTTACAATCAGAATAAAACGATAAAGATAAAGTTATCATAAGCAGTTAAAACAACAGCCTTTAATCTGCCTTCCCCATACACTTATCCACTTATCACAGTCCAAAATCCTAAGGGCTGAGAACACAGCTCCACGGTGACACGCTTGCTTAGCATGTACAAGGTCCAGCAATACAGGGAAAAAAAAAGAGTCCAAATCCTTATTACTACTGATGAGCAGCTAGGTATACCTGGCACCCGTCCAACGTGCATTCCACCTCCACCTACTCTGGCAAAGGTCCACTGTGGCTGTTTGTGATGTTTTGCCTCACAAAAATCTCAGTGATGTCTGTCACAGCTGACCAAGACAATTTTTAAAGACTCTTGTGGCATTCTATTGACATATTTCAGAGAGTGGTGTCGGTTTTTCCACTCTCCGGGCTAGCCTGGAGCTCCTTGGTAGCTGAGGCTGGGTTTGAAGTCAAGATGTTCCTCCCCCTTGGCCTTCCCAGTACTGAGATTACAGGGGTGTCCTCTGTGTAAAAGATCCTTCAGCCTTCCTGGATCCTTCTACTGGTATCTCCTCCTAGACTGGCTCCCTGGTCTGTGCTATGACAAGTGTGAGCACATCTTGGCTCCAGTGCCTGGCTTTGTTTCATTTCTCATCTCAAGATTCCTACGTCCCTGTTGTCTATGTGACAGTGACACAGAGAAATGTCCTCATGTCTCAGAGATGCACAGCCCCACCCAAAAGTGTCCCTTCTCCTCCGTTTCCTCAGCATCTTTTGGAGCTAAGGTTTCTGAACTCTGTCTTCCCTCTCCATCTCGCTCTGCCAGTTCCCTCTCATCTTCCTGATTATTCTCCCGGATCCCATCTCCTCTTAGCTGTCACAGTGATTTTCGAAAATAAAACTCTGACAAAGTAGCTTTGTACTGTAAACCCTTCGGTGATGTTCTACGAAGGAAACCACTTTGAAATTTGTAACCAGCGTGTGTTATTTCTGTCATATAGAGGACTAAGACTATCCTTTTTATAGATGTCTATAGCAAACACACTCAAGGGCAGGCCCCATGTCCAGCAGTAAATGGTAACACAAAACAAACTCGATGAGATTTTTGAAGTTTTTAAAAAAATTTTGGTCTTATAATGTTGTTTGGCATTTTTTATTTACTGGTCTTTTGCTTATATATTATGATTTCCAATGTTGTGTTTTTATGGTTTTTATATGCGTGCATGTGTGTCTCCACATGCTTTTTCTTTATCTTTTTTTTTGTTTTGTTTTATTCTGGTTAGGATTTTGCCTTTTTATTTTCTAAAGAGAGAGTAAAAGAAGGGTAGAGTTGGAAAGTTGGGGAGGAGGGAGAAGACCTGGTAGGAGATGAAGGAAAAAACCATGATCACATACATTATATGAAAAAAAATTTTTCAATAAAAATTCATCAATCAATTACAATAAAAAATTAAAGAAATCAGAAGAAAAAAGCATATTTTTTATTAAGGGAGACAATAAGTGAAATATGGGCAATTTGTTATAAATGACTTTCAAGTACATGAGGCAAATTTTACATTTAAAAAAAAAAAAGGACATCAGGTTAAAAAGAGATTGTTAAACCTGAGTGTGGTGGCACAGGCCTATAATCCTAACACTAGAGAGGCTAAGATAGGAGGCAAAGGTATTTAGAGCTAATCTAACCTACATAGTTATACCTTACGTGGAGAGGGGCACACTCATAACTAGGTATTATATCTTGTCTCAATTCTCAAAAATAATGATAGGGGGAGGTGGGTGAGAAAAGAGAGAAATAGAAGGAAGTTGAGTCCCTACAACACCTGGTCCCTCAAGTACACAGCAAGGCTAGTCACTACAGATCCAGATGTGGAATTAGCTAGATATCATCCATAAATAAAGAAAATATGTGGAATAACAGAGTAACATTTACCATAATGAGATGAAATTTTTTGACATTTGCAATAACATGGGTAGAATTAGAGGACATCGTGTTAAGTGAGATTAGTCAGCACAGAAAGACACACTGCATGGTTTTGACATCTATGCAGAAGTTAAAACTCTGGTCTCTTGGAAATAGAGCACAGTCATGGTTTCTAGAGGCTTGAAAGTATGTAATAGTGAGGGCAGTTAGTATGCACTGGGGTACAGTCAGGTAAAGCCTCCTAATGTTCTATAGCACAGTGAAAAAAACCACAGATACCAATAGTCAATTATACACTTCAAATAGCTAGTAGAAAGAATTTTGAGTATTCCCAACATAACAAATACATATCAGTTATTCTGACCTAGATTTGTGTGTGTGTGTTGCACTGTTTTCCCTAAGTATGTACAGTTAGTATGTCAATTAAAAATTTTAAAACATTTGATGAGAGACTACAGGCATCTTGAGAAAAGAAATTATATCTATCTATTCTGCTATAGATCCCCAAGGCCTAGCCAAGGTCTTTGTACATTGACTTTAATAAATCTTTGATAAAGAATCAATGGC
Source organism: Phyllotis vaccarum (assembly GCA_033318265.1). Lineage (NCBI taxonomy): Eukaryota > Metazoa > Chordata > Mammalia > Rodentia > Cricetidae > Phyllotis > Phyllotis vaccarum. The sequence goes on along the minus strand of JARWLC010000001.1, from coordinate 59,667,618 downwards.
ATAAAGCAGAACCTGGATGACCCTAAAGTTAAAGAAAGCATATTTTATGTGCTTTACTGTGGTTTTTTTGCAGATGAAACTTATGTAGTCAGATTATATATTCTCACATATACAAATTTATTGAGAGAAAAGAATAAAAGAAAAATAAGAGGGGTCAGTGAGGAAAACATGCACAGCAAGGTAAAGATGTTAGCATCAAAAACAGGCCTGAGGAGTTGGGAGATGGCTTAGTCAGTAAACACAGCCAGTCCTGTGACCATAAGGACCTGAGTTCAGATCTCCAGCATCCATGTAAAAGGCCAGGTACATGTGAGACTATTCCCAGAAACAATGCTTTTGGTGGGAATAATCCCAAGAGAACACCCCTCCCTTCAAGAATAGGCAGAAGGTGTGGAAAAGGAAGACATTGGACTAATGAATGCAGGTCAACAAGAGACAGACAAGAGAACTTTCTGCCCTTGGGAAATGCTCCAGGGGGGCTTTCAAAAAACCCCAGGTCAGGTAACTTTCTGCCCTAGGGAAATGCCCCAAGGGGGCTTTCAAAAGCCCCCATATCAAGTCCAATCCAGTCTTACCCTGCCATTGTGGGGGAAACACCTTCCCAGAACAATTAAAAAAGTTAAAACCTATTTTTAAAAGACATACTACACGGAATGATAGAAAATTTACAGAAAAAGAAAAAAATTCAGGAAAAAATATAAAGCGAATATTTTGGCAAACTTCTATCAATGAGCAAAGGCCAAAATTAAAAGTACAGATAAATGATGTTATTATTGAAGGCTTATTGGACACAGGCACTGATGTATCCAAAATTTCACCAGAGTCATGGCATCCAAGTTGGCCCCTTCAGGAGGTAAATGTTCAGTTTTTGGGTATTGGGTCAATATCCCAGGTAAAACAGAGTGCAAGATGGCTTGAATGTACAGGACAGGAAGGACAGAGAGGAATATAAAGCCATATATTGTTATAAATTTATGGGGACAAGATTTTCTACAACAGTGGAACACACAGATTAATATTCCTCCAAATACAGAAATAAGCCATGAACTAGCACATGGTTCCAGAAGAAATATCAGAAGATATTATGAGAAACAGTCACAGATCATTCAGGTTATAGAGAAACCACACAAAACAGCTGCTGATCTTTCAAAAACACCCACAGCACTACCTCTAAAATGGCTAACAGAGAAGCCTATATGAGTTCATCAATGGCCTCTAACAAAGGAGAAATTGCAGACCTTAGAGCAGCTGGTACAGGAACAGTTAAATGCTCAGCATATGGAAGAATCAACCAGCCCATGGAATTCTCCTGTATTTGTTATTAAGAAGAAATCTGGAAAGTGGAGAATGGTAACAGACCTAAGGGCAATAAACAAGGTGATCCAGCCAATGGGCTCTCTACAATCTGGGATTCCTTTGCCTTCTCTGTTACCTAAAGAATGTCTTATTATTGTTACTGATTTAAAAGACTGGTTTTTATTTATTTATTTTTTTTTTAACAATACCTTTACAAGAGCAAGACAAAGAAAAATTCACCTTTACAGTGCCCACTTATAATAATTCTCACTGTAAAGAGATTCCAGTGGAGGGTCCTCCCTCAATGAATGCTGACTAGTCCTACTCTGTGCCAGTATTTTGTTCAAAAGCCAATAGAACAAATATGCAAGAAATTCCCACAATCTATAATTTATCATTACATGGACGATTCTTGTTGGATGATTCAAATATTGATACGTTGGAAAAACTTTTTGAAGAAGTGAAAAGAATTTTGCCTGCTTGGGGATTACAGATTGCCCCAGAAAAAAATGCAAAGAGGGGATTCCATTAATTATTTAGGATATAAAATAGGCCAACAAAAAATTAGACCCCAAAAGGTACAGATCAGGAGAGATAGATTAAAGACACTTAATGATTTTCAAAGACTACTAGGAGATATTGCCACCTTATGACCTACTATTGGAATTAAAAATGATGAACTAGATAATCTGTTCAAAACCTTAAATGGTGACAAGGATTTAAATAGTGCAAGAGAGTTGTCACCTGAAGCTGAGGAAGAACTGGCTTTGATGGAAAAGAAATTACAAGAGGCACATGTGGATCGTGTGGATCCAGACCTCAATTGCATTCTAGTTATCTGGCCCTCTAAGCATTCTCCTACAGCAATTTTAATGCAAAGGGAAAATAATATATTTGAATGGATATTTCTTCCACATAAACCAAGGAAGAAGTTAAAGACACATGTGAAAAAGATTTCTGAACTTATTTTTAAAGGAAAATTAAGACTTTGTCAATTGACAGGAATGGGCCCAGCAGAAAGTGTTATACCTTTAACTAATGAAGAAATTGACCAATTATGGGTAGAAAGTGAACCTTGGTCAGACTACTATGGCCAGGACTTGAGACAAGCTGTGCACTTTCCTGTTATATGGGTACCATCAAAATTAATAAAGACTCGAACCGAACCAGAGAAACTTCATGAAACTAATAATTGATAGCTCATCCACCCATATCACAATTCTTTCAGTTGTAAGAAAAAGCAAGGGATGGGGGCTGGTTTCTGTTTTTGTCTTTACAGGAAACTGGAAATACCCATCTTCAAGAAGTTAAAAGGCCTTGGACATCTAGACATCTAAAGCAAAAAAGAGGCTATCCAGGAAAATTTGCAAACAAAAGAATATGGTAACTATTGGTACCAGTATACTTGATAGGGTAAAATCTCATTACTTAACCTTTACAAAATTTTTTTTGTTAGTTAAAGTCCCAGTTTAATTATAATTTGAAGTTGGTTTTAGAGTTGGATTGTGGCTCTCTCCTTCTCTAAACTCAAGCATACTTGTTAAAGAAAAATTTAAAAAAACTCTGTATCATATCAGAAGAGCCACCTGACATGGGACAGAAGAATAACAAAAAATAAGGGACTATTTTACTGTTACTAATCATATGCTCAATAAATTGTTATATGTTTAGTTTCCTGTACATTGTGTTGGTTTTTAGTCTCTTAACAGTTTTCTGCAGTGATCCAGGATAAGGCCTAATTGTGAACTTGAAATATCCAAAAGGAAGATGGGGCCCCACAACGATGGTTTCACATGAACGCTGACAAAGCCACTAGGCTGACAAACACCAATCAAAGATCAGATTTGGACTACAAACTGCTCAGGACAATTTTGTAGCAACTCGCTGAGATGAACCAGCTTCACAGACTACTATGGCCAGGACTTGAGACAAGCTGTGCACTTTCCTGTTATGCAGAGACTGGACAACAAATGACACAGCTACTTATTTTAGGACTTGACATTTAACAAAACTTTATTTTTTAGGATCCCCCAAAAGATGGCGTCGACCTCAGACAGCAGGACGTAAATTTAAGAACACAGCACCCACACTCCCAAGTGGTGGGGTGGGTTGGTATTGGTTCCCAAGTGGTGGGATGGTTTGGTGTTGGTTGTTCAATGGGTCATGGATGATTGTCACTGTTTAGGTTAATTGGTTAAAAATTGTTCATAGTTATGGCTAGAAAAAAGTTAAACAAGAACGTTTAGATTCAAGATTTGTGTTTAAAAAAATAGAAAGAAAAAGGGGATACAGATATATAGGATATAAGGATAGATTTTGGAATCTTCTTTTAAAGGATTTACTAGCTTTAAATATTTTATATTGCATTGGTTTTCTGTATACAAATTGTGTATATTGAGATTAATTGCATCATTGTACAAATATTTCTATGCTTGTTTGAGGTAGTATACTTAATCAGTTTATCTAACATTGTAATCCAAATTGCTAGTCCATGAAAGTTTTTATTTCCAATTAATTAGAATATAAAGCAATTCAAGTTAGTAGTTAGACATTACATCCAGACATAGTCATGTTAGATATGTTTTCAAGGTCAAACAAATATATTTTAGATAAACAGGTCTTCTTCAAAAACTTCAGAGATCCATAGAATATGGTATTTAAGATATTTTAGAACTTAAAGACTTTTCTGGACAGTGAGACAGGTCTGCTCCTGACAGCCCCAATCTACTTTAAGAGAAAAAAAGGCACTGAAGAAACTCCACATGGAATCTATTTTCCTTGTGGCAACAGTTAGTCATTGGACAAGAACCTGTCCCTGTATTGACTGCTTGACAGTGTGCTATTTGAACTGGACATGCAGGTTCCCTCAGATAGTGACCTTTGAACTTTGACAGAACAAGCTGAGATGGTCTTTCAGGTTCCTGCTTTTCAGAGAAAACTGTCAGAGATGGCCCGTGGATGGTGTGAGGCCAGTAGCAGCCCCTGGCATGCTGGGCCTGGATCTTCCCGGAGTCAAGATGCTTGGGAATGCAGTCCAAAGTGGTGATAAACTCCATCTAAGGTCAAATACTGGCACGAGACCCATAGCCAACAAGTGCAGCAAGGGAAAATTGAAAAGAACTTTGAAGAGAGACTTCAATCTTCAGGACACAAGGAGAAGTGACTGAACTACACCAAAATGGACAGAGCAAATTTCCTGCTTCATTAAGATGAAAAGAGAATTTGGGCCTGTAGGTTGAAGATGGATGTCCCAACTTTATAAAGGAACTTTGGGTGACTGTCCAGGAAGATAGGTGTCATCTCTGTCATTTCTAGTCTTTGGAAGTTGCTTGCACTTCCTTATTATTTGGGTAAATATTATTTCCTTCTTGGGTCTCTGAGATAGTTGAAGATGAGATAGTTATAGTTACAGTTTTCTAATGACAGTTTTAGGAAAGAAACTTTGAAGTTAAAATTTATAAGTTTAAGAGACATCAAAATAATAGCTTTTAGTTAGAAAGTAAATGAATTAGGTATAATCCTTTGAACTCATCAAAATAGGATAATTAATGAAATATTTTCTTTGAATTGTCAATTGTTAATGGACTGGACATTACTCATTTATTGTTTGTATATATTGTACATAATTATTGTGCCTATTATATATTGTTTTTCTTATGTTAGCTATCACCTTTTTTTTTAATTTGACACAAAAGGGGATATGTGGGGATTCAATAAAAGTTTCAGAAGTTTTGGAGATATCAGAGGGAATCTACCCACAGTCTATGTGGGGGGTTAGTAAAAGCTCCAGAAGTCCCAGAGCTCTAACCACAGTCAGTCTAGGAAAATCAGAGAGTGGTCATTCACACCTTTAATCCCAGCACAGGGAGTATAGTGGGAGTGGTGACCTATACCCTTAATCCCAAGGGAGTCAAGGTCACTTCATATTATAGAAGGAATTCCAGGCTCCCAAGCAGGCAGTGGTGGGGGCACACCTTAATTTATGAAAGGGTAGTTAAGACAGGATAGAAACACAGAGGGAGCCATTCCAAGGGAAGCAAGGCTGAGGAAGCTGGAAGACAGCTGGGTAAGATCTGACTGTGGTGTTTATTCTCTCTAATATCTCCAACTTCTTCAGAGATCTATCTCTGAGTCTCATTTATTCGTGTGACATGAGACATCTGTAACCCTACAGATAGGAATGAGTGTGGGGGAGGGGGCAGAGAGGCAGATCCCTAGACTTATTAGCTGGCTGGCCTAGCTTATCAGTGAGCTCCAGGTTCAGTGAGAAGTCTTGTCTTTATTTAAAAAAAAAATATAGTGTGGGGAGTTAGAGGAAGGCCCCCAACCTCTGGCCTCCATAAGCACCCCACCACATGTACATGTGCACATAGCCACAGGAACAAATAGATACATCACAGGTGCCACTCATATGCACAATCCTACATGTTCATTCAAGAAGAAATGAGAAATGGCAGAAGGAACATACACTTATATTGCATTGCATTATAGAAATATGAAATGCAATTGCAACTATTCAACTAACATATAACATATGTACCATTTGTGCATGCGCTTTGGCAGGCAGGAGACATAAGCCAAGACACTGCTTCTCCAAAGTTTCCATCTTCTCTGAACAAGACCTACTGTGAAGGAGAAACATGGCTGTCGACTGTGGAAGGCTGAGTCCCAAACAGTTTCTATGACTGGCAGGAGAGGGTCAGCTGACCAGGTGTCCCGGCTTCTTTCTGTTTTTTTTTTCCCCCAAGTTCTGCAAATACTTGAGAGTCTGAGTTGGTTTTTTGGCCGTCTGTCCCTAAAATAATGGTTCCCAAATGCCAGAGCAAGAACTGAGCAAATAACAACCACCTGCTGAACTATGAGAACAATCAGTACACTTTGCCAAGGAGACTCAAGCCTAGCAACAGGGGTAGGGATGGATCAGCCTGTGGGATCTGCCCAAGGGAAGCCATCCCCCGCCCTTAGGCCAAAGGGTCAAGAACTCACAGTCCCATTTTCTCCCCAGTCACTGTACTGACCACAGCGGAGTATGCTGGGCTAATGATCAAACTCTCCAGTCAAAACCACAGTGATAGGCAATGCCCACTGTCTTCCGTCCCAGCTGAGAAAAGCAATTTGGAGAGAAGAATATACAGATAGAACTATCATCTCCACACACATAACAGGAAGGACACAGCTTCTAGCAAGTGTTACCAGGAGACCTTCCCTTCCAGGGGACAAAAAGGGGAAAACACCTCACTGTTACTGCTTTCCTACTTTCCTGACTGAAATTAACATCACCTCACTACCGAGAACATGAATCCAGTACACTTTGGTGCTGAATGGTCATCAACCAAAAATGCTCACGGGGTAAAACATTTCAGAATATTTAACTTTTTACAAGTTTCTTGTTCATGAAACATGGGTCGTCGTTTTAGCTAAAACGTTAAGGGTTTTGGGAATTAGTGAACTAACATGAGGAAAACGTAAACTTCACATTCCTTCTGTGGACGGTAGCAGCTCCACTCCCAATATTAATGCCCAATTATATGCCATCTTAATTCCTTAAATGAAATAAACCCCTGAGGAAAGAACTTGAAACCATCCGCTTCAAGTCCTTGGTCTTAAGCACAGGGGGAGAGGCAGGGAGAGTGTGCATGTTTAAGGAGTCGTGTCTAACCTAGAAGAGAACTAAGTTCCTGTTTCCCTGCCCTCCCTCCTCAACACAAGTAAAAATCCATGAAGTGGAGTCAGAGCCTGCACCGAAACCCTGATAAACAGCAATCAAAGCATGTATCAGTGGGACTTCTGCAATGAGAGTCCTGACCTACCAGGACATAAGCCAGCAAGGGCAGAGGACATGGGATGGAGACATTCTTGAAAGAAGACACAGCCAAGCAGCAACTAGCTCAGCCACTGGAGAAGCTCCATTCTAAAGGAGTCAGAGCCAGGGGCAACTTCATTTCAACCATACAGGATCTTCTAGAAGAGGAGGTAGATGGTGCAGGATGGCTGAGTCAAATTCCATGAAAAATCAGTTAATCCCCCCTTCCTCCATGGTGTTGGTGATGGTGGCGGGGGTGGGGGAGAGGGGGGGGGAGGTGGGACAGGAAGTCTCCACCCCAGCTCCACTGCTGTTTTGCTCAGCTAGGGCCCATGGACTGGTTCGAAGTCCAACTCAGAATTGGAGATCCACATAGAAAAGACAGTTTACATAAAAGCTGATGGACAATGTGTAGACTCCAAGAGTTCTATCCAGATCCTCCGCTGGTTTTATTTTCTCATAAAAAAAAAACCAAACATCTTTGTGGGGAAATCACCAGAGCCCTGCACAGTACCCTGAGTCATCTCCACAACCTACCTCCACCTCCTCCCCTTCTTTTCTCTTTTTAAAGGAGAAAAATTGTAGAGTTTACATTCTAGTTAAAGTATTTCATAAATAGCTGGAATCAAGGATAATGAAGACTTAAAAATACCGATACAAAGTTTTCCTAAAAATAAGCAGTCCAGCCAAGTCACTGTGGAGGAGGCCTGGAATTGCAGGATAAATCAGTGGTAAGGGGGGAGGGGTTGGGGGGGGGTTGACAGGGCATGACAGGACACTAATACATCTCCAGACTGATCATGAGACAAATACATTCATGAGCTAACAAAAGACATTACCAAGAAGAGACACAGAAAGAGACGCATTTGGAGTGTGGGTGTGGGGGGGAGGAACTTTATGGAACCTCAAATTGTAGCAGAAATTAAAAATTTACAGGCTTGAGAGATCCAGTTCAGGGAATGTTCATTAAGCCGAACAAGAGATCAAAGGGGAATCATGCAAAGTGGGAGCCAGTATCAGATGACAGATGTACTCATGACCAGAAAAACCGGAAAGGGGGAAAAAAAAATATCCGGGCATATTTTTCTCCTAGAACTTAACTTTCTCCTTTAAAAGAAAGGCAAAATGGGGTGGTGCACACCTTTAACCCCAGCAGTTGAAAGGCAGGCAGATTTCTGAGAGTTCAAGGCTCGCATGATCTATGTCAGTGGTTCTCAATCTATGGGTTTCAGCTCCTTTGGGGACCGCATAGCAGACATCCTGCATGTCAGATATTTACATTAGGATTCACAATAGCAGCAAAATTACAGTTATGAAATAGTAACAAAAAGTATTTTATGGTTGGAGTCACCACAACATGAGGAACTGTATTTAAAGGTCATAGTACTAGAAAGGTCGAGGACCACACTGCTCTACATAGTTGAGTTCCAGGTCAGCTGATGAAAACATTTTTTTATAAAAAGGGAAAGAAGGAAGGAGGGAGAAGGGAGTTTGCCAGAAAGAAGATCTGCTAATTCTTCATGTATTAACGAAATCTTCTAATTCAAGATTCAAAAGAAATGCCCACAAAATTCCAAAGGAAAGGTTTCACACAGAAGATTCAAAGTCAGAAAGTGATGCATACAGCTTTCCAAGAAATAGCTCAAGAAACACCTTGGAGCAAAGAAGGTATCAAAATTCTGAAAATTGATGGTTTCCACCCCGAACATACACTTAGCTAAGCCCTGTCTTAAGATCCAGGAAGGCCTTTTCAGATGTGCATCTCTCATACCTGGAATCCCTGCCTTCCTGTGTGAGAGACTGGAATGTGTTCCTTAAATACTAAACTAACCATGAAGGGAGCAGAAAGCAGGGCCCTTGCACAAGGCAGAGCCTAAAGAAATTAGCAGGATGAAGCTACGTGGAAACTATCCTCATCTAAGAGAAGCAGAAGGTTCCAGAGACTCTTCCTCCATAGATGACCCTGACAGATTCCCTGTGTGCCTGGTTATACTGAAAGGAGATTTACAAGTGGCAAATAACTTGAGGTTGAATTATTCATAACTATATCAAAAGTTAAGAATAAAAAAGTCAATATTGGTCATGTAATCTAATCTTGAGAAAAAACATAAAACTAAACTATATTAAACAGCTCATCTGTGGAGAAAATTCCACAGTTGCAATAAAGCAAACACTGAATATTGATCTCACCCAAATTACAGTGCGATTACAATATGATTACAATTGGCAAAATGAGCACAGAGCAACCAGGGGAAGGAGATATGAAAACACGCTAAATGCGGGCACAAAAAAAGGATGACAATTTCAGTGTGTTGATTAGAAATATGCTGCAGGGAGATGGCTACAAGAATCACCCCAAGCTTAAAATACTGGCTTCTAGAGAACAATGAATAGGAGATAATTCCACTTTCCAGCAAATCTTAATTATTTAATTTACTAAGTAGGCAAGCATAAGGCTAACTCTGGAAATCTTTTTCATTTTTTTGTTTTGTTTCTCTTCTTAAAAAGGAGAGACCAAAGAGAAGGATCAGCAGCTAAGAGTATTTGCTGTTCTTGCAGGGGAAACTGTTATAGTTCCCAGCACCTACATGGTGGCTCCCAATTCCTTTCATTAATTAGAAGCTCACAATGCCTCCAATTCCAGTTCCAGGGAAATTTGATGCCTTCTTCTGACCTCCTTGGGTTCCTGCTGCATACACACACACACACACACACACACACACACACACACACACACACACACACACACACACAAGAAATAATAAATAATCAAATTTTTTTCAAAAAGGGAGAGGTTGACATGCATTTCAGTGGTGGAACACTTGTCTAACAGACCCTGGGGTCAACCACTGAAACAAACAAACAAACAAACAAACAAAAATAGAAAAAAGAGTCATGCTCTTATCACACATATCATGATATTCAGCACCTACAACATATGCATACAAAAGATGGATCAATGCACAAATCATAAAATATTCTTTGGTGAGAGCTTTAATTCTGCAATCAAAGCCTAGTGTAAGTACTTCTAAAGTAACTCACCCTGAGTAGGGATAAGAAGGAAATAAACAGGTTTCTGTGACAGATAATACCACAGGCAACTATTTGGGGCAGGTGGCAAGAGGAGAGTCCCTCCGGAATGATATCTGAGACCATGTTGACTGTGGAAAAGAAAAGTTTTGGTGGGAGGGGAAGACCAATAGTGTGGTAGCAGAAAATGTTTTGGTGTGCTTAAGACAATGTATCAATCACCAACATGAAAAGAAAATAAAAGAAAAAATAATACATCCTCATGGCAAAAATCTCATGATATCAGGCCACTGTGACCCCAAAGGAAGGCAGAGATGAGCGAGTGGCTCAGCAACGGACTGAGGTAGAGGAAGAATCCAGTTAGAACCCGATGAAACACACTCTGCCAGGCAAGCAATGGGCATTGCAGCATCACAGCATCACAGTGCTTTCTGACGCAAAATGGGAGTCACACACCAGCCAGCAGACCATCTTTGAGAGCATTCGTCAAGGCTGACCCAAGTGGAGACAGAAAAGACAAACTCGAGATCATTTAGAAAGACTTCAAATGCTGGCGGAAATGAAGATTAAAAAGAGAAAGGAAGGCTGGCTCCCAGGACAGGCAGGTAACATTTCAACTCGAGAAATAGTGAGGGGGTAACATCATCCATAGATGGAAGGTACCAGAAGATTAGTAAGGATGGAGTAGGGGAGGCATGAAGCAAAGCTAGACTTCAGCCTTGAGAAGAGTATGTGGAGAGAAGAGGCCCAAACCACACTAGGGAAAAAAAGTCAACTTTCTGACTTCCTACAATGAAGAAAATGCAAACAGATGACCAAAGAATGGATACAGGAGCTGGGAAGACAAATCAGGAAGTAGTTCCAAGGAGGAAGTGAACTGTGAGCAGAATTCTGATAAGGTAGCATCCCAGAACAACGGAAGGTGACATACCCCATAAGCCTGAGCTCCAAACAAATACCTGTGTGACTCACTATGCAGGAACAGGGTCCATCAGAGCATTCCTCACCCAGAAGTCTGTTCAGAAGACCTAAGGGTCCAGAACAGCGATCCTCGGCTAAGTTAGGAAAAGGATGTCTCACCCTGCCAAGCTTAGTAAGAGGTCTTCAGGAAGCAATCAGGAAACTCTATGACCCACCTGTGAACTGCAAAGGGTTGATGGGCAAGCCTCCCAAACAGGAAGTAGACAATGTCCCGGCAGAGAAAACAAGATCTGTGACATAGGACAGACAGTTTTATAGGGCTACTATGTTTTTCTAACTCAGGACCTGTGGGAAGAAATAACGCAGTGAAGCTATAATATCTCATCTGACTGATACAGAAACGAAACGAAGACAGAGGGATTAAATGCTTTGTCCCCCACCACTCAGGCAGCACGCCATGGAGGCAGGATTCCCAAATCCAGGATCTCCATGAAGCACAAATCACAAACTGCTCATCTGCTTTTTTCCAAATCAAATCTATCTAAGAATCAGATCACAAATTCCTGAAGCTATGATTTTAGGCCACACATGCTCAGCCATTAGCCCTAGAGTTATGTAACTGGCAAAGACCAAACAAATTCACGTAAAGGACTTTGCTGTGCATGGACATCGTGTGCAAATCGCCCCAGTCAGGTTCATTATCACATCCACCACTCTGCTGTGCACCTGGTTCTGAGAACTCACCTTGAACTTCAGTGCTGTTTGATCACCACCTGCTCATTTTCCATCCTCCAGGCCGAGACAGCCACTGTTCAGCTCTCAGTGTCTATGAGTTTGACTTTTTCAGATTTCACAAATAAGCAGTAACCCCACCATGTCCTCCAGATTCATGTATAGTACTACATATGGCACACTTCCTTCTTCGTATGGCTAAACAATACTCATAAAGTATGTACAGTATATATATCATAACTTCTTTATTCATTTATCATCAATAGTCAGGTATTTGGGCTACTAGAAATAATGTTTCAGTGGCCATAGAGACACAAATATTGATTTTATTTTATCTGGGTACATAACAGAAACAGGGGCGTCTGATGGTGCTGAAGCTCCACTTTTAACTTCTCAGGAGCCACCATGCTGTTTTCATAATGGCTCGACAATTCATTCCCATTGAGATGTACATTGGTTTCTGTTCCTCCTCACTTCACAATCATTTCATCGACTTACCAATGCTTAATAAAAAAAAAAAACAAAAAAAAACAAAAAAAAAAAAACAAAAAAACAAACCCAAGAAGCCAACCCAGTGGTTCTCAACCTTCTTGATGCTCCAACCCTTTAATACAGTTCTGCGTACGTGGTGACCCCAACCACAAAAGCATTTCATTGCTATTTCATAACTATAATTTTGCTGCTGTTATGAATCATAACAGAAATATCTGTGTTTTCTGATGGTCTTAGGCAACCCCTGTGAAAGGGCCAGTCGACACCCCCCCCCCCAAGGAGTTATCGACCCACAGGTTGAGAAACACTGAGCTAAAGCAAGTGTTAGTAAATGCTTGCAGTTAATAAGCAGTCTTATTTGGAGGCCTCAACACCAGGCCAAAGACACAGGACTTTGAAATCAGAAAGACTCGGGTTTAAATTCCAGCTCTGTTTCCTCATGAACAGGGGAGAGAGAGAGAGAGAGAGAGAGAGAGAGAGAGAGAGAGAGAGAGAGAGAGAGAGAGAGAGAGAGAGAGAGAGAGTTGTGTGTGTGTTTAGTAAAACTTGAGCCCTAAATTGCAGGGCAGCTACAGAAGGTCAACAGTTTGACCTAGATAGGAACATTCTACCTTATAGATTTAATACATTAATTTCTCTCTTCCTGCTTATTTCTTTAAAATATTGCCATGCCTCTTAAGTTCAGATAGCAAAAGTTAGTTACTCATCAATAAATTTTTACTGGTCTGCTTTAAATTCTTCACCCAAAATGAAAAAAAAAAATCTAGCAGAATTTGTTCTTGAGATTTTTATTTTAAAAGTGATTTTAAAGATCACACACATATTTTTTACCATATAGAAAAATTAGTCAATATGAAAATGTTTCACAGTTTGGAACTAGGTATGGTGGCCCACATTTGGGTACTAAGAAGGGGGAGATAGGAAAATCAGAGTTTAGGGACATCTTTGAGACATGGTGAATTCAAAGCCAGCCTACAACACGAAAAACTGTCTCAGGAAACAAGTAAACAAAACTGGTTTGCATTTATCTCCAAGTAAGTTTGTTTAGCTAACACCTTTAGGGTTGTTTGGATTTGGAAGAGTTTCCCTGGCCTGTTTCACTTACACCAACCCCGGGTTGTGACAGGCCTTGTTGACAAGGAACTTGTAAAATGTCTTATGCAGATTTCAAAGTAGGTCTATGTGCTTTGGTCACTGTTTACCAACGCCTTAGCATCCTAGGATCAGGATCTGCCCACAACATTCCCCGTGTACAGTTCTGGTTCCATGAAAGTTAAACTCAGAATTTCCCCCCCATGAGAATCATTTCACACTAAGCATCACAGTCACCTAAAGGCTGTAAGAGCCACAACCAGGAACTACGGGCACACTGAGCTGGCAATGATTTCCCAGTAAAAACCACGCTTCTAAATATCTAGAATGACAGAAGAAAATGCATTGTTTTCATCCTTTAAGAAAACTTGCATATATGAAGCCAAGGAATTTGATTCAGTTATTTGGCTTGTGGCCTCTCAGAGTTACATATTCAACATGAACACAAAGATGATTTAAAGCACATTTCCATGAAATACTATTTTCATCAGATAACTTTCAATTTGCTGAGGGGGCCACAGGCCTCCTTTCCTCACGTCAGCACCCTGACTACAGCATGCAATTCAAAGCACCCTGAGCAACTTGCCAAGTCACCAAAATCTTGTTTTCATTATACTGCCATTAACAATGTCTTGCCAAACTCCACCCCCCCCCCACAGGATCCTGACCCATAATGCTGTAGACCACAGGAAATAAACTTAGCTGTCAGAGATAGAATACAGAATCCGATTGCTTTTAGCAACGCAAGTGGACTGATGGATTAACCAAAAGTTAGGCAACTGCAATTCAACAAATGGTCCCTAAGACGTAACACGTACCATCAAGTTACACACGGAACGAGAACATTAGGGGCTGTTCTCTAGAACCGATTACGTGAGTGAGGGGAACCCTAAATAAAAGTGCCGTTCAAATACAACCGAGGGGATCTTACCCAGACCGGATGGGAGGAGAGAATGAGGAGCCAGAAAAGGTCTCCTGGAGTCAGGAACATCACCTGAAGGATGAGGAGGTATCAATAAATACAATAAACAAACATAAGGGCTGACACTGAGCAACAGAAAGTCCACAAGAGGCATCAGACCTGAGTCCCAGGCCTGCCTCTGCAGCAAAGGTCTGACCTTGACCAAGCTAAGCCATTCCTGGATCTCACATTTCCTTATGTTGTGACATGGTTATTAAGTTAGTCAGTTGGTCAGACTTCTGCTATACACAGAATTGACCAGAGCTTTGCAAAAACCCTGTCCACTCCTCCAGAAATGTGTCTTACAGGGTGGGCATCAGGGTTTCTCCAAAACCTTTAGGTACTGCCAATGTGTGGCCAGGGCTGAGATTTACCTCATGAAACGTCTGCTCAAATCCCTGCTGTCTTAATCTTAGGACATAATAACTCCCTTGGGTAACTTATTAAAAGCCCAGTGGAGTACATCCCAAACAACTAAACCAGCACCCTGGAGGTGGATGGAGATCAGGTTCTAGACATCTGAAAATTCCCAAGCTGGTGCCAAGCTGTACCCAAGGTTGACACTTACTGTTCCAGACCTGTTTGGTTTCCTATATGGGTAATGAAGGAAGGGACGAAAAGCTGGTCCGTCTCTCCGCCACCCCCCTTGTCCTCCTGTTAAATTAAAAAGAAAACTGAATGCCAGGGACCACCAGTGAGTTTTAAAAGGGTTTGCACAGGGGAGCTGATTCCAGGTGTGTGTCCTTCATGTCTGTGCATGTCCTTGTTCTAAATTTAAAATCCAGTGGCATGCTTCTCTTAACAATGAATCCACAGTGTGAGCTCTGCAATCCTTGGGTAGAATTTGATTTGCATGATTACCTGTAACATGAGCATCGCATTCCTCACTCCTGAGGTTACTTTAATCCACTTATTAGGTACCAGTGAGCCAAACAAACAGTAATTAGAAACTCCACAGACAGCCCTTTAAATCTGTTGCTGAATTACACATTTCCTGCACCCAAGCTCATAAGCACAATATCTCCACAACATCACAACATCTGAGCCTCAGGAATACTAACACCATCAGGGAGACACGAGGTACCTGGGGGCCTCCTTAAGACTGTGAAGGGAGCCAAAGGCTACTTTAGAAGAGGGTTATTCTCTTCCAGCCTGTCACAGCTGAATAAATATGACACTGGTCATGTGTGTTTTAAAAGTCCCAGGTGAAAATGAACTCTCCAGGGGCCTGGAAATGGGGACATCTCTAAAAGACAGCCTCATTTCCAGAAACAAAAAGAGCATCTATACCATGCCATGGCACAACTTATAAAATAATGGCAGGTAACATCTAAAGCTAAGAGGTTAAGGTAGGAAACCCTGGACCAAGCAGAGCATGGCTCCACCCTCGGAATCCAAGCCACAGAGCTTACAGGGTCTGGTAGCCTCAGGAGCTATTGGCTGTCCTGGCCTGCAGTGAGATCTGAGTGCTAAGACTGTTCACATTCCATTAGAAAGCTGGCTCCTTGCCACCTTGCCAGAGGTTGGAGGCAGGCAGAAAGGAGTCACATGCAGCAGCCGTTCTTATAAGAAATTGACTTAACTGTAAGTGGGCATTCCTGCTAGTGACTCAGATCGACCCCTATTCCTGGGCAGGTGAGAGGGTTGAGATGACCTCAGTAACCAAGGAAAGAAAAATCCCTCCCTGCATAGCATGGGCCTCTTGCAAGAGGCTGAGGTCCACACAGCACTAACCAGCAATAAACAGGAAGCTGAAAGCAAAGACTGTTTTCATCAAAAGCAGAGGCCAAGTCACTTTATTAAGTGGTTCTTCCCATCTTAGGCTTTAAAGGGAATACAGCTTTCCACTAAGGTAGTTCACAGTGGGGAGTGGCCCTGGAAACAGCCTACATCTAAAGTGAAACCACACACACACACACACACACACACACACTCACGCACGCGTGCTGGATGGATTGCTACATAGCGTTTTAAGCCAGCCAGTGCATGGATGATTCCCAATGACCCATGAACACATGGAGAAAACCTCCTCCAACTTCAACATAAAAAACAAAAAATGAAAATGTGACAAGTCACTTGTCGGGGACGGTTAGGAGAGAATGTTGTTTTTCCTTTACTTTCCTTCCCTTATCTCCCCTTAGTAACAGACGGTAACTCAGCAGAGTGCTAATTTCTGGTTTCTTCTTTATATTAATCTCCCCATATGAAAATAAAAACAATGTTTTAAGTAGATGATATCTGCGACTCCTCAAAATCCTCATGTCCAAGTCCTAACACTTGTCTCCTTTGGAGGGGACCATTTGGAGACACTGCCTTGAAGGAAAAGTTATGCTAACTAACATGAGACTGGTCGGGCAGAGCCTAATGCAGTCAGACTGGGGTCCTAAATTCTGTCTGCCCACTGAGGAAAACCATACGGGGACAGGAGGCGGCTGAGTACACGCGGGGAGACTGACCCCCATGGAGGCCGACACCTTGGCCTAGGACTTCCAGTCTGTGATGAAATAAGCATCTGAAAATGAACATCCATTGCCTAATGGCCTGCTCTGTGATGCTCATACGGCTGCCCTCAAAAATGCGTACAACTGAGGAAGGAGCAGACAACTAACGTGTGTGGTGTCGTAAAGCCATGAGATTTCAGTAGCTGCTCTAACTCAGGCTCTCCTGGCACGTGTCAAACTCAGAAGGCCCCCAAATCAATTTTAAGTTGCTTTTACATAAAAGTAATTAAACAAGCTAATGCCAGTGGGTTTCAAACAACTGAATTCAGTGGTTCCAGCTTTAAACTCAGGAAAGCCATTTTCATAATGAAAACGTCAATGCTTTCTAATTACAGATGGTATTGCCCACATTAAAAAATAAGCAAACAAAGAAAGCAAAAAAAACTGACAAGAAGAATCATTCCTTTGACTCTTAAATGAAAGGTCTTGATGACACAGCGAAATGTTTTGCAATTTGAACTATTGAAAATTGTCTAGAATTTAAACCTGAGATTATCGCAGCTGTACAGCACTTGATAGAGGGCTCACAACCTCAGAGTGAACCCCGGGCCCCTCTCTAATTCTCACTGTCACAGACCCTGGTCCTGTGTAATTCTGCAAAAGTGGTCCATTTCTATCTAACTCAGCAACACTAACATCCCATTTGTGTGACACTGGAGAAACAGCAGAGGGCCTTGCCACATGTCAGGCGAGCCATGACCTACACTTCCATCACCCTCCACCCTCCCATCCCCGTAAATATGGCCTTAAAAGGAAGATTTAATTGTATATTTTAAAACATATGTACACTCACACAAATATGCGTATGTGTTTGGAGGTAGATTTTAATAACTAAACATGATCTCAGCCATCACAAAATGAATCTATCAGAAGCCCATGTAATAGACTGCTCCCTTTATCTAAAAAAAATTGTTCTGTTCAATCCACGATAGGTCCCTGCATTTACTATATCACTAGATATGTTTCAAAACACAAAGTAAGCAAATGAGCTGAGTGATATGTACTGGATTACTTTCCCAAAGTTAACAGAAACGTTCCAATAATAGAAGCTGAGACACAGAGAACACTCTGCAAGGAGTTGGGGGCTGGGGCATAAGAGACCGAGGACACTCAGCATGGCTTATGCCTCCTCTAGACACCAGTCAACACAGGCACACCTTTAACAGGGGAAATGAAAACCATCACAGAAAAGAACGGGAGAGAATACCCAGAGTCCCAGCGACTGGAACATGGAGGCTGGAGGGTGGCAACTTTGAGGCCAGCCAGAGCTACACAGAGGAACACTGATGAGAAATAGCAGAAAGGAAAAAAAAATTACAAGAATTCCTTTAAGGAGAAAACAAAAGGCTAAGTGTGAGATATGGCCAAAGATTTGCATGAATAAACAGCTCATGATTATTATAATTTATGAAAGCAAAGAACTGATGCATGAGATTTGTGGCAATCAGGAACGGTCTCATAAATGAAACCTCAAGTCAAATTCCCCTCATTTACAGGCCCCCGGACCCTGCGTTGGTACCACAGTAGAACTCAAACCGGCTATTTCCTCCTGGACGCTAAGGTTCTAGAGAACAAACTCCATGTTCCTAATGTTTTTAATATTACTAATTTTTATTTTTACATTTATGGATGTTTTACCTACCTGCCTGTGCATCACATGCATGTGAGGTGCCTAACAAGGCCAGAAGAGGGCATCAGAACCTTTGGAACTAAGAAACAGACAGTTGTGAGCCATCATGTGGGTGCTTGGAATGGAACCCAGCTCCTCTACAAAAGTGCTCCGTTCTCTAACTGCCAGCGCTCCAGCCCCCCAGATACCATATTTTGTTTACTGTCTTAGTCGGAAACCATGAAGTGAGCATCAGGTAAGTTTGTATTAGCAGGTAAATTATATGTGACAGAGTATTACTCAGGTATTAAGTGTGGGTTGTGAGATATTTTTTACAGATGTAGAATACAGATAATGAACAATTCCAGAAATGAATAATAGTGATGGTTGCTTAACTGAATATGCTTAATGCTATGGAAATTAGAAAATGGTTAAAATGATAAATTTATGTACATATTGTCACAATGAAAGAAATAAGCAGAAGGGATGCTTATAGAGCATGGAAGCAGGAGAGAACTGCACATAAAATTTAAATGCCCTTTTGAAGGGGCAGGAAGACAGTTTGCCAAAGCTTGCCAGTGCTTCTCTTTGGGAGGTGGGAATGTTTGTATTGGGTTTTTCTTTGGGTTTTTTTTTTTTTTTTTTTGCAGCTTTCCGTAATTTCTACTTTTTCTATAATTGTTCACATTTCAACACTTGCAAATAAAAAGGAATATGGTACACCTGAGGTGGGAGGTATAAGGATTTATGATCAGCAGGTTAAATCCAGATCAAAGTCGATTCACCTTGCTGCCTCCTGACGGACTCTACCCTGCCTGCCTCTCACTTTTTTTGTGCTCGCCTTCCCATGACAGTCCAAATGCACGCCATGTGAATTAAAACTTTTATCTTTATTATAGCAAAATATTTTCCTTCTTTTTTTTTCTTTTTTTCTATGCCTGAAAGCAAGCATTTCGGACCTGCTGTATCATGGAGCATGTCCCCACTGATAGGTTTGTTTCTGGACATACAAATAACTGACCGAATCAGGGACAGTTGTTCTCAGGAGACAGTGACTGTCTTCAGGAACCTGTGACAGGGTGCTGACATGACCTGAGGGAACTCTGGACTCTCCATAGTTGTGGCTGAACCAGAAGCAAGATGTATAGAGTCACACACACTCAGGCCGATGTCACACAGAAAGAACTGTCACGGACCACAAATGCTGTCTGTTCTAGTGACCCCCAAAATGGAGACAGTAATGCTTCCCTTCTGGAAAGTTCTTGGCCTGTTCTTAACAGATGATCAAGTCATAACATAAGCTTCCTTCTATTTCCTGTCCAATGGAGTGTCAAATCCAGTGCTAAAAGCATCAGCAGTAACAGCCTAGAAGCAGAGGAAAATGTTCTACATACTTTCTAATTGACCCCAATGAAGACCTTGTAATAAAATCCACAAAAATTTTCCTATTCTTTGTTCCTTAATAATAGGAAAACATTCATTGCTATGGGTCAGTGACCTCATGCACCAGAAAAAAACAAGATGCTTGCATTTCCTTTTTTGACAATCCTGTTTTGGAATTTTGCATTCTTTTAACTATCATGGATCCTCAGAGTTCTCTGAAAGGGCGCTCCATGATCTGTTGTCTAGCAGGGCTGACCACAGGGCCAGATTGGTCGCTGAGATTTGAAAAAGGCAATGAATAATGTTACACTTTTGAGAGCTACATGACATGGAGTGATAACTATGCTCCCCAGACAACCCTGATGCCCAGTGTGACCAACAAGGCCCTCCATGTCTGTCCTTGACCTTTGGTCTACATGCAGACTTGAAATTACCCACACTGTTTAGTAAGCAGATAGCATCAGAAGTTGCATCAGATTAACACTGAACCAAACCCCTCCCTGAGGAAAGGCAGCTCCTATCTTTGCAGAGATCAGCCTCCCTCCCTTAAAAGCACTCTTTGCCTTACTGAGTCAAAAATACCAGAGACTCTCCTGCTGTCTGCTGTCTGGAGCTTTGTGCTCAATAAACTGTACAAACTGAATGCGCTACCTTCAGGCTGGAAAGAAAAGCTCATTCACTCTTCCAATCAACATGCATATTAGCAATAAGCCACTCTGGCCTGACAGAAGAAAAACACAACACTGACTAGTTCTATGATGGTCTAGAATAAAGGTATGCAGAGAGAGGGCTAATATGTCTGCACAGAGTGAGGATTCTGCCTGGGCACAATCCTAAAGGCTGGGTAGTTCAACATCTCTCTATGGGCTGCTTGGTATGAAGAAGCCGACCTACTCTGTCATGGGGAGGTTCGTGGTGCTTCGGGCTTCAGTGCTAGAAAATGTCACCACTGAACCATGTTTGCAGTGCCTGCCTGCCAGCTCTCTTCATGGTCACCTCAGAATAAAATATGGGGGCTTCTCTCTCCAGTCTCTCAACCCCACATTTCATGCCCTAGAAAGCTGTCAGGGAAAGAACACTGACAGCTTAGTTGGAACAAATTAAGATGCAGAAACCAGCCTGCTTGAAGGATCTGGATAAGGCATCTGGAACACGCATCCAGAGCATGACTGTGGCCAGTCCCTGTGGGGTTCTAACAGGTGAGGGCTTGCCCAGTGGGCGTCAAGGGCAACCTCTGCCAAGTTCAGCTAGAGCCAATGCATCCTCCAACCATTTCTATGCTCAGAGAGAGAGAGAGAGAGAGAGAGAGAGAGAGAGAGAGAGAGAGAGAGAGAGAGAGAGAGAGAAAGAGAATTTTTTTTTTCCAAAACAAAGGCTCTTGTCTTTTCACACACATGATCCTTTAAGGAAATCTGATAAAACCCAAAAACTTCCCCTAGAAAAATTTTCAAATGCAGACCCATATAGGCAGTATTGTATAGAATATGGGAATTCCTAAACTCCTAAGCCCATCACAGACACCAGGAAGAGGAATATTCCGCAGTCTGAACCATTTCTGAGCATCTACCACCTGCCAAGCACCAAACAAACAAACAAACAACAACAAAAAACCAAACAAACCCACCTCAAGCTCAGCCCCTCATCATTCTGAATCCCCGCCCATTCTCCCAAGACCTGCTTTTGTTCCATGCAAAACTACCTCTGGCAATGCCTCCCTGGCTCCATGTTACCTATTTGGGGGGGGGGGGGCGACAACTACTTACACCACCCCAACTGTTTTCCCAGAGCCGCTGTTTCCTTCTCTCCCTCTGGAGGCCCTGCACCAGAGGTCCTTAGCATTTACTGCCATCATGAAGTCACATGCCCTCTCCTGTTAGGACTGTCAGCAACATGGAGGGCAAAGTTGGCAACTAAACCATATCTTAATTCTAGTAAAACCCCCACAGTGGAGGAAAGCATTTCACTAGGGTAAAGAGATACACATCGGATACTTTAAATAATGTTCAACCTAATGGGACGAGTGACGTCAAGATAAATTTTAAAGAGGCAATAGCAAAAACCAAGACAAAAGGGATGGACAGCAAGGGCAGGAAGGAACCTGTGTGAACAAGGAACACAGCATGTCAAGAGTCATGGTGACCACAAAGTCAGGCAGAAGGTTCAGGAGCTTACAAGGGGTAAGGCAACAGGAACATGGCTTTATTCTCTGGAAGATTTTTTTTTTTTTCCATTTTCCTGTTTTTACTTGATAAATTAAAAATTGTTATTACAGAAAATGGAAAGTATAAATAAACAACCATGACCTGACTGTACATAGATAAGCCCTATCACTGTCCTTCATCTTTATGGGCCTTATAAACAAGTATGCCTGTGCAAGCGACATTTAATCACTACTATTACTCATAATCCTTTCGAAAGACAATTATGGATGAGGGCACTGTCCAAGACCATGCAACTCACACGCAGCTAGGTTGAATCCAACAATAAGTATTTTCATCTGAAAATTACATTTCCTTTGTTATTTTTTTTTATTCTCATTTGACTGATTTACAGGGGGAATCACATTTGTCCAGTTTTCTCAGAGAAGTCCCATTGGGACCCAGATTATCATGCTTAAATCCTGGGAGATAAAATGTTGCTTATGGCATTTTCCCACACAAGTCCTTCCACAGCCTCATCTAAGGCCATGGTCTCCCTCAGTTAAGGCATGTAAATCCTGGAGGGCGGCACGTTCATACCCCTGCTTTGGACAGATAAATCTGGAAATGGAGTGGAGTCGGGTGCGTTGGGAATAAGTCAGCAAAATGAGACTCACACTGCAGACCTAGACAAGTGGTCTCTGGGAGAGAGCATGCAGGACATGGAGAGGGCAGCGTCTCAGGCTATGGTTCCACTGAGAGCACATAGAGGAAGCAGGGGCGAACAGAGAAGATGGCACATTGTGGCTGGCCAGTGGGTACCATTTAAAGGGAAGGGAAAACCAGATGGGATGTGTGGCTGAGGGAGAGATGGTAACGAGCTCCGTTGTGACCAATCTAATCACTGAAAGCATTCCAGAAGCCTAGGGTCCTTACAGATGGAATGGGGCCACAGCCGGAGACCCTGGAGTAAGGACTTTAGAATCCCAGGCGTGTGGATGGCATTGCCCCTGGAGAACAGGCATTGTAAACAGAGGGCACATGGGCCCAAATTCACTACGACATAAAGCCGTAGAGCAGGGTGGGTTGAGAATGGCAAGCGAGAGAAGAAAAGGATCACAAGCCATCTTGAGACTCTTTGGCCCTCGGACTTTCCAGAAAGAGCCTTTTTTTTTTTTTTTGGTTTTTAATATTTAAAGGTCAGTCAGTTAATTTTAAACAGTGAACTAAATCATAATGGGGTAGGAATTTACATCTCTAGGCTGCCTCTCAGAGCTTTATCCACCAGTCATATGGAGCCAGTGATTAATATTCAGTAGGAAGGGAATTTATAATCATGCGCCTGCCATTCAAATGTGAATGCTTTCTGCTTGGAACCCCCAATAATATCTGAGTATATCTCCAGCTTAAAATACATTTATGAATAATTTTATAAATTTCCTAGCAGGAATGATAATAGAACAATCTATTTTCACTGCTACAAGAAACATAAAGGAGGAATGAATGGCTCAGTTAATCAAGGAATTTAGTATGCTTTATAATAAATATCCAAGTCATTACTGGGGCTATTTAAAGGGTCGCTGAGGTTAAAAGATGATTATAATAGCTAGCATTTGTGCTCACATTTATTTTCTCTCTGTAACTTACATTTACAGAAGAAACTTCCTGAATTCACAAGTTTGTTTTACCACATTAGAATGCTGGAAATCCAATTTGTTTTTCTTGATTTATATACAGAAAGTAATAATAAGATTCTGTAATGATTAGCAGCAGTCATAAATAAATGGAAAACACAGCCTATCTAAGGTTCCAGTACAACAAAAGACAGATATGAAAATAAATTACCCAAAGTGCCTTAGGTTAATGTGGTCTAGAATCTGAAATGACCACTGTGGTGATGTTTAATGAGGCTAGACACACAATGCATGGTGATCCTTTATCTTTGGGGATTGTGTGTGTGTTGGTACACATGGGTTCATGACCACATGTCAGGTACATGATCAATTTTACGGCACCATGATTGTAAAGAGATCTGTGATAACATCAATGGAACAAACCCAGGGACAGATGGAGTCGCCTGATGATACAATAACACCCAACCCAATCCCGCATGCCCTCAACAAACACTGCCATTGACTCATCTGTTCTGGGCCCAGGCCATTTACTCCATTATGGTCTCTACTGGTGGGGATCCTCAGTATGGGGTTTAGATCTCTATGGTTTTGTTTTGATTTTTTGTTTTTGAGACAAGGTCTCACTATACAACCTCAAACTCAGGTTCTCCTGCCACAGTCTACCAGGGCTGGGTCTAAAGGCATGCCTGACCATGTGGCTGGTTTTGTTGTTCTGTTTGGGATGGCTCTTCCCAAACCAAGAAGCCTGTAATTCCAAGGTAATTCCTTTGTAGATAATATCCAAGGAGCAGTGAGTATCCATGGCAACCTCCTCCACCACAGTCCTGCTTTTCCTAGAGGACAAATGCCCAAGGCAGAGGACAAAGCTGCAGTGGAGGGCAATCTTCTCTAAGTGGAAAGGTGAGCAGGGTTAAAGGTGACTGCTGGATTAAATATGCAGGATTCGAAAAGAAAGGCAAAAGATGAATTACATGCATAAATTACAGGAACAGATACTCATAAAACTGAGAATTCTCTAATCAGTAGACATTTTGACAATTTGAACATGTTAAAATATAAAACTGATGGCTTGATTTGATAGCATTCACTACTATATGAAAGGGAGAAATTTTAAGTAAAAAACCAGCTTATTCTCAATTATAAAACAAGAAAGAAAAATGTTAAGTCAAATCTTAAATAGAGTTATTTTAAAAACATGATTGTTTTGTGACTTGCTATCAAAGGAAAATACATAATAAAATATATGAACCAGGAAATTTCACTTTCAGGCCCTCAAATACACTGTGCATAATACAGGTTTCTAGCACATTATTAGCTAATCAGTAGGTTTTAGGTTTTCATTTGTAACCTGGGGAATTTTCCACAGTTTGTTTAATCATAGGTCTCCCAGTGAAAAGGTTAAATACTACATTCTCTACCAAATGTAATAAACACTAGATTTTTAAAAAAGTATGTTTCTGGATGTGAAAGCAAACACCTAAAATCCTAGCACTTGGGAGGAGGAAGCAGGAGAAAGTAGGAGTTCATGCCTAGCCTTAGCTATAGCAAATTCAAAGCCAGCTTGCAATCCCACTCAAGGGACTCGGTCTTAGAGAATTAAATCCATACGTACATAAGTACATACATATATGCAAACATACATACATAAATATAAAAATAAGCAAAATGACAAACACCATAATAATAACATACTTGCAATGTTTTCTAATACCAGACTTAAGATGGGGAAATAAAAACAGGCTCTAGGGCTGGAGTAGCAGATGCCCAGTGAGCAGAAAGTATTGCTGCCATTTTGATCACCTGAATTTGCACAGGGTAGAAGAGAGAACCCACTCCCAAAGGATGGCTGTCCTCTGACTTCCACATGTGGGCGCTGTGGCAAGCATGAATCGGTGGCAAAACAAAAGGGGGAGTTGGAGATACAGAGAAGAAAGAGAAAGTAATGAGTGAATAAATAAATGTAAAATGGAACACACACACACATGCACACACACACGCGCACACATACATACATACACTTCTTCCAATAGTTCTAGCAAGCAGTGTGCTGTGGAATTATGCTCTTGTGCACTGTAAATATTAATTGCTCCTATTGGCTTAATAAAATGCTGATTGGCTAGAAGGAAGTGATTGGCAGACAGGAAGTGTAGGCGGGGCTACCAGACTAAGAAAACTCTGAAAAGAGAAAAAGCAGAGCAGAGATGTCAGGGAGATGCAGAGGAGGCAGGATGAGAATGCTGCTCTAAGAAAAGGTACTGAGCCAAGTGGCTAATCATGGATTTAAAAGTAAGAGTTAACAAGTGATATGTGTGAGTCATAGGGCAAATAGCATATAATTAATATAAGACATTTTGTGATTATTTGGGACTGCTGGTCCAGATCTTGGGGCAAGGTGAGGCCAGAAACTTCATACTTCACAGCTGACAGTACCTACAAAACCTTCAGCAAACTGCCCAGTCCCGCCCAGCCCATTCTGCTGGGAGAAGTACAGCACAGTGGTGAATGATGAGCATCATGAACTCAGAAACCAGAGGTCCTTTGCTCAAGTGTGAGATCAGTCCCTTGTAAGTTATGTAATCTTGGAAAGTTATCAGATATGTAACTTGGCTTTTTTGCTCACGGGGGGAAAAAATGACAGTGGTACACATCAACCAAGATTCTCGGGAGGAACCACTGAGAAGTGTCCCTAGAAAAGGACCCAGCACAAAGACCATGCTGGCTTACTGATATAATCTTCTAATTATCACCATGCCTAGTAGTATTAAGTATCCATCTTATGGGCATTCCGTGAAACAAAAACCAACTCAGGCAGGTCTGTGTACTCAAGTACATAGACCCATTATTCAAAGGCTGTGGAGGCAAGGGATACAACTGGGTTTGGGTCCCCCAACACAGGTTGATGTCGCTTCTTTTCCTAGTAGTCTCCACGGTTCTGAGTACACTGCAATAACATATACAAACAAGGCCACAAGTAAACCCCTTCTACTAAGTTTCTCCAGAGATTGTTTTATGGGGGACATACTAAAAACATCCAATTTTGCTTGATTGCTGGCCTGCTGGCCTAGTCTTTGGTCTTTGAAGGCACAGGAATGATGGTCTTCATGGGACTAAAGACATGGATCTGAGCAGTCAGACATCACACCTACCAACCAAAAGAGATACCCAAATCACAAATGTTCAAGCCCTGATATGAAATTAAATAGTGTTTACACGTAATCTATGAAGCCTCCTCTAACTGTAAATCATCTGGAGACCACTGACAGCCAATGCAATGCAAAAGCTATATAAGCATCTGTTGTGGTGCTGTGTCGTTTATGAATAAGGATGGAGAGGTGTCCCAGTTCTTTTCTAATATTCGGTTAGGCAGGTGCCTGAATGCAAGAAAAAGGACACTGTAGATATAGAGTTTAACTATACTGCGATCCCTGGTAATAATGGCCAACATCTCCATCCTTCTCTCTCCAAAACTTCTTGGTCACCTGCAGAAGGTATACACAACTGTATTACACATTCAGGTTTTAGAATCTCCTGGTAACCTTTCCCTCCCATACCCTTCAAATTATACAGCTCAATGTTTTTCATTACTGCCTCTTTCTTTCTATCTAGCATCCATCCATCAAGCCTCTCCTTCATAGACTGCAGAACCTTTTGGAAGAACTTTTGCAAACCTAGAGCATAAATCAACCCCCCCCCCAGCTTCTTTACAGGCATTATCAACATACAGTTATGAAGTCAGCAAGCTGGGAAGACGCCCGAATATACAATCTAATCCAAATCCCACAGTATATTGACAAGGGAGCCAGGATATTGGTGGTTATGTATAACAAGAATAATAAGTAGCTCAAAGTAACCTAACATGTTTGTATATCTTGGGCAAATTACTGTAATTATATATCAACATGCTTTGAGACCTGTAGTCAAAAGTTTCTGGCCTGGCTTAGCCCAGAGATCTGGACCAGCAGTCCCAAATAATCACAAATGGTCTTATACTAACTACATGCTGTTTGGCCTATGACCCACACGTATTACTTGCTAACTCTTACCCTTAAACTAACCCATGATTGGCCACGTGGCTCAGTACGTTTTCTCAGAGCAGCATTCTCATCCTGCTTCCTCTGCATCTCCCTGGCATCTCTGTTCTGCTTTTCCTCTCCCCAGAGTTTTCTTAGTCTGGCAGCCCCACCCATATTCGTCTGCCTTCTGGCCAATCAGCATTTTATTAAACCAATATTTACAATGACAAATATTTACAGTGTACAAAAGCATAATACCACAGCAGAGACCTTCAGTCCTCATTGAATGAGGTTATTCATTTAAATAAATTTAAATCCAGGTCTTGAATGGTATCTTGTATCTTCTAACTTGTGTAGCTATCAGGCAAATTTTTAATCTTCTAAGCCTCTTCCTCAAACTCCAATTTTACATCACTGTTATTAATGGCATCAGTATGTCACTCTCAAATTATTTCAAACAAGGAATCATTTTGTATGTTTAGGATTTCTGACTTTTATTTTCTCTGCCTACCTAGGACTTGGAGGGAGATGGAAAAAATCAAAATTTAGACTCCTGTTGACTTCAAATGAGAAAACCTAGTAGGGAGAGTTACATGCTGAGGAAAATCCTTAAAACTACATTTATTTTCCTGAGATGTGATGTCTTTCTCCAAAGACGTACCTTCTATCACCATAGAGAAATACTCCGATATTATATGAGTAACAAGGTAAGTAAAATGTAATTTACTCCAGGACTGATGATGTATGCCTGCAATTCCAGCATGTAGTAGACTAAAAGAAGAAAATTGGGAGCCGTGGACCAACTTTGGCTATCTAGAAAAACTGGCTCAAAAAAACAAAAAGAAAAAATTAAGACAAGCAAAAAAATAATCTTTTAATTCTTTGACCTAAACTTCTATGTCTCATACTTTGATTCTATCAGTAGAATCAACCTAGAGAGCTTTAGGAGGGGCAAGGTTGCAAAGCTACTACCAGACTCTAACATCTCATGATATGCAAGGAAGGACATCCAGAGTGGTCAGACCTCCCACAGCTGTAAGCAGAATACTTCCATGCAGAAGGCCAGAATTTATCCTGATTATTGGTGCCCAGCTAAAGAGACTGTTAAATAGTCTTTATTTTACTTAAAAACCAAACACTGACAGACATTAGGCACTGTCGAATTTTTCTTTCTCTGAATAGTCTTATTCTAGCTAGTGACAACATGGTATATGGACAACTTAACAAAGGTGACAGTGAAAAGCCACTGTTACAAACCATGCTCCCTACTCCCTACCCTACATGTGAGGGTTTCCATGTACATCTCACTCTCAACAAAGCAAACACTTTCCACGGAACAAGGATGGATGTGTGGTCTGAAATAAACAGATACAATAAGCCCTTATTAAAATAATGTTATGTCACATTCTATATCCAGAAAAAGCAAGGAAACTTCAATGGTAAATTTGTTCCTCTAGATAGTCGAAAAATAGAGGCATCGACACGCAAAATGAGTGAGAAACCATGACATTTTCCTGCTGTGTGATGGTTTCCACAAATCCTAAAAAATGATTTAAGTGTTGTAGGAATCCTAATTGGTCTTATAATAAAAGATATTGGGGTAAATGCTGAACGATCAAAAAGACTTTTTTGAATAAGCTACAGCCACTTCTCACCTCACCAACTCCTCAGCTGAAAGGGGGGAGATCCTATCTCCACAAATCCTCAAACTGAATGCCCTGAGATCCTGACTCCCCCTGCCTTATACTCCTCTCTCCACCCACCCATATCCCTTCTGGTCCACACTTTCCTAGGGCTGGGATTAAAGATTTGTAATTCCCAAATACTGGGATTAAAGGTGTTAGCCATCACAGCCTGGCTCTGCTTCCTTTTAGATTAATCTCATGTAACCCAGGTTGGACTTGAACTCACAGAGATCTGTCTGCCTTTGTCTCCCAAGTGCTAGGATTAAAGGCATGCGCCACCACTGCCTGACCTCTATGGCAAACTCTGTTGCTGGCTCTGTCCTTTGACCTTCAGACAAGCTTTATTTGTTAGAACATACACAAAATATTACCACAATTAAGTAGGAAGGTAAACATCATAATCTGACTAATTTGTTCCTCAGAGTCAGTATTCACTCGTATATCTATTTTTAAGTATGCCAATAACTAAATCACCACATGCAAGATACAACATAATAAAGTAAAAAAAACTCAAAGAGATGCTTGCTCTGACTGAAATCTACAACATTCCCCACAGTCTCATGTTTTGAAGCCTCTGGTGTTATTTGCTGTGGAACATCTTGGGTAGGATGATGGAAGCAGGCAACTAAGAGCAAATCCTGGAAGGGTCATTCCCACCCCTGTTCCAGTCATGGTCACTATTTCCTGGTCTGTGTCATGTGACCATTTGCCAGCATCTGTTCCTATGGTCAAAGACAGAGCCATCCCTGCCTGCTACCATGCCTTCCCTTCCAGGAGAACTGAGACCTCTCTGAAACTGTGAGCCAAGAGAAACTGCCCATTGGCTTATCTGTCAGCTATTTTGGTCACACAGCAACCCCAAAGCACCTTATGTAATGCTAGCCTTCCTGTTAGCTCTGAACCTCAGAAAAATGTGATAAATTATTTATCCCCAGAAGGGTAAATTATACCCCCAAATTCCAATTGTTATGGGCCCACGGCAATGAAACTCCTTCACAGTACAAAATGAACACTGAAGAACACTGATGGCCACCCAAACTTCAGTATGGGCCCTGCCTAAGAAGCAATGGCAATTCATCATAAAAATGGTTGCTTATAAAGCTCATTTAAACTTTAACCTTTGGAAATGTAGATTTTTGCATTGATAGCTTTCTGGTCACCACTGAATTATCTGTATAAACAATTCCCTAAACTCTTTACACTGTCTCTTGATATATTCAAAGTTAATATAGGTCTCCAAGAAAAATTAATTCAAGGCATTTCATTCAATTTCAAAATTATGAAAACAGAAGTTGAAGATATAAACTTCAGTCAGCTTTCTAGCTGCTGAATTGACCTAAATGGTCTTTCTGTTTCCTACATGCTGGAAATGACGAAGCTGGTAAATGCCCAGTGTCTTTCACACCAAGGGAGACCCTTGGTTTTTGTCTATTTGTTTGATTGTGATAGGGTCTCATTATGCAGTGCTAGCAGTCTGGAACTTGCTGTATAGACCAATTCAACCTGAAACTCAAAGATTTCCCCTGCCTCTGCCTCTTAAATGCTGAGATTAAAAGTGTGCACCACCACACCCAGCCCCAAGGGAAACACACAGAAAGCTTTCCCAAACTCTGCTTTTCAAGATCACAGGGTCTTTTGTTTTGTTTGAGACACCTAACTTGGTAGCTAAGGATGAACTTGATCTTCTAATTCTCTTGCCTCCATCTCCTAAGTGTAGAAGTTACAGGCACACACTACCATGCTCAGTTATAACAGTGTTCATGCTCATAAAGTAAGAAGGTTTTAAAGCATAAGTAGGGATTGAAGGCCTCTAAGAGACAGCCTGAATAAAGCACAAGTGTAAAACACTGAATAATCAAAATGGCAGGAGAATGGGCAAGGAGGAAGGAACAGAGAACGGAGTATTAACTTTGATCATTAGCATATTCTTTCTTAAAGTACAAGGATGGTAATGGCCAATCCCCAAAGACACATCCACGGAGTGATACTAGCACCAAAGTTACAGATGTAGCCAACCATTTTCTTATTGTAGACAGGAGGAAACCCATGCCTGGTGCTGTAAATCTGGCCAAGAACCATAGCTGAAGATTTCATAGGCTCCCGGAGTATAGCTAATATTATTACTTTGCTAAATGGGCACAGTATCAAACTCTAAACACCTATCTTTCTACCCATACATTACTAGAACTTGGAAGACAGAAAGGTCAGGAGTTCAAGGCCATCCTCAGTTATGTAGTAAGTTCAAAACCAGCCTGAATGTATGATACCCTGTCTTAAAAAAAAAAAAAAGGGCTGGAAAAATAACTCAGCAGTTAAGAATGTTTACTGTTCTTCCAGAGAACCTGAATTTGGTTCCCAGCACATATATCAGACAGTAGCTCACAACTCGTGACTATAGCTCTGGAGAATCTGACAAATTTTTTTGCCTTTAAGGATACCCACTCACAGGTCTCTCTCCCTCTCTCTCTCACTCATACACACACACACACACACACACACACACACACACATACATACACACTCATACACACACACATACACACACATACACACACACATACACATACACACACACATACACACACATACACATACATACACATACACACACACATACACACACATACACATACACACACATACACACATACACACACACATACCACACACACACACACATACACACACATACACACACATACACACACACACATACACACACACACACACACACACACACACCTCACTGGGGAGGGGCTAAAATACTTTTTAAAAATGGGAACAGCTTTCTCTGCCAGAGAATCAGTTCCTGTGAACACTGATTTTCAAATGTTAGGCAGCAGTCAGGAATGAGAAGAGCTCGAACACTCTCAAAGGTATTTTCTGAATTTACAAACCTTTATTAGTTGCAGAATATTTAATAGACCAAAATCAGAAAGACAGATTGTAATCCAAAGAGATAAACACCTCAGAAAAATCACTCGGAAGAAGACAGAGTATAACCTAAAACTATCTCTGAATATTCCATAAGCATGATAGGATGGTGAAACGCCCTGTGGGACAATGTGGGCTGTTTTTTTTTAAAATTATGCATATTGGGTTCTGCTTCTTTGAAATGGAAACAGAGCTTGGTTCCAACCATGCTACTTTATTTACAAGGCCTTCCAGGTTTAAGACACACAATTGGGATGATTATCTGGATCGGCCCACAATTAAGTCATTTAAAGCAGGGTAATGTCTACACTGCATTTTATCTTCTCCAAAAGTCCTACATGATGCTACTGGCAGGTATGACAATGAATTCTAGAGGAGGTGAAGACCTAGAAGGCATGACATGCTACACCTAGGTTGCTATCTGACTGGGAAACAGCTTTGACTCCAGCAACACCGGTGCCCTCAGGATGCTCTGGTCGGGGGAGGGGGCACAGTGTGACCTGCAGTGAATCCTAAGATTGACCAATGGCAATTGCCACAACAGTGTATCGCGACCCTGTGTTAGGATCTTCCTACATGATCCTTCAGGTCTATTAACTCCAAATTTCTGTTTTAGTTTGCTTTTCTAAAAAGTTCTTGTTTTCATGGCTTCCTTTTCCTAGCTTATGTAGTCCCTATAAACACAGAAGAAAAGCAATCTAGCTGTCTACACAAGTTTCTTAAGGAAGTAACAAAACCATGACAGAAGTACGGGGTGAGTCTGCACTATAATTCCCTTCTTCATCCAACTGATGTCCCAACTTGACTGTCCTAAGAAGACACAAGTGACCTAACTGAGCCACAGAGACACAAAATGAAGCCAGCTCCATCATAAATGAAACACCAGGAAAAGGAATGACCTCATAACAGTATTGACTTCTTGCTGGGATTTCCTTTTGTGAATTCATGGCACTATTCAATTTACTTTATGCCCAGGGAAAGTTTAGCAGAATTTTCAAGCTAACCAAATAAAATTAATAGAAATGAGACAATATACATTTAAAAATAAAATATAAGCTGGGCACGGTAGCATGCACCTATAATTCTAGCACTCAAAATGTATGGCAGGAGGATCAGGAATTTAAGGCCAGCCTACAATACATAGGAAGTTTAGGAAGTTTGAGGCCAGACTGGGCTACATGAGACCCTGTCTCAAACAAACAAAATGAAATAAAAATTCCTAAAATGCGAGGACATTATCTAATCAAGTATTTATACTGATCCTATTTATGCTTATATCTGTAACTAGATGCTACTGTATCCTATCCAGCTGTATATCATGAAATCCTGGCTGTCAATTTGATGGGATTTCCTGGGGCCTCTGGGAGGTAACTGGGGTCAGATAAGGTCCTGAAGGTGAGGCTCACCATGGGATTAACACTCTTCCAAGAACAGGAGTGGGCACTGAAGCCAAGAAGAAGGCTCAGAAACTGAGTATGCTGACTCTTCCACTCACATCTTCAGCCTTTTTAAAGCAGGCACAGAACACAAGCTTCAGTTCTGGGCTAAAGGACTTACTTATAAAGATGGGACAGAGCCAGGTGACCGCATCTAGTCTATAATCAGACCAGTCACTGCCTTGTTTATTTTTAAACATTCTTAAGGAAACAAGTCTATATTTGGGGATCATTAAGTACTTAATTAACTCATAAGAGCCAAGCCCCCAAATCCAACAGGACTGCCTGTATATCCACCTCCACGTTATCACAGGCCACTGCCCAGCTTCCTCTTCTTAGGCCCAAAGACCTCAGCCCTCTGCTCTCTTCTCCCCATGACCATATTTATTTTGACTTTAATTCTCAAATATAGAAATATTTCAAGCACTCTATTGACCCAGGTTAAAAAAATCCTGAAGAACTCAAAAAAGGATTAGGCTGGGAAAGTGCAAGCAAACCAAAAACCACAAAACAAACTTCCCCTGGGTTTCAGTCACTCACTGCTTTCAAAGAAAGAAGTTTGCTGGTGAATGGTCCTGACGAGAATCATTTATTGCAGATGGTAAATGAATATATTCATTTTAATTCATTCCTATTATAACACTAAGAACAGTGAGCCCCAGGATTAACGGAAGTCGCCAGAGGAATAAAAATCAATTAAAGATGTACTGTGTGCTTACACACAGACAGACTTAGAAATTCAGTGTTTTAAGCTAATTTTCCTCTTGGTATTTCCAGACTCTAATTTAGTAACACAAGTAACGCTTATTAGTAATATCAATGCACCATATGCTTCCACTGTCAACTTAATAATCTTGAACTTTTTTTAAAAAACTAAAATGTCAATCTAATTTCGGAAATCCCATCCAAAAGAATCTATGCAAAATTATAATTAACAGATTCATTCTATAAGCAGAGTAATTAGCTATGAGCACATTCAATGAATATCTATAATTTGGCTATTTTATATGTTACAATATTATTATTTGAAATCATGAGATTTACAATATCGGGCCAATAGAAAGAGCCATCAGCCCCAGGGTCTACAGCCACATGAATTTCCTCACTTCACCTTCATAGTGAGAAAAAGACAAAGCTCTGAAGCCTCAACAACTTACTACTGTTGTGAAGTCACTATGGAGATGAGTCATTTTGCAGTTCAGGAATTCCAACGTTCCCACTGCTTTATACTAAACAGAAACCTGAAAACATTTGCCTGGGAGACAATGAAAAGGGAGAGTAACGCTAGGGGGGGTATTTCCTAAAAATACTCAAGAAGTGAGGGAAAAACATCAACTTAAAGTTTGCTTTTAATATGATAATTCGATTAAAAAGTTATGCTTTCGATTGTGTATTAAGAACCAAACAGTATATTAAATTATATGTCAGTACACTGAAATAGCTGATGACGTCACTACAAGATACAGCAAAGGCCCAAAAGAAATATTCTCATTTCCAGCATCGTCTCTTATGCTGACGTAATTCTGCTATTGAAATACAGCAACGATGACTGGCAGCTGCCCACAGAGGTGGGCTCAAAAGAGACACTTGGTGCACTCCAAAGGACAAAAGCTCCCAGAACTCTTTCCTTTTCTTGTTCCGGTCCTAGTTTTTACTGTTCTCCAAGCATTTCATACCGTGTATTTTGATCATAATCACCCCCCACTCTTCCAGATCCATCCTCCCTATTTATAATCCACCTTTACACCCTCTTTGTCTGTTGTTGTTGTTAACTTATCAAAACAGTTGCCTTGTGACCGTCACAAGAGGGTAGACCACCCACCAGGGCCATACCCTTAAAAAACTAACTCTTCTTCTCCCAGCAACTATCAATTGCCAGTATCTGATGTCCACACACAGCCCTGCCCCGCATGCTGCAATT
Organism: Phyllotis vaccarum; assembly: GCA_033318265.1. NCBI lineage: Eukaryota > Metazoa > Chordata > Mammalia > Rodentia > Cricetidae > Phyllotis > Phyllotis vaccarum. The sequence goes on along the minus strand of JARWLC010000001.1, from coordinate 59,632,037 downwards.
TTATCTGGCCTAAGCCTGCGGGTGTCTCAATGACGGCAGTAACTATATGTAACTGCCCTACCATGTCCAGAAAACACTGTAATATTGTAGTCATCCACCACCTCCAGCTCTTAACAATTTTTCAGCCCTCTTTTCCAGAATGATCCCTTAGGAAGAAGGGGTGTGACAAAGATGTCCTATTCAAGTCTGATCATTCCATAGTTTCTTACTCTCTGTATCTTGATTAGTTGTGAGTGACCATATACTGTTCCGATGAGGGCTGAGAGATGCACTGCCCTGTGGGTATAATGAGACTCCATCAGTCTAAATACTGTGGCCATTCAGCAAAGTAACAATAATGGGTTCTAACCTGAGGCCTGTCTGTTAAGCTACAGGTGCATTGCCCTAGTAATGCACCACGCATAAATAAGTGGTAAGATAAATCTCTTGCTACAGAGACGTAACAGTTGGCAAACCACCACAGTGGATTGGCTGCAAGGTAGGAGGCCCTCCAAAACTCCTCTCCACGAGCTGAGAGCCAGCCTGGTTCCTGAGGCTACAGCTACCACACACTACAGGCTGACACACCACGTGTGAGATATTCATGCTATGCATTTTGAACTTCCTGTGCCCTGTGTTCAAGTAATTAAAACAGGAAGTCAAAAGCAAGGGAAGGAGGGAGGGAGGGAAGGAGGGAGGGAGGGAAAGCAAGAGATAACTCCACTTTTCTTATCCTCACCCAGCACAGATCCTCAAGGGAATTCATGGCAGTTCAAAGGCTAAGGCAACAGTCCTGGAATTCAGTTTCAAAATGCAGCAGCAGGGCTTCAGAATTCCATAGCCCTGAGCAGCCAAACCTTAACTCCTCATAATAACTCCTTGTTATCCTAGAGAATAGGCAAAGTTGTTCCCCTTCAGCATCTAAGAAAAATTAGGGCTATGTCCACCAGAGACCTACAAAGACTTGTAACATACTCCCCATGCAGTTCAGGAAACTCAAGATCTTTCTGTCCTATGCAGTTCACATACCCTGGATGAGAAACTTCTGTGTAATACCTCAACTTTGGCAATGAAGAAAACAGAATTGGAGTGAACAGTAACTTCTAGATCAGTTTTTTTAAAAGAGCCATTAACTATCCTAAAGTTCTCACGAGTCTTCTCAAAGGCTCTTGACACCTTTATGTGTGCCCATAATCCCAACACTGGAGAGGCTGAGGCAGGATGAGCCCTAGTTTAAAGACAGCCCAGGCTACACAGTGATAGTCTGTCTCCAGCAAGGAAGGGTGGGGGAAGCACCTCTGATAAAAACCAAGAATGAAAGAAACTAATAGATGTAGAAAAACCAAACTCTTTGCTGCAGCCTAGGATGGGGAGATAGTGCTACCAAGGCAGACTTTAGCCGCTTGGCATGCAAGGATCACGTGACTCCTGTAAATAAATCCCCTTAGATTGGCAAAAACTAAAAAGCAGTCTATAACAATCATCATTTTATCCAAATGATCTCTCGTTACTGGAGACAGAGTGACTCATGAATATTTTACACAGTAGAAATGTAAATGTTTTACGATTGTATGTAGAAACCTAATACATATCCTTTCTCTGTCTCTGGATCTGCATTTAGAATTTCAACGAACCTTAGATTTAAAACATTCCGGAAGAACAAAACAAAACCAACCAACCAACAAACAAACCCCAGCTTGCACCCTCTATGATGGTTTGAAAGAAAATGGTACTCAAAGGGTGTGGCCTTGTTGGAGGAAGTGTGTCACTGTGGAGGCAGGCTTTGAGGTCTCATATATGCTCAAACCATACCCAGTGAGTGTCTCAGTTCACTTCCTATTGGCTGCAATATATTGAACTCTCAGTTCCTTCTCCAGCGCTGTATGTCTGTACACCATCATGGTGTCATGATGAGAATGAGCTAATCATCTGAAACTGTAATGTTTTCCATTTTAAGAGTTCCTGTAGTTATGGTGTCTCTTCACAGAAAAGAAAGAAAGAAAGAAGGAAGGAAGGAAGGAAGGAAGGAAGGAAGGAAGGAAGGAAGGAAGGAAGGAAGGAAGGAAGGAAGGAAGGAAGGAAAGAAAAAAAGACCCCTAAGACACACACTGAGCATGTACTTTTTTTCTTAACATCTTCCCTAAGGAACACAGTGTTGACATTGTAATTGCATGACAAGTATTATTAGCCCTTACAGAGTACTTGGTCCTACAATATAGAATTGACTTACAGTATATGGTAGGTTGAAAGCACCATACCATTTATATAAGGGGCCTGAATATCTGAGGATATTTAAGACCAAATGATCTTAATGCTAATCTTCCACAGATACCAAGGGATGGTGCACAGATTAAAGTCAATAGAAATAAATATTATTTTCAAAGGCATATAAAAACTTATATATTTAAATAAAAAATAGGAGTATGATGGCTAGCTTTAATTGTCAACATGACAGAACTTAGAATCACCCAAGAGTCTTGATGAAGGGCCATTTATATGGAGATGGCCATAGGAGATTGTCTTAACTGATATGGGAAGACCCAGTCCACAGGAACAGCATCATTCTCTAGGTAAGAGGTCTGAACTGTGTCAGAACAGAGAGGTCAAGCTGAACACATATAAATACAGGCATTCATTTCCCTGTTCTTGATCGTGGATGTGTTATGCCTTAGCTATTTGAAGTTCCTGCCTTGCCTTCCCCACCATGATGGACTAAAGCCCAGAATTATAGCTGAAATAAATTCCTTTCTCTGACACTAAGTTACTTTGAGTCATAGCATTTTATCACAGCAACAGGACCAAACCTAGAGAGGAAAGACTCCTCTCTGCCCATTTAGAACTTCATATGTAAAAGTTCCTAAAACAAATAACAAGTCACACAAATACCAGCTCTAATAGAGGTCTGACAATGAACCCTAACTTCTATCCTTCACAGAAATTTCCGTTCACCCATCCCAGTCAGAATCTAGGTAGGGGCAGAGAAGACTGTCTGCAAGGCTTGCTCCAGGGTGCATAAATCCAGGAAGATGCAGGAAGAAAGCTCCCTAGAAGAACAGTCACAGAAACCTGAGAGTCACCTGGACACACCAGCTAAGGAATGATACCAGCCTCCAGGACGGAAAGAAAAAGTCAAGAGTCTTTCACAGGTTTTGAACCCAGATGATTTACTAAATAATGGTGGTTTTGACTAGAGGGCTTTTCCCAAAGACTAAGAAAATGTCCATTTTTCACAGTATAAAATGTAGAGGGGAGCTTTTCAGTCACAGGTGCTGAAATTAAAGGGACCCAGAGGAAGCCACACCATGTCTTTTTCATTTTTCTCAGAAGCATGCGGCTCAAGGTCACCAGGTCCTGGGAAGCTGTTTCTGAATCAAACGACACTGGTAACAATCTGGACTCAAGATTTCAGGTACTACCAGTATAGCAGGTAGAGAGGGAACCTGGGATACGGTATAAGCTATTAAATCCAATAAGGGACATTCAGATGGGCAGGCCCCCTCTCTGGTCTGCTCAGGCAGGAGGCAAGAAGCAGATTCCGGGCAAGAAGGCAATTAGAAGGCACTAACAAGAGCCAGAGAGAACTGGTGGATCTAAGCGGAGGAAAAGCACATCCAAAGAAGGAATAGGACACATGGGGCATGTGGTGGGAGACAGGCAATATCGTCAGAAAGAACTGGAGGTTGTCGATACTGAGCCCTTCAATGCTTCCCACATAAAACCAGAATTGGTTCCTTAGACTGGGGCGTGGCCCCGTTAGGTGGAGTGTGGACAGGGGCAGCAATCTAATTTAGGCAATTCTAGGTCCCTCTGTAACTTGGGCAGTGAATGACTAATAGTGTAAATCAGACTCAAGAAATCATGAGTCACACTTCAGGGAAACTGACATTGCTGCCAAAGAACTTCTCTGGGAACTGGGAACACATGGACGTGGACAAATATTGTGGGATCTAATATTTGGGGCCAACACTGAATACTGCTCCTTCCCTTTGCATAGGGTCAGTTTTAGTTTAGCTTCTTAGGGCTCTTCAGTTACCAAAGGAGGCTAAGAAAATCCATCTAAAATGTGGCTCAGTCAAGAAACTCCAATAAGTGCTGACCTTTCGGAAAATGTAATTATTATACTTGACATTCTGTGCGGAAGGAACCAACCCACATTCCATTCTCAATGGACTGGTGTCACACACAAGCACCAGCAGCATGCTCACTCAGGGACAGCATGCAAAATGACTTCTAGTTTGGATTCAGAGAGCAAAGCAATTAAAACTTGAATTTCTAAACCACGAGTTCACTTTTCCTACATGCTGCCCTCCCCCCCACTCACACTGAAAGTTAGCTTCCTATTATAGGTAAAAACATTGTGTGAGCCACTGACAAGATTACAAAAATAACTAAGACCCCAAAGTACCTGACTTTAAATAGAATTAAAACAAGTAATGTTATGTAGCACTTTAAAATTTAACTCAAAATGTCTTTACCAGATATTCTTGTAGCTCAAATACACTGGACTATCAGGGGTAGATAACTACATACAGATTAATCTCCCAAAATACTATTCAATGTGAAAAGGGCTAAGCATGAAAAATTATTATACTCCACTTGGTTCTATTTACATGAAATCCAACAGCTGGCAAACTCAGTCTTCAGGAGAGGTCATTAAAATGCTCCCCTGGGCTGAGGAAGGAGGCTGAATAAAAGGCAGTTTGGGTGTTGGAAATGGCCTACACCTGGTTGTGGTTGGTAGTTACACCCAGGACTGAATTTGCTAAGCTGAACAATTAACAGGCATACCACTATATATGAAGTGAAAATTTAAAAATGCAGTCCAAAGCATCACTGGACTCAGGCTCCCAGTCAGACAAAAGCATGGCAGAAAGCTGCATCTGTAGCTCTCATGCTTCCTCAACCTCACCTATAAAGAAGATTCCCATTTAAGAAGGAACCACATGTAATGGATATAAAAGTAAACTGAGGCGTCGTCAGTCTGGTATGAACAATCCTAATATAGAAAAGAAGCAACGGGATTTTTTTAAATAGCACATGAAAAGTGAGCTTGGATTCATGCCCTCCTGCCATGGCCTGAGCACAAAACAAGCCTGACTTTGGCCCTTTCATATTTATCTGGGCGCTGCGACTACTCACAGGGAAGGGATTCTAGAGAGACTCTTGGCTAGGGTTTCAAGAGGGAGAAGCTTGAGAAGAGCAGGAGAGTCACCTGTGGGGCTTTTCCACCTCCTGGGACCTCTGATTCACAGCCCAGGGGCTCGGCTATGACTCCCAGCAAAGTCAGTCCCTCCTCCTCCCAAATGAAGTGACTCACTTCCCTCAGCAAATGCAGCAGGAAAAGAGAAGCTGATCCTGGCTGAGAATCCAGGATATTTATTCTCCTCCTGGTCCCCATGCCTCTGAGGTCAAGAGAGGAACCAACTAGGTGCAGGAAACGGCTGTACCCACTGTCTCCCCGTTTCTTTTGGGAACTCAGGAAAACAAACAGAATTGATGGCATCGAAGGTCCAGCACCCTATCCTTTAAAAACTTACAAGAGGGGGAGGACTGTGCTAGGTTGAACTGCAAAGCCATTATGAAGGAATCCGAGGATGCAACCAAGTTTGGCTGCCTCTAACCCAGTGTTGCTATTGCAGGCAACACACCAAAAAATGATGTGGCTTAGGACTGTGAGCAACGGTATTCTGCAAGGTGCATTAAAAGCCACAGAAATCAATATAAATACAGCCTGTGCCCGACCATTTCCCCAGCCTGAAAGCAGATGCAGGGTTTTACACATTTGCCAAATGTACATTTGAGCCTTCTCCCAGCCCTGCTTTTCAAAGAGATGTTCCTCTAAGATCATGTTATTTTTAGCATCATGAAAATAACAGCTGCACTGCCAGCCATCCCCCAGTGAAAGTTCCTCCCCTGGAGGCACATCCCTCCTCACTGTGCTCTCCTGGTCTGTTCTCCCTTTATAACCTTAAGTATAACCTGCTGAGCTCAGTTGATAGGTCTGCTTTAGCCTGCCAAAAAGTCCATGTTGCTGAGGGTAGGGGCCATTTATCTTATCTACGGCTCATTTCCTAGTGCCAAGCACCACACACCTAGCACACAGAAAGCACTATGTGGACTTGAAGTACATGAGCAGAATCCTGCATGTGTTGAGGTTTTATGTATCACATCTAGAGTATAAACTCCACCTGCTTCTGCATCCTCAGGCCTTACAGAGTGCATGGCCTATAGGAGGTCTTCATTAAACACTTATTGAATTAATACAGACAGAAAGGTGAGACCAATCCTGTGTGCTGGCACAGATGTAATATGATGGGTATTTTTTTAAAAAAAAATCAGGTCTGATATGCAAACAGGGCTCACTGCTGGCAATCCAGTCAGAGTTCAAAGAGACTTTTCTGGTCAAATAAGTTAGTCAACACTATCTATGGTTGAACTCTTCAAAATAAGGACATGAAGTATGAAATGTGCCAGAAGCCACAGCTAAGGCCGCTGTACCGCCCAGGAAAACCATGATTACCCTACTGCTGCAAAGCCTTTGGTGTCTGTCTACCCTCAGCATGATGAAAGGCTTGTCTGCAGGTGTCCGCATCTTCTCTATGATTTACAAGCCTGTTATAGACGCCTGTACCCAGCGGTCACTAAATACTATTTACATTTAAATGGAGGCAGGAACCATGAGAGGCCCTTGTAGCAGAGGCTGGACTCCCAGCTCTGTGACTGAAGAATGGACTCAGGCTCACACTGGTCTTAAACTCTACTCCCTCTTCCTTCCACTGTGTTTTCCCTCACCCCAAGAGGATGCGATGTATTAGCCTTCCTCAGTCTGGGGTTTGGGGGTTGGGGGTTTGGCCTGCAGCCCAGCTCCAACAACTGGATACAGGTCAAATTGCCTCTACCTTCTCAGCGTACAAAATGAGAAAGCATTGTTTCCTATACCTACCCTGCAAATGATGTGGAGTTTTCACTCTTGCTATCATTAAATTCAAGAGTTAAAACTACAAGGGCAATAATACATAGTGTGTTCATGCCTTCCACTTTCTATTTGTCTTGTATTTATTGGTATCTTTTAACTGCTTTTGTTTAACTTTCAAGCCCTTTAACACTATCCAATGAACAGAAAATTTTAAGTCTCATGGGCAATTAAACATTCTGGAATTTTAAATTTATCTACTATTAGAATAAGTAAAAGCAAAAGACACTTCAGAGCACCCAACCCAGTGCAACTGTGCTGTAGCCCCTCTGTATGTCTGTGACGCTCTTACCCTTGGCTAGAGACACCACTTTGTGCAGTGGACAAGAACCAATGCAGACTCATAACTGGTTCATAGTGCTAAGAACAAGCAAAGGGAGGTAGTACTCAGCCCTAGATGGAGTATCTACATCAGCATCCCCATCTAGGCTCAGTAGCAGGAAGAATGGATGGAAAGAATGTAGCCTGGAGGTGGGGAAGTGGGGGGGTGGGGAGTGTAGTAAAAGACATGGCCTTTAGAGGCAGAACTTAACAGTTCCGGTCACCGTCACCGGCACAAGATCTGGGGATCAAGTCTCTAGCACGTCCGTGGGGGTCTCCCAAGGCCAAGCTAGGGGAAGGAAAAGTCATTTGTCTTTGCGGGGGTAGTTGGCCATGTTCCAGTGGATGACTCGGCAGCATTAATTGGACACAGTAGGTTAATTAACAGGGTAGGGGATGGAGAGCATGGGGAGATAAGGAAGAACATATGGGAAGGGAACATGAGTTAGAGAGGGACATACTGGGTGGGTCCAGGGAAACCTAGAAAGGTAAGTGTGAGATTAATATGATCAAAATACATTTTATACTTATGTATGATCTTATTTCTTAAACTTTTAGAATAAAGGCTATCAAAGTACCATCAATCACAATGACCTTTACACTATATTCTCTTATTTTTCTTACTAAAATCATATCAAGGTAATACAACCCTGTGATGAAATGCATATACAATAAAATTTTACTGGTTATTAATTATCCTAGTCATTTATACTTTTTCATATTTTAGTTGTCTTATACAATGTTGTTTATGGCAATGATTAACTTGGCCAAGAATCACCCACTGTGTTGTATTAATCCTGTAGCCTAGCTTCCCAGTCACATGGCAACACTTTAGCAGTCAGTATCTTTGCCTTACTAGTTCATCAGAAGCTATCATCAGGCACCAGGCTGCCCAGTAGGGCCACAGTCCTCAAAACAGTAAAGTAGAAATAAAAATACAAAGTGACAGGGGATGTGGAAGCAGAAATCACTGGCTTGGGGAAGGTGAAGCTCCTCCAGGACAGCCAAGAGGTAACCCTGGGTTCAGACTTAGCTAAAAACAGCTACACAAACGATTGGCAACATCAGTTTACAACTGTGGAAGGCTCAGTTGAGCAGGCATCACCCTGAAAGCACGTAGTTTTCAATGATATCATTCATTTGCAATTTCCACACATCCTGCATGCTGTGTGTTCCCCATTTTACAGAGGACGGTCGCGTTGATCACTCAAAGTCACACAGCTGGTTGAATGTTGGGATCAGACTGTGAACTTGAATGTTCTCCCTCTCTGTGTTGCAACAGGCTAAAGCATCTGAAGAAGTATGGAGACAGATGATAAAAGACTCTTAAGAAAAACGAGCAACTGAGGAGGCCAAACAGCTGACATGAGAGGAAAAAACGGAAGCAGAACAACCACCCAGGAACTACTTCCACATGGCAGGCAGCTAAAGTATAGACCCCAGGCCAGCACAGGGCTACTGGTGTGCATCTCAGCTAGACAAAGCATGACAGGACCAGTCCACACCACTGGCCAATTAAAAGTCAGGCTATCACTAACAGATGGCAGATACAATCTTTCAATACAGGAGTCATCCTTTCCTCCCCACCTACAGAGTAAGTCCCTGAAGGCTAACTCAGGGTTTCACCCTCAATTCCAGCCCTTGGCTGACCTGGTCCACACTTCTCAGGATTCAGAAGGGAGGACACCTCCAGTACACAGCCTGGTCCCTCCTCCCCTCCAGATCCATATCAATTCCCAAAAAGCCCTGATAGCCCTGGAAATCTCTAGAGAAGAAAATGTCGCTGAGAAGGTCAAGACCCAGATAATCTTGAATTCTACAGAATATTCAGAGGTGACGAAAGTGAAATGGATGTTCTCTGGTAGAAAACTCCAAGGCTGAGGGAGTGTAAAGCTTAAGTGTTTAAAGCTTTTTTACCCATCCCTCCTCTCAGGGGATTCCTGACTGGTTGCCCTCCGTTGGATAGTGAACATAATTCTGTATTTCCAGCATGAACAGCAGGGTCACAAAGAGCTCTGATCACTAAGAATCTCACCAGTTATTCTCTGTCCCTTATTCTCTGTTCCTTACCTAGTCATTTTCCCAGAGCTAATTTATAATGAAAGCTAGTCACTGTCTTAGTTAGGGTTTTATAGCTGAGAAGAGACTCTGAGACCATGGCTACTTTTATAAAAGAAAACATTTAATTGGGGACTGGCTTACAGGTTCAGAGTTTCAATCCATTATCATCATGGCAGGAAACATGGCGGTATGCAGACAGACATGGTGCTGGAGCAGGAGTTCTACATACAGATCCGCAGACAACAGGAACAGAGATTGAGCCACTGGGCCTGGCTTGAGCTTCTGAAACCTCAAAGCCTGCCTCAAGAGACAGACTTCCTCTAACAAGGCCACACCTCCTAATAGTGCCACTCCCTCGAGCCTGTGGGAGTCTTTTTCTTTGAGACCACCACAATCACCAATTTGAATGTCTCCTTCCTCACTTACTTTGCACTACATATACACACATTTCATCAAACTCTCTGCTGGCCACTGGGGGATGATACGATACGTGCCACAGAGCCACCTGTGATCTCCACATCTCATCAACCACGTATTAAGAAGCCACTTCACATTAACCCCTACAGCTCTTAGCTAAGATTCCTTAAGAAGAATTAATTTAGAATCATGTTTCCCAGTATTTGGAAAACATTATCAGCAAATTAATCTCTGTAAAAACGGTTGACTATTATTCCTTAACTCTTACCTTTAAACAAATAGTACTGCAGAATATAGGCACTGTCATGACTACCCTTGGCCAATCACTAAGCTTCTGGGTATATAACAAGATACAAGAGAAACAGGCAGCTATGGTTCAGAGGAAACACTATAGTGGTATCATAAGTTAAGAGTAGCAGTTCCCATGACTCCTTTAAAAAATAAAAAGAAAGGAAGGAAGGAAGGAAGGGAGGAAGGAAGGAAGGAAGGAAGGAAGGAAGGAAGGAAGGAAGGAAGGAAGGAAGGAAGGAAGGAAGGAAGGAAGGAAATACAATGGTGACATTGTGACTACAGATTGTAGCCTTGCTGAGCAGCATAGTGTCTGATGCAGAGTTTCTGACATATAGATGAGTAAATAAGAGAGAGAATGGTCTGATTACTGAAGAGTAGGTGTGTATGTGTCCTCTTCCTAGTACTGATTAACTCAGAGTAGATGTGTATGTATGTGTGCATCATTCGTGTATGTATATTCTCTTCCCAGTACTGATTACTGAAAAGCAGGTGTGTGTGTGAGAGTGTGCACATGTATGTGCACATATATCTGTGAGTGTACATGTGTGTGTGAGTGTACACATGTACTTGCACATGTATATGTGTCCCCTCTTCCCAGATCTAAATGTATCCTCCCATGTACCTCACAGGGCTGAAGAGACAGGCTTTGAGAGCTGAGAAACTGCCCTCAGGTGACAGGCTCTAGGAAATGGCCACCAGGTGCTGGCTGACACAAACCAGTCTCTCAAGGCTGTTTCCCTCTTTCCTGTACAGCAATGAGGGCATTTATTTATGGCTCCCTTTTCTTCCCTAAAATTATTTTCTATCCTCTATAAGACTTGTCTTTGCCCCTAAGAAACCAAGAATCTCCTAAAAATCTGCTTTTCTCCCTTCTTAAGCAGCGTCTAAAGCCATGAAACTTATACCTATTTCTTTACATATTACTGGGAAATCCTGACTTTGCTTTTCAGAAATAGCGAATTGTGTTTTACACAGATGAAGTAAGCAGGATGTTTCATAAGAAACAGAAAGAGATAAAATGATTCAAAGGGATGCAACTATTTCAAATCATTATGAAAATGAGGTAGAACCTTAAAAGAAATAAGGTTCTAGATGTGTTTAAAATAGTTTTTCTTTTGAATAATGGTTCTCATAAGACTGCACAAATAAGAAACAAAATGTTTCAAGATCATTTCTATGCGATGATACCATGAGAAAAACTCCACCATCATTTTGAGCATGCAAAGCCAGAGCACATATTTTTTCAAACATCGAGCTATGGTGTCTGAAGAGATCATAAAACTTCAATTATATAAACAGAATCTTGGTTTCTACAAAACAAACTTTATAAATAAGCCTTTAATTTGCATAATTTTACTTTGTAAAAGAACATCAATTTATATGACTTTGACCCAAGGGTAATTTTTTTCCCAATCTTAAGTATTTGTACTTTAAAATAATGTGGCAAATTACAGAGTTCTGATATCCTAAATAAAGTATTAAATATAAAAGCAACATCTGGATTTCACCAAAGAATATATATATTTTTAATTTGTGGTTTTGGCTGCGGATCTTCCGACAGCAAGATCTGTCAGTTGGTATTCAAAAATGTAGCCAGGGCATCATAAGTACAGAGGCGGGGAAAGCTGTCATTAACCCTTCAACATGTCTCTGCGCATGTTCCCCTGGATCCTCTGGCTGAATATTATCTGCATCACTCTTTGGCCCACATCCAAAGTCCTCTGGTGTTGACATATCATCTTATACTCTTCAAATTGGCTGTTTCTCAGGATGGATGCCAATTAATTTTAGCTGCAAAGCTGAAAAGACAAAGCTAAACAAAGGCCAAAAGGAACCATAGAGTAATGACATGGGCTGGGAGTGGCTCAATGGCAAAGCACTTGCCTGGTGTGCACAAGGCCTGGGCTTCCATAATGAGAGTGATGCAAGCCTGACACAGTCAGCTGGCTACTTTAAATTCCCACACTCTTGGTCCTAAAAAGGACATTTTCTTAGTGGGAAGGTAACCAGATATATCTCTTTGTTCTAAAAACTAGGCTGCTTTCACCAAGTCCCAGGCTTGAATGCACTGTGTCTAAAGTGGATCAGGCAGCTTAAATCATATGGCATGAAGACGAAATCAGCCCTTATCACCAATGTCTTGTTAAACAGCTACTATGTGAAAAGCATCGTCATGAGTAACAGAAAGCGTCTCCCGGTGAGACTCCAGCTTTTGGTCCGGATGTACCGCTAAGGAGAAACAAAGAGACGGGTACAGGGTAACTCTGACTAAAACACACTCCTTTCAGTCTAGCCTGTTAAAATACCACCTTCAGAGTTCAATATCATCCTCTACTTCAGGCATGCACTATATCATTCTCACTACTGCACTATCTTCCACAATGTCAGAAGTAAAACCGGATCTCCAATGGGAATATGCCTGATCTAAAGTTCTTTGCTTCTAAAGGGGGAAAAAGGAGGAACCAGCAACATACTGCCACTCTGGCAACCCCACCCTCACACAGACTCCTCTAGAGTAATGCTCTTAGAGCCATTGTCATGTGCAGGTTACCAGAGAGAGACCAAAGGACCTTTTGAAGAGCTGTCATTCGACTTGAAAGTTAGAATGTGGATGATACGTCATGACTATGAGTGGAACTTTTTTTGATCACTGTTTTAAACTCTCATTTTTTTGTTAAAGAAAATGCACATTTACACACACACACACACACACACACACACACACACACACACACACGAATGGAGCCTAAGTTGAAGGTAGTACTGGGTTCATTTGGAATTTAAGCCATTGTGCCTTTAGGAATCATATCCTCACCATCTATCTTCCCATCCCTCCCCTGCTGGCTCAGCTACCCACACCTCTCTACAGCTAGATCAGCAAAGTTACATGCTTTCTCCTTGGTACCATTTCCGTACCAGGACTTCTCCGGACACACCCCTTAATTACAGAGTTAGTAACAGATTACTGCAATACAGGGAGCAACGAAGCAGAATAACTGAGTGTATGTATTCTTCAGACAACACAGAGGAGAATTCTACAAAGCCATAAAACCGTTAAGCATTCTGTTAAATCATTTCAAGAGTGAGTCACTCAGCAAGTGGCCCATGCCTATAATCCTAAAACTCAGGCACAGAGACAGGAGGACCGGAGAGTTGAGAGCCAGCGAGCCTCAGCTACATACTGAGTCCAAAGGCAGCCTGGTTGTAAGAGACTGTGTCTCTGAAATAATAAAATAAAAATAAGTGAATAAGCATATATATATATATAATATATATATATATTATATATATATATGAATCATTCATTCTTTCAGTAATTAACTGGATTCTACCTAAGCCCTAACTTTAAAACTCAAAATCAACTTATATTTTAGAGGAGAGTGAAAAAGAGAGAATGATAAAAAAAAACTTTATGAATAGATACATTTGAGATAGTTTGTATAATTTCTGCAAGACTTTAATGAACTCCACCCAACACCGAGAAATTTACTCTTCAGTTGTAGAGATAATAACAGCAAAGATAATGAAACACAAAGACGAAACCAAGATGAACCAAGAAACAAGGGATATGAGGCTGCACTGGGCGTCTCTGAGGGACAGCATCATCAGTATTATCTGTAGGAGTTCGTAACAGGCTTAGAAGGAGAAGAGTCACTGAGAAAAAGAGGAAATGGGGCTGAAAACAATGGTCTAAACCAAAATAGCCAAGACACCAGCACCCTACCTACCCCACACTGTCCATCCTTCTCATGCTACCTACCCCACACTGTCCATCCTTCCCATCCTACCTACCCCACACTGTCCATCCTTCCCATGCTACCTACCCCACACTGTCCATCCTTCCCATCCTACCTACCCCACACTGTCCATCCTTCCCATCACTCAAGATACCAGTCACACTAGGTGTGATAGCTAGAATCATCCACTTAGAGATGGCTTTCTTTCCTTAAACTCCAGGGCATATTGCTTAATCCTTGGGTCACTGTAGTCACTTCTAAACCCTAGGAAGCTTTGCAATACCACCTCCCTCCCACTCTGCTTCCCAGCATGCTGCCAGATGCAGATCTGGTTTTCCAGGATGCTTTTCTGGGGCTCCCAAGCTACAGATGAGTCAGTCTTCAAAGATAAGTGGAGAATTCTTCATAAGATAGTCCCTCCATATCTGTGCCCTGGAAACTCCCTCCGATCTTTTGTGCACCTACATGGGCTAGACTTTCCACAGCTTCGCCACCTCCTCTGCAAAGTGCCCTCCCACAGTTCTGCATATACTTCACATAAAGCTACCTTCTACAAGTGTCGTGTTTCAAGGGATGCCATCCTGGAATAGGGATGCATCTTGCCTTGGTCTAATATATACCATAGTATAGAAGGGCTACTCAGCTAATGCTAATGAGGCCTGACAGACTAGGTCTAGAAATGGGGGTGATTAAACATGAAACGGACTGAGAGAATAGTACATGTCTGTCTAAGACTCTAAACTGAAAGAGAAGAAAGTCCGAAGAGGCATGGTTGGGCCATTATCTCACACGGCCTCCGTCTACTTCCTAAACGGCGTGACAATCAGGATGAGAACTCACAAAGTCAACTACCAGAAACAGACAGTAAACCTAAGGCCTTCAGCCATCTACCATCGAACCTAACTAACCAAATCAAACCAAGCCATCTGAACCGAGCTCTTCCTCATCACTCCCATGTCAAGAACCACTTTCCCTTGGCAGAGTTTGAACCATAACTCAAGAAGATTATGAAAAAAAAAAAAAAAACCCACTAGACCACCTGAGGAGTGAGAGAACTGAAGAACTATATTAGTCAAGAGCTTCTACATTCTGTCACAAAACTATTGCTATCACTTTTTATGCGGCTTGAGAATGGGGCCTAATGCCAACATATAAATGAGGATCAGAGAACATGTGGAAGTGGGTTCTCTCCTTCCATGTGGGTCCCGGGGATTGAACTCAGGTCCTCAGGTGTGGTGACAGATGGATGCCTTTACCCGGTGTCCTTTTTCTATCACTTTTTTAAATCAAGAAGAAATGATGCTGAATCCACTCACTGATTAACTGGAGGTGGGAACATGCTAAGGACAGACCTTGGACAGACCTTGAAGCGCCAGGCACCTGTGTTATAATGGTCTCCACCAGGGCTCCCACACTGCTGCCTAGACAGGATTTCTGTGGCTGGTTTGGTGAATTGAGAAAGCAAGTTTTGCCCATGGGTTCATCCATCAGCATGGCTTTTAGGCATAATTTCCAGTAGCTGTGAGGTAAGCCAACGAGGAAGACATCGTGGGTAGTTTACCATTTTCAATTCTCCATTTGGGTTCATTCTCCATAAGGAGGTCGACCTGGCACCTAAGAGCTTCAAGAACAACCTGAATTGTTTCTAAAGCTCTACAACCCGGTCAAGAAGGCTTGACTTCATACATGTAGATGAAACATCTCTGTGATGCCATCATATACTTAAAAATATTCTGCTTTCATTGCTTGCAATCAGCCTTTGAGGATGTCAGGGCCTCATGCCAAAGTAGTTTTCCTGCTTTGAATTATAAAGCTAAGAGAAATTCAACAGAAAATGTCAATACTGACTGTGCTTTAAACTACTCTACAACTACCAGAGGAGTGACATACACCGAAGAAATATATTTATCAGGAGCTTTCCCAGTACAAGAATTGAGGTTACGGTTACCTTCTTCATTCAGTCAATGTCTCCTGCAGTTGGAAATCGGAATTACTTTGTAACAACCTGTAGAATACATACTGTCAGCCTACTTCAGTAACCTCCAAGAAGGCTTATCATTCCTATCGTTATCATTTATAGGACACAAATGTTCAGAGGCATGGTGAAGCATTTTCTGATAAGTCACTGTACTCCACATTAAAATTGTAATTCAATAAAGAACAGCCAAAAATTGCCAGAACCCTGCTTAAATCTTTGTTGTCTGACAAAATCGGTTGTCTGCCAGCTTATGTATCAATCTAAATACTGGAGGGTATGGCGAGAAGAAGCAGAGGTAATTAACTACATCTGCTGTTTTACTTCATGGAACAAACCTGAATTACATCGGTCACTAAAAGCAAAGCCAGCCTTACTGCAGGCTCCGAGGATGAACCTGATGCCTAATCATGTAACCTAATCATGTAATGGAGGCTAGACCAAATTAGATTTTCTTTCTAAATTGAAATCTGACGGCACCAAGTATTAACACTGAGTCTCTTGCTTACGTCAACTTCTTTTCTGGCTCGATTCTCACTCTACACCTCACTATGACAGGCATGAATATTTTTCTAAGAAACTGACTGTGTTCATTTGAGTTGAACCCTTTAACGTTGCTTCCATGGATGGTACTTTTATGTCATGGTCACTTACTATTCAACCCTACTAATCAGTTGCATCCCAACATCTTCTGCCTACGGTGGCCAGGTACAGAGCCTTAACCTGCACAAGTCTGGTAAATCAGAAACTTGGGCTTAACAGTGTGAGGCGCCAAGGAGGTCAGCCTGTGTGCACTTTTCTCTCCTCTTAAAAAAGGAATTCCATTTGCTCTCTCCACAAAGATGAGAACCTGACAAATCGCTCTGTCAAAACGAAAGGTCCAGGCTAAGCCTTCGCGTGGTTTGTCCCAGACCCAGGGGGTTATCAAATTCCACTGACTTACATGATTTGTGGTCATCTGAAAAGAAGGAAAAGCCACACCCAACTCCTACATTTACTTTGTAAAGTGTTTGGAGGCCATGAGAAGGAGCGGTTTGACATCCAGGAGGCCTGGAGGAAATGAGCCACCGTCCTCCGCCCGGCGTCGCCCGGCGCGTGTCCCGGCCCCAAGCCCGCCGCTCCAGCCCTTTTGTTTGTATCTCTGCGGGCCGGTGCGGGGCTGCGGGTGGGACCGGCGTGCGGCGCAGCTTGTGGCCTCCGCGGAACCGGATCAGGTGTGTTGTGGACCCAGCAGGAACCCCGAAAAACCTCCCCGAAGCCGGCGCAGGAAAAGCCCTGAAGTTGCTTCTGAGCAGCGGCTTCCGAGCAGAGGCGTCCGCCCCGGATCCCCGCGCCCCGGCCCCGGGCACTCACCGATGTCTCCATCCTCATCGTCATCCTCTTCCAGCTCCATGTTCAGCAGGACGTTCCTAGTCATCATCTGCATGTCTCCCCCGGACGGGCACTCGGCTCTGCTCGGCGCAGCTCGGGTACGCTCGGCTCTGGCCGCAAGCTCCGCTCAGCCCTCTCGGCTCAGCCTGCTGCACGCCGCCCGCGCTCTTCTTTACTAGCGGCGCAGCAGGCGACTGAGCATGCCCAGAGAGACGCCGCCACTCCCGCCCCAGATCAAACCGCCCCGGCTTCGGAGCGCCCAGGAGGAAGTAGGGATGGGGGTGGGGCTGGGTTCGTCCTGCTGCGCCTGCCGGACGAGCTAAGACTGCAGATGCAGGCCGACTCCGAGGGGTTCGCAAGGACTTTTAAACTATTCTGCAGAATGGCAAGGCGTCAGAATGTGGCAGATTACTGTAGAGCAGACCACAAGTGCGCGAGCAAGGAGAGCCCTCTATCCCCCGGCCCCCAAGGGAACAACCGCACGGAGTGGTCGCGGGGTGCAGCGGGTGCTGGGGATGCAAATCAGACCTCCAAACCAGGGACTAGACCGGAACACGTCACAGCTACGTGTAAATTCTTTAATAGGGAAATATGGAAAAAAACCACAGTACCAGGAAGAACAAAGAAATGAAAGGGAGGAAATGAAGGCAGAGTGAAGGAATGCCTCCCTCAAACTCAAGGACACAGAAACGAAGGGAGTTTGCTCCAAAAACGCAGGCAAGCAGTTAGAACCGCGGGGCCCTTGGGTCGCCTGTCTGCAGAGCTACTGTCAAGGACGCCGGTGAAAAGTCATTTCTCTGCAGTGCTGGGATGGAGCTCACTCACTGGTGGAGCCTTGCTTCCTGCGCTCATTCCTGTTCAATGACAACTGGCTCTGCTGTGTATTTGATTCTTCCATATACTTTACTCTCTTTCTCTTTTCCCTCCCAGATGCTGGGACTGCAGCCCAGCACACCTGGCATGCCTTGGGAGCACTCTACACCGACCTATACTCACACAGTTATTTTTAAAGGTCTCACGTGAAGGTAAAGAAAACATTAGGATCAATATTAACATAGAAATATAACCACGAATATGCACTAACACAATATGTACTAAATTACTCTTCAGAGAATGAGTAGGAAACACTATTCCTGCTTCTTAAGGTACAGTTTTAGTAAAGAAGATTATTTCTAATATAAAAAGTAGGTGTAGAGCTCTGGAGAGACTGAGATGGGGGGGGGCTGTACTCTCAACTAGACCTTTAATCCCAGCACTACAGAGGCTGAAGCAAAACTGGTCTTCAGGATCAGGGGTGGAGGGTGGGGGAGGGAGGGCGCCTTTACAGGTCTAGAGGTGTTTGGGTTACAGGAGCAATTTCCATTTTCTTCATTCAGCAGATACTTACTTGGCCCTTTTTCTGTGCCGCGTAAGATTCTGAGTATTTTATAGTCTTCATTTCATCTCAAGCTAGTAGTTATTACCACTCTTTCGCTGGCGCCCCAGACCGGTTGGGCAAGCATCTTGTCTGAAGCCGCATCGAATTCAGTGTTAGAGCCTGTGATATGAGCACGTTATAAACTGCCTCCAGAGGCACCTCCATATCACCTCTTCCAACCCTCCAAATCTCAAATGTTTTGGGTTTTCTGACTCAAGACTTTACTCAAGGGCTGGAGAGCTGGTTCAGAGGTTAAGGACACTGACTCTTCTTCCAGAAGACCTGAGTTCAATCCCCAGCACACATATGACAGTTCACAACTGTCTGTAACCCCAGTTCCCTTGGCAAAAAAAAAAAAAGATGAACACTTTGCTCAGACTTTGATCAAAGGTAATCTGTAGTTGGAAAATACTTGGGTTTGATTTGGAATTCTTAGCAGATTTTAGAAATCCGGATCTTTCTTGATACTTGTAAAGACATTGCTTATCTTCTATGTACAAATGGCTTTTGCCACAAGGAAGTTGAATTATTTACTCAGGCCAGCCTATTATTAGTACATCCTATTTGATCCATTAATTCATTCCCTACAGTTCTTCTCATGACTTATCTTTTTAAATTAATCAATATTTGCTGCAAAAACAATCTTAAGTAATAGGCCTATTTAGGAGCCATATTCTTGATCTTAAAGAATCCTCTGTATTTTATATAGTCTGTGAGAAAAAAATGCTCATAGCACTATGTGGCCAGCGGATTTGTATTTGCAAGCTTTTCCTAGTGAAGAGTCCCAGACCCAATCCTTTCTCTCTTGGTTGTCTACAGCCAGAAGGCTGTTTTGTCTGCCCAGTCTGTGAATGTTGGTACCTCACTGGCTTCAGTCTCCAGCCTTCTGCTTCCCTGTAGAACTGATGCCCTTCTACAATTTTAACTGTCTAGCACAAGAAAGGAGAACTCTGTGAACACAAACATGTGCCTCTGTATTCCGAAGGTCCTGAAACCTGAAGTTTTAAAGCCCTACAGTTGCTATCTTGAATTTCTTTTTTTTTTTTTATTTTTTTTTTTATTTTTGAGACAGGGTCTCTCTGTGTAACCCCAGCTTTCTTGGAACTCATGCCTCTGCCTCCCAAGTGCTAGAATTAAGGGCCTGCACTATCACCACCCGGCTTGAATTTCTTAATAGTATTATTTTTGAAATTGTATTTTGTCGGTGAGGTCAGATGGAACAAAGCCTCCATTCATGTGTGATCCCGCTCTCTATCATTTCCCTGTCTCTCTGTGAAATGAGCCCTCAGCGGCCAGCTGATATGTTCTTTGACACCTGTGCTCTGTCTGTCCTCCTGAGCATACTCAAGAACACCATGGAATTCTGGGTATAGGTATAGGGATCAAAGTCATGTTGAGGCATGGTGACAGCTGTCTGTCACTTGGATTGGTGGTACCACGATTAAATTACCCAGACTAAATGGTAAAGAATGTCTCCCTCATGCCCCAGGCACAGAGGTTAGGATCTCAGTCATACAGATTGCAGGGAGAAGCCAGGAGAGATTCGCCTGGCTTGTCTCTGCCCCTTGTCAAAGCACAGTTTGTCCAGCCACCACCTCCCCGAAGGGAGACCCCATGGTTACTGGGACTTATATGCTCTTTGAACAAAAGGCTCCAATATTTACATATAACTTAAAATTTCAATGTTTAAGCTTTATTTTTAATTATTTGCATGTGCACTATCTGTGTATTTGTGCATGGGTGCAGTGCCTGAGGAGGCCAGAAGTGGGCATCGGGTCCCTTAAACCTGTAGTTTGGAGTTATCTGACATGGGTGTGTACTGTTCTTAACCACCAAGCCATCCCTCCAGCCCCTTTACATTCTGATCTTGTAACTCTTGTGTGGCTTTCTGGAGAGGCATGATAAAGAGTCACTAACAGCCCAAGTAACAGCTCCATCAGAGTCCAATATATATTGGAAGAACTCACAGTAGCATGGATGGCTGAAAGGCAGATACATCACTGAAGAGCCCATCCCTCACCACAGGTGATGACAAAAGAAAGTTCATCCCCAGAGCTTCCTTGGTATCTCACCAAGTTAGAATCTCCTGCAAGCAGCTCAGGTTTGGGAAATCTTTCTTCAGCAACTGTTGCTGCTTACATAACCTCGGGACGGGGTTTCAGAATCCTGTACGTTTAAGGAATTTCCTGAGACTGAGGAGGCTGACTTCCTGATTTCTAAGGATCCTTTCTCCAGGGAGGGAGGTTTGAGTGCTTCCTTTCAGAGGGAACTACTACAGGGCAGCCTCTGCCATCTGAAAATTATGTAGCTGGAGCCGACTGCATGATCTACCTCTTCCTAGATCCCATCCATACTTCAGTATGTTGGTATATTTGCCTACCCACTGGACATCACTTGTGCCTTTCTTACACAGTGGACATTTATCAGGCTCATTCTAAGGCTATGGTCTCTGCCTTCAAACTGTGAGTGACGTAAACTCCTTATAGAAACCATGATCTTAAAACTGAAAGACAGACATAGGTCCATAAGCACGGGTTATTTCGACCCCTCCTTCTCCCTATCTACCTTAGCCAGCTGTGGTGATTTAGAAAAAAATGACTTTATTAGGAGGCATGGCCTTGTTGGAGGAAGTGTGTCACTGTGGGGGCGGGCTTTGAAGTGTGCCTGTCAATCACACTGTTATCTGTTGTCTACAAGATGCAGTAATCTCAGCTCCAGCAGCATGTCTGCCTGCACGCTGCCATGCATCCCGCCATGATGATCATGGACTGAACCTCTGAAACCATAAGTGAGCCACCTCAATTAAATGTTTTCTTTATAAGACTTGCGGTGGCCTTGGTCATTTCTCTTCACAGTAATAAAAACCCCAAGCCACCAACTCATTGTTAAGTCCTGCTGTGCCACTTCCTGGCTACCACAAACAGAGCCTGTCTTCTTATCTATTGGGACACTTTAGGGAAGACATAGAGAAACTGTAAGATTAGTGCAGGCAAAGGCAACTACTATCTGGAAGGGCCAGTTTAGGCCGAAGGAAAAGTAGGAACAAATGTAGCAGAGGGGATGTGGCCTAATAGGATGGTCAGAAGGTGCCACCTAGGGCAACAGTAAGTACACACTAGTCAGGCTGCTGGCTAGGTACCTTCGGCTGTTACTGATGACACAGAAGGAGATCATTCATCAGGAGAGATAAAGCAGGAGTTTTGGTGTCTCCTTAAACCCTACTGTAATGGAAGGAAATTAAGATTCTGTGTCAAACTCAAGGCATTAAGCGGTTCATTAGAGCTGCATGTGGTGATGTTCCCAATGCTCCAAAAGGGTTCTAGGCTAGCCAGGGCTAACTCACTGAAATCCTGCCTTTATAAAAGTGTGACTTTCCAACTTTCTCTATATCTGGCTTGGATGGCCTTTGGCATCTCCTTGTCTTTTTTCCCTCAAGCCTAAATACCTCCTTTCAGTTCCTCTCCCTGCCCAGAAGTCTCAACTAGACCTCTTCCCTCACTATTAGCCATTCAGCATTTTATTAGACCAATCAGGTGCCTTAGGCAGGCAAGGTAAAACAGCAACATTTCTTTACATAATTAGACAAACATTCCACAACACAGGGTCTCTCTGTATAGCCTTAGTTGTCCTGAATCTCACTCTGTAGGTCAGGCTGGACTTGAATTCGTAGATCCACCTGCCTCTGCCTCCTGGATTGCTGGAATCAAGGGCAGGATCCACGGACCCAATGAGATTTCTTTGTTTTGTTTTAAGATAAGGGTCTCACAAGGTAACTCTGGGTTGGCCTTGAACTTGCTATGTAGTACAGGCAGGCCTCTAATTCTGGATTCTCCCCCCTCTACCTCAGGACATCTGGAATTACAGGCATGTGATATAGCACCTGGCCTTTGACTTGATGCCTTGACTGTTTTGTGAGTAGTGTGGAACTATACATGTGAGGGCAGGTACTCTCTGGCACAGATTCCAGCTCTCTTAGATATGGACCTAGTATTGGGATTGTTGAGTCATGTGGTAGTTCTAATTTTAATTTCTTGAAGAACCTCCCAGCTGTTTTCATGGTGGCGTTACCAATTTACATTGCAAGCAGTAGCCTGAAAAGTTTTTCTTTTCTCCATCCTAGTAAGCTAGATATTCAGTGCCCTTTTATTTTTAATGGTTTTGAGATTCTGGATTTAGGCAGTCCTTTTCTCTTTTTAAGTAATAGTCATTCTGAAAGATGTGAGCTCATTTTAATTGCATTTTTAAAATGTGTAGTTTGTAACATTCCAAGTGTTTCATATACCCATTATCTGTTTGCAGGCTTTCTTTTGGTAGATGCCTATTGAGGTCTTTAGACCATTTTCCAGCCTTAAGTCTTACATTTGAGTCTTTTAACCATTTTGAGTTGATCTTTGTATGTGAGATGAGATGTAGGTCATAATCTCATTTGATTCTTCAACAAATGAACATCCAGTTGCCCCAACAGCACTCAAGAGACTGTCATTTCCCACTGTGTGTTCTTCACACATTGGTCCAAAATCAATTGACTGTACAAATGTAGACCTCAACTCTATTCCATTGGTCAATGTGAGGTTTGTTTTGATAACAGTCTCAGTACTTAGTCTCCACTGCCCTGGAACTCTCTGTGCAGCCCACTGTAGAGGTCTGAATGAGAAATGCCCGCATTAGCTCAGGTACTTAAATCCCCAGATGCCTGTGCCTTTGGAAAGGTTTTAGGACCTTTAAAGGGCTGAGCTTGCTGGAGGAAGTCTTTTGCTGCGGGAGGGTGTTGAGAGTGTATAGCCTCTCCCCACTTCCAGGTCACTCTTTTTGCTTCCCATTTGAAGATATAGTCTCCCAGACTCCTGCTCTGGTTTGCCGATGCCTTATCATACCTCCCCCAACATTATAGATTCTTCCTCTGGAACCAAACGACCAAGTACATTTCTTCTTCTGTAATTGCCTTTGGTAATTGTGTTGGTTATTCCTAGTTGAGTTGATTTGACTACATCTGGAATTAACTAAAACCTCAAAATGGAGGGCACGTCTGTTAG
Organism: Phyllotis vaccarum; assembly: GCA_033318265.1. Lineage (NCBI taxonomy): Eukaryota > Metazoa > Chordata > Mammalia > Rodentia > Cricetidae > Phyllotis > Phyllotis vaccarum. The sequence goes on along the minus strand of JARWLC010000001.1, from coordinate 59,608,462 downwards.
AGATTGCTACTTAATTTGAAGTGACAATATCTACGTCTAATCCAGATATTTGAGATAGGAAGACAAGCCTTTAATTCAGATCTAATCTGGGTCACACCTTCTTCTTCGGGAAGCCTATATAAGGACATGGAAGAAGGAAGCTTTTGCTCTTTGCTCACTTGCTCTCACTTCAATACCAAGTCATTTTTTTTCCTGGATTCAAAGCTTACTCCAGAATTCCAGAAGACCAACTGAGATGTCCAGCCTTGTAGACTGAACAATTACTGGATTCTTAGACTTTTGTGGCCAGTCATTGTTGGATTAGCTGGACCACAGCCTGTAAGTCATTCCAATAAATGCCCTAGATAGGTAGACAGACAGACAGACAGACAGACAGACAGAGATTGTAACAGAACTTTAGAGATTCCTCACTAACATGGCCATAGTATTTTATCACATAGTATTTTATCACATCAATAGAAAAATAGTAATACAACCACGATTGCTTCAAACTTGCAGCAAGTGTCCTGCCTCTGTCTCCTGAGTGTGAGATTGTGGATGTGAGCCACCACACACGGCTCTTGTTGAAGGAGAATGTGTGGTTGTTTTCTGACTGCTGAGGATTGAGCCCTGGGCTGGTGCTTACATGTGTTCTACAACTGAGTTAGTGTCAACTTCAGAAGAAATACATCTTTATGAATATATTTAACTCTCAGAATGATGTTCGTTGCATCTTTATCTCATTTGCTGAGTCTTTATGGCCTACACATCAGAAATATTTATCCCTTCGCCCTTTCGGAGAACTTTTACTAACCCCTAGCTTATGCTGTCCCTTTTCTAACTTACTTTAAGGAAGGTGTATTTTACTAATATAATATAATTGTATTGTTTCTCCTTGTGAATAATCTACAAATAATCTTCCTTACAGACAGTTATAAAGAACTACTTATTGAAATGTTGATTTTTTTATTATTTTCAATAATTACATATCTCTCTCTAGAGATTATTATGGAAGAAATCACCAAGGACTTTATAGTACTAGAAAAAAAGTTCAAGACAAGGCGCCTGATGAATGTTTATATTAAGTGCCCTTTTATTTTTAATGGTTTTGAGATTCTTGATATAGGCTATTATTATTTGGACCAGGCTGGCCTCGAATTCAAACTCTATTCCTCAGCCTCAGTTTCCCAAGATCTGGGATCACAAGAGTGTTTTACCATGCCTTCTTAATATATTCTCTTGACTGAATCTGCAAAGAAAGAAAAATGGTGTTCAATAAAGGAATTATGAGTCAGCCACATTTTTCTTCCAAGAAAACTAACCACAAGACTCCTCACAGTCATGGGTTGGAAGACTAAGTATTGAGGTGTCTCCATGTCATCCTCTGAGCATTTTGTGGCCTTGAGCCCCATCCTAATGGCATGCATGCAGGAAGGGCTTAGCAGCTTTCCTCTGGTCACCCACCTTTCTGCTGGAGATTCTGGGTGGCACGGCACCTCCAATAATCTTTCTTCCGTATGCTGTAGTAGCCAGATGTCTTTCTGGCACATTCCATTCTTTGTGACTCCCATAAGCTTCTCCTCCTCAATGATCTCCCTTGGCACCTTCTAGGGAAGTGAGCTGCAAGCCTCTTCATGGCAGAAGCATCCACCTTTCTAATATTTATTAACTCTACACATTCATCTCTGGATTGCCTTCATTGGCACCTCTTCTTAAGTATGAAGGGTTAGGGACTGAATGGTAGATGATGCCCATGTTTGTGACCAGGCTTTAGAGCTCCAGACTCATGGAAGAGAAAATCACAGGGACTATGAAAGCTCTGTGTATTCTCTGTACCCTGATGTGTAAGCGCCAGCTCAATATGTTCTCAGGCTGAGCTACTTACTGCTCCTTGCCTTCAACAGAAAGTGTTTTTGGTGTTTGTATATGAGTTAAAAACAACAAAATAACATAAAAATGATCACCTCAACATTTGTGTGTGCAGTTTAAAAGCATCGCAGACATCCACAGTGCTGTGTAATAGGTTCCTACAACTTTTCTCCCCTGAAAATGAAAACTCTATGCTGTAGTGCAATCTCCCCTGCCCTGTGAACAACCTTCTGCTTTGTGTTTCTACATGGCTTGAGTATAAACAAAGAGACTTTATATAAGTGGAACGATACATATTTGTTTGTCTTATTGGCTTATTTGACTTTGTATACTGTCTTTCAGGTTCAAAGTTATTTCAGATGAAACTTCTCTTTTCTCTGGAGAACAGAAGCCAAGGTCACTAGCAGGCATGAGAACCCGAAAGTTGATGCAGAATAAGGAAGACTCAAAACTGCCACACGAGGTCATGGAATTAAAGTGAAATCTGCCAGGAAGGTGAGTAGTTTGGGTGTGAGAATGTTTTTCATCTGCCTGTTTGTTTTGAGGAGTTGTTGATTTCTGTTGGCTATAACTAGGATTGAGTTTGACCAGATGAGTTCATTAGTAGGACAGAGGGGAAAAGAATTTAGGATACAAGGCAAGGGATGTTTTTGCTGATGTATCTTGGATGCTATGGGGCCAAGCAGAGAGGCCAAGCATGGAAAGCTCAGTAAGCTGTAGAATGAGAAGGTAGGGATTGCAGGCATTATTTCCTCTCACTGGTTCCTGATCTTTCCAATTCTTTTCTTTTCAGAATGATTGTCCTGGTGTAAAAATCAGTGCCATCTATCTTTCATGCTCTCAGGCTAAACCTTGTCACAAAAGGAGGCTTTGTAAACACTCCCAGCCTCATCCTAAGCACTTCTTTGGCATCTTTAATGCCTTCAGCACCTTCACCTATCTGAAGGCTCCACCCTCTGCCACAGCTCCATGCTACTATTTCTGCCTAGCTCCTTTCTCACTGTCTCTATACTTGACTTTTACTTAGCCGTTGGGTTGCAGCTTAAATCTGGGTTCTTTATAGAAACCTTCCTTGGTCTTCCCTGGTCTGTATCGAATGGCTCTGATACACACTTGGAGAACAGCTTACGTTCACCCTGTTCTAACATTTAATTTACTTTTCCATCAAGCTCGTTTCATGAATGATCTGTATCTTCTTTTCAGGAAAGGGACACTGTGTGAAAAGCTCTCCCTAAATATGAAGTGACCAAGAGTGAATGTCTTTGTTTTCTTTTCACGTTTCTTGGTTGTCCAAACAATGGATTTCATTGTGACATTCACACATGTGCAGAGTGTCCTCTGATCATATTTAGTCACCTCTGATGGTACCCTAGTAGCCTTCCACCGCTCCCCTCCCTTTACCTCCAAACCCTGCTTCTACTTTCAGGGATTATTTCCATTGTTTCTTTAATTATTACTGATACATATAAATGCAACCTGTTGAATCCATTTTGCGTTGCTCCTCTGTATGTTTTAGAGCTGGCTACTGGGATCATATAACCAGTTAGGAAGCTCATTGCTAGTCAAGCCTGATTCTCCGGTTATCGGCAGTCATTAGCTGCCTGTAGTTCTTTATCTACAGGTATCTTTGTTTGTTTTTTTCCCACACAGGAGTCTCATCTAAGCAAGGCTGGCCTTAAACTTACTATGTAGGCAAGAGAGTCTTGAATTTCTGAACATCCATCCTGTTTCCACGTCCCTAGTACTATATTAAAAGCTGATAGTACCAAGCCTAGCCTAAGATGCTTTCTAAAATCAGTAATATGTCATGGATGCTTTTTGAAAGTAATTCCATTTTTTTTCCCTTAAAACTCTTTAGCTTCTAGGATGGCTCACTCATCAGAGTTCCCCTTTGATGGTGGCTAAGCTTTTAGATGGCTAGCTCTGCACTTCACCTCCTGTCATGTACTATCTTAAATACATTGTAATATTCATTCAACCTGATGGTTTCAAACTAATGTACTCCATATCTTGATGATATACATCTATATCTTAATCTTGGACATTTCTTAGGTGCCCAATTTTCTCACCCCCAGGTCCCTACTGTATATTCCTACTTTCTGAAAACAGACGTCATCTTACCTCTAAAAATTACCCGTCACCCCCATTTTGTGCCTCATACCCGTGTCTTCATTACAGATCGCTACTCATCTACTTACTGATTTTCCACACTCTCCTTACATTGTTCTGGATAGTTTTATGTCAGCTTGACATAAGCTGAAGTTATGTGAAAGAATGGAACCTCAGTTGAGAAAATCTCTCCATAAGATATAGCTGTAGGACATGTTCTTAATTAGTAATTGGTGGGGGAGGGCCAAACCTATGTTGGGTGGTACCATCCCTGGACGGGTGGTGCTGGGTTCTAAGAAAGCAGGCTGTGAAAACCAGCAAGCCACACTCCTCCATAGTGGCCTCTGCATCAAATCCTACCCCAGGTTCCTGCCCTGACTTCTCACAGTGATGGACCGGGGGTGGGGGGTGGGGGGTGTAAGCCGAAACAAACCCTTGATTCCCCAAGTTGCTTTGGTCATGGTATTTTTTCACGACAGTAGTAACACCGCAACCAGTGCTATTCCTAATGAAAAGTGAGATCCATGTTCTCTCACCCTGGATCTTGGCAGAGTCTGTGATGGCCTTGACTATTGTAATACAGAGGAAGAAATAGCAAGTGACTTCTGAGGCTACACAGCTGGGGAAAAGCATGAGGTTGTCTGCTTGGTCCTCCTTCTCTTTGGGGATTTCCTCCCTTAGAAACTAGTCATCATGCTGCAACAATCCCCAGACACTGTGGGTGGGAGGCTGGTGTGTCTGTGTTTCAGCTGATAGGCACAGTGGGCCATCATTCACCCACACATAGCTGAATGGGCAGAATCAGATGATTCCAGCCCCCAGCTATGGAGCCTTTCAGCTGTGGATCAAAATGTAGGACAGTTTGGAGAAAATGGTCTCCATAGAGGCATAGGGAATGGCACTACTGCTAGGAGGTGTGGCCTTGTTAGAGTAGGTGTGGCTTTTCTAGGGTAGGTGTGGTCTTGTTAGAGTGGGTGTGGTCTTGTTTGAGGAAGTGTGTCTCAGTCACTTGTCCCGCGCCTTCTTTGCCCGCAAACAAGACGCAGTACAACAGGATCCTTCTGCAGCAGGTTTATTGAAGCTTCACACACTAGGGCAAAGAACGGAAGACCCCAAGCCTCCCAGGCAGGCTGCTTTTATAGGCAACCTTGTTTATCCCTGATGTGGGCCTTTCCCATTGGTCAGCACACCCTCACCAGATATGATGTATCTGTCTGGGGGCCAGGCTTCTTGCTGGAAAATTACAAGGTACCATGCACAGTGACTTGTTTACTAAGGAGCTTCCTTAAACCACTTAGTTATAGGCCGGATACAAGCACCATCTTTAGGGTGCGGCTGGCTCCCTACATCTCCCCCTTTTCTTATATTTAAAATGAGGGAGGCTATCCAGTGGATGGAAACAGAGGTTTGTCCTCCCAAAACTTTTGGGAACTATGTACAAAGGAGACATTCCTGATGCGTCCACCAGGTACACCTCCCGACCAGCCCGGCACCTTTGTGGGAGATGGGATTTGTGTGCCTTGCCCATATGCAGACAAACATGTTCCATGGATCCCCTCAAACTCTAAGGTGGAACCATTGCAGTGCTTAGCCTTACAATCCACATGGAAACTATAACAGGTATGCTCTAATGAGGTGCAATGGCAATTAAGCCTCTCAGTGCAAGAGCCATACCTATACAATATACACAATCAACCCTGCTCAATTCCAAGCAATAGGCCAAAGCCTGCCCAAACTTCCTCACCAATCAGGGAGAGGCATACCTTCCGCAAGGTTAGGTGACCACAATCAGTCAAACTTAAAATTTTTGCTCATTCAGAGCTGCCAGCCAAATCATAGGGGATTGTCCATCTTCAATAGCCATTAAGGCTTGGGTCAAAATTGTCCTTTCTCTCTTTCTGGACGCTCGCATCTGGCAAATCAGCCAAAGACTGCCTCCGAATCCCACGACCATGAGGATCCCAAGGGTTCCCATGCCGGCCCATTCCTTCAGGTACGAAACGGCTGAGGAAATCCAGGTGGAAAGGCCCTCTGTTAAGGACAGGTCCAGACGGGTGGAATTAATCTGAACGATGGCAACGCGGAGCTCTCGTAGCGTCTGCTCAAACTCTGAAGACCAATTCTGTAAGATAAACTGAGAAAGGCTTTTCGACAAATTAGCTGCCCTAGAAAATTTTTCATACTGAATGGAGGTAACACAAAGTCCAGGAAGCTTTTGTTCACACCCCAATTGGGCCATTGCCATAAAATGTCTAATTGTTCTTGTACCAAATCAATACGTTGGTTAACCAGCATAAGTCCTCCTTGAATTTGGGTATTAGCAGATGCTTGCTTATCTAAGGCCATTGTTACCGAGGCTGATAAATTATTAATAGCCCGAGCAGTTTGCACAGTGTTGGAAAGGGCGAGGGCTGAAGCAGTTGCTGTGGCCCCTACAGCCGCGACCGCAACAATCCCAACAATTATAGCAGAAATGCCAAAATCTCTTTTAGGTCGAAACAAACTCATGCTGCTAGGAGCCTCAACCGGCACGGGCACAAATCGTGGCATGCGAGTCACCATCGCAAAGGAATACTTCTGAGCATCCCAACAAAGGGTATAAAAGCAGGTGGTCTGGGCACACTCTAAAACATCTTTATCTATAGAAACATTACTTACAGTCCAAATAAAGGGAGGCCACACACAAACCGGGGTAAAATCTACACTCAGCCATTTAAAGCTGACGTAGCTTACATCTTGGGCCTGCCAGGTACCTGATCCTGTACCCAAACTAGGCTGAGGTCCCATTTTCTTTCCCCAATCATATTTTAGCTGCCCGTGTTCTACCGCCCCACCCCCAATCATTGCGAGGGGCGATAAATCTGTGCAGCTCCCATTAATTCCACAAAGCAACCACTGATCAAAGGGGTTGCCATTAACTTCTGCTTCTCCAAAATTTGAGAAATTGGCTCCCAAACGGGGGGAAAAGGAAAACAGGTTAGGGGTAACCCAACCAACAATTCTAGATTGGCACCCGGTCCACGGTGGGGTTAACTCTTTATCTGGGGCCCCTGAACAAAAGGGTGCCAGTTTTGGCTGCTGTGGGGGTAAGGAGCCCTCAGCAGCCCTAGGCCACCAGCCATACAAAACTGTAGCATTTGTAGCAATCTTTGTTCCTTCAAATTTGCTCTCTCTCTGCCAGGCAGCAGAATAATTTTGTAACACAATACATGAACTATTCTCAATATCTAAATTAAAAGCAAAACATAGACTCCCTTTTAACCCTAAACTCCTATTATTCTTAAAAGCTTCTATCTGCTCATCTTTTGGCAAAAAAGCTAGGCCTAACTCTCTACTAACAGTAAAAAAGCGGGGAAAAACTTGGGCGTCATACATCACCGGCATCGGGAAAGGGAAGGTGGACATTATCCCCCAACGCGGTTCTCCCTGTACATGGCCCGTCAGCATCATCCAGCATATCAGGAGATGGGGATATCGGGGCCAGGTCCTGGTCCGGCAATATCTTCCTTGTAAGACGTTCTGGAATCCAAATTGGACTCTCTCCATCCTGTGGGAAAACACAAACAGCTCCCCTGGATCTTATTAAAACAGGATCCGGGCCTTTCCATTTATTATCTAACACATCTTTCCATTTGACCATTTCTTTAGCTGATGGTGTGGGAGATGAATGCCGTTCTGCCGCTGACCTCCCATTATTATCCAGATTTAAAAAATTGAGGGTAAAGAGTGCCAAGGCCATAGTCACTCTGGGTGTTGCAGGAAGGGTGCCTTCCATACCCCCTTTTTGTTTAATTAAATAAGTTTTTAAAGATCTATGTGCACGTTCAATAATGCCCTGGCCTTGAGGATTGTAGGGCAATCCTGTGATATGAATCACTTGCATTTGTGCGCAAAATTGCACGAACTTTTGAGATGTGTAAGCTGGTCCATTATCAGTCTTAATACATTGGGGCTTTCCCCATGCACTCCAGGCTTCTAAACAATGTTGAATCACATGGATGGCTTTTTCTCCTGGCAATGGGGTGGCATGTATAATGCCAGAGCAGGTATCTACTGAGACATGAACAAATTGTAGCTTTCCAAAAGAGGAAATATGGGTAACATCCATCTGCCATATACGAAGATGCTCAAGGCCCCGGGGATTGATTCCATTATGGCGAACAGGAAGAAACTGGCAGCAATTTTGGCACTGTAGCACTATTTCACGTGCCTGTTGTCTAGTAAGTGCAAATCGCTTGCGCAATGTTTCTGAGGTCACATGATATTTTTTGTGAAACTCACGGGCAGCTGTCAGGGAATCTTGTAGAGCGACCGCAGCAAGGCGTGTCGCTTTATCAGCCAAGTCATTTCCTTGAACTAGGGGTCCAGGCAGGCCTGAATGCGCTCGAATATGAGTAATAGAAAAGGAAAATTGTCGGGCTAATAGACAATCTTGTATTGCACAAAACAGTTTAGCCATGGTGCTGGAAGGTTTGATAACCCTAGCCACCTCTAAAATCTTTAAAGCATTAACCGCATAGCAAGAATCAGAAACAATATTAAGAGGGCATTTAAATTTCTTCAATACTTCTAAAACAATTGCACATTCCACTACCTGGGGTGAGGTCTCATCAAAAGATTTAGTAAAAACCTGTGAACCTACAACATAGGCTCCAACACCCGTCTTTGACCCATCAGTAAAAACCATTAATCCATCCTTAAGAGGCATAGAAGAGGTAACTCGTGGAAATACTAAAGGGTGGGTGGCTGCGAATTGTAACATTGGGTGTTTTGGGTAATGATTATCAATTATTCCATCAAACATGGTGGTTAAGATGGCCCAATCATCATTGGTAGCGGCCAGGACTTGTACTTGATTTACAGTGTAAGGCACAATCAAGGTTGATGGGAAAACCCCAAAGCATTCTAAAGCAGTTTTAAGACCTTTTTGGGCAAGCAACGCCACTGCGGCTGGATACCATTCAATGTTTTTCATAGGTGCCGCATGAGGGTGCATCCATAATAATGGTCCCTCTTGCCAGAGTACTGCAGTAGGTAGGCCCGTAGTCTTAAGTAAGCACAGAGAAAAGGATTTAGAATAATCAATCCTCTTTAATTGTGCAGTGGTAAGAGAAGCCTCTCCCTTTTCTAGCGCTCGCAGTGCCTGAGGAGTAAATTGTCTTGGGGAGGTAACATGAGAGTCACCTTCTAGAATATCAAACAAAGGCTTAAGCTCCACTGAGGATATTTTCAAAAAAGGTCGAAGCCAATTAATATCTCCTAATAATCTTTGAAAATCATTAAGTGTAGTCAAACCCTGTTTATTAATTTTAATTTTCTGTGGCAAAATTCTGTCAGAAAAAACCTTTGATCCCAAAAAATCTCCAATTTTATTAAATTGAATTTTATCAACTGCAATTTGCAATCCCTTTTTGTTCAATTGTGTAAGTAGTAGATTATAGGCCTTCTGCAATGTCTCTAATTCTTTATCACAAAGCAATACATTGTCCATATAATGGACAATAAATGTTTGGGGAAACTGTTTGCGAACAGGGGCAATGGTCTCTCGCACATAAAGCTGACAAATAGTGGGGCTATTTGCCATTCCCTGTGGCAAAACCTTCCATTGAAACCTAGCATCAGGCTCCATGTGGTTAATCGATGGAACAGTAAAGGCAAAGCGAGGGCAATCTTGAGGGGCCAAAGGAATAGAGAAAAAACAATCCTTAATATCAATTATAACCACAGGCCAATCAAGGGGCAAAGCTGACAAGGTTGGCAGCCCTCTTTGTACTGGGCCCAACAAATGCATCTGAGCATTAATGGCACGCAAATCATGGAGCAATCTCCAGGCCCCAGATTTCTTTTTTATTACAAAAATAGGGGTGTTCCAGGGGGATAAAGATGGTTCAATATGGCCTTTGGCAAGCTGTTCAGCAATTAATTTTTTAGCTGCAGCCAATTTGTCAGAGGTCAATGGCCACTGAGGAACCCACACCGGGACCTCTGTCTTCCAGGGTATAGGTCGTACCGCCCCAGTGGCACTTAGGAAAAACCCAGACCCCGTCTTTCTTTATGAGGGGAGGGCTGTATGGGCAGTACTTGCCCTTGGCCATGTCTTCCTAGGCCTTGACCTTCTTCATAACCCATTTTAGTCATTATCTGTATTGCTTGGGGGGAATACTCGTTGGACAAGACTAGCCCTAGATCATGCATAACATCTCTTCCCCAGAGGTTAACTGGTAAGGGGAGAACATAGGGTGTAAACCAACCTTCATGGCCTTCTTGCATCCTCCAGCGGAGGGCAGTAGAACTTACTACTGGGTTGGACGCATATCCCAGTCCTTGGAGAGAATGGGTGGACTGGGAGGTGGGCCATTTCTTGGGCCACCAGTGGGAGGAGATAATACTCCTATCTGCACCCGTATCTAGAATTCCCTCAAACTTCTTTTCATTAATCCATAGTGACAGAGTAGGACGCTGTCTAAGGTCAACCATCAAATAAGCAGAATCTTGACCAGAGGAGCCCATGGGCTGTTGGCCTTTATCTTGAGTCTCAATGATAGGTAGTAAAAGTATCTGAGCAATCCTATCGCCAGGGTTAACAGAAAAAACTCCTGACGGGCAAGAACAAAGGACTTGAATGTCTTGAAAGTGTTGGTGATCTACAATTCCCGGATGAACCAGGAAGCCCTGCTGAGTAAGAGATCCTCGTCCTAGAATCAACCCTAGGCAATCAGGGGGTAAGGGATCCTCGAGTTTAACGGGGATCGGATGCACACCCATCTGAGGAGTTAGTAAGAGTTGGGTGGTGGCGCGCAAGTCCATTCTTGTTCTCCTTGTTGGGCTCCGCTCTCGGGGGTGAATTTTATCCCATATTTCTGCGGGCCCTGGGATGTAGGGCCCACCATCCCGTTTTTTGAATTTGAGGCCTCTGGAGGTGGGAGCAACCTGCCTTTAATATCCCTGACTGAGCGGCACTGCCTCGCTGGATGATACCCTTTACTGCAGCGGGAGCACAAAGGCGAGCCAGGCTTAGGGCTGGCCTTGTTATAGGTCTGGTCGGGAGCCTGACAATCTTTTCTAAAATGGCCAGGTTTTCCACATTTAAAACAAACTTTGGCCATGGGGCCTGACAAGGGCCTTCGCTGAGACCTCAAAATGGCTGCGGCCAAACCAGCATTAGTCAACGGTCCCCCCAGCTCCCTGCAAACCCTGAGCCAATCTTGCATTCCTTTAGCTTTCCTAGGAGCAATAGCTGCACGGCATTCCTGGGTGGCTTGTTCAAAGACAAGTTGTTCTATAAAAGGAGCAACGGAGTCAGGATCTCCAAAGATCCTTCCTGCTGCCTCCATCATACGTGCCACAAAGTCTGCAAATGGTTCATTTGGTCCCTGGATAATCTTAGTAAACTGATTGCTACCCTCTCCTTTTTTAGAAAGTGCTTTCCAAGCACGAATGGCCGTGGTTGAAATTTGAGGGTAAATCCCCCAAGGAAATTGGGTCTGCTGTGTAGCATACTGTCCTTGCCCAGTCAACATCTCAAAGGTCCATTCCCTCTGTTCAGGGGTTATGGCCGCAGCATTTACTCTAGCCTGTTCTTGAGCTATCTCATGCCATAGAGCCTTCCATTCTAGATACTGACCCATGCTTGACAGGGAAGCTTTAGCCACCGTCTGCCAGTCTGATGGAGTCAGGTTCCACAAGGCAAGCCGATCAAGTTGTGTAATAGTGAAGTTGGCATTTACACCAAACTTGTGGACAGATTCTGCAAGCTCTTTAATCTGACTAAATTCTACTGGGGCATACACCCGATCATTATTTTGGCCCTCATATACCGGAAATGCTAAACTAAGTTGTCGCCTCGTGGCCTCTGGCAGGAAAGAAAAGTTTGTAGCACCGCTCACACCATAAGGAGGAGGAGCTATAGGTGGAGGTCTGTGCATTCGCTGGCTTTCTGCCTTGTGCCTGTTCTTTCTGATTTGGTTACGAGGAGGATCATCAGGGGAGTATCTCTCTGCCTCATATTTGGCTGCCTCCTCTTCCAAATCAAATTCATCTCCTGGGTCTAGTGGGTCTTCCTCATCTACATGGCTGGATTTAGAGGAAGAAATGGAGGATTCTATTTCATCCCTGATCTCTAAATTAGCCAATTCTTTCCAGGGGTAGGTAAGTTTGGTCTCTCTCCTTCTTCTAACCTCTGAATTTTTCTCTGAATTTTTCTCTGAATTTTTCTCGAAACTTTTCTCCCCCATACCAGTACTGGGGGGTCCTTTTTCCTTTTTCTCCCCCATACCAGTACCGGGGGGGTCCTTTTTCCTTATGTACAGTTTTCTTGGGGCATGCTCCCAATCTCTCATCCCGCTCAGTGTCTGATAGGCTATCCTGAACCTCTCTCAACATTATCTGTCCCTCCGTGACTACTGGCAAGCAGGACTCATCCTTTAAACAATTCTTGATCATCTTCCATATAGCTTTGGTGCCCATCCTTAAATCACCCTCATTAAATTTTCGATCAAGGTCTCTCCCCAACTTGTTCCAGGAAGAAACAGTAAAGGACCCCGAACAACCGTACCATGGGGCGACCCGATCAACCTCCTTGATAAATCCTTTAAGGGTTCTCGGTGCAATTTTGATATCATGCTGTTTTAAAATGAAATCCAGTGTTGAAATCATTGACTGTGAAGTACCCATGATACCATAAACGAAACCAAAGAGTGCTGCCACTTACCTACGTTGGTCTTAGGCACTCAGCACCAAAACCAATGAAAAAGAAAGGCAACCACAAGAAAGATGATCAGGGTGACTAGAACCAAACCTAATCCTGCCAAAACCTCCTGCCAGTAAGCACTAAAAACCAAACCCCAGTCAGGGACCATACCTCTCCGAGCGAACACTCTGCAGTTCTGAATCCTCCTCGTCACCGAGGGGTCTCCGCTGGTGCAGCTGATGTTGTCCTTCCCGGGTTTCGGCACTACTTGTCCCGCGCCTTCTTTGCCCGCAAACAAGACACAGTACAACAGGATCCTTCTGCAGCAGGTTTATTGAAGCTTCACACACTAGGGCAAAGAACGGAAGACCCCAAGCCTCCCAGGCAGGCTGCTTTTATAGGCAACCTTGTTTATCCCTGATGTGGGCCTTTCCCATTGGTCAGCACACCCTCACCAGATATGATGTATCTGTCTGGGGGCCAGGCTTCTTGCTGGAAAATTACAAGGTACCATGCACAGTGACTTGTTTACTAAGGAGCTTCCTTAAACCACTTAGTTATAGGCCGGATACAAGCACCATCTTTAGGGTGCGGCTGGCTCCCTACAGTCACTTCCTACCAGAGACAGAACTCTTGGCTACCTCCCCAGCACGAAGTCTACCTACATGCCACCATGCTTCCCACCATGGCAGTAATGTACTGAACCTTTGAACTGTAAGCCAGCCACAATTAATTGCTTTTCTTTATGAGAGTTGCTGTGGTCATGGTTTCTCTTTGCAACAATAAAAACCCTAAAACAGACAGAAACTCTCTCTGCTTTTACCTTCCTGAGTTCCTGGCTCACAGAAACCACAGTAACAGGTGGCTGTGTTTTGTGATAATTTGTTACAAAGCTTAGCTACTTTTCTTGTTCTGTCCTTATGATAAAACAACCAACTAAAGAAACTCCAGGAAGGAAAAATTCATTCTAGTGCCCAGTTTGAAAACACAGATGGCGTGGTAACAGACCGTGTGGTGTCTACAGTGGCTCTCATTGTGGCATCAGGAATGTAGGCAGCCTTTCATAGGGTGTCATGGTCAGGAAACAGAAAGAGCACAGCAGGCCAGCTGCTCTCGGCTTCATCCTTCTTTGTTTAGTATGAGATCCTAGCTGTGAACGGTACCATTCACATTCAGGGTGGGTCTTTTCTCCAGGTAAAGTCCTCACAGACATGCCCAGAGGTGTGTCTCCTAGGAGATTCCTCATTCAGTCAAACTGACAATGGTGATGGACCATCATACACAGTGACTGGTAATTAATACACATAGTATTATAGTAGCTGGACCCTTGTCATGGTTAGGTTTACCATTGATACGATAAAACATCACAACCAAAGCATCTTGGGGAGGAAAGGGTTCATTAGGCTTATACTTCCATATCACTACTCATCATCAAATTAAGTCAGGATGGAAATCAAACAGGGCCAGAACCTGGAGGCAGGAGGGGTGATGGTTATTAGCTTTTTCCTCATGGCTTGTTCACTCTCCTTTCTTATAGAACCCAGGACCACCAGCCCAGAGATAACATCCCTCACCATGGGCTGGGGCTCCTCCGCCATCAATCCGTAATTCAGAAAATGCCCTACACCTGGGTCTTATGGAGACATTTTTCTCAATAAACATTCTCTCCTTTCAGATAACTCTGGCTTGTGTCAAGTTGACATAAAACTAGGCAGTGTATCCCTTTATCTGGCCAAATACTTAGGAGTTATCCTTTCGTACACATCCAGACTTTTCCACAAGCCAACATATTAGGCATCTCCTACAATCTGGAAAGTAGAACCAGAGTTGCCACATAATGTTCCCTTAAACACGGACCTACCTCTTCATCAAAAAGCAGATTTGCCATGACTTCACCCCAATGCAGCTGTGGAGTGTAGCCCAGCATACTGCACCATGCCTTCACCCCCAGTGTAGCTGTAGATCCGAATCCTTCTTACTGCACTTTGGGAAGAACAGTGTGCATGAAAGAGAGCTTATGTATGTGCAGAAATGAGGGCCCAAGTGAGAGTCACTATCATGGGACTTTTAAAACAAATGATAAACATGCTTATAAAATAAAGCATGGAATGTGCAAACAGTCCCAAAGCGTGTCCTCAGCTTTTGAGCACAGTCATTCTCTTTCTGTGTGTGGGTTATGGTGGTAATCAAAGCCACACTGGACATGGCAATGTTCTTTATTTACTATCTTAGTTTCTCTACCCTTCAACTAAAAGATGGACTGTATTTAGGGAGAGAAGGCGGGACATTGCTGCTTCATGAAGAATTCCGACTTATCCACTTCATTTGCCATTCCTTTCATGCGGCTGCCTTCATTATCATCCATTCCAGTTCTTCACGCAGTGGCAAGAAAACAAAAGGATGCTTGAGGTCTTAACAAAGATTAAAAGACTCCAGAAAAATGTGCTTTAGCTCATGATGTTTACTCCAGTCTACTAAGTCTTCTGTGGTCTAGCCCCCGATTCTCCCTATGCCTAAATGCATTTCTAGTCCCTTGTTACTGTGTATGGTGGTTTGAATGAGATGACCCACATATTCTTGGGCATTTGTACAAACGGTCACCAGTTAGTGAGACTGTTTATGGAGGGTGTGGCTTTGCTGTAGGAAATGTGTTAGCGTGAGTGAGGTTTGAGGTTTAAAAGCCTCCTGACACCACCAGTTTGCTCTCTCTGTTTCCTGTTTGAGATGTGAGCTCTCAGCTCTTCCTACTGCCATGCTTACCCGCTATAAATCGTGATGGACTCTTTTTTGGACTTAAAAAAGATTTAATTTTATTATTTTAAAATGCTATGTACATGTATATATGTGCAAGTGGTTCGGAGCCCACAGAGATCAGAGGCATCAGATCTCCTGGAACTGGAGTTTCAGATGATTGTAAACTGCTCCACAAAGGTTCTGGGATCTGAACTTGGGGCCTCTTTCAGAAGCAGTGTGCTTCTTCACTGCTGGACTGTCATGAGAGTCTATCTCCCCCATTTTTGGGGGGACCAGATTTTGCTATATAGCCAGACTGGTCCTTAACTCCTGAGCTCTAAGTGATCCCCCTGCCTCAGCTAGAATTACAGGTGCGTGACACCAGCCTGACTTGAATTCACTGCTACCACACATTTTATTTACTTCCTATCTGTGTTAGTCAATTCCCTCAAAGGGTTCATTTCACCCCAAACCCAGCCATGCTGGGTCTGATGACCCTTATCCATCCATGTGATGACTAATCTTGGTTGCCAACATGACTACATCTACAATCAACTGAAACTCAAAGCAGCTGGGCACTTCCATGAGTGATTTTCTTGATTGGATCATCTGAGGCGGAAAGACCCACTCTGACCCAGGCTCACCTTCTGGTGACAATTCACATAAAAGGGCACGGAAGAAGGGAAGAAGAAAGCTTTGGCTTTTTGCCTGCTTGCCCTCACTCTTGCTGGCAAGTTCATCTGTACTGCAGAGGCATCACTTTATGGGTATTAGAGCATACTTCTGAGGAATCACAATGAGTACAAAAGACCAACTAACAGATTCTTGGCCTCTCTGTCAGGAAACAGCCATTGTTGGACTAGCTGGAACGTAGCATGTAAGCCACTCTAATTAATCTCATATACATATATATGTATGTACACACATATACATATATAAATATAATATTATTTAAATGTGTATCAATATGTATCATATTGAAATGTATATCATACATTATATATGTACACACACACACACACACACACACACACACACACACACACACACACACACACATATACAATATGCCCTGTTTCCCTAGAGAATTCTGACTAATCCACTCTGGAACTGTAAATTCAACATAAACCCTTCATGAATTTTCCTTGGTCATGGTTTCTCTCAAAGAAACATTTGTAGATGTAGATTTACACACTGGAAATTCTTCTCTACATCCAAGGAAGAAAAGATAAGGAACAGAACTGACATGGTTCCCAACTACCCACCAATAGTAGTGCCCACCCTTGTGTTTCAGGAAAGGAGCAAGAAGCAGTAAGAGAAGAAAACAGATTTAAGAAGAGAGAATGTAGGCAGATAAATTAATTAAATATCTCCATATAAATCTCAGACCAAATAGAAGCTATTGTGCTTATTGTCATTGCCAGCTTGAGTGACATTTGAAGCATGTAGGTGGTCACTGACACACATTTCTGCATGTATCTGAGGGTTTCTAGAAAAGATGAACCTATGGAGAAAGACGTCCCCCCAACAAGGGGGGCACTGCCCCATGGACTGGGGTCTTAGACTGAATGAAGGGGGAGCAGAGGCCAGCTGAATAGTCTCTCTTTTTTTCTTATTGTTCCTACAGGTAAAGATCTTTCTCTAGCCATATACTCATATGATAGGAGCACGATGCTCGGAACTTTATAAGGATGCACCCATGCGTATTCTGTAGGGAGTAATCTGCATGTCTTGAAAATTGCTGGTGACTCTTGTGCATTAACCTCCCACCACATACAAAACACATGAGGCTGGGGTGGGGGGCAAGACTCAATGGTGCTGGATCTGCAAACCCGGCTGGGGAGGGAGATGAGGGAAGCTAATCTCACAGAGAAGAGCCACTTGGCCAGAAGGACAAGCCTGAACTTTTGTTTTACTTTGGTCTGGCTCTCTACAGAACTGCTGAGGAAAAAAATTGTACTCTGGCTTCCTAGAGTGTCAGCTTTGGAATAAAACAAGCTTAAAAATGGAATTCCTGTCTTTTGCGATACAGGCACACGGTCTGTTTATAGTATACCATGTCACTGTGTCCAAGCACAGCTGAAGGTTCTGAAACCATAAGCCAAAACAAGCAGTTCCATCCTTTAAATTCTTTCTGTTGTTGTCCTAAAAATTGTTCACAGCTATATAATCAAATGCACGATATTTTATTTTTTTAACTTCATGTTTAAAGATTTATTTATTTTATGTATGAGTGTTCTACCTGCATATACATCTTTATTCCAGAAGAAGGCACCAGATTGCACTATAGATGGTTGTGAGCCACCATGTAGTTGCTGGGAATTGAACTCAGGACTTCTGGAAGAGCAACTAGTGCTCTTAACCAGTGAATCTTCCTTCCAGCCCTGTACAATATTTTACAGTGTTTTCAGAAACTGTCTGAACCTGAGAGCGTATATGTACATAGATATTATAAATTAATATTGTTTTATTTGGGGGTGAGTAGATCCTGGAAAGGAATATGAAAGAATGATCAGTTACAAGTTTGGTATGTTTGCTGTTTTTTGATTGACTTATTGATTCCAGTGATAGGGATAGAATTCAGGACTGGAAAAGACATCTACCACACAACTCCATCTCAGGTTCTGTTTCCATTTATTTGTAAAGCCTTGTGAGGATGGTCTGGAGACAACAAAGAGAGAGTATGGTGGTTTGAATAGGTATGGCTCCCATAAACACTTGTTTGAATGCTTGTCCCGTAGAGAGTGTCTCTGTTAGGAGGTGTGGCCTTGTTGGAAGAAGTGTGTCACTGTGGAGGCAGGCTTTGAGTTTTATAAACTCAGGCTATGCCCAGTGTGACACACAGTTCCCTTCCTGTAGAGCTCTTGGCTACCTCTCTACCACCATATCTGCTGAACACTGTCATGCTTCTCCACTGTGACAATAATGGACTGACTAAATGTCTGAACCCATAGGCCAGCCTCCATTAAATGCTTTTCTTTATGAGAGGTCATGGTGCCTCTTCACAGCAATAGAAACTTTATCCAGGACAGACAGCTCTTCTGAATCAAAACAAAATGGTGAAAAGCGGTCATTTCCCTCACCATTTATATCCTCACCTGCTTTAAATTTTTTATTGTTTTATGTGTCTGGTGTTTTTCCGGTATGTATGTCTGTGCTCCATGTGTGCGCTTGGCGGATGATAGAAGTTGAACCAAAGTCCTCTGAATGAGCAGCCAGTGCTCTTAACAACTAAGCCATCTCTCTGGCTCCTCCTTAGATTCGTTTAAAAAATATACAGTTAGCCCTGTTATAGAATATTATTTTAACAAGGCAAAGATGAGTTACATTTTTTTTATCCTGCAGAATATTACTTTAATTGGGTAAGAGTGTGTTACATTTATTTGTACTGCATCCACTCAATTCTGTAAAGATGTGCTGCATTGGTGTCGCCTGCCTGCCTAAGACATGTGATTGATCTAATAAAGAGCTGAACAGCCAATAGCAAGGCAGAGAAAGGAAGGCAGGGCTGACAGGCAGAGAGAATAAACAGGAGGAATCTAGGCTTGGAAGAAAGGATGAGAGAAAGTGAAGGAGAACAAGGGACATGCCCCGGGGCAATGAGCCAGGCAGACACCAGCCAGCCAAAGAGAAGCAGAAGAAAGATAATGAGCCCAGAGGCAGATGATAGATAAAGAGAAATAGGTTAATGTCATTTAAAAGAGCTAGCCAGAAATGTGCCTGAGCTAGCCTGAGTGTTCAAAACTAGTAAGTCTTTCTGTCATGATTTGGGAGCAAAGGCTTGGTACATATTCCCAACAACTGTTAACCTTAATACCCAGGCAGCAGCTTCATGTTCAGATAGTTGCTAAAACAATAGTGATTCCTAGGAAATGGAAGAGATAGTAGGCAAAAAAAAAACCCTGGCTACCTTGTTTACGTGAAACTGGCCATTGCAGCAGGGTTGAGGTCCGCAGGTTCTGCTATGGAACACTGCCTTCCTTATCCTGCTGAGGGCCAGCTACTCCTCTGTCTCTGATACTTAGAATGAGCATGCAAAGTGCCTTGCAAATCAGTTATAAGGAAAACATAAGGCCTGGTTTTGGCTCTGTCTGTTTCTCCTCTACGTCACACCACCCCCAGGACTGAAGGCTGAAGGTTTGCCAGCCTAGCCGTTCATCAGAGAGGCTTTTTGAGCAGGCTGTTTAATTCCCCCTGGACATCTCAAGTTCCAGAAATATTGTATGTTCGGGGAAGGAGAAGAAGGGATATCCTTAAATGGTTTGTACCTTCTACGAGAAAAGCAAACGGGAGAATGGCCACAGCTATAAGATTGTAGGATGTAGGCAAGTTCATTAACAGAGTAAAATGTTCCTATCCCAACTTCCCCTTTCTCCTTCAAGTTGCAGCTCTTGGGCCAGTGTTTTTTCCCCTACAGGTAGCTCGGCACACATAGCCCTGAGTTGAAAGGAAGTCACGTCACGAATATGTAAACCCACTAAAAGTCTTGACTGTGCTGTTTATAAACTGAGTCACCTTAGGCAAGCTCTGCACTCTGCCATGCCAGGTTCTTTGTTGAGAGCAGAAAAGAAAGGGGGTAGAGCTGACATAGCTAACAAAATTTATACGGGCGCTCATGTGTAAGGGACGGTGCTCAGTCTCCCATGGGCTGTGCCCCTGGGACACGGAGGTGACCAGAACACTACCTGGTCTTCAAGGAGCTTAGATTCGAAAGCTAAATTTTATTTGAGTACCTTTGATATGTGTATGCATTTGGTAAGGATGTCCATATGCAGAAATAATTACGACAGGAATGCTGTCCCTCAGATTTCCTGGCTACTCACCTCCTCTACTTTAGATGGCCCCTGGCTGACCAGTCATACTCTCAGTAAAGTGAGAGGTGACACACTGTTTCTGGAATTGTGCTAAACACAATGGGAAAGAGGTACTTGCTGGGGCAACTGGACTTCGTCTGATAAATATGGTATTTCCTGATTTCATTCACAGCGTGTTTGGCTTGCCTGAGAATGTAATATCTCTACAGTGAAAAATCACAGTATCTAGCTGTTTGGCTTTTTGTCTTTGCATTTTTTAGACTCTTTGACAACATAATGAAATAAGTATTTTTAAGTAGCAGAAGGACAGACAACAAAGATTCATCATGTGCCTTTTTGGTGTGAGGCTCTGTCTAACACGCACATTTTCCTGCTTTATTGTCATCCCGGGTGTGATGGTTCACCTCTCTTGATGGCTTACATGAATTTAGAGTTGTCAGGTCTGGAAGGAACTCCTCACATCCTGGCCGATAGACAAAGTGTGCTTCCCCAGAAACTTGGGGAACAGTTCCCACTTGCCAAAGGAAGTCACTTTTCTTGTCATGGTCACAGACAATGGCTCTTTCATTAGCACATGCCTGTAGGACCTATCAGTATTTCAAGGTCCATGCTTACAGGCTGCCTTAACCCCTGGCCACAAGTACTTACTATATACTCCAAGTCCCTCACCCCAGCTCACAAGATCCCTTCCTCCTTTATAACCGAAGATTTGTTTCCATCATATCTCTCTGTTTACCCGAGAGACAACGTTGGCAGTTTGGAATAAACTTTTCCCTTTTCACCGACAGAGTGATTCCTTCTGTTTCCTTACCACACCCCCTGTACTCAAGAATCAGCTAGAAAACAAATCTCTGGGTGGCAGCATCCATGGATGGGGGTTTGGGGCTGAATACAAAGGAGGACATGAGCTGAGCATGCCTGCGGATGGGATGTGACCAGCTGCCACCTGCTCTTGCTGCGGTGCCAGCCATACCACTACCACGATGGACTGCATTCTGCAGAGCCGTAAGTCAGAAAAACTTCTCGTTCTTCAACTTGTTTGTATCAGGTATTTTGTCGTAGCAATGAGAAGCAAGAAAGTAATACCGCGAATTGGTATTGAGTAGTGGGGTCGTTGCTGTTATAAAGATAACCACATTGTTCTAAGGCTGTAGTTCTCAACCTTCCCAATGCTGAAACCCTTTAGTACAGTTCCTCATGTTGTGGTGACCCCCAACCATAAAATTATTTTTGTTGTTACTTTGTAACTGTAATTTTGCTAGTTATGAATTGTAATGTAATGGTCTTAGGGACCCCTGTGAAAGGGTTATTCAACCTCAAAAAGATCGAGACCCACAGGTTGAGAACTGATGTTCTAAGATCTTTGGAACTTGATTCTGGGAGGAATGTAAAAATAGAGTTTAATGGACCGTTCTCATAGGAGTTTGAAAGACCAGTATACCAACAGATCAATGCAAAGCGCTCACATTTTCCCCTAATGATGCTAACCCCTGTAACAGTCACAGCTGTTTCCCCATCGACCTTGTCTGCAACCTTAAACACACACACACTTTTCCTTGCCAAACTGCAATTTTTTTCACACATCTCTCCTCCACTTCCTGCTGTCTATGCTGCTGCCACTAGATCCTGATAAGAGCACTGAGTAACAGCCATGACACAGCCTGGATGCTGTCTCTCATCCGTGACATTCCCAGCACAAGCTCATGTGTTTCTTACCATGAGACGAAAGTGAGATATTAGAGGCTACTGGTGGATGTGATGGCTTAAAGTGACGTGTTTGGGGATGGAATTGTGATGCTGCCTTGTCTTTATTATCAACTAATTAAATTTAGAGTCACTTAGGAAACAAACCTCTGGGCATGTCTGGGGAGGCATTTCCTGAATGGTTTAAGGAGGAGAGAGATTCTACCCTTAATGTGGATTACGTCATCCCATGGGCTGGGGTGCTAGGCTCAAGCAAGGGGAAAGTGAGAAGATCCGTTAACCATCCTTTCATGCAGGATGGTGTGACCAGCTCCTGCTACAGCTTGTAAGAGAAGAAGCTGTAGGGGGTGTGTGTGTAGGGGAGCTCTGTCTTCTTGCTGACTCTGTAACAGGAGATATTATGAAGGCATTTCAGTGTTGCAGATTACAGGTTCAGCTCAAGGTGACTTGAGCAGGACAAGTCAGAGAGCAGGGCTGAGTGAGATGTTTCTAAAGTAATAAGCTTCTTTCCCCCCCGCCTTTTCTTGTGCTACTGTTATTTTCCCCAATGGAAACATTGTTGTGGGAAGGAGACTCATAAATCCATGCTAACAAACTACAGGGCCCAGGAAGATCATAAAAGTTACAGGATTCACCTTCCCAAGGTTCTAGAGCGACTGCAGGGGAGAATGGAGGAACAGCCTACAAGTCGTACAGGGGGCTTCAGGAGTGCAACTTTTGTGAGTCACTGCCCATACTGGAATGGGCTTCTTGGTGATTCAACTGCCTTGCAATTACCCATGCTCTGTAAGACACCCCCACACACTCTTGTTCCTATAAGTGATTCCAATAAACATTAATTCCTAGGCTAGACTTGGATAAAACTCTTTCTTCTGTCTTGGTGTGTTATCTGATACAAATCAATATCTGTTTATGTTTTCCCAGAAAAAGTCCCACAGTACTCCCCATGGCCCTTAAAACTGAACACTGGGCTGAAAAATAAACAAACACAGTTTTCATATTCCTGCCATAAAAGGAGGAAACAGTCCTCTAGTTTTGGGCAGGAATGATAATGTCCATTTGAAACTACTCTGTCAGTCTTTGCCTTCCATTGCCTAAATGATTTTTTAAGTCAAGTTCTCTCTATGAAGCACAAACTACCTTCAGATTTACAATCCTCCTGCTTCAGCTTGAGTACTGATATTACAAGAATGTGCTACTACTGTGCTCCATTTGTATATCAATAAGCATGAATTAAGTTCTTATCTATAGTGAGGCCAACTCAAGGCCTGTGCCCTTTACAGCTGGTCTTCTCACTGTAAATGAGAAACTTTCCTTCCCACCAGATTCACAAAGCACAGGTGTCTGGACCACAGGTACACCACCATTTTCTCTTTATTTTGTAACCACTTTATTCCCTGAAACAACTTTTCCTGATCTTTGATTCCATCACTCCAAAATGCTTTCTTAGAGCTAAAGATCAGCTTTCCTCTAGTGTTGACCAGCTGTGACCCTGAGCCTTCTTTGAGATCTTTCTGCATGAAACCTCCACAAACCCTAGCAGACCTAGTATTCTTTTCTGAACCTAACTGTGGGAGGCGTTCTTTTTAGAGCATCCTTCTGTGACCAATTCTTTCTTGCTCCTAGGACATTTCCAAGTACTCTAGGGGTGTGTTCTTATGGGGTGTATCTTCATAGATACATCCCTCATGGAATGGACATGTCCATAGGATGTGTCCTCGTGGGAGCCAGTCCCACTTAAGAGACCCAGTGGAGATTGAAGATGTCCCAGTGAGGTCAGTTGGGTTGTATATTTCGAACTCACTGAGAAAAAAAAAATTAACAATTCTATGCATTTTAAAATCAAATAAAAATCACCCCCCCAAATAAATAAAGAACACAAAAGAAAGTCATGTAGGATAGGCAAAATAATTCACTGAGTTATTAAGTCTAAAAATCTCCAAGGGCAGCCCTGTAATTATTTTTGAAAGGATATGAAGGACAGAATTCATCACAAGATTATATAACCAAAGATACAGCCAATGGCAGCTGACAGTATGATGGTGCTGCTGCTGCTGCTGCTACTCTGGACCATGGGAAGCAAGCCCCAGGCCTTTAAGGTGGAGGAGACATTAGCACTCTTTGATGGCAGCCTGTGTGAGCAGAATTATTCTGTTACTACTTTCTATATTACAAACACGAGTGGAAACATCCCTGCCCCCATGGGGAAGTAGTATATTTGATATTTCATCTTAAAAAAAAAAAAAAAAAAAAAAGGTTGCATGTCCCCTAAGGTATAATGGAAGAATCTTAGCCAAATTATTCACTCCTAGAAACGAAAGGATTCACAGGAAGTGGTAAGAGCTTTTGTTTCTTGTTGGCACCAGGCTTTTTTGTCTTCTTTTGTATGGGTTTCATTGATAGGCAAAATGACAGTCCTCCAGTCGAAGTTAGAATTAGTGCCTAAAATATCTACCCAGACACAGTACTTTATTTCCATTTGATTTGCTTCCAGTGGGTGCTTCATTGTTGCCAGGCATGTTACTGCTTTCTGTTACAGGTTGCGCTGTGGAAGACATCTTTAGTCTCTTTGACCCTTTACTGAATTACCCCAGTAATAACTGTAACCAGGAAAATGCTAGTGTTTTCTGTAGCAGGGAGAGGAAGGCATAAATATTTGATCTTAGATCAGCGATGTGTGTAATTGTTACTATAGAGAAAACCTTTGAGTGCTGCCCAAATGTAGAGGGCTATTAAAATTTAATCTCTACACCTTCTCTTTCT
Organism: Phyllotis vaccarum; assembly: GCA_033318265.1. Classification (NCBI taxonomy): domain Eukaryota; kingdom Metazoa; phylum Chordata; class Mammalia; order Rodentia; family Cricetidae; genus Phyllotis; species Phyllotis vaccarum. The sequence continues at coordinate 59,583,802 of JARWLC010000001.1, read as the reverse complement.
TGCTTCAAAATTCAGAGCATTTCACAGTGTACACATTATCTCTTTTTTTCTCTGCCCCCATAGCACATTCCTCTTCATTTTATTGGGATAGAACGAGGAAATGCCAGCCACTCAGAGAAATAGGATTTACATATTAGAGAAAGATTCCTTCAGTGAATACCGCTAACCTCAGAAAGAACCAAGGGAACTTGTAAATTATCTTTTCTAGAAATCCTTAAAAAATAGGATAGACTCACCTTTGTCTGTACGACACTTGGTTATTAATATTTCTAGCATTTAAAAAGTTATTGATAAATACAGTAGAGGCTGGAGATATTGCTTGGCAGTTAAAGACACTTGTTGCTCTTACAAAGGACCTGGGTTCAATTTCTAGCACCTGCATGGCAATTCACAACTATTTGTAACTCTAGTTGTAGGGGAATCTGATGCCCCCTTCTGGCCTTCATGAATACGGCAGGCACATTATGCTCATATATACATGAAGGCAAGACACTCATACACATAATAAAAAACAAACAAGTATAAAAAATTATATGAATGCCTAAAAATTGACATGAAAGTTATATATTAACTGCATACAAATTTTAAAAAGATGAACAGAAGCTAGTAAACTATAGTTTCATAGCAATTAGAGGCTGTCCATAAAATGTGTTTGCAGAAACATAACCACAAAAGAAAACATAAAGCAATAGAAATATAATGTCTGAGGTTTTTCCTTCTGATACAATTGTAAGTAGGATTTACCTATTGGCCAACCCATTGCATTATATCCAGATGAGTGAAGGCCTAAGGAAGAAGATAATCCTGGAGCTTAATTTTATTCATTAGTTCTATAGTCTCTCTGCTGAACTCAGAGCTACTGTGAGAACCGGATTGACTAGTCCACTTTGTCCCTCTTCCTGCTTCTGTCCTTCCCTTCTGGTAGCCTGGGGCAGGACTCCTAAAGGACTACAAAGGGAGGCACAAATGTAAGTGGCCCGAGAAAGCTAGCTATGCAAGATTGCCCAAAGGGTAAATGAACAAATGGGCAACTGAGAATGTAGGACTCCCAGGACCTAAAATTTCCTTGGCATGCATCATACAACCAGTTTCCTGCTTGGGACTTGAGATCTGAGATGCTCATGTCTAAGATCAGAAATGAGTGACCTACAGTCTAATGTTAGTTATCTCACTTATTTGGTGTGAAAGCTCAAAAAAAAAAAAAAGTCAGTATCTGTACTACTTTTTGTCAATTTGACATAAGCTAGGGTCATCTGTGTGGCATGAATAAAGGAAACTCAGGGCCAGATCTCTGGAAAAGGTGGAGATATCAGAGAGAGGAAACACCACAGTCAGATCTCACCCAGCTGTCTTCCAGCTTCCTCAGCCTTGCTCCTCCTGGCTTCTTCTGCCTTCTGTCTTTTTACACCTCTCTTTGCTCAGTTAAGGCATGGCCCCACCACTGCCTGCCTGGGAGTCTAGAACTTCTTCTGTAAACTAAAATGACCTTGAACTCAGTTGGGATTAAGGGCATAGGTCACCACTCCTGGGATATTCCCTGTGCTGGGATTAAAGGTGTGAATCACCACTGTGTGATCCTCTTTGACTGTGGGTAGATCCCTCTGATATCTCTGAAACTTTTGAATCTTTTATGATATCCCCACACATCTGGCAAGAGGAATCTTGATTGAGTAAATGCCTCTATCAGACTGGCCTGAAGGCAAGTCTGGGTAGCATTTTCTTAATTGATGATTGACGTAGGTGTGTCCAGCTCATTGTGATTGATGCCACCCCTGGACAGGTGGTCCTGGGTTATATAAGAAAGTGGGTTCAGCAAGCAATGGGAGCAATGGGAGCAAGGCAGCATCTCTCCATGGTCTGTGCATCAGTTCCTGCCTCCAGGTTCCTGCCCTGTGTTCCATCAATGATGGACTATAACATGGACACAGGCCAAATAAAGTTTTCCCTGACCCAAGTTGCTTCTAGCCCTGCTGTCTACTACTACAGCAATAGAAAGTCAACTGGGACAGATAGCTTTCTAGACCCTGGCTTCCTCAAAGCTTTATATAAACATTAAAGCAGCGCCTGTGAAATGTGAAGAAAGAAAATGACCAGAATTGACTGTTGATTAATTATTTTCTAGCCATTCCCCCATTGATTGTAATTCTCAGCATTTGAAATGTCATTCTTTTTCTATAATAACTATAACAGTGACAGCCTAATGGTTTCTCGAGGCATATTCTGGGAGCAAGCTCTTCTCATCTCTACATTCTACTCTGACACTGCAACCTCCAACTCAGAGCTGTGTTTGATTCTGTGAGCCCTGACAGTAAAGGGCGCATGCCTGTTCTATGTACTTACCATAGAGTGTCACTTTGATCCTGGGTCTGTTCACCCTCTTAGCACACTGTGGTGAAGCTATTCAGGTAACTGAGCAAGAAGAGATCTTTTGGATGATAGAGCCATCTTTCTGAGATTGGATTAGTTCAATATAACATGAACATCTCAATTAATGTGATTATCATCCATTTTCCTGTATGACCTAGCTCTCTATTCTTTGTTGGGGGAAAAAAAGAAGAGAAAAGAAAAGGAAAAAATAAAAAAAGGACTTCTACTATGCTTATATACCACATTTTCTTTACTCTTTCTCTTGTGATAGGCACTTAGGTTGCTTCTATAACTTAAGTACTGTGAAAAGTGTTGTGTTAAAGATCGACATGCAAGTGTGATAAGTTGACTTGACTCTGTTGGTTAAATTTCCAGGAGTGATATGCCTGGGTTATATAGAAGGGCTAACACAGTAGACAGATGAATGTTGTGAGCAGAGGCAGAGACTCATCATGGACCCCACAGCAGAAGCTTCTATTCTCCAAGGCCAGCATCTCTGAACTCCTGCAGATCTGGCTGTTCAAATAGCCAAAGAGACCCACATACAGTTTACCTCTCAGCCTCTACCAAAGTTTCATGTTAGCCCTCCTTCTAAGATGTCCAAATCGGGACAGGGCTGCTGTGATTAATCTTGGCTGTCAAATTGACTCTATCTGGAATGTCTAAGAGATAAGCTGTGGGGACAGATGTGAGGTGTGTTCTTGGTTAGGTTCCTTGAGAAGACCTACTACTCTAAATATAATGTCACCTTTTGGTGGCAGCCAAGATAAAAGGAACCTGGGGTAGGGTGAAGCTCTTGCAATTTCTGTCTCACTATCAAGATCACTATCTTGTTTATGTCTTTATTTACTCTGCTGCTACTGTCATCATTGCTACAGTCCCATGCTGCCATCAGGACCCAGCTTCTCCAGGCTTTTGGCTGCAATGTGAACCGAAGACCATCGCTCTTCAAGAATCTTCCATGCCTTCTTCACCAGGTTGGGCTGCTGAGTGACCTATTGACCTATGTGCTCTTTGTATATCATGGTGAGTCTGGATGAGAATCCCATTCATGATATGAGAGGAGAATAAAACAGAGGGAGAGGAGACCACAGTCCCTAATCCCCTTCCTGGGCATGCACTCGGTGTCCTAACTAGTGCCACTTCATCTTACCTCATGTTTGCTCACTTCACGATAGTTCAGTGTGGACACCAAGCCTTTAACGCATAGACTTTGGGGATGTGTTCATCAGACTGTCATTGCTATGACAAAATACCTTACATAAATGAGGTTGGAAGGCTACATTTTGGCTCATAGTTTCATTCCATTGGCCTTTGTTCAACTGATTCTGGGTCTATGGTGAGACCCAATAGCAGCAGAGGCATGTGACAGAGGTACATAGATTGTGGTTGTCTGGTAGCAGAGAAAGAAGGGACCATGAATAACCTTTAAAGGTATACCCCAGGATTATACTTCCCCAGGGATATACTAGGCTTTAGGTCCTAGTGTATTTTATCATTTGCTGCAACAGTGCCACCAGCTGGGTCGTGTATCCAACACATAAGCCTGTGGGAGACCCTTCATATTAAAAAAGTAACAGGAAATATTCCTGCTTTTGATGATTACGCCTATGTTTGAGATGTGCTCAGCCATAATTTCTATGCCTTTTCTTCTAAAAGTCTTTTTATGTGTTGGTTGCCTGTACCTTGGAATCCCACTAAATTTTCTTCCTTTGCTGCTTTTACTGACACCAGACTTTATGTTCAGCTGTTCTTTCTTCTGTCTGCTCCCATCTGCCGTGAAGCACCTGCAGTGACTTTTTAGTTTAGTTTCTGTGTTCTCCAGCTCTGTTTCTCTTGGATGTCTATCTGGTACACCAAAGTATGTGTGCTTGTATTTTCTGTCTCTCTGTAAGAATTCTCACTGTGTTCATACATCAGTCATGAAGTAATGTCCTTAAGAAAGACTGAATTATAAAGGGAATCAAGAAGGTTGACAAGCCAGAATCCTAGAATTCACTCTATTTCACAAGAACAGAAAGGCTTAGAAACTCAAAACCTACTGTCAGTGACCATATGTTTATATATATATATATATATATATATAGTTTCATGTATCATAAGAACACTGTATTTACATTGTTTCTCTTCCTCCTTGTCCTCCCTACCCCCTCTTGGATTCATGATCCCCCCTCCACACACACTTATCCACACACTACTAACATAGTTTAGTGTGGCTCATATGTACATGGTTTGGGGTGGGTTAATGGTTGTGAGGTAGAGACCCAAAACCACTCAACACAACTAGAGTCCAAAATGAGAATATGGAGAGAAACACTCCTTGCACAGAAGTTCCACATTCAGGGAGCTTCTTAAAGGGAAAGAGCACAGAGAAACCACACCCCTTCTTTCAGTTGCAGGAGAAATAAAGCAAGCAAGCTATTTAACAGAAGCCAAAACAGGTAGTTCTGGGACCCTGAGTTTCTATAACAGAGTTGTGTACTTTCTAATGTGTGTGGGGAGGTAAGGAAAGTGAGGGTGTCAGTTTTAAGTTAAATTAAAGATGGCTCCATCTGAGACAAGATGGACAAGACAAGATGTGTATGCTTGAAAGAAATAAAGCTTGCCTGAAGATCAGAGGACAGCCAGCGGAGTAAGCCATAGAGGTCAGGCAGTGTTGGCACACACCTTTAATCTTATCACTCAGGAGGCAGAGATCTGCCGGATCTCTGTGAGTTCAAGACCACTCTGGGATACATGAGATTAATCCAGTTAAAAAGAAAAATAGGGTCAGGCAGTGGTGGCACACACCTTTAATCCAAGCACTAGGAAGGCTCAGATAGGGAGCGATATGGCTGGGCAGAGAAAGAAATAAAAGGTGGGAGGAGACAGGAGTTTGCCTCTTTGTCTCCTTCCCTTCCCCTTTATGGACTGAGGGGTTGGGTAGGTGAGAAGTGGCCGTGGCTTGTTCCTCAGTCTCTGATCTTCTAACATTTACCCCAATATCTGTCTCTGAGTTTTTTTCATAAGACCAATTAGGATTCGTGTAACAGAGGAGCCTTTGCTGCATCACACTGACCACTTAGGGTTGGATAGCCTATCAAGAGGCCTATCTGTTGGAGAAAATTGACTCTTGATTCTCCCCATTCAGGAGTCATTGACCACCTGAAGTTCTTCACATAGAGGTGGGGCCTTGTGAAATTTCCTACATCCATGTTGTATGTTAGTTGTCATGGTCATTAGGCAGGTCTTGTTTAAAGCAACTGTATTGTTAGTATTTCATATGTGTTCTTCTGAAATGTTTCCTGAGCCTTAGGTGAGGGTATTGTTCTGTAGATGACTAACTAGAGGCAGACAAATTTTCTGAAAAGACAGACAGCATCGAAAGCTTTTATGATCTGGACAACTCTTCCTTCAGAAGTTACTCTCTTCCTTGGTTTTCTTCTTTCTTTTTCTATCCCTGCTGAGTGGCTGGTATGTTAGTTAGCCTTTCATTCATGGAAGCGTATCTAAGAAAACAACTCAAAGCAGGGCAGGTTTGGGGTTCAGTCAATGGTCAGTTGATTCCATCTGCTTTAGACTCTGGTGAGGTGGAGCAGCAAGCTGGAAGCATGTGGTGGTGTAAAGATGCTCATTTCATGATGCTTGGGAACCAGAGACAATCAGAGCACTGGGTCAGGAACCACACACCCTTCAGAGGCATCCTCAGGAAGCCATGCCTCCAGTCAGATCCTTCCTCCACAATTGCCGTCCTTCCAAAGCTCTGCTCAATTATGACTCTATCAATAGACTTTGATGAGATCAAAGCCATCACAATCCAGTCACTTCCTAACCTCTGAGCATTATACTGGGGATCATATCTTCAACATATGGATTCTTCTGGGAATATTTTATTTCTAAACCATCAAGTACTTTAACACAGTGGTGAACCAAACTGGATCCTAGCCCTAGCTGATGGAGCTCTGAAGAGCTTAGTCATGGTGGCAGGAAGGGTGAATGATTGTCAGTGTTTTTTTTTTATTTTTAGATTCTGACTTGTGAACCTATCAAGAATGACTTGAGTAGTAAAGCCTTATTTAAATCCATGGGTCAGACTGAATTTGAATTCTACTAATCTGGAGCCAAACTATGGTATTCAAACACAGGAAAACATCAACATACTTGGTGGTTATTGCCCATGAGAACACTAGTCTATGGTCATTGTTTTCAAATCTATTAACTCTATTAACCCCACACTAATTTCTACTATCACACAGACATCCTCAGTGAAAATATGAATAATGAGTATAGATATTTGTTTGGCCTACAAGACTTGACCTGGGATTCCAAGATGACCTCATCCATTACTTTTTAAATATAGAATTGTCTGTTACCTGTGCCTGGAGTTCCTGGTGGTGGGTAGAAAGGTGAAGCAGGATGAAAAGGTGCTAGGAGCATAGATGAGTGTTCTTCAAACTGGACAAAC